>CM076680.1:2694968-3294968 GCA_038501925.1 Xenopus petersii
TTAAATAGACAGGAGAGAGAGGGAGAGAGAAAAAATAGGAATAAATAGACAGGAGAGAGTGAGAGTAAATAGGAATAAATAGACAGATGATACAAGTATCACACTCACCACATTGACGCCATAATGAATATGAGCCACAGTCACCAGCACCGTCACCAGAACCAGCGCCAGGGTCTCGTATTGAGAGTCGACGCCTGAGACGGACACGCCCACAGCCAATGTGAGGGGGAGGAGCAACCAGCTGAGAGGTTGGCACCGGGTGTTGCTCATCTGACACACGATCAGCTGACACTGGAACACACAGCGACAACATGAACTTCCCAAATCATCATCATCATCATGAAATGACACAGCAGCTCTGGCACATGCAGAATGTGTATCATTAAAGGCACAGGCCAGCATTCTGATTGGACTGAACTTACGGTGATGTTGGCAAAGGTGGTTCCCACCATAAAGTAGAAGAGCCGGGGGTGTTGCTCCAGGATGTTGGAAGGAGAAGCGAAAATCCAGAAAGTAGAGAGGATGAAGAGCAGCACAGGAGAGATAATGGGGAGCATGGCCTCGTACAGGGACCCGTGTTTCAGGGTGTTGTCTCTATAGGCTCTGCCGGGGGGAAACAATCTGGTTACACAATTAAAGGGACAGCGCAAGCTCCAATACTCACATTGGAGTCAGCTGCAAACTATTCTCACTCAGCTGGGGAATCCTCTACATTTAATGGGCCCCTGGGAAATGGGGTGAAGTTTTATAGGAGAGTGTGGCAGAATTCTGCACTGAAATCCATTTCTCAAAAGAGCAAACAGATTTTTTTATATTTCATTTTGAAATCTGACATGGGGCTAGACATATTGTCAGTTTCCCAGCTGCCCCCAGTCATGTGACTTGTGCTCTGATAAACTTCAGTCACTCTTTACTGCAAGTTAGAGTGATATCACCCCCCCCAGCAGCCTAACAACAGAACAATGGGAAGGTAACCAGATAGCAGCTCCCTAACATAAGATAACAGCTGCCTGGTAGATCTAAGAACAACACTCAATAGTAAAATCCAGGTCCCACTGAGACACATTCAGTTGCATTGAGTAGGAGAAACAACAGTCTGCCAGAAAGCAGTTCCATCCTAAAGTGCTGGCTCTTTCTGAAATCACATGACCAGGCAAAATGACCGAGATGCACCTACACACCAATATTACAACTAAATACACTTGCCGGTTCAGGAATTAAATTTGATATTGTAGAGTGATTTGCAGTGTAATTTAGAAATAAAAACGACATCATAAAAATCAGGACAGAATCCATCATTGATGTTGCTAAACTACAGCCCCCACCATGCTCTGACCCTTGGGTATACGTTGTATAATGCATTGTCCTATATGATATGGACTGTGCACTGTGATGCTTCTGCTTGTGGGCTGGCACCCGTCCACCATCATCACTGCGTGAAATGGACAGTTCTGATTGGGCAGTCACTGCATGCTGGATGATACCAGTAGAAAGGGGCTGGATGGAGCAAACTTACTTGAACACGTTGTAAAGACTCATGGGGAGGGTCACACACAGGGCACAGCCTGGAATAAAGGAAAGCACAGTAGTGAACATTCAATATAGTGAAGTGAACCTGCTATAAAATATGGGGCAGATTTATCAAGGGTTGTATTTTCAAAAAAATACAAAATTCGAATTAAATTTCCTATATTTATCATACTCTGGCCCTTTAAGAACTCGAATTCGACTATTTTTCTAACTAAAACCTTCCAAATTGCTGTTTATGTCAATGGGAGATGTTGAGTTGTTTGCAGCCTTCCTGAAAAAACTCAAACCGAGAATTCAAATTCGAGTAGAGTTTTCGGGCCAATCCTATTCACAAAATTTGCATTCCATAATAAATTGCGATTGGTCGAATTTCGAGTTCAGGGGGAGTTTAAAAGACTCAAATGAATTCCAAATTCGACCTTTGATTAAATGTGCCTCTATATGTTATAGGTAATGCTCCTCTAGGGACAGACTGGGGAGTAACCTCCGATACTGTAAGAGGTTATAGCCCCTTAAAATCTGTGGGGTAAGAAGCAGTGCAGTGGGCTGTGTATTCAGGAGGTATAGAATTAGTGGAGGTCACCAGGGATGGGCGAATTTGACCCGTTTCGTCAAAAATTCGCTGCCGGCGTAATGTCGCAGACGGCCATTAAAGTCTATGGGGCGTCAAAAAAAAAATTGTCGCGCGCGTGCGAAATTATTTTTGTCGCGCGTCTTTTTTTTTTTTGACGCAACGTCTCCATACAAGTCTATGGGCGTCATTTTTTTCGGCGAAACAAGGCGAAAAAATTTTGCTCATCCCTAGAGGTCACTTTCACCCCCTCCCCCAGCTCTCTGGGTGCCTCACACTGTATGGCAAGCTCCGTTTATATCAGAAATAACACGGACACTACACAAGCGATATTCCCAATATATAGTGAATAAAGTACCCCCTATTGTAAAATATAAGTAATATTATAAGTTACCTTTTATACAGGTCACGGAACTCCGAGGTAACTTCTAATATCCTCATAATTTTCCAACAAGGGATACTTTTATTTATTATAATACACAAGTTTTAGTGAGTAGTCATGTGACTAGAAATGACATCACTACTACCCGTTTATAACTGATGACATCACTAGTTCACCCTTTATAAGGGATATAATTTACAAGATAGTCATGGCTTTTTTTGTATTATATATATATATATATATATATATATATTATATAATATATATATATAGTATATATTATATAACTATATATACAGTATATATATGTATGATACACAATATATAGAGGTAGGCTACAGGTGTGGCAACTTACCAACAATCATGGAAAGTGAAGAGGTCTCGGTACAAGATGTTAAAAAACGCTGGGGGTGTATACCAGGCCTCCACCCCCACCATGCGCGGTCACACAGATAAACACAGGAGATGGTCTGTAACACAATCACATTTAAATTGCCTCCTTAAAGGAGAACTAAACCCACGAACATGAATATGCCCAAAAAATACCATATTTTTCTATAGTGAAACTTATTGCACGAGGCTAAAGTTTGAGCTTGTCAATAGCAGCAATGATCCAGGACTTCAAACTTGTCACAGGGGGTCACCATCTTGGAAAGTGTCTGTGACACTCACATGCTCAGTGGGCTCATGATTGGCTGTTGAGAAGCTAAGCTAGGGCTCGTCACTAATTATCCAGCAGAAAAATGAGCTTCCCTGGCTGTAATATAAGCTGATACTACAGGTTTGCTGATTATTCAATTCTGATGCTAATTTGCACTGGTTTCTGTGCTGCCATGTAGTAATATATGTGTATTAATTACTAATCAGCCTTAATATTGTGACATTTCTATTCTATGTGTACTGTATATTGTGAGTAGGTCCCTAAGCTCAGTAAGTGACAGCAGCACAGAGCATGTGCAGTGAAATCAGCAGAAAAGAAGATGGGGAGCTACTGGGGCATCTTTGGAGACACAGATCTTTACTGCTAAAGGGCTGTGGTTGCCTTGGGCTGGTACAGAAGCACAAAACATCATGTACAACATTTCTACCTACTTCTTTACTTAGGCTTTAGTTATCCTTTAAAGAAGAAGGAAAGCTACAGAAGGCAGTTTATTGCCAATAGATTAGCCACAATAGTAAAAGCTATAACACTATTTATTCTGCAGAATGTTTACTATAAGGGATGCACCCGAATCAACTATTTTGGAATCGGCCGAACCCCTGAATCCTTCACGAAAGATTAGGCCAAATACCGAACCAAATCCAAATCATAATTTGCATATGCAAATAAGGGGTGAGAAGGTGAAAACATTCTTTTTACTTCCTTGCTTAGTGACAAAGTCACGTGATTTCCCTCCCTGTCCCTAATTTGCATATGCAGCGGATTTGGTTCGGTCGGGCAGAAGGATTCGGCCGAATCCGAATCCTGCTGAAAAAGGCAGAATCTTGGCCGAATCCCGAAACAAATCCTGGATTTGGTGCATTCCTATTTACTATACCTGAGTAAAAAGCTTTAGAAGTGCTCTCTGTTTAGGATAAATTTGCCATATAAACTTAGTGTGACATCACTCTCTCCATTTGTTTAGGATAGCAGCTGCCATATTAGCTTGGTGTGACATCACTTCCTGCCGGAGTCTCCCCCTGCTCACTCATAGCTCTGGGCTCAGATTATAGCAGGGAGGGGAGAGGAGCAAACTGAGCATGCTCAAGCCCAAGCCCTGGAGGTTTAAGCTGAAAACAGGAAGTCTGATACAGAAGCCCATGAGTACACAATAGAAGGAAAGAAATGTGATGTTTCTTCTGACAGAGGACTCAGAGCAGCATTACTTTGAGGGTTTACTGATGTATTTATATAGACCTTTCTGATAAAGCTTACTTAGTTTTAGCCTTTCCCTCTCCTTTAAATGTCTGCGCTATATCCGCCAGTGCAGATGCTCAGTACAGTGAATGGCGGGAGCACTTACCACTTGGCTCAAGTCGTAGCCCCAGGGCAGAAGAGAATGCCTGTGTTGTATTTCTCCCAGTGTGAGAGGATGAAGGAGAACAAGACCACCCACAGCAGCAGGTAAAGCACCAGGACGCTGACCCCTGTCTCCCCCGCGACCAAATATGGAGTAGACTGTCACCACAAAGAATATACAGGCCCAGCTGTCCAGTCCATGATCAAACAGCTCCCCCCAGTGGTGTACTGGAGTTGGTCCTTCGAGCTTGTTTGCCATCCACTCCATCTGAAATACACACCGGATTTCCATTAGCCCTCAAATTCCATAAATATATAATATTATATACGGTATATACTCGAGTATAAGCCGAGTTTCTCAGCCCCCCAAAATATGCTGAAAAACTCTACCTCGCCTTATACTCGGGTCAAGCGCAAAAACGGTAGTCTCTACCTCGCCTTATACTCGGGTCAAGCGCAAAAACGGTAGCCGGCGCCTTAGAATAGTAGCCGGCGCCTTAGAATATTCGCCGGCGCCTTAGAATAGTAGCCGGCGCCTAAGAATTAGGGATGCACCGAATCCACTTTTTTGGATTCGGCCGAACCCCCGAATCCTTCACGAAGGATTCGGCCGAATACCGAACCCGAATCCGAACCCTAATTTGCATATGCAAATTAGGGGTGGGAAGGGGGAAAACATTTTTTACTTCCTTGTTTTCTGACAAAAAGTTACGCAATTCCCCTCCCTGCCCCTAATTTGCATATGCAAATTAGGATTCAGATTCGGTTCGGCCGGGCAGAAGGATTCGGCCGAATCCGAATCCTGCTTAAAAAGGCCGAATCCTGCCCGAATCCCGAACCGAATCCTGGATTCGGTGCATCCCTACTAAGAATATTCGCCGGCGCCTTAGAATAGTAGCCAGCGCCTTAGAATATTTGCCGGCGCTTAGAATAGTAGCCGGCGCCTAAGAATGGTCATCCAAAAACGATATTGAAACTTACCAGAAGCTGCTGCATTTCTCACCCTCGGCTTATACTCAAGTCAATAAGCTTTCCCAGTTTTTGGAGGTAAAATTAGGTACCTCGGCTTATACTCGGGACGGCTTATACTCGAGTATATACGGTATATATATATAACATGCATCATATTCTTCCTATTGTAGTGATGCAGAGAATACAGGAGTATAGAGAATTAGACTGCATGCGCACACTTACCTAGAGTATAAGATGTGAAGTTCAGCAAGCCCGCCAGAATCCACACCCAGGTGGGCACATGCACCTGACCTGGAGCTGCAAATACACAGAAGGGGGTATTGAGGGGGTGCACCTGTATTTGCTCCAGCTCTGTCCCACATGGACTAAACATTCCCACAGTAATTGGCGTGGTTGACCTTTAACTTTTAATATGTTAAAGAACGGCCAAGTCTAGGTAACTTTTCAATTGGTCTTCATTATTTATTTTGTCTAGTTTTTCCATTATTTGCTTTATTTTTCTGGCTCTTTTCAGCTTCCAAATGGGGGGTCACTGACCCCATCTAAAAACCAAATGCTCAGTAAGGCTACAAATGTATTGTTATTGTTACTTTTTATTCCTCATCTTTCTATTCAGGCCTCTCCTATTCATATTCCAGTCTCTTACTCAAATCAGTGCATGGTTGCTAGGGGAATTTGGACCCTCGCAACCAGATTGCTGAAATTGCAAACTAAAGAGTTGCTGAATAAAAGCTAAATAACTCCACAAATGATAAACAATAAAAACCAATTGCAAATTGTCTCTGAATATCGCTCTCTACATCATACTAACAGTTAATTTAAAGGTGTGAACAACCTTTGGACTGGAGACGACCAACGGCAGTTGCTACAGGGGGATAGATAGTGAATAAAGTGCCCCCTATTGTAAAATATAAGGATATTATAAGTTAAAACACTAGGCCAAAGTTCAAGAAACTCCAAGGTGACTTCTAATATTCTGATATTTTCCAACAAGGGGTACTTTATTTATTATAATACACAAGTTTCAGTGAGTCATGTGACAGAAATGACATCAGAACTCACCGTTTATAACTGATGACATCAGAACTCACCGTTTATAACTGATGACATCAGAACTCACGGTTTATAAGGATATAGTTTACAAGTTATTCATGGCTTTTGTGTATTATATAAATATATTGAGCAGCACAGCCGCTCCCCACGTGTGCCAAGCTTACCTGAAGCATAGAAGCCTGGATCAAAAAACGCCATCAAAAAAAAGGTGAAAACCAAAAGTAGGAAACCGCTAAAAGTGATCAGATTTGGAGCCAGCCATGTAGGGAAGAACTACGAAGAGAGAGAGAGAAATGATTAGTTCCAACATTTCCTCTGTGATCAGAGCAATAGCTAAATAAACAAACTGTATTGTACAATTCAGCAGGAACAGTCCCCTAAGTTTGCTCATAGTCTGTACCGAGAGATCCCATAAACTATGGCAGCATAGGTATTCCCTGTACTAAGCACAATTCAGCAGGAACAGTCCCTAAGTTTGCTCATAGTCTGTACAGAGAGATCCCATAAAACTATGGTATTCCCTGTACTAAGCACAATTCAGCAGGAACAGTCCCCTAAGTTTGCTCATAGTCTGTACCGAGAGATCCCATAAAACTATGGCAGCATAGGTATTCCCTGTACTAAGCACAATTCAGCAGGAACAGTCCCTAAGTTTGCTCATAGTCTGTACAGAGAGATCCCATAAAACTATGACAGCATAGGTATTCCCTGTACTAAGCACAATTCAGCAGGAACAGTCCCTAAGTTTGCTCATAGTCTGTACAGAGAGATCCCATAAAACTATGGCAGCATAGGTATTCCCTGTACTAAGCACAATTCAGCAGGAACGGTCCCCTAAGTTTGCTCATAGCCTGTACAGAGAGATCCCATAAAACTATGACAGCATAGGTATTCCCTGTACTAAGCACAATTCAGCAGGAACAGCCCCTAAGTTTGCTCATAGTCTGTATAGAGAGATCCCATAAAACTATGGCAGCATAGGTATTCCCTGTACTAAGCACAATTAAGCAGGAACAGTCCCTAAGTTTGCTCATAGTCTGTACCGAGAGATCCCATAAAACTATGGCAGCATAGGTATTCCCTGTACTAAGCACAATTCAGCAGGAACAGTCCCTAAGTTTGTTCATAGTCTGTACAGAGAGATCCCATAAAACTATGGCAGCATAGGTATTCCCCTGTACTAAGCACAATTCAGCAGGAACAGCCCCTAAGTTTGCTCATAGTCTGTACAGAGAGATCCCATAAAACTATGACAGCATAGGTATTCCCTGTACTAAGCACAATTCAGCAGGAACAGCCCCTAAGTTTGCTCATAGTCTGTATAGAGAGATCCCATAAAACTATGGCAGCATAGGTATTCCCTGTACTAAGCACAATTAAGCAGGAACAGTCCCTAAGTTTGCTCATAGTCTGTACCGAGAGATCCCATAAAACTATGGCAGCATAGGTATTCCCTGTACTAAGCACAATTCAGCAGGAACAGTCCCTAAGTTTGTTCATAGTCTGTACAGAGAGATCCCATAAAACTATGGCAGCATAGGTATTCCCCTGTACTAAGCACAATTCAGCAGGAACAGCCCCTAAGTTTGCTCATAGTCTGTACAGAGAGATCCCATAAAACTATGACAGCATAGGTATTCCCTGTACTAAGCACAATTCAGCAGGAACAGCCCCTAAGTTTGCTCATAGTCTGTATAGAGAGATCCCATAAAACTATGGCAGCATAGGTATTCCCTGTACTAAGCACAATTAAGCAGGAACAGTCCCTAAGTTTGCTCATAGTCTGTACCGAGAGATCCCATAAAACTATGGCAGCATAGGTATTCCCTGTACTAAGCACAATTCAGCAGGAACAGTCCCTAAGTTTGTTCATAGTCTGTACAGAGAGATCCCATAAAACTATGGCAGCATAGGTATTCCCCTGTACTAAGCACAATTCAGCAGGAACAGTCCCTAAGTTTGCTCATAGTCTGTACCGAGAGATCCCATAAAACTATGGCAGCATAGGTATTCCCTGTACTAAGCACAATTCAGCAGGAACAGTCCCTAAGTTTGTTCATAGTCTGTACAGAGAGATCCCATAAAACTATGGCAGCATAGGTATTCCCCTGTACTAAGCACAATTCAGCAGGAACAGCCCCTAAGTTTGCTCATAGTCTGTACAGAGAGATCCCATAAAACTATGACAGCATAGGTATTCCCTGTACTAAGCACAATTCAGCAGGAACAGCCCCTAAGTTTGCTCATAGTCTGTATAGAGAGATCCCATAAAACTATGGCAGCATAGGTATTCCCTGTACTAAGCACAATTCAGCAGGAACAGCCCCTAAGTTTGCTCATAGTCTGTATAGAGAGATCCCATAAAACTATGGCAGCATAGGTATTCCCCTGTACTAAGCACAATTCAGCAGGAACAGCCCCTAAGTTTGCTCATAGTCTGTACAGAGAGATCCCATAAAACTATGGCAGCATAGGTATTCCCTGTACTAAACACAATTCAGCAGGGTGGCATGGGTACAATAAAGACAGGGTAGAAAAGACAATAAGATTTAGGTTTAATGATAAAACAGTGATGATGGTAAGTCAGACTTACCCGCACTATTGAGTTCCAGAAGGGGTGCATGACATAGAGGGACAGTGGGTTGGTATCCACAGCGCTGTACTATAAGAGAAAACAAGAGGAGTGTTACACAAGCTGACATTTGCCTGCAACTCATTAAATATACTCAGAGTGGCAGTCACATATATATATATATATATATATATATATTATATATATATATATATATATATATATATATTAATATATCCATACCCTATCGATCACATGATACAATTTTGTGCTTTGAATTCTGGTACCAAGTGCTCTGGATATAGGAAAGGTTCTGACAAAACTCCCTTTATTTAACTTGAAAGGCTCCCATAAATGCTGCTCCCCCCCCCTACACTAGTAACAAGTGTGATAAATGTAAGCCCTTGCCCTTTAAAGGGGTTGTTCACCTTTAAATTAACTGTTAGTATGATGTAGAGAGATATTCTGAGACAATTTGCAATTGGTTTTAATTTTTTATTATTTGTGTTTTTTGACTTATTTAGCTTTTTATTCAGCAGCTCTTACGTTTGTAATTTCAGCAATCTGGTTGCTAAGGTCCAAATTCCCCTAGCAACCATGTATTGATTTGAATAAGAGACTGGAATATGAATAGGAGAGGCCTGAATAGAAAGAGGAGGAATAAAAAGTAGCAATAACAATACATTTGTAGCCTTACTGAGCATTTGTTGTTTAGATGGGGTCAGCGACCCCTCCATTTGAAACTGGAATGAGTCAGAAGAAGGCAAATAATTAAAAAACTATAAAAAATAAACAATGAAGACCAGTTGAAAAGTTGCTTAGAGTTGGCCATTCTATAACATACCAAACATTGACTTAAAGGGGCTGTTCACCTTCCAAACATTTTTTCAGTTCGATTGTTTTCAGATTGTTCCCCAGAAATAAAGACTTTCATCAATTATTTTCCATTACTATTTTTAATTATTTTTTACAGTTTTTCCAAAATCTACATTTAAAGTCCCTGACTGGTGTTTGAGTCTGGCAGCTCAGTAATTCAGGTGCAGATTCTGTTACAATTTTACAACATTGAGTTGATCCATTTCTCAGCAGCATCTCTGGAGTATCAGTAACTATTGTATCAAGTCTAACAGCTGCCTGTAATGAAACCCACAGATTCTGCTCAGCAGGGACATACACATGAAATCTATCAACTAAATGTGCGGAAAGCATTTTAGGACATCATCAGGAGAACACGCGCTCCTGCATTCCCTCTCACAAGTATGCAGACTCGTCTCTTATTCTACTCACTGATCCAAAGAAACTGCAGTCAAACCTCCGTGCTGCCCACATTTGCTGTTGCAATCGCCCCCCCCCTCGTGGTTAATTTCTCATCCGTCCCTCCTTGGCCCTCCCTTCTCTGTCCTTGGCCCTCCCACCTCTGTCCTTGGCCCTCCCACCTCTGTCCTTGGCCCTCCCACCTCTGTCCTTGGCTCTCCCACCTCTGTCCTTGGCCCTCCCACCTCTGTCCTTGGCCCTCCCACCTCTGTCCTTGGCCCTCCCACCTCTGTCCTTGGCCCTCCCACCTCCGTCCTCCCACCTCTGTCCTCCGCCCTCCCACCTCCGTCCTCCCATCTCCGCCCTCCCACCTCTGTCCTCCGCCCTCCCACCTCCGTCCTCCGCCCTCCCACCTCCGTCCTCCGCCCTCCCACCTCTGTCCTCCCACCTCTGTCCTCCGCCCTCCCACCTCCGCCCTCCCACCTCCGTCCTCCCACCTCCCACCTCTGTCCTCCGCCCTCCCACCTCTGTCCTCCCACCTCTGTCCTCCGCCCTCCCACCTCTGTCCTCCCACCTCTGTCCTCCCACCTCCCACCTTTGTCCTCCGCCCTCCCACCTCTGTCCTCCGCCCTCCCACCTTTGTCCTCCGCCCTCCCACCTCTGTCCTCCGCCCTCCCACCTCTGTCCTCGGCCGTCAGCCCTCCCACCTCGGCCTTCATTACAAAAGCCCTCTGTCCTCAGCTCTCAGCTTGGTTACGAGCTAAGGAGCAGGGCTGAAGACCGAGGAGGGAGGGCTGTGGAATGAACCACAGGGGGGAGATTGCAACAGCAAATTTGGTCAGTACGGAGGTGTGACTGCAGTCTCTTCATATCAGTGAGTAGAATAAGAGACGAGTCTGCATACTTGTTCTTTAGGAGAAGGCATGACGGAGCGCATGTTCTCCTGATGACCTAAAATCCGCATAAATGTATCAATTTAGAACAGTTTCCAGGGTCATCTACCCTCCTCCCAGAGCTGTTTTAGAAGGTGAAAAGTGACACTTTACACATGAATATTAGAAAAATGTTACACATAGAAAATAGAAAGTCTGGTGATCTATCTGAAAACAACTATTTGTTTGAAGGTGAATTGCCCCTTTAATACCAATGCTATACCCGTGCCCCTTCATTCCAACACTGCTGCCACAATATCATGCTCAGTATTTGCCCCTCTTGCTCCATGACTATCTCCCAGGCCTGCTGTGATCTAGTGCCCAAGAGCTGACACTCTGTATTGCCCACTGGAGGGGCAGAGGAGCCAGGGTTTGGAGAGAGGACAGTGCTAACAGGTCCCATGTGGAGCATGAATACAGACAGACAGCTGCCAGTGCCAAGCACACTGTCACCCGATACACTATCCACAGGACTGGCAACGAGACCGACAGACACACGTAGAGAGAGAGAAGCTGAATATCTCTTGGCTCATGATCAGAGCTGGTGGCACAGAACAAGGATCCGGCTCACAGGTCAGATAATAAGGAATTGTACAAGTGTGACCCCGGCTCATTAGTCTCGTGTTTCCTCCACTTCTACTGATTCAACTGATCCGACCTCACAGCACAAATCCAATCTCCTGTGTCTGTGTTTGGGAATCGGATCCATCCCCAGGGCTTAAAGGAACAGTTCAGTATAAAAATAAAAACTGGTAAATAAATAGGCTGTGCAAAATAAATAATGTATCTAATATAGTTAGTTAGGCAAAAATGTAATGTATAAAGGCTAGAGTGAGTGGATGTGTAACATAATAGCCAGAACACTACTTCCTGCTTTTCAGCTCTCTTGCTTTCCACTGATTGGTTACCAGGCAGTAACCAATCAGAGATTTGAGGGGGGTCACATGGGACATAACTGTTGCTTTTGAATCTGAGCTGAATGCTGAGGATCAATTGCAAACTCACTGAACAGTTATGTCCCATGTGGGCCACCTTATAGTCACTGACTAACTCAGAGTTAGAGAGCTGAAAAGCAGGAAGTAGTGTTCTGGCTATTATGTTACACATCCACTCACTCCAGCCTTTATACATTACATTTTTGTCTAACTAACTATATTAGATACAGTATTTATTTTGCACAGCGTATTTATTTAACCAGTTTTTATTCTTTAATTCTTTCCTCCAATCTGTGCCAGGGCTCCCTGAATAGGGCCCAATAGAGAAGACACTGCCCCGAGAGAACAATACAATGACAGAGCAACGTACCACAGGCACGCAATCAGTAGGGCAGCGCCATCCACAGACTAGATACAGAAGCTGCTTCAGAAAGAGGGGCTGTGTGCCTTGCCATTAAATACCCTGTACAGCTATGGGATCCGGAAACCTGTTATCCAGAAAGCTCTGAATTACGTAATGCCCATCTCCTCCATTTTATCCAAATAATCCAATTTTTTTTCCTTTTTCTCTGTACAGGTATGGGACCTGTTACCCAGAATACTCGGGACCTGTGGCTTTCCGGATAACGTGCCTTGCAGGTACGAAACGCGTAGGGCCTATGGAGATGCATCTATACTTTTAATTATGACTAATAAACTTTTTAACTTACATTATTGGCCCTGTGGATTCCTCTGAGTGCCAGATAGCCCTGTTCTTTTGCCGACATGAAAGTTTGAACACATTTCTGTGGTTTTTATTAGGGATGCACCAAATCCAGGATTCGGTTCGGGATTCGGCCTTTTTCAGCAGGATTTGGATTCGGCCCGAATCCTTCTGCCAGGGCCGAACCGAATCCGAACCCTAATTTGCATATGCAAATTAGGGGCGGGGAGGGAAATTACGTGACTTTTTTTCAGAAAACAAGGAAGTAGAAATGTTTTCCCC
This sequence comes from Xenopus petersii, assembly GCA_038501925.1. Taxonomy (NCBI): domain Eukaryota; kingdom Metazoa; phylum Chordata; class Amphibia; order Anura; family Pipidae; genus Xenopus; species Xenopus petersii. The sequence continues at coordinate 2,708,154 of CM076680.1, forward strand.
TTCCCCACCCCGAATTTGCATATGCAAATTAGGGTTCGGATTCGGTTCGGTATTCAGCCAAATCTTTCACAAAGGATTCAGGGGTTCGGCCGAATCCAAAATAGTGGATTCAGTGCATCCCTAGTTTTTATGTGTTATTACAGTTTTGCTAATGAAGGTCAATTGCCCTTCATTAAATATAAGCTGCAAGTTACAGTTTCCCCAAGAGACTGGCTTATCTTATAATATATATTTGTTACAATTGTTTCTTTGCTTATCTTAAATTGGTACGATTGTTTCTTTGTTCATCTGAAATTGGTACAATTGTTTCTTTGTTCATCTTAAATGGTTACAAAAGTATCAAAGTGCAGCAGCCACGTATTCCGGGCCAAAAGTCGATTACATTTTAGAAACATTGTATCTTTTTCTGGCTGTTCACTGCAGGAGATCAAAGAGACAGTCGGACATTTAAGTAACAATCTGGGACTGTGGGTTGAGCTGTCGAAATCGGGACTGTCCCGTGAAAAACGTCACAGTTGGGAGGTGTGTAGATAATGTGGGGGGCAGAGATGTCAGCACACTAGTGTCTGTGTATAAAGGCAAAGTTAAGGCACATGATCGGTAGGAAAGTGAGTAGGGGGAGTGAAGATGTATGAAGGGAGGTAATAATGAGGAATGACAGTTTGGTTGGAGTTTGACCTGTTACACAAACACAGTGACATGTGGCAAGTTTATTTATTGTATCAAACCAAATAAAGACAAGTCCTAACGATTAATAAGTTTGTAAGGCACCCCTCCCCCCAGGCAGTTCATTTACAGACACGACACACTCTCATTGGCTACATGCTGGATCTAGTATTGGATTCACAGAAGGGAAGAAATATAACTTGCACCCCAACTGCCGCACCCAGGCATCTGTCAGGAGTGTAGGTTCCCAGGAGGCTGCCAGTGGGTGCTGGGAGTATTAGTTCCACAGCATCTATATGCCCTACACCCTTCCCTGACTGCACCAGCGCAACATAACGAAGATTATATTAGAGATATGGTATGTTAGAAATGCTAAGAACATGCTGTAGCCCCACGCATTCTGAGCTGTTTGTATAAAAGAATAATGAGGGTGGGAGACTTCAATACAAGCAGATCTTGTGTCTTCTCTACAAGCTCATTAACAATTAATAGGCCTCTCACACATTCCACTCATCTATATCCACTGTCAGTCACATGATCAGCCGGCGGGCAGTTTTTGGGGGACAGGAGCCCACACAATTGGCTGATCTATAATGGGCAGACCTGCTGAGCTGCAAGTAAAAGCCTGACACTATTTGGATAATCACAGAGTTGCAGTTCTACACCAGCACTAAATGCCAAGCCATGAAATCTGGTTAATGACAGACGGCTCATAGCGACTCCCACCAGTAATGTGGGTCATGGGCATGTGACCAAAAGGCTGTATGTCATACACATGATATACGGCTTCAAACCGTCATGTCTGACTAGTGTGCAGAACAATGAACCACTGGAAGAAAGGACTTTGTATACTGGGCAGTACATTCCATTATTAGCCCTGATTTACTCTTTACAGTAGTATATAGTATATCCTCTCTCCCTACACTGTATGAACAGCAATATATATATGTAGAGCAGAATATGTATGTATGTAGCAGTGTTTAGTAGATCTCTCCCTGCACTGTATGCACAGCAGTATATAGTATATATAGAGCAGTATATGTATATATGTAGCAGTATATAGTATATGTAGAGCAGTATATGTACTGTATATATGTAGAGCAGTATATGTATATATGTAGCAGTATTCAGTAGATGTAGAGCAGTATATAGTATATATGTAGAGCAGTATATAGTATATATTTAGAGCAGCATATAGTATATATGTAGAGCAGTATATGTATATATGTAGAGCAGCATATGTATATATGTAGAGCAGCATATGTATATATGTAGAGCAGTATATGTATATATGTAGAGCAGTATATAGTATATATGTAGAGCAGTATATAGTATATATGTAGAGCAGTATATAGTATATATGTAGAGCAGTATATAGTATATATGTAGAGCAGTATATAGTATATATGTAGAGCAGTATATAGTCTATATGTAGAGCAGTATATAGTATATATGTAGATATATCCTCTCTCCCTACACTGTATGAACAGCAATATATATATGTATGTATGTAGCAGTGTTTAGTAGATCTCTCCCTGCACTGTATCCACAGCAGTATATAGTATATATAGAGCAGTATATGTATATATGTAGGGCAGTATATAGTATATATGTAGGGCAGTATATAGTATATACTGTATGTAGCAGTATTTAGTGGATCTCTCCCTGCACAGGAAGTAGAGGACAAGGTGACAGAGGAGAAAGGGGCAAATGTGATGGAAAAGGAGAGAGCTGGAGAGGAAGTGGAGAAATAGGGAGAATAACAGGAACACAGGGAATACGAGGAATATGGAAAGATATTGGAAGTAAAGAGAAAGGGACAAGGGAAACACATGGAGATATACAGCTACTGGCACAGGCACAAAGCCACACATTTATAGCAGGACTTCCAGGCACCGCTTCCTGCACCCACTACTACTGAGGGTTCCACAAGATTACCCAGAAGCACTAGCCGCACACACACAAGCTACACCATGTGGCTATGGAACGTCTCTTCTCTGCACAACACATAGATAATGATGTAAATAATAATAATAATAATAATAATGTACATGCATTCCCTGGGCAGTCTCTGAGCTACAGTCTGTACAGAGCAGACTGACCCCACAATATAATAATTCAGTGGAGGGAGAACAAAAGCCAATTGTGTATAACGACAAAAGCCACTGTACTGCCTCCCACCCAAATACATTGCCCACTGATAGTAACAGCCACTGGTACCGGGGTCTCCCCACTTCCACCACATACGTCACTGACACAAACCAAAATTGGGGCCACAGCTGCCCCAGCGCCCACTACACAATGAGAAATGAACTGGAATGGAATGTACTCGAGCATGAAGGGCCCTCGGGAGCAGACAAGAGCCTTTCCAGCCCAAGGGCCCCTGTTTCAACATCACACCCTGTTGCCTCAGAACTGCCCCTAAGAGTCTACTGACCCCAGATAACGGAGGCAAGCATGAAAGCGAGGGGTTAAGTGTTTGCGAGGGGGTAGCACTTGACTTGAGTGCAAATACTGCAATGAGTACGGCAACCCAGTGGGCCCCTGAGCCTGGAGAGGAGCGATGATATCCAATAGTCACATGGCTGGGTGACACTGAGAGGGGCACGTGGGGTGACTGTCAGCCAAAAATCACATCCATCTTGCCTGGAATGCACAGCAGCCAATCATAAAGCAGCGCTGATCCTAAATAAGGAAAGACCCACAGCCAATAATAAGGGAAGGGAAAATCCTGTAGGAAAGGATTAGCTAAATATATCCCAGATCCTAGAGTGAAGCAATGTTCCACGTTATGGACCCCTGATACAGAAACCCCTGGATAATCGATCCAATACCTGTATAGAAACAGAGCAATAAACTGCAGTGCCCCATAATTATAATGTGTGAGGTGGGGAGCTGCCATAGCGCTTGTGCAGGGAGCAGTGTAGTCAAATAATCAGTTGGAAAGTGCCCTACATTTACCCCTGCCACATACGTGCCACTGATACCAGTCTTGTCCTGAACACTCCGTGCCCGTCCCTCTCTGTAACACGATCTGTGCCCGTCTCACACTATACACAGACATCACTAGGGCTTGTGCCAAGAGAGGGGGGACGGCGGGGCAGCTAGAGAGGGGGGACGGCGGGGCAGCTAGAGAGGGGGGACGGCGGGGCAGCTAGAGAGGGGGGACGGCGGGGCAGCTAGAGAGGGGGGACGGCGGGGCAGCTAGAGAGGGGGGACGGCGGGGCAGATAGAGAGGGGGGACGGCGGGGCAGATAGAGAGGGGGGACGGCGGGGCAGATAGAGAGGGGGGACGGCGGGGCAGATAGAGAGAGGGGACGGCGGGGCAGATAGAGAGAAGGGACGGCGGGGCAGATAGAGAGGGGGGACGGCGGGGCAGATAGAGAGGGGGGACGGCGGGGCAGATAGAGAGAAGGGACGGCGGGGCAGATAGAGAGAGGGGACGGCGGGGCAGATAGAGAGGGGGGACGGCGGGGCAGATAGAGAGGGGGGACGGCGGGGCAGATAGAGAGGGGGGACGGCGGGGCAGATAGAGAGGGGGGACGGCGGGGCAGATAGAGAGGGGGGACGGCGGGGCAGATAGAGAGGGGGGACGGCGGGGCAGATAGAGAGGGGGGACAGGGGGGAAGGGCAGATAGAGGGGGAGGGGCAGATAGAGAGGGGGGACGGTGGGGAAGGGGCAGGGCAGATAGAGGGGGAGGGGTGGGGCAGATAGTGTAAATGAGGACACACAAGATGAGAGTGAATTGGGTGATACAGATGATTTCACACTACAGACAACTAGTGTTATTGGCAGGAGACAGGTCAGATACAGAATATCAGGGCAGGGAGTCAATGAAGGATAAAGTGGGAGGTAGAAATGGAAGAGATTTCCCAGTGTCACCTACACACACACACTACATTATCACATTCCCATCATCATTATACACACACACTATTATACACACACTATTATACACACACACTATTATACACACACAATTATACACACACAATTATACACACACAATTATACACACACAATTATACACACACAATTATACACACACTATAATACACACTATTATACACAGAGTATTATATACACACTATTATATACACATTGTGAGCAGCTGTACATTCTGCCTCCCCCCAGTAAAGTGAGAATGGAGCAGCCCAGGAAACAGAACATTCCCTACAGTCAGAGCGAACCATTCACAGTAGAGGGGCCCCGCCGAGGGAGTGTCCCAGATCCAGGGCTCATCCATCTCCTGTCCTTCCCACAGACACAGTCCCACCCGCACCCAGTGTCCCACAGACAGACACGTATAGTCACACGCGCCGTATCCCAGGACAGGCCACACCCGCGCCTCTCACACCCGGGCCGTCTAGTCGCACAGCCGCAGCGGTACCTTGTACTTATCGAAGCCGGCCAGCTGCTCGGGGCTCACGTATTCCCAGGCCATTGCCGCTGAGGACGAGACGGTTGAGTCGGTGACAGTTGCTGAATGGGAGAATCCGGCGTGTGGGGAAGGGGCGGGGCGGTGTTGTGACGTCACGTCCTGGCCGGGGGAGTGGGAGGAGCGGAGATGGGCTGATTGTCCCCAGTTGGTGTCACGTGTCAGACACACCTCCTCCTCCTCCTGTCCGGCTGCCAACTGCTCCGGGCTAGTGACGTGTCTCTTCTGAAGGGGATTCCGCTGGGGACGTTACAGCCTGTAGCCTGGGCTCCTCCTGCTACTCCCACAATCCCTTGCTCAGCAGCTCTACTTACTGCCTGGAGCCTGGCCCTGCCCGAGTCATTCATCTACTACAAATCCCAGCATCCCCTGTGCACTTGGTCTAATGGCTGCTGGGAGTTGTAGTCTTGCCTGTGATAGTCTGAGCCCTGACATCAATGACTTGTATAATGTGCCTTTAATGAGCACTGCTGCCATACTGCAGTCTCTAATCCACTAGCCACATCCTTAATCTACTAGCCATATCCATGATCCACTAGCCACACCCTTAATCCACTAGCCACACCCTTAATCCACTAGCCACATCCTTATTTCACTGGCCACATCCTTAATCCACTAGCCACACACTCACACTGTGCCCCCAGACCTGTCTGACAGGAATCACTGGGACTTTCTCTTCCTCGGCCCATTGTCACGTGGATTTCTATTAGATTGTCAGCTCTGGGGGGCAGAGACCTCTCATAACGCTGGTTATTGTGCATATTTATTAAACCCAGTGTTTGTGCAGTTAGTGAGTTGTACAGAGAGCACTGTGTGTATTTCCCATTGTACGACGATATCACATAATAATCCATTATCTCTGGCTGGTGTCACATTATTGCTTCTCTGATAGGTTAATAACAGGCTTATCATACACACACACACATATATATATACACACACACACATATATACATACATACACACACATACACATATATATATATATACACACACCTCCATGCAGGGGCCACTCCATGAAGCAAAGGGAAAGTTCTTATCTCTGCCTTATCCCAGTTTTATTGCTGCACAGATAAGACCTAGTCATCCTTTATCACTGGCATCACATTCAGGTATATTGTGGCACACGGCGGGTTAATCAGTAGGCCGTTACCTCGAGAGCTCGGCATTATGGGTATGATCCTGAGATTGTGCCACATTATGATTTTCGGTGGTTTTGCCCGGTGTAGTTTTATGCCCATGTGGCACTTCAGTCTGTTGGACCCCCTGGAACCCAGAAGCCCAGTCTATTCACTTGTTGATTTATTTCCCATGGACTGAAAGGATTCAAGGAATAGGCACCAGGGTGGTCCTTGTTCTTTTGCAAAGGTCTCATTGGCCCGAATGTTAAAGCTTCTCTCTGTTTAGTACATGGAGACCCAATGACTGGGAGGATAAAGCTGGTGGAACAGGTCACTGATGGGTTTCATGCTCAGCTTTAGAGAGGAAAGCAATGGGATTGGTTGATAAGGTCCCCCTAGGAAGACCACCAGCCACTATATTTGCAAAAAGAGCTTAGTCGGTAGTAGAGGCCATAGGCTCTGAACCAGAGAGAAGGGACTCATTTGTCATTTGAAACCAATGTCAGTAGCATCTGATAACTGATGAGATGAACAATGGGGGGAGAAGTACCATCTGATATCTGGGGAGATGGACAATCTATAAGAGAAGTACTTTATCTGTCACACTATCCTAGATATATAGAAATATAAAATCGTGCTCTTACTTAGGTCCCCTGTCATGAGGCTCATAAGGGCGTTTCTAGGCTGTTTTCAGAGAATGCTGGGAGCTGTAGTCCAATTTATAGAGAACATGAATGGATTCCCTGGATCCACAAGCTGTACATGTGAAAGATATGGGACACAATCTCACACACACTATCTCTCTCTCTCTCTCTCTCTCTCTCTCTCTCTCTCTCTCTCTCTCTCTCTCTCTCTCTGGGCCTTTTAGCTGGGGGCGCCCTCTTGTGGACCTTTCACCCCAAGTATAAGAGCTACACACATATTTACACTAAATGCTGGATTAAAGGCAAACTAAAGCCTCTCTGCTGATACAAAAGGGATTTTTGTGACTTCCTTTATAGCCAATGGCAGACATGGAGTTCTCTGTCCCTGTATCTCTATGGCAGGAGGTCGATTTGTCTGTTGCCTCCTGGTGGTGGGGAATATAGTGCAGCACAAATAGCAGGGCCCTACAGCAGTGGCTTTTAGTTGAAGCCCCCGTATAAAGTAGAACCGTTGTTCAGCCCAGCTCCCTCCTTACTGGTGTCTATATGTGTATGTGAGTGTGTGTGTGTGTATATATATATGTGTGTGTATATGTGTGTATGTGTGTGTGTGTGTATTAAGGAGTCTTCTGAGAGTGGAGCTTTATGGTGTAGTGTGTATAACAATGGGGGGGGGGTTACTAAGGACATGAACCCCAACTATTCAGTCAGATCTCCTTACAGTAAAGACCCCCATATTAAATGTCCTCATCACTCATTCCCCTCTCTTTCAGGGAATCCCATAAACTGACTGCCCTTACAGTAAAGAACCCCTTCCTATACTGATGGTGAGATCTCCTTTCCTCCCACCAATGAATCACTCATTCCCCCCTCAACCTGACTGTCCTTACAGTAAAGAACCCCTTCCTATACTGATGGTGAGATCTCCTTTCCTCCCCACCAATGAATCACTCATTCCCCCTCTCTTGGTAGGGAATCCCATAACCTGACTGTCCTTACAGTAAAGAACCCCTTCCTATACTGATGGTAAAATCTCCTTGCCTCCCCACCAATGAATCACTCATTCCCCTCTCTTGGTAGGGAATCCCATAACCTGACTGTCCTTACAGTAAAGAACCCCTTCCTATGCTGATGGTAAAATCTCCTTTCCTCCCCACCAATGAATCACTCATTCCCCTCTCTTGGTAGGGAATCCCATAACCTGATTGTCCTTACAGTAAAGAACCCCTTCCTATGCTGATGGTGAGATCTCCTTTCCTCCGTCTCTAAGGAATGGCAGTTGTGTGATGTCAGTACTAAGGAGAATAGTGACTTGTATTTATCAATAAGTTGGGGGCCCAATGAACACTTTCTAGTGAGTCTATTTCTGTCCCTCGGTTTAATGTCACTTACGATTTCCAAACTGTCCCACCCGTGGGTAACGCAGATCTTATTTACATATAAAATAATTGGGGAACGTTCCTGAACTTAAGCGTCAAGCGCCACATCTCAGAGTCCAAGAGGTGGAAACAAATTGATTCCCCTAATCTTACCCTTTTCCTCCAATCAGATTAACCAGCTAAATAAACACCCACATTTATTTGCTCATGCGATTAACCCTGTGACACCTGGCACATAGTCTCACTCCTGTTTTCTTCATTATTTCTGTCCCAGTTTAACCTCAAATGCCCCAGTTTAACCTCAAATGCCCCAATTTAACCTCAAATGTCCCAGTGTAACCTCAAATGCCCCAGTCAGTGGCGGAACTACCGGGGGAGAAGAGGGTGCGAGCGATCAGGGCCCGCACCCCCTCAGGGCCCCCCGGCAGCCCACACGCCACTAAAATGCAGTCCGAAAATTGTGTACGGATGGGGGCGGGGGGCCCGGCTGCGCGTCACGCACCAGGGCCTGCCCCCCTCTGGTTACGTTACTGGCCCCAGTGTAACCTTAAATGTCCCAGTTTAACCTTAAAGGAACAGTTCAGTGTGAAAATAAAAACTGGGTAAATAAATAGGCTGTGCAAAATAAAAAATGTATCTAATATAGTTAGTTAGGCAAAAATGTAATGTATAAAGGCTGGAGTGAGTGGATGTGTAACATAATAGCCAGAACACTACTTCCTGCTTTTCAGCTCTCTAACTCTGAGTTAGTCAGTGACTATAAGGGGGGCCACATGGGACATAACTGTTCAGTGAGTTTGTAATTGATCCTCAGCATTCAGCTCAGATTCAAAAGCAACAGATATGTCCCATGTGACCCCCCCCTCAAGTCACTGATTGGTTACTGCCTGGTAACCAGGGTAACCAGTCAGTGGAAAGCAAGAGAGCTGAAAAGCAGGAAGTAGTGTTCTGGCTATTATGTTACACATCCACTCACTCCAGCCTTTATACATTACATTTTTGCCTAACTAACTATATTAGATACATTTTTTATTTTGCACAGACTATTTATTTACCCAGTTTTTATTTTTACACTGAACAATTCCTTTAAATGCTGCAGTCTAACCTTAAATGTCCCAGTTTAACCTCAAATGCCCCATTCTAACCTTAAATGCCCCAGTTTAACCTTAAATGCCCCAGTCTAACCTTAAATGCCCCAGTTTAATCTCAAATGTCTCAGTTTAACCTCAAATGCCCCAGTCTAACCTTAAATGCCACAGTTTAACCTCAAATGCCCCAGTTTAACCTAAAATGTCCCAGTTTAACCTCAAATGCCCCAGTCTAACCTTAAATGTCCCAGTTTAACTTCAAATGCCCCAGTTTAACCTAAAATGCTTTAGTCTAACCTTAAATGCCCCAGTCTAACCTTAAATGCCCCAGTTTAACCTCAAATGCCCCAGTTTAACCTCAAATGCCCCAGTTTAACCTAAAATGCTTTAGTCTAACCTTAAATGACCCAGTTTAACCTGAAATGTCCCAGTCTAACCTTAAATGCCCCAGTCTAACTTTAAATGCCCCAGTTTAACCTGAAATGTCCCAGTTTAACCTTAAATGCCCCAGTTTAACCTTAAATGCCCCAGTGTAATGTCAAATGCCCCAGTCTGACCTTAAATGCCCCAGTCTAACCTTAAATGCCCAGTTTAACCTTAAATGCCCCAGTCTAACCTTAAATGCCCCAGTTTAACCTCAAATGTCCCAGTTTAACCTCAAATGCCCCAGTCTAACCTTAAATGCCCCAGTTTAAAGGAACAGTAACGTCAAAAAATAAAAGCGTTTTAAAGTACTGAAAATATAATGCAGTGTTGCCCTGCACTGGTAAAACTGCTGTGTTTGCTTAAGAAACACTACTATAGTTTAGATAAATAAGCTGCTGTGTAGCAATGGGGGCAGCCATTCAAAGGAGAGAAAGCTCAAGTTACACAGCAGATAGCAGATAAACTCTGTCTGTCTAATGGTGTTATCTGTTATCCATTCGTTAACCTGTGCCATATAGCCGTTTTTCAATTTCCGCCATTGCTCCACAGCAGCTTGTTTATATCAACTATAGTAGTGTTTCTGAAGCAAACAGAACAGTTTTACCAGTGCAGGGCAACACTACATTATATTTTCATTACTTTAAAACACTTACATTTTTTGGTGTTACTGTTCCTTTAACCTTAAATGCCACAGTTTAATCTCAAATGCTGCAGTCTAACCTTAAATGCCCCAGTCTAACCTCAAATGCCCCAGTTTAACCTTAAATGCCCCGTTTAACCTCAAATGCCCCAGTCTAACCTTAAATGCCCCAGTCTAACCTTAAATGCCCCAGTTTAACCTTAAATGCCCCAGTCTAACCTTAAATGCCCCAGTTTAACCTTAAATGCCCCAGTTTAACCTTAAATGTCCCAGTCTAACCTTAAATGCCCCAGTTTAACCTTAAATGTCCCAGTTTAACCTTAAATGCCCCAGTCTAACCTTAAATGCCCCAGTTTAACCTCAAATGTCCCAGTTTAACCTCAAATGCCCCAGTCTAACCTTAAATGCCCCAGTTTAACCTCAAATGCCCCAGTTTAACCTAAAATGCTGCAGTCTAACCTCAAATGCCCCAGTGTAAAAGCAGCTGCACAGGTTGCTTCCCCTTAGTCATTACAGGGGACTGTCCTTACAGTAAAGAACCCCTTCCTATGCTGATGGTGAAATCTCCTTTCCTCCCCACCAATGAATCACTCATTCCCCTCTCTTGGTAGGGAATCCCATAACCTGACTGTCCCTACAATAAAGAACCCCTTCCTATGCTGATGCTAAAATCTCCTTTTCTACTTGTGTATTTATCTGGATATGGCTCCGTCCTACTTTATTCTCTCGTGTGTCCCCCTGGGCTGATGAAATGGAGCGTTTCCCTAATACACAGTATTGGCTGCCGTACACTCACACATCTGATTTGTTATCACAAGAGCAGAGAAGGATTAGGGTGAGTAAGGTGCTATTTTTGTTAGGGAACAAGGAGGCTCCTGGGTGAGTTCAGCTGATAAGAAACTGAAATGAAACCAGAATTAAAATGAAAATTCTCAGGGATAATATAAAATATTGATCTTGTTCCTTACTGCTGTTTAGTCAACATTGACTTAATGATCTGCATCATATCTCTGATATCTGGATATGTAGAATCGTATCGCTGGATAACCACCCAGCCTTTGTATTGTCCCCACAAGATGAATGGAATGATAAATATATATATATAAAGACTGGGCCAGTCCCTGCCCTGGTCACTGCTCTCATTGAGATTCAAGGACGAGGAATCAAAGCAGCAGGTAAATCAGAGAATATTTCTATTTCTGCAGTCCCATAGAGACTTTTATAAGTAATTCATGTTCTGGCTGATGTATTGACCATATGCAGTGCCTCCCCGATACCACCCAATTCTATGCCTTATTCTGGGATCCATTCAATTCCATGAGATTAGATCCAATCCAAGTGTTAATAGTCTATTTAGCAAGCAGATGGAAAAATGATGGTTTGGGTTTAGGATGAGACACAATTAGGGAAAAAGGGGGAGCCTTGTGGTTTTCTACCCACCCCCATGCATAGCTTGTATTCTGAAAGGCTGCAGGGGGAGGCATCTTGCCTTTTGGGGAGACTGTTGTTGTTGGGGTGAGTAAGTAGGACAGCAAAGGTATTTCAGAGAGATATATGGAGATGTGAGGTGAACCCTGGGTGTGATATCCTACAGACATAGAAGAACCAGCTTTGGGAAGGATTGATCTTCTGATGTTTCTCACCTCTGGACCTCCTTTCAAGCATGAAGCTCATGTTCTCTTATCTCCAGGCTCATCAAGGGAACATGAAAGGAGGTGCACAGGTGAGAAACCTCAGATGATCAATCCTTCCCAAAGTTGGTTCTTCTATGTCTGTAGGCTATCTCACCCAAGGTTCACCTCACATCTCCATATCTCTCTGAAATACCTTCGCTGTCCTTCCTTACTCACCCCAAAATCAGAAATCTCCCAAAAGGGCAAGATGCCCCCCCCAGCTTTTCAGAACACATCCGTCAGCTTCAGGAAGTATTGATATTCTGAGGTTTCTCATCCCTGGACCTCCTTTCATGCATGAAGCTCATCTTCCCTTATGGGGCATCTCCAGGCTAAAGCTTTGATGGAGCCTGGAGATAAGAGAACATGAGCTTCATGCTTGAAAGGAGGTCCAGAGGTGAGAAACCTCAGAAGATCAATCAAGCTCACATCTCCATATCTCTCTGAAATACCTTTGCTGTCCTTCGTTACACACCCCAACAACAGAAGTCTCCCCAAAAGGCAAGATGCCCCCCAGCTTTTCAGAACACATCCATCAGCTTAAGGTATTGATCTTCTGAGGTTTCTCACCCCTGGATCTCCTTTCAAGCATGAAGCTCATCTTCCCTTATGGGGCATCTCCAGACTAAAGCTTCGATGGATGTTCCTTAATGTTCCTCCTTCACATGAAGCCAGGACCTGCGAACAGTTACTTGGGGGGGGGGGTGTTTTTAAACCTTATCTCTATCTGCAACTGAATTCTACTCTTCTGACTTTATTCCATTCCCCTCCAGGAAAATGGGGTTCCTACTCTCTGCCTGCCTCGTGTGCATGGTGTCCTGCATTGCAGCTCAGAACAATAATCCAAGTAAGTTGCACCAATAATCAGTTGCTTTAGACCTAATCACTTGGGTTTAACCAATATTTTGGCTCATTGGCTACTACTGACCCATGTCTCTTTATCTTTCAACCGCAGCCGATAATTTGGCCCTTAGAGGTCGGGCGACCCAGTCTTCTACTTTCTACAATTACGTTTATGGCTATTTAGCGGCGGCGATCAACGCCATTGATGGGAACATGGACACCAACTTCTACCATGGCTCCTGTTCTTACACCAACAACGACATGTCCCCCTGGTGGCGGGTGGATTTACTGAAGCCCCATAAAATCTCCCAGATTGTGGTGACCAACAGGGGCGACTGCTGTGGAGATTTAATTGACGGGGCTCAGATTCTCGTTGGGGATTCCCTGGAAAATAACGGCAATAACAATCCCAGGTAAGTCGTGGCCTCCTGTCAGATCAGGCCAAAATCCCTAGCCAGGTGGCACATATGTGATACTCTCATGCCCTATAGAGAATGGCAATTCATTTACAGCCCTGTAGTAAAATCCCCAACACAGCAGAAGTGACCTCACTGAGTGATTGTATTTTAATAAATGTGGGCTGCCATATTGATTGCCACTGTGGGCATTATGGGGGCTATTCTTTGGGCAATATAATACGATTTTGGAGCATTTGAGGTTAATTAAAGTGTTTGGCTGATTTTTTACTAAGATTAACTCTATATTATTTCCTTTACAGCTGTGCAGAGATCAATTACTTGCCCAATGGAGAGACTCAGTTTTTCGAGTGCAACGGGATGGTTGGCCGTTACGTTAATATTATTATCCCGGGGAAAGAAACGTATCTCACTCTGTGCGAGGTGCAAGTCTATGGGGAACCCGTATCCAAGAAGCCCTCCTGCTCATGATGTTCCCATGTGTTACTAAACTACATCTCCCAGCATGCCTAGCTGAAATGAGGCTAATGCTGTTATACACATAAACCAGAATTTTAAAAAAATCAATAAAGTTTCAATGAATAAATCCTGCTTCGTTACTGTAGTTCGCACAATAACACTGATGATAATTAACAATAACATTTTTTTTGGGGACCAATGATTTCAGAGAAGTCAATGGTAAAATGTAATAAAAGAGCCAATTGCTCAAATAACCCAAGCAACCTATCAGATGTTGTCAAACAGGTGACCAGGCAATTCTGCAAGCTGGTTGGTTGCTATGGGATACTAGACCTGGCGGCAGGTGATGATTCTATGAAGCCCCCCTGAACACAACAGGACAGAATTGGGGTACTGATGACAAACACACTGCAATAAAAGCAGGACAATTGCTTCTAGGGGCTACATTGTTCATAATGGGGTCCCAGAGTGGTTATTGGGACTTTTATTTGTCATCTGAGTTCCACAGTTAAGAGTTTAGGGTTTCAGACCAGGGTATAAGGTCTCAGATCTGCTCCCCTTAATTGTTCTCTCAACATCCATCCAGCACATCATGGGGCTCAGCCAATGAAACATTAGGGCAAATGGACTCCCCATGGGTGACAAATAGGAGGGTGAATCTTGGGCATAACTAAAGGATAGATGGCCCCATAGCAATCTGTTTTGGCCCCCAAATGTGACATGACCACTGGGCATTAGACCGTAACATGCCCACAGTGTGTGCAGCTGTGCCACGTTGGGACAACCAGAGTACAATCAGAAGGAGAATTATATGCCACCCCCCTGTAACAGCATTGGGGTCTTCCTTCATGAAAGCAATACACCCCAATGATTCTGCAGTGGGGATCCAGTGGCCTCTGAACAGTAGCAGCCCTGGAACTCTATCTAGTTTTAACCCTATTATATCCTTCTGCCCTCCTCAATCCCCAACCTGTCACCTCAATCCCTAATAATGGGGTGCATATACGGGGGCCAGTGGGAAACAGGACTGTAGGAAGGCTCCATCACACACACTACAGATCTACATCACCTATTGGCCCGGTCACACAAATAACCTGCTGAAAGGGCTTCTGGGAAGAGTCAGTGAGTGTGGGATGGAGGTATATCGGGCAGGTAAAGTGGGCAGGTATATTAGGTAGGGTTGCCACCTGGCTGGTATTTTGCCGGCCTAGCCGGTAAAACACCTGCCAAGGCCGGGGCCAGTACTACAAATTTACCGGCAATGTAGCTGCTGGTAAATTTGTAATACACCTAACAAAAGCCCGTGGCCTGCCCCCAGTCTGATCAAAACTCACCTTTTTGCCGGCTTCTGGCCAATCGCGTGCCGTGGCTCTGCCCCCTTTGACACCACGGCCCGCCATTTTGTTCCTGCTCCCCTCCACCGGCCAGTGGAAATTTTATTAAAAGGTGGCAACCCTAATGGTGGGCAGGTATGATGGGCAGGTATAGTAAGCAGGTATAGTGAGCAGGTATAGTGGCAGGTATGGTGGGCAGGTATAGTGAGCAGGTATGGTGAGCAGGTATGGTGGTCAGGTATGGTGGACAGGTATAGTGGGCAGGTATAGTGGCAGGTATGGTGGGCGGGTATAGTGAGCAGGTATAGTGAGCAGGTATGGTGAGCAGGTTTAGTGAGCAGGTATAGAGGGCATGTATGGTGGCAGGTATGGTGGGCAGGTATAGTGAGCAGGTATGGTGAGCAGGTATAGTGGGCAGGTATGGTGGCAGGTATGGTGGGCAGGTATAGTGAGCAGGTATAGTGGCAGGTATGGTGGGCAGGTATAGTGGGCAGGTATAGTGGCAGGTATGGTGGGCAGGTATAGTGGGCAGGTATAGTGAGCAGGTATGGTGAGCAGGTATAGTGAGCAGGTATAGTGGGCAGGTATGGTGGGCAGGTATAGTGGGCAGGTACAGTATGGTGGGCAGGTATGGTGGGCAGGTATAGTGGGCAGGTATAGTGAGCAGGTATAGTGGCAGGTATGGTGGGCAGGTATAGTGGGCAGCTATAGTGAGCAGGTATAGTGGGCAGGTATGGTGGGCAGGTATAGTGGGCAGGTATGGTGAGCAGGTATAGTGAGCAGGTATAGTGGGCAGGTATGGTGGGCAGGTATGGTGGGCAGGTATAGTGGGCAGGTATAGTGAGCAGGTATAGTGGCAGGTATGGTGGGCAGGTATAGTGGGCAGTATGGTGGTCAGGCATGGTGAGCAGGTATGATGGTCAGGTATGGTGGGCAGGTATAGTGGACACATCCAGCCCTTGCACCCAGGGCATTAATAAAGGAACCCCAAGGTCTGATACTGAATCTGGCCACCTGGGATCCCCACTGGGTTACCCCCAAAATACACAACTTCATGTTACTAAACTTTATTTTCAGGTACAAGATTGGTCCTGGATACACTGTATCCATTTAATGTACTATTTCTAAACAAAAAGATTCCTAGCAAATTTAAGGGTAAGTTCACCTTGAAATAAACTTTTAATACATTATAGAAGCACCGACTTTTAATTTGCTCCTCGCAACTGAAAATACCGTCTGGCTGCTGGGAAGGTGGGTGGTCACTGATCCTGGCAACTAAAAAACAGTCTAACTGAGTGTGAGAATCCCAATAATTGTCAAAAAAACACATGGAAAAAAGGAAAGACCAGTTGAAGATTATCTTTGAGTTCTGCTGCCTATGATAAACTCCAACCTCTCCAGCTCTGTATCCCATAGAACTGTTTATAAACTCCCCTTCGGGTTCTCAGTCCACATGGTCCCCACTGTACATGTATCACCAAACCAAAAAGGTGACGACACTTAAGTGTATCTTCTTTGCAGGATACGGCAATAAACCTGCGTTCCCTTACCGGAGTGCCGTCTCCTTTTTGGTTTGGTGATACTGCTGGCTACAACTTACTAAAAGTTCATTTTAAAGGGAACTTTCCCTTTAAATGAATATGAGTGATACGGAACGTATTCACATGCTGAGCTTACGTGCCACTCGGGGTTGTGGAACATTAAATATTGGCTGGATCCCATTGTGCTGCTGAGTCACTGTTGGTTTAATAATCCCCCTCCTATGTGGGTAGATAATCAATTGTCTGAATGGTATCACAGCGGGTACCACCCATGGCACAAACGGTCACGTTTAAGGGTGAGGGATTTCCAAAACTGACTTCATCCTATAAAACCTCAGATCACACTTTCCCCGCTCAGGTTGACTGTGTGAGGTGCAGGGAGTTGAGGTCTGGACGATACAGGGAACCGGAGGCAATTAAGAAAATTCAGCACCGTGAGTTTTCAACTTTCTTTTTAGCCACTTTTTTTGGTCACTTTTTGGCCAAAAAAAGGACTGTTCCTGATCTCTAAGAACCCTTAGTCCCATGGCTGAGATGAGAAGGAGCAATGGCCGTCCACAGACCGTCTCAAGCTTTGAACTTCCCATTCCAATTCCATTTAATTCTATGCAGTTCTGTGTCTGTTGTTCTGGTTATAGATTTGGGTTTCTGTGACTCTAACTAGTGATAGTAACATGAGACAACTGATAGTATTCTTCAGAGCTCCCCAAATTTGTCACCAGACTAGTATCCTGCTCCACTGATGGATCAACATCTATGAGAACATAAGGTCACCCTTTAGCCCCACTAAGGGGCATGTTTACTAACATTGGAGATAAATATTTGGAGAGATTTCTGGAGATGTTGCCCATAGCAACCAATCAGATCTTTGCTGGCTGTTTAAATCTAATTGCTGATTGGTTGCCATGGGCAACATCTCCAGAAATCTCTCCAGATATTTATCTCCAATGTTAGTAAACATGCCCCTAAATGATCAGGATAGGTCCAACAAACCCAAATGGGGTCACTTTTTCCAATTTTCTCCCCATTCAATTCTGTGCAGTTCTGTGCCTATTCTGGTTATAGATTTGGGTTTCTGTTCCTCATGCTAACTAGTGATAGTAATCTGAGACAACTGATTGTATCCTCCAGAGTTGCAACTCTACGATTCCCAAATTTGCACCCAACTAGTATTCTCCTCCACTGATGGTTAAATATCTATGAGAAAATAGGGTCACCCCTTAGCCCTACTAAATGATCATGATAGGTTCAACAAACCCAAGTGGAGTCACTTTTTGGCTAAAAAAACTTATCCAGGATTTTTCCTGATCCCTAAGAGCCCTTATCCCAGGACCATTGGGCTTCTATAGACCATCTCCAGAGAAAAGCTTTGGTCTTCCCGTCCAATCCCAATGCCCCTCAGAATGGGTGTGAGAATTAGTAAGATCAGGCAGACCACATTTTTATATTGATGGGAATAATCTCATTTAAACTGCAACAAAATCTTCCTAATTTTCTCTTTTTCAGAACATGATGTTCCTACTGACCATTGCCTTCTTGTGTGTCACCTCTGGGGTTCTGGCTCAGAACAATAACAACAATGTTCCAAGTAAGTTGTGCTACTGGTATTCTCCAGTCTTCCCAGTTGGCTGCACTTTCCCTGAACTCCTCCCTCTTCCCAGTTCTTTATCTGTGCCGCCTGCTGATTAGGCACGGGCCCTCTCTTACAGCCAATGGCTTGTGCCAAGTAAACATAAGAATCAAATATAACCTTCTCTGGGTTCAGAATAAGGAGCATGATCCTTCACTATTGGGTTTGGGAAACATGTATTAATATTTTCTTCATGCATCTCTTTTTCTTGGGGGAGGTATGTAGGAGCCCCTATCAAATAGCTTTGTAATGCCTTATATGTCTTTGACCACCAAATCTGTGGTCCAGTGATCTTAAATTATGAACTAAATAATTGACCAGCCACAATACTGATTGAAAACGTAATCTTCTGACCACAGGTGAGAATTTGGCGCTCCAAGGTCGGGCGACTCAATCTTCTATATACTACTATTTCGCCTATGGCTACTTAGCGGCGGCTATTAATGCCATTGATGGAAACATGGATGCCAACTTCCAACACGGATCATGTTCCAGCACCAATAACGACATGTCCCCCTGGTGGCGGGTGGATTTACTGGACTCCTATCAAATATCCCAGGTGGTTGTGACAAACAGGGGTGACTGTTGCGGAAATTTGATTAACGGAGCTCAGATCCTCATTGGGGATACAATGGAAAACAATGGCAATAACAATCCCAGGTGAGGGAAAACGTAATGCATGTTGTACCGGGAAATTCTACAATAGGGTTGTAGACATGTGTAGAAAGCTACCTGCAGGATGGGTGCTAGTCTTACATAGAAGGTCCTTCACTTGGGATCTCTTTATCTCAGAGCCTTTCTATTTGAGTCATTCTGCTGGTGGGAGATGCTTAGGAAACGAAGTCTTTGGTGGTGACTCTTGCTCCTCTATCATTTCTAAAGTGAGTTATTACAGAAACCTAGTCCTCACATTGGTTAGTCCTATCTACACTGAGGTCTTCTTCTACTGGTGACTCCTAGCTCTTCAGCACCAACTTCCCCCTCCACCAAAACACCAAAGAGGTTTAACCCAGTTATCCCCTTGATTGTATGGACTAGGGAACCCACCTGATATCTCTGAACAAAGCCATGTTTTGGGATCTCCTCTCCTATATATGTTATTGGTAGCCTGGGTCAAGATGTCCCATGGGTCACTTTATATTCCTCTATCCCTGAGGCACATTCTGTAAGTGACACCTTCCTTTTCATTTCTCTGCAGCTGCGCAGAAATCTATTCCATGCAGAATGGGGAAACTCAGTCCTTCGAGTGCAACGGGATGGTAGGCCGCTTCGTTAACATCATTATACCAGGGCAACAACAGTATCTTACGCTGTGCGAAGTTCAGATCTATGGTCAGCTGGTGTCCAAGGGGTCTTCTTCTTAAACACGATCATGGATGAAAAATAAAAATTAAAGCAATAATGATAATCCTTTATATAAATGCATAAAATAATAAAAAAATTCCAATTCCACAAATTTCCATGGAAAACATTTATTCCGAAAATAAAAGGCTACAGCACAGGGTTAGATGGAATCACTACACCAGCCTTGTCCATCCTCTCTTGGTGTTACTGTACTACAACTTCCACAATTCATGTCTATCTCTCCTCTGTGTAATGATATATGTGATTTTTTTTTTTGGAATTTAATATTAATGCTGGAAACTTGTGACACATTAAAACGTTCAAAATTATTTTCATTTCTGAATCTGCCTTTGTATTTTTCCAATAGGAATATTAATTAGGGGAATGGTCTGTTGCTTTGCTTTCCCTGACTTTTACAAAGGGGCTACTAACAACTTCAGTCATATATATGCTGCCACTCTATCAGTTCTGTTCACTAAAGGCTTCCATACCATCCCATAGTCCTCCTGTAGTGTTATAATCCATTTGAAAGAGCAATGGCATCCCCTAAGTTATGTTAAAAGAGGTTCCATGCTTTCCTTTTGTTGACTTCTTTGGTCAGTACTTACTCCCTCAAGAACATCACTAGATAATATACAAAACCAGAATATTTTTGGGACACATGGGTTCTGGAATTACAGGAAAGTGAGTGGGGTCTTGGTGGATCTGGCAAATATTTGGAAGGTTTAGTGTTTTTCAAGAAACAAGTGGTGGGCCCCTGGGAATATGAAAACCTATGATAGCGAGACTCCAAAAGTAACTTTCCAAGAAAAGACTCATCAACAGAACATCTTGGCACCATTGGCATGACCAACTAATATGAGGCATTGGGCACTTCTGAGAGGGATGTTTCTGGTTTGTTCATGTGGAGAGTGTAGGTGGGCAGAGGTTACTTTCTTCAACCTCAACCTGTCTATCTCTTTTAGGCTGGTATGGGGCTCTGATAGGAGCGGAATGTTGGGCGAAGGAGAACACCAACAGTAAAACAAGAGAATCATAGATAATGAACCTGCAAAGGACAAGGAGGTAACCCATGCTAGTGTGTTAATAGTAACCTAGAATAGCTCCTCATTGTATTATCCACCACTGGAAGGGTATTGGCAGAAAAGAAGGTCCATAGCCAAAATCAGGAACTTCCAAAGGCATCAGTTATATTTCATCCAAATGTTGTCTGCTTAATGGAAGACACAGGGGTTGAACGAATAAGTTGTTGATTACTGACATACACAAGGCTAGCAATTAATACATTCTGAGTCTGAATTGCAAACAGAGCCATCTGGTGGGCTGTTCTGGTAATGTTAGAGAATCCAGACTGTGTCTGGCTGTAGCATTGCAGGTACATAAGGACATCAGGAGAGGTACAGTTCTGCTACAGGGCACAGCTGGCATTGTACAAGGCAAAGTCTTGAATTTGGCATCTAATAAGAGCACCTTGTATGGAACTTTGAGCAGTGACTGAATTTTGCATTAACTTTTCAATCCAGAGTTATTTACAAAGCCTGCGATTTACTGATTTTAGCACTTGTCTGTATCTTGTGAAATTATTATGCACTTCTTCTGCTTTGGAGCAGGACCAACTTGACTTGCCCTTAAATAAAGATCCTCTCCTGCCCCTTGGCTGCAGGAAGGAAGAGGAATACAGTCCTGCAGGTATTACGCCAGATATTGAAAATGACTTTAAAAAAAACCAGAATATATGTTCAAAAACAAACATAAACATTGGGTTGTTATTGCCGTTATTTTCTAATGAGTCGCCAACGAGAATCAGGGCCCCATTAAGTCCATCTGAGCAGCAGTCGCCCCTGTTGGTCACCACCACCTGGGAAATCTTATAGGACTGCAGTAAATCCACTCGCCACCAGGGGGACATTTCAGTGTGGGTGAGAGAGCAGGAGCCATGGTAATAGTTATTATCCAAGTTTCCATCATTAGAGTTGATGGCGAGGGCTAAATACCCAATTTAGAAATCATAGACGGTAGAGGACTGAGTCGCACGGCCACCAATGGCAAGATTCCCAACTACAGAGGAAAGATAATAATATGGAGAAGGAGCCATTGAAATGCTACTGTTGGTCATTAATCTAATGAAACATTAAAGGGGCATGATGTATCATGATGTGTTTAACCCCCTCATGCTCCTACTCATGGTATAATGACTGATATTATAGTCAGAAAAACCTTAAAAATCAAGGAGTGCTGAAGGATTCAGTACGTAGGGGGGCTCAGTACGTAACTATGGAAAGAACTGTCAACTCTCAGTTATTAATAGAAGGTCTCCAGACACTTCTCTGCTCAGTTCTTTGTCCAGAAAGGGAACGTAAGTTGTGGAGAAGGATGATTTAAAGTTAGGTGAGAGCTACTGAATTGGTCATGGAATTGGATGAGTTTTTGTTCAGTGTTTGCCCAGATGATAAGGAGGTCATTGATGGATTGGCGGTATATAGCAGGGGTTTGGGGTACAGGAGGAGGGGAAATCCTGTTCTAGTAGAGCCATGAAAGGTTGACATTAGTTACTTACATCCAGACTTTCCTCACCTTGTGCTTCTTCAATGCTTTTCAGTTGGATACGACTGCCGGCACCAAGGGGGAAGGGGGGTTCACTTTTAAGTTACCACTTCATATATTATAAAATCGACAATTTTAAGCTACTTTTCAATTGACCTTTATTTTTTATTTGTTATAGTTTTTGAATTATTTTTTTTTTTACTTTCCTCACCTTGTGCTTCTTCAATGCTTTTCAGTTCAAGAAAAGACTCATTAACAGAACATCTTGGCACCTTTGGCATGACCAACTAATATGAGGCATTGGGCACTTCTGAGAGGGATGTTTCTGGTTTGTTCATGTGGAGAGTGTAGGTGGGCAGAGGATACTTTCTTCAACCTCAACCTGTCTATCTCTTTTAGGCTGGTATGGGGCTCTGATAGGAGCAGAATGTTGGGGGCAGGAGAACACCAACAGTAAAACAAGAGAATCATAGATAATAAACCTGCAGGGGTCAAGGAGGTGACCCATGTGTGCGAGTAGAAACCTAGATTAGCTCCTTATCATTTTATCCACCACTGGAAGGGTATTGGCAGAAAAGAAGGTTCATCCCCAAAAGCATGAACTTCAGTCATCAGTTATAATTCATCCAAATGTTGTCTCCTTAATGGAAGACACAGGGTTTGAATTGAAAAAGTTAACGTGTTGATTATTGAAATAGACAAGACTAGCAATTAATAAATTCTGAGTCTGAATTGCAGACAGAGCCATCTGGTGGTCTGTTCTGGTAATGTAAGAGAATCCAGATTGTGTCTGGCTGTAGCATTGCAGGTACATAAGGACATCAGGAGAGGTACAGTTCTGTTACATGGGTAAAGCTGGCATTGTACAAGGCAAACTCTTGCATTTAGCCTCTAATAAGAGAACTTTGAGCAATGACTGAATTTTGAATTAACCTTCCAATCTAGAGTTATTTACAAAGCCTGTGATTTACTGATTTTAGCACTTGTCTGTATCTTGTGACATCATTATGAATTTCTTCGGCTTTGGAATGGGACCCACTTGACTTGCCGTATATATAGACCCTCTCCTGCCCCTTGGCTGCAGGGAATAAAAATGAATTATAACAGGGTGACCCAGACCATTGGCTCATTGCTCAGCTGCTGGTGAACCTGAATCCTACATAATGGAAATACCAATAACAGAAAAAAAAAGCAAAGAACGTTTCTGAGGTTCTCAAAAAGGATTTATTACAAGATTGGGTTGTCTCCTCCAGTCCTGACATTACACTGTATTTCTATTATAATTCATAACAACCAAATGTCATCATCAGTCACTATAAGAGCTATATAGCTCATAGAATCACATATAAAGCAGCTTTAGTACATATAGAGAGACATAGAGCCCACATATACCAGCAACTATGTATGTATGGCTGATACAGTGTGACACTACTGGGCAACCACATTTACTATTAGTTATGGGCGAAAATACAAAAACGGATGCCGACAACAAAAACGAGATGCCGGTGCCAAATTTTTTGTCGTTTGGAGAATTTTGCGGCAAATTTGCGAATTTATCAACGAAGCGAAACACCCCAAATTCGCCCATCACTATTTACTATTTTTACTATGATCCATGATCCTTATAACCCTTACCCTAACCCTAACCTTAAGCCTAATTCACTAACCCTAACCTTAACCCTTCTTCACTAACCCTTACTCAGTCTAAAACACCACATTCAGAATCATTAGGGATTTCCATTCCACCAAGAGATGGCTCTTATTATTATTATCTGATATTGATTGAGTGTTTCTATGCAACTTGATGTAGGTGAGGGTGGGACGCTGCCAGGGTTTAAAAAGAAACATTGCCATAGGACATTTATTATCCCATTCATTCATCCCTACTAAAGGCACTTTTTAGCTGAGACTGGTTCCCCATACACTTGAACTTCACACAACTGGAGATATGTCTGCTTCCCGGGTATCACAATGTTGACAAAGCGCCCGATCATCCCGTTGCACTCGAACACCTGAGTCGCACCATTCCCCAAGTAAGTGATCTCTGCACAGCTGGAAAAGGGACAGAATATATGTCAGATTTAGGTTTCCATAGTAATATAACAATCTCATAGGATGACTGTTACCCCAATGTTTCTATATATCTGTAACCTTGTTATGAGCTAAGGGGGCCCAGCCTGAAGGTCAGTTAGGGGGAGATTTGGGGTGAGTGCTTATTTGTACCCTGGGTACCCCTTGAACTATAGCAGGGTGACACCCCAATGTTTCTATATATGTGTAACCTTGTTATGAGCTAAGGGGGTCCAGTCTGAAGGTCAGTTAGGGGGAGATTTGGGGTGAGGGCTTATTTGTGCCCTGGGTACCCCTGGAACTATAGCAGGGTGACTGTTACCCCAATGTTTCTATATATCTGTAACCTTGTTATGAGATAAGGGGGCCCAGACTGAAGGCCAGTTAGGGGGAGATTTGGGGTGAGTGTTTATTTGTGCCCTGGGTACCCCTGGAACTATAGCAGGGTGACTGTTACCCCAATGTTTCTATATATCTGTAACCTTGTTATGAGCTAAGGGGGCCTAGTCTGAAGGTCAGTTAGGGGGAGATTTGGGGTGAGTGCTTATTTGTGCACTGGGTACCCCTGGAACTATAGCAGGTCAACACCCCAATGTTTCTATATATCTGTAACCTTGTTATGAGCTAAGGGGGCCCAGCCTGAAGGTCAGTTAGGGGGAGATTTGGGGTGAGTGCTTATTTGTACCCTGGGTACCCCTTGAACTATAGCAGGGTGACACCCCAATGTTTCTATATATGTGTAACCTTGTTATGAGCTAAGGGGGTCCAGTCTGAAGGTCAGTTAGGGGGAGATTTGGGGTGAGGGCTTATTTGTGCCCTGGGTACCCCTGGAACTATAGCAGGGTGACTGTTACCCCAATGTTTCTATATATCTGTAACCTTGTTATGAGCTAAGGGGGTCCAGTCTGAAGGTCAGTTAGGGGGAGATTTGGGGTGAGGGCTTATTTGTGCCCTGGGTACCCCTGGAACTATAGCAGGGTGAGTGTTACCCCAATGTTTCTATATATCTGTAACCCTGTTATGAGCTATGGGGACCCAGTCTGAAGGTCAGTTAGGGTGAGATTTGGGGTGAGTGCTTATTTGTACCCTGGGTACCCCTGGAACTATAGCAGGGTGACACCCCAATGTTTCTATATATCTGTAACCTTGTTATGAGCTATGGGGACCCAGTCTGAAGGTCAGTTAGGGTGAGATTTGGGGTGAATGCTTATTTGTACCCTGGGTACCCCTGGAACTATAGCAGGGTGACACCCCAATGTTTCTATATATCTGTAACCTTGTTATGAGCTAAGGGGGCCCAGTCTGAAGGTCAGTTAGGGGGAGATTTGGGGTGAGTGCTTATTTGTGCCCTGGGTACCCCTGGAACTATAGCAGGGTGACACCCCAATGTTTCTATATATCTGTAACCTTGTTATGAGCTATGGGGACCCAGTCTGAAGGTCAGTTAGGGTGAGATTTGGGGTGAGTGCTTATTTGTGCCCTGGGTACCCCTGGAACTATAGTAGAGTCTGGGTGACTTATTATATCAATATCTCCAAATATCTGTGAACAAAGGGGAGGCCACATCATGAAAGGATCAGAAGGAATAAAAACCACTTCTGTAAGTGACTGCACTGTAAGTATATGGGCAGCTTTACTCAGGTAATACTTTGTTCAGATAAGCCGGCCTATGGAAGGAAGAGGAATAGAGTCCTACAGGTATTACACAAGATATAGAAAATCACTTAAAAATAAGAACATGTATTATAAAACAAACATATACCTCGGGTTGTTATTGCCGTTATTTACTAATGAGTCGCCCACGAGAATCAGGGCCCCATTAATAGTTTCTCCACAGCAGTCGCCCCTGTTGGTCACCACCACCTGGGAAATCTTATAGGACTGCAGTAAATCCACTCGCCACCAGGGGGACTCGTCATTGCCGGTGATGGAACAGGAGCCATGGTAATAGTTAGAATCCAAGTTTCCATCATTAGAATTGGCAGCGAGGGCTAAATACCCGATGTTGTAATTGTAGTAGGTAGAGGACTGAGTCGCACGGCCACCTAGGGCAAGATTCCCAACTATAGAGGAAAGATAATAATATGGAAGATGAGCCATTGGAACTCTACTGTTGGTCATTAATATAATGAAACATTTAATGGACATTCCATGATGTGTTTAACCCCCTCATGCGTCTACTTATGGTATAATAATGATGATAACGACTGATATTATTGTCAGAAGAACCTTAAGAATCAAGGAGTGGCTGAAGAAATACATTAAGCAGCACTAGGGCCCCTATAAGTGGGGGCTAAGGATTCAGTACATAACTATGGAAAGAATTTACCCATTATTATACTGGTTAGTACAACCTGCAGAGGACACATACCCACCCTCAGATGCCAACTCTCAGTTATTAATGGAAGGTCTCCTGACGCTTCTCTGCTCAGTTCTGTTGCTCATCGTTTGCCACTGCCACAAGGGAACAGCAGGGGGCGCCCCTGTTACACATTCATGATACTGACACTGTCTCAATCAGAAGCCTCCAGAAGTGAGGGGCAGTGTAGGGCCAGATAAGTACCCCGTGCACATGGGACAGGAGATAGGGATGTAATTACCCCACCAGTATAGGCACTAGGGATAAGGGAAGACTGTGGTCTATAGAGAGGCAGCTTATTACTCACTGCAAGTCCTGCACATTCTAGTTGCATTGCTCTTATCTGCATTGTTGCATACTCTGCTTCTGCTTCTCTGGCTGCTTAAAGGGGCAGATCACCTTAGACTTGGATAAAATATCTAGTGCAAGATGCAAAGAGAGGCGAAGAACTGGGCTGATTTCTCAGTCGGCTACAGGCTCTTTGCTAGGGATGGGGGCACCTCAATGATGATGGGGCAGCTGTTTTGGGAGAGAAGATGGCTAGAGGGTTGGAGGAGATTTTAAACTAGGTGTGGGGGGGAGGGTTCAGTAAAAGATTCAGTGGAAGACAAGTTAGATGAGATAGTGGGCAAAAAAAGGGAAAATGGGGGAGGAGATTTGGCTGGGGATACTGTTAAGGATAGGGAGGAGCACATGTCATATGTTCAATATGGTACCAGTATTAAATGTATGTTTACAAATAGGGTTGCCACCCAGCCGGTATTTTACCGGCCTAGCTGGTAAAATACCTGCCAAGGCCGGGGCCGGTATTACAAATTTACCGGCAATGTAGCACCTTTAAAAAGGTGGCAACCCTATTTGCAAATGCAACGAGTCTGACTGGTAAAATGGGAGAGCTGGAGGTGCTGGAGGGAAAATATCGTGTGATTGGCTGAAACATGGCTGAATGAGTCACATGACTGGGCAGTAAATATCAGTGGCTATACTTTGTTTCGGAGGGACAGAGGCAATAGAAAAGGAGGAGGGGTATGTCTGTATGTTAGGCAGGATTTAAAAGCTCATATAAAGGAGGAGGTTATGTTAGAAAATGAGGGGGCAGAAGTCGTATGGGTGGAGTTCTTCACCAATTGTAAAGAGTATATTTCCAATAACAGCACTCCAGAATTTTTCAATAAAACCACCTTTAATGTTTGCAAAAATTTGCATGGCAGTACAGCAACATTGTGCAACGTTTCCAGTGGCAATCCACTCTTTATCAAGCAATTGTAAAGAGTCCAGCAAATTAATTGTAGGAGTCACTATAGACCCCCTAATGTAAGTGACGAGGAGGAGGCAAAGCTCCTAATGCAAATAGAAAAGGCTACTAGTTTAGGTAAAGTAATGATAATGGGGGATTTTAATTACCCAGATATTGACTGGAGCAACGGTACTGCCAGATCAGTTAATGGGAACAAGTTTATAAACTTATTGCACGACAATTTTTTAGCACAGGTTGTTGAGGAGCCAACCAGAAAAAATGCTATTCTTGATTTAGTGATCTCAAATGACCCAGAACTTATAGCAAATGTGCAAGTCATTGAACCCCTGGGTAATAGTGACCATAATGTTATATCTTTTAATGTCTGGTGCAAAAAACAAAAATATACTGGGGCAACAAAAACCAGGAATTTTGGAAAAGCTAATTTTAGTGCCTTGAGGGCTGCCCTACAGAGCATTGATTGGGGCATTAGGTTTTCAGCTAAAAACACAGAACAGAAATGGTTGTCCTTTAAAATGATATTAAATCATTACTGTTCTCAATTTATTCCCTTAAGGACTAAACGTAGAAGCTCTAAGAATCATCCTGTGTGGCTTAATACAGAAGTAAAGAAGTTAATGGGACAGAAGAGAAAGGCATTTAATAACTACAAATCTGTAGGGACAGAAGCTGCATTTAATGAATATAAACACTGTAATAAATGTTGTAAATCAGCAATCCGGAAGGCTAAGAAAAGAAATGAAGAGTTAAGAGTTAAAAGGGCAGCCAAGTTTGGGAGTTTTACTTTGAAAGCAGCGAGTAAGTTGCAGGTAAAACTTAGTCCCTTTGTAAAATGTATAATGAAGCAATAGAATTCTTAGTGAATCAGATAAAATTGAGCATAGGACTGGCCAGATATGGGATGACTTTGACGTAGTTGTTCAGCTTAAATATATTGCAATATATGGACAAACAATCCCTGTTTTGTTTAAAGGGTAAGGCATTTTTCAGTAGCAGTAGCACAAAATGTCTCTGTCTTAAATATATTGATAATGGGTTGTTTATACAATCCTAATGTCTCAATTGTACCCTAACCTTTTAGTTTGTAAAGCCTATTGTACTCTGTAATCCTTGTCTGCTATCCACCATTTATTCCCTGTTTGCTATAACTGCAGTAAAGCACTGCGTATCTTGACAGCGCTATATAAATAAATGATGATGATGATAATGGGTTAAGTGGAGAGGACTCTTGTATTTGACGAAATGAAGAGTTAATTGCGGTGGAGGTGAAAACTAACCCTAAAAAGTTTTTTTAAATATATTAATAGTAAAAAGATGCAGGTTGAGAGTGTTGCTCCATTAAATAATGGTACCAGTATGGCTGTAACAGATACAGATAAGGCAAATGTGTTAAATCAGTTCTTTTCTTCAGTGTATACAATAGAGGAGTCTGGGTTCACAGGCTCACTTAATAACTGCACGAATGGTTCAGCTCAATCTAGTCAGTGGCTGACTCAGGATATGATTCAAAAAGCTTTAATACAAACAAGGCTCCAGGGCCTGATGGCATACACCCCCGGGTTCTAAGAGAGCTTAGTTCAGTTTTAGACCAGCCCCTATTTCTGATTTGCTCAGATTCATCTGGTATGGTGCCTATGGATTGGAGAAAAGATGATGTTATTCCAATATTTAAAAAGGGATTATGATCTCAGCCTGGCAATTATAGGCCAGTAAGCTTGACATCTGTGGTGGGCAAATTATTTGAAGGCTTGTTAAGGGATCACATTCAAAATGTTGTCCTAATGAATGGTATTATGAGCAGCAATCAGCATGGCTTTATGAAGGATAGGTCATGTCAGACTAATTTAATTGCTTTTTATGATGAGGTAAGTAAGATGCTGGACAGTGGGGGGGCAGTAGATCTATTTGGATTTTGCCAAAGCGTTTGATACTGTGCCCCACAAACGACTGCTTTCTAAACTAAGGTCTGTTGGGCTTAATGAAGTCGTTTGCACATGGATAGGAAACTGGCTACAGGATCGGGTACAGAGGGTGGTTGTTAATGGGACATTCTCTACTTGGAGTAAGGTTCTTAGTGGGGTCCCTCAGGGCTCAGTATTGGGGCCACTTTTATTTAACTTGTTCATTAATGACTTAGGGGAGGGTGTTGTAAGTAATGTATCAGTGTTTGCAGATGACACAAAACTATCAGCCCAATTAATTCCATCCAGGATGTGGCACTTGCAACAGGATCTTGACTAACTGGCAATCTGGGCAGCTAAGTGGCAAATGAGATTCAATGTTGATAAATGTAAAGTCCTGCACCTGGGATGTAACAATATCCACTTATACTGGGACTGCACTAGGCAAATCCATAATGGAGACGGAGCTTGGAGTCCTTGTAGATAATAAACTTGTCTGTAGCAAGTAATGCCAGTCAGCAGCATCAAGGGCAAATAAGGTCTTGACTTGTATTAAATGGGGCAGAGAGTCACGGGAGGAGGGGGTCATTCTTCCAATTTATATAAATCATTCTCACTATTCTTCAATTAGTTTTCTCTTTATGTTTCTCTTATTTTCCTCTCCCCTCCTGTTCTCTACAACCCTCTCTGATGCCTCCACCTTCTCTACTTCTCTCCCAGGATCTCATCTCTCCTGTTCTCTTCTCTGTGCTTTTTAACTTGTGCTTTTTACCCTCTTTATTTCATGCAACTCACCTTGATCATTGTGCTGAGCTGCAATGCCAGACATCACACACAAGAGGGCGGCAGTGAGTAGAAATCCCATTTCCTGCAAAAGAGCAAATAAGGAGTTATTTCCATTGGTTAAACTACATTACCGGCCGACAGTCTAGAGTGAAATCCTTGGCCAGCTGGACTGTAACACAGAAATGCTGTATTTTATATACTATACTTACTGTTCAGCTCAAGGGTTCAGTAGTCATATTACAGTACTGAGCCTACTGAGCATGTGCAGTGGCACTGACACACATAAGCCTATCATTCAGCATACATTTACCTTCATTATAAAATAAACTGTTTTAGGTGGAGTTCCCCTTTAATTATACTCCCCTGATAATAATAAATGTACAGTACCTGTATGTTTCAGACTTGCCCTCATGCACAAATGACTGTGATTGAGCCGAGCCCTGACTTTATAGAATTTACACATTTATCATCGCTGGAATCTCTTAGAAAGTTCTAATCACTAGGGCAGGTGCTCATGATAATATTCATGTCCTACAAATATCTGCTCACTCCATTGATAGGAAACAATTAAATATTCTTAATCATTCCAATGAAACCAAATCAATATTTAATATCATTCAATAGCACAATACTCACGGAGTGGGAGGAGCTTATCAGCCTCTTACTGATAATTCCTTTCCCTCACTGCCTGTAGTGCTATGGGTACTAATAAAGGGGAACTATCACAAAATTGAAAATTTAAATACTTAAATATGAAACTTTTGTAGGGACCCATAACGTTAATGTGCCCTTATGGCTTTAAATCCCTACACTTCCTGATCTCCCTAGTTGCTGGGCAGATGCCCATGTAATTGTAATTTGCATATTCCAGTTATTGGCCAAGAGGTGTTGTGACCACTTCCTGTCACCCTTTGGTATAGTGAGAGAGAAGGGGTGGATCTTCCTCTTTGGCTCCTGGTGTCTGACCCATCTGGATGTTTTCAGGGAGCCTGGGTACAACAAGGCCCAGTAGAAACAGTTTGCCCTAGAGGGACCTGAACCTCTAGTGTGGAAGTTGGGGAGCAGGGACCTCGGCTAGTGAGTGTCAGGAATATAATGTTATTGACTCTCTAGGAGAGTAAGACAGTGAGGCAAGAGAGAAAGAGCAGCTTTTGCTCCATCAAGGAGGTGTTGCAGGGAGTAGCTTCCCAGGCTATAAGATTTGCCTACAGTGAAGGGATAGGGTTTACATTCTCCTCCCTGACCCCTCCACTGGGTGAGATCCAGACCATGTGTGAGTATTTCTGCCTGGAGGTGCTGCACTGCCTTGACTACATCCTCAGGGAATGAACCTGCATCTGCCTCTGATATACTGTCTGACACGTGTGCTTATATATTCTCTTTATTGATGTAAGTACCTTGTGGATCTTTTGTCTTTGACAAATAAAAGTTTGTTCTGTCTGATTTGCACGAACCTCCTGACACTCAATTCTTTATTGGTTAAAGGACAAGGAAAGTTAAACTAAAGAAGTAGCGAGAAATGTTGTAGTAGTAAAAGCAGTTGTAGGGATGTGATAATTTATACACCCGCACCTAATATTGGCAGGAAAATCCTCAGTTTAATGGACACCTAAATGGGTCCTAATCAGGGGCCTCTTTTCTGATTATATTTTTTTATCCTACAGTGACCAGTAGATGGCATTGTGTGATAGTTATATATAGGGATGTGACAATGTGCTCAGGGGCCATTTTTAGTTTGAACTCTTCCCTGTCCATTGAGAAGGGAAGGGGTAGTGGAACCCAAGCTTTGCCCTTAGAAAAGTGGTAGTTACGCTCACTCACAGGTCACTCTATGAGTGACGTTATTTAGTTAAGCAGCTCAAGGCTTAAGATCAAGGATTAAGATCCCGGGTACTAATAACCCAGAAGAAGGGACTAGGTGCATAGACTCAGGGACGTAGATATTCCCCTGGGTTCCACTTAGGGAATTCTGAACATACCCTCTAGTTGTTGTTGTTTTACTGTGTGTTCCCTGTGCCTTCAGGGACAATTGTGGCTAATACTGTGAGTATACAATATTCTGTTGTTGGTCCATGTTATAACAAATGTGATAAACTCCTACATGGATTGTTCTGTTAAATAAACTCAGTCGTTGATTAAGCATAAAGAACCACTGATGCCCAATATTTGTGAAATAGCACGTTGTTACAGTTGCTCTACACCCTGCCTCCACCCCATTGCGAGGGCCTACTCCTGGGAAAAAGGTCTCATCCGTGGCACAAAGAATCCTGAAAGTAGGACTGTAGTAAAAAGAGATCACCCATTTTATTCTAGCGCTACACAGTCTGTCTCCAAAGATGCCCCAGTAGCTCCCCATCTTCTTTTCTGCTGATTCACTGCACATGCTCTGTGCTGCTGTCACTTACTGAGCTTAGGGAGCCACTCACAATATACAGTACACATAGAATAGAAATGTCACAATATAAGGCTGATTAGTAATTAATACACATAATTACTACATGGCAGCACAGAAACCAGTGCAATTAGCATCAGAATTGAATAATCAGCAAACCTGTAGTATCAGCTTATATTACAGCCAGGGAAGCTCATTTTCTGCTGGATAATTAGTGACGAGCCCTAAGCTTAGCTTCTCAACAGCCAATCAGAGCCCACTGAGCATGTGAGTGTCACAGACACTTTCCAAGATGGTGACCCCCTGTGACAAGTTTGAAGTCCTGGATCATTGCTGCTATTGACAAGCTCAAACTTTAGCCTCGTGCAATAAGTTCACTATATAAAATAGGACATTTTTAGCTACATTCATTTTAGGGGGTTAGTTCTCCTTTAAAGCACAGTAGCCTGTGGGACTTGTAGTTGCAGTATTCTGCACCTTCATTTCTTCCACTTTTGGAAGGCCCTTTCTTAAGTGTTAGAGTCCAGTGTAACCCATGCTGTAGTATACTAGCTGGTGATTAACACCATTGGTGTAAATAGCCCAAAAATGTGTTACACTTTCTAAATATAATCAATGAAATATTCTGCGTCATTTTTGAAATAATCAAGTTTATCTTCACTATTCCTCTCTCAGCGTCTGTTTCTCTTCATTCTCTCTTCATGCGGCAGTTGGGTGTCAGATATTCATTGACAGATAAATCCAATATACATACCTCCCAACATTTTAGAAACAGAAAGAGGGACAAAAAGATTTGAGAAATGGTGGCCACACTCCCTAATTATTATGTTAATTTTACAAAGTTATGAAAGTTTAAACACATTTCTGTGGTTTTTCTGTGTTATTACAGTTTTGCTAATGAAGGTGAATTGCCCTTTAAGTTGTGTAAGTTCTTATCTTATCTAAAACCATTACAAAAGTATGTTAAATATGTATTCTGGGCTCTCTGACAAGAGTCAATTAAATTAGAAATGTTTTATCTTTTTGTTACAGTCCAGTGCAGCAGATCAAAGAGAAACTCGGGACATATCAGTACATATACCCGGGACTGTGGGTTGAGCTGTCAAAAGAAGGACTGTAGGGAGGTATGAATATATCTTATAGGGGGGCTCCTTTCCTAGCAGATGTATTAGAGCTCATTCAAATAACTGATTCCAGTACGAACAAAATCTAACAAAAAACTGCCTTTTGCACAAATCCTGCATGTAGAGAGACATGATGTCTGGTGAGTTTAATATAATGAGCTCTAATACATCTTCTAGGCAAAATGAGCCCCCCTATAAGATATATTGGATCTAACTGTCAATGAATATCTGACACCCAGCTGCTGCATGGTACCAACCCGCTGCAGGACTCTAACTCAAATAACTGATTCCAGTACAAACAAAATGTAACAAAATAACTGCCTTTTGCACAAATCCTGCATGTAGAGAGACATGATGTCTGATGAGTTTAATAGAGTGAGCTCTAATACATCTTCTAGGCAAAAGGAGCCCCCCTATAAGATATATTGGATCTAACTGTCAATTACTATCTGACACCCAACCTCCTAGCAGATGTATTAGAGCTCACTCAAATAACTGATTCCAGTACAAACAAAATCTAACAAAATAACTGCCTTTTTGCACAAATTCTGCATGTAGAGGGACATGATGTCTGGTGAGTTTAATAGAGTGAGCTCTAATACATCTTCTAGGCAAAAGGAGCTTCCCTATAATATATACTGGATCTAACTGTCAGTGAATATCTGACACCCAACTGCTGCATGAAGACCGAATGAAGAGATGCTGAGAGAGGAATAGTGAATATAAAATTGATTATTTCAGAAACAATGCAGAATTTTTAATTGATTATATTTGGAAAATGAAACTTCGTATTTCAGTATGCTGAAGCTTATATTCAATTTTCATTTTCGCCACAGTTCCCCTTGAAGTTCAGAAAGTGCAGTAAATGTCAAGGGAATAAACACACACACTATGGCTTATAACACAGATTACGTTACTAATAAAATGGCTACTGACAAACAATCCTAAACAATACACACAATGCTAAGTCTAATATAGTGAATTAAACCAGTTAAACACTTAATACTAAACTTAATACTGGTTTGGTCACTTTCCACGATTATTTGTCCAGGCACCTCAAAGTCTTCAGTGAGATTCTCCTGAGCAGTCCTGTGCCATCTCATTTCTTGGCTGTCCTGAACCAATCAAACTTCACAACCTAAACACACCAGCTGTACATTAGGGACCTATCAGAACACACTGATGATCCCTCCCATATACCCATACTCTTAGTGCAAAATATAACAGGTTGGGTGAAGTACAATATACTGAAATGCTAAGGGGCCGATTCACTAAATTCGAGTGAAGGATTCGAAGTAAAAAAACTTCGAATTTCGAAGTGTTTTTTGGGCTACTTCGACCATCGAATGGGCTACTTCGACCTTCGACTACGACTACGACTTCGAATCGAAGGATTCGAAGTAAAAATCGTTCGACTATTCGACCATTCGATAGTCGAAGTACTGTCTCTTTAAAAAAAACTTCGACCCCCTACTTCGGCAGATAAAAGCTACCGAAGTCAATGTTAGCCTATGGGGAAGGTCCCCATAGGCTTGCCTAAGTTTTTTTGATCGAAGGATTTTCCTTCGATCATTGGATTAAAATCCTTCGAATCGTTCGATCGAATTTTCTGCGCTAAAACCTTTCGACTTCGATATTCAAAGTCGAAGGATTTCAATTCCTAGTCGAATATCGAGGGTTAATTAACCCTCGATATTCGACCCTTGGTAAATCTGCCCCTAAATGCCACCATGTTAAATGTGATGACGCTTTGGCAGAGTTCTTTTGTTCTGTAACTAGCCAAGGAGCTGAAAATCTGTTGGCCACTGTTTACAGAAAGACACAGACCTAGTTTAGTCTCTGTTGATCTGTACATAAATCCCTGCAGGCTACTGTTTGACCAATGTTTCATTTTTGGCCCGTAACATATGCAGAAGCCTACCTTTGCAGTATTCACTTCATTCCAGAAAACATCATATTTTTCTTTGCACTATAATCCACCTTTTGATTTCTGGAGTGAAATGAATGACTATATAGTTGCCTACACACACACACATAAAACTAGTTTACAAATGTACAAAACTGACTGTCCACAAACAAGCGCATGTTCCCATGTCCCTCTTTGAATCTTGCCTACAGAGTCTAGATTTACAGATGCTCCTTTTCCAAGAATGCAGTCTTCTCCATATCCCATGGATCTCTTCTCTTTTCCTCTCTTTCTCTGGTTATGTCCTTTGTAGTGTCCACTCTTAGTAGATCTTTCACTTGGGAGGAAGTCTATTCGTCTTGTCCACCTTGTTGGAAAATCACATCCCCTCTGCTCTCTGTGATCCATGAACCCAGAAAGAGACAAAAAAACAATTAGATTCCATCCAAGAACTGAAGGTCATTTCTCCCATTTAACCACCGATTTTACTTACTCTGAAAAATATTAATTGTAGATTATTCAAATTTAAGAATGTCTAGTTAATTTTTACAATTTTTAAGTACATCTTTAAGTAAATCATATGGCATCCACATACTCTGATTGGTGGTTTTCATCTCTGGTTCCCACCTTTGGGAATTTTTATTTCCCTCTTCTTTATGCCAGAAAGTGTTTCTGTATCACCTGGTACAATCCCTTGCTATGTGGCCAGTTTTATAACAAGTATGGCACTTCTTTCATTCCTACATTGGCAGTGGGCCTTTCCTCAAGACAGTTAGGGCTCAATCTAACAGGAATGTTGTTATTTTCAAGACAACTTAAATTAGACTTTTTTTACCTCTGTGGTTTCTGTCTTGGGACTACAATAAGAGACTTTACATTCCCATTACTCTTACTGGCACCAACCCTAATCTTGGTTTTGCTGCCCACCACCATCTCTTATTTAATTCAACTGTAGGGACCCCATTTATTTCTTCTCTGGGAACTTCTGCTTTCAAAAAATCTACCCACATGTGTTTCTGTGGTGGGGCTTCACCATCCTTAGCGTAGAACTCTCTACCAGGTTTACTCTGGCATCCCTCTAGCTCCTAAGAGAGCAGTGGCTTGATGGATCTAGCTTTCTAATCCCAAACCACCCAACAAAGAATGACAAGATCTAAGATTAAATGGTTTTGTTTTAATCCATTTAGAGGATATGTCAGTATTAAATGGTTCCATATCTGGTGAGCCCTGTGACACAACCCCTTATTCTCAATCTGGAAATACCTTCCCTCATATAATTTCAAGGAGATGTGTTTTCGAGATCACCAGGATTGGCGTATACACAAACTATTCCATCCCTAACAACATCTAACAGTGAGAAATTACACTTTCTATATTTTCTAGCCTTTCTCATGGCCTGTCTGATCTGTGGGTCAGTGGTTACGGCTACTGCTACTGCTTCCTTACTGGACCAAAGTACACCATCTGCCCCTCATCCCACCGTCTTAAAACACATATCAAAAGGGACTCACTAGACGTTTTTCTGTACTGTTTTGCAAAATGAGTGAGCTCAGTCTGTGTATATTCCCTTAACTTCTCCATCTCTCCATCTTTAGATTTATTATAATACACATTACCATCAGCCACCCCCTCTCTATTATACTGCCTTTTCATATGCTTGGCAATAATGGGCCTGGAAGGTTTTATGCTCACATTCAACATCTTATCAATTATTTACAGTAATTACAGCAATCTTTTTCTGTTTTCCTACTTGCTGCATCACCAAACTTAGTCTTAAGGATTGTACAATCCTGTCCTGTCCATGTATTTGTCATGCCTTCAGTTACTACCAAAGACTGGTCCTTCAGTAGCTGAAAGTCAACTTCTATTTTCTATTTTTTCAGTAGCAAGAGGAAATACCATCCTATAGTTGCTGCAGCCTTTCACTCCCCTTTACTCCATGGCCAGTTTTTAAGGCTAAAACTAGTAAACCAATCCACTACATCCTCCCCAAAAACCCTTGTTACTGGGGGGACATATTTGGGTAGTTCCTGCACTACAGGTAGACACAGGCCTTCCTTAACCCAAGTAGGGAAGGTGCACACTCCTGCTTCTCACCGTCTGCACTCTTCCTCTGAAACACACCATTTTCGAACATTTTCAATTTAGACAGTAATACAATGTTATACCCAACAGATGTTTATTTTAAGTGACAATCAGTGCAATCCTGCTGACTACGCCAACTGTAATAGTAAAGGCACAATTAAGTTCAGAAATTGTAGTACATGTCAAGTAAATAGACACACACACACTAGGATTGCTATCTTGTCTTCAGGTTTTCCTATATTTTTACGAATTTCCCCTATTAATAACATTGGGATCAAGCTCAATTTTTACTGGCAAGGCAGGTGAAAACCCTAAAAGCCACCATGTTAGAAATGCCAATGCCTTGGCCGAGGTCGTTTGTTTTGTAACTAGCCAAGTAGCTGAAAATCTGTTGGCCACTGCTTACAGAAAAACACAGACCTAGCTTAGTCTCTGTTGCTTTGTAAATAAATCCCTGCAGGCTACCAATGTTTAATTTTTGTCCCTTAACACTTGCAGAAGCCTACCTTTGCAATATTCACTTCATTCCAGAAAACATCATATTTTTCTTTGCACTACACTGCCCAACAAGGCCTCATTGTTCTCTGGATCCAGGGACCAAATCCTATAACTAATTCCCTTTCTATAGACTGCAATGGAGAGAATTAGAGCTATGGAGCCCTATTACTTCTAATTCTCCAGTAGCAGTGCTGTCCCCAGGGGTGCAGTGGGGTAAGACAGTGACAGGGGATTATGGGTAATGACAGAAGAGCTGGAAGTTGGTTCTTAGTGTAAGTAAATCCATGGCCTACATTCAGCCCTAAATGTACATTTCTATTCCCACATTTTGTTTTGAAATTGCCTTTGACAACTGCGATTTTGAAGTCATCCAGACTGTGGTTGGGGCTGTTAAAATGCTTGCCTACTTTATTGTTTATGGTGAACCGATGGTGAGTGGTCCTTTTGCTTTGGATTTGTCCAGTTTCCCCTACATATATGCCTCCTGTTGGGCACTTAATGTGTGAAGACCACATTGCTGGAGGAGCAGGAGCAGTGACCATGGATATTCCTCTAGTGTGCCAGGAATTGGGTGTGTGTGGGCATGTCTTGCATCTCTTCCTTCCGCATGGGTGGCTTCCATCATGATTGGGTCCTGAACATTAACTTTTTATAATAAAAGGTTTGAATTTTGTCTAAATGCCAGAAAAGGTGGGTTCAGAAATATTTTATCATTTCATCTTAGTGTAACATACCTTGTGTTCTCTGGCTATTGGCCTTTAGCTGTGAGTTGTAGGTTGTCACAAGTGGCACCTGAAGTGTCTCCTGGTGACCTTAGTGGCCCTGTGTATGTTGTGATCTACAATCCATGGGTCCTTGCCTAAGTTGATAAAGAATTTTCTAAGGTATCCAAGGTGCTGATCCTTTTCTGAGTTGTCTGAACCTATTTGGTTATAGAGTAGGGCCTGGCTAGAGATGATGGTGTGTTTAGTGTGGTCCAGGTGGAAGTTGTCATACATCAGGTTGGATGGTTTGTCTGTAGGTTTCTGATATAGGGTGGTATGTAAGGTGCTTTTATATAGATAGTTACATCCAGAAAGGGAACGTAAGTTCTGGAGTAGGATCAGGGGCGTAACTATAGAGGAAGCAGACCCTGCGGTTTCAGGGGGGCACAGGAGTGTAGGGGGCCCAGTGAGACCCTAATTAATTAGTCATTTTAATATATCTTGGTAAAATAGGCCAACTTATAAATATTTTGGGGCCCTAAATTGAATTTGCTATGGGGCCCAGTAACAACTAGTTACGCCACTGAGTAGGATAATTTAAAATTAATGTGAGAGCTATTAAATTGGTCATGGAATTTGATGAGTTTTTGTTCAGTGGTTGCCCAGATGATAATGAGCTCATTGATATATTGGAGGTAAAGCAGGGGTTTGGGGGTAGAGGAGGATGGTAAATCCTATTCTAGTAGAGCCATGAAAAGGTTGACATTAGTTACTTACATCCAGACTTTCCTCTCCTTGTGCTTCTTCAATGCTTTTCAGTTGGAAACGACTGCCGGCACTTTAATTAAAGGGGTGGTTCACCTTTAAATTAACACTTCATAAATTATAGAATTGACCATTTTAAGCTACTTTTCAATTGGCCTTCATTATTTACTTGTTATAGTTTTTGAATTATTTGCCTTCTTCTTCTGACTCTTTCCAACTTTCAAATGGGGATCAGTGACCCCATGTAAAAAAACAAATGCTCTTTAAGGCTACACATTTATTATTATTGCTACTCTTTTATTACTCATCTTTCTAATCAGGCCTCTCCTTTTCATATCATAGTCTCTCATTTAAATCAATACATGGTTGCTAGGGTAATCAGTACCCTAGCAACCAGATTTCTGAAACTGGAGAGCTGCTGAATAAAAAGCAAAATAACTCAAAAACCACAAATGATAAACAATGAAAACAAATTGTCTCAGAATATCACTCTCTACATCATACTGACAGTTAATTTAAAGGTGAACAACCCCTTTAAAAACAAGTCTTTGAAACCATTAGCAATATCTTTACAGGAGAGCCCATGCAATGGAACAAAATCTCTCCTGCTGGGTAAGAGACAGTTATTCAACCTCTAGAAACGTTGGATACGGTAGAGCAGTGGAGCCCAAACTGTGGGTGTTATACAACAAGGGGGCAGTGGTTTGGGAAGAGATTTCCTGTTGGTTCTCCTAAATTATCCTGTAAAACTCAATTATAAGATATCTGTTAGGGGGAGATTTGAGAGGAGCAATGATTTGACATTCTAGATATTCCTGGAGTTTTGGATGAATCTTCACTCCAGCAACGTGTCTATCTATAACCTTATGCTCACGGTGGGGGCCCCTCACCAAATATTCTACTTCACGGGGGACTTAAACTGAAAAAGTGCTACAGACTGTGGGTTCCAGGCTGATGTCCTTTAGATTCGTAGGCAAATTCTCCATTCTCTCTCCCATCTCACCTCAACGTTGACTTGGCCATGTGGCTCATAGTCTAGATTCCCGTTCCCCATCATGAAGCATCATTTCTCACTTTGTGTCTTATTTATAGACAAAGGGACATACACGACAACCTGAAAATAACATCAGTTCTCAAAAATCCTATTTTTTAAAAAAATAAAACACTAACTACCCCCCCTTTTTTTTTTTTTAAACCTAATCTGGTGACCTCTTTTAGGTCATAGTAACATAGTAAATTAGGTTGAAAAAAGACACACATCCATCAAGTTCAACCTTAAGTCTATATATAACCTGCCTAACTGCCAGTTGATCCAGAGAAGGGTGAAAACCTTATTTGAAATCTCTCCAATTTGCCTCAGAGGGGGAAAAAATTCCTTCCTGACTCCAAAATGCAATGGGACCAGTCCCTGGATCAACTTGTACTATGAGCTATCTCCCATATCCCTGTATTCTGATGATTCAGCTCTAAATGTCTGTAATGAAAATGAAAGCACTTTAACCAACAGTTGCTGTAATGTGTATGTCCACCTTAATTCATGGTTGTTCTTATTCACCAATTGTTATGCAGCCTGAGATAAGGGGCTAAAAGTAGGGATGCACCGAATCCTGGATTCAGTTCGGGATTTGGCCAGGATTCGGCCGAATCCTTGTGTCTGGCCGAACCCAATCTGAATCCTAATTTGCATATGTAAATTAGGGGAAGGGAGGGAAATCACATGACTTTTCATCACAAAACAAGGAAGTTCATTTTTTACATATATTTGCATATGCAAATTAGGAGTTGGATCCGGTTTGGTATTCGGCTTAATCTTTCACAAAGGATTCCGGGATCCAGCCAAATCCTAAATAGTAGATTCAGTGCATTCCTAGTTAAAAGTAACAATAATCAGGTTCTTTTGTCTATTTTAATTCCCTGATAGCAGCCCCCAGGCATCTCCAGCCAGTCTTGTAACTGTCATATAAAGGGTAACTGACACTTCCATGTGTCCCACAAAATATACTCCCACCTTCAGGCACACAGAGGAACTACAGCTTTCATTCAGAGGGCACCTACCCTCCTAAAGTGACCCTGCAGAGGCCGATAAGATACAGATTCAGTTGCCATAGAGTCTGGGAGGCTAATGATCACGTGACAGGGAGACAAATCACTTTAATATAGAAAAATAAATAATTAGTGTGGAGGATTCACTTTATTGGCCTTTCAGGAAAGAACTTTTTCAGCCCAGTGAGCACAAATCAACAAGTAAATCATGAATTTCAATGAAAAGACAAATCGCTGCTGTACAAGCGCCTGTGTAGGGTGGAACCATCAGTTTATTAGAGTTCAGGGGCGCACAGAGCCAAAATAATAGCACCTCTCCTGGTGGCCTCTGGAACTCCCCCTAGCAACCAGGCGGCAGTTAGAATGACTGAAAAGAAAAGGGCCTGATAGGCCGAGGAAGTCAAGTAGTCATAATAATAATAATAAAAAAAATAATGTGATTCTCTATTGTGGCTGATAGAGGGGGGTCACTGAGCCATTTGGTACAAGTGAGAGAATACCCCAACTCTCTGCACCCCTATATCTCCTCCCCGGCGTGTGCTGCCATATGGGCGGCCAGACTGGATCTGTGGGCAAAGCACTTGGCACAAACACTGCATTGGTAGAGTCTGTCCTCCCCCGCGTGGCTTTGCTTGTTGCACATGAGATGGGACTGGAGACTGAAGTGTTGGTTGCCCGTGTGGGTGCCATTGTGCAGGGTGTAAGTGGCCCAGTCTGGGAAGGACTCCCCGCACTCAGTACAGGTGTAATTATTCTCCTCCGTGTGGTTCCGCTGGTGTTTCCTATAACCCGAGCGAGTGAAGAAAGTCTTGTGGCAGCGGTTGCACTTGTACACGGTCTCTGTCATTAGAGTGATGTTCCCAGAGGAGTCTACGGCGCTTCTCTCTCGGGCAATAGACTTCTCCGGAGACGCGCGGCCACAATCCTGACGCCTCCCCCGCGCCCTGCTCTCATGCTGATTGGTTCCCTGGTCAAGTGGCTTCTTAGACTTGAAGTGGGTCCCCTGAGCACCGACAATAGGAAATTCTTCAAAGAGTTTTCTGTCCAAATCTTCTTCATCTGCTTGAGAGAAAATCAAAGGGTCACATTATGGAGGGGCAGAGGCACTTTAACTTTCTACTGGTAAGTCTGGGATATTAGTACTTACCCAGGTACAGAGCTCTGATTCTCTGTACTTCCTGCTCCTGGGCTGTTCTCTTTCCCATGGTCAGACAGGAACCTCCCCCTGGGTAAGTGAATCCAATCTCCCCCAGTACTTACCCAGGTACAGAGCTCTGATTCTCTGTACTTCCTGCTCCTGGGCTGTTCTCTTTCCCATGGTCAGACAGGAACCTCCCCCTGGGTAAGTGAATCCAATCTCCCCAGTACTTACCCCAGGTACAGAGGTCTGATGGCATTAGCCTGTTGGTCAGCTTCTCAAGGGGCACAAACTATATAAAAGCCCTATGAACAGAACTATCATGTTTTCCCAGAATCCCAATAACACCTCGGAGATTCTCGATTAAAAACCAACCCAAGTCTGCATTTTCCTCCTACAGAGTAATACTTGGCAGAAGCTGAGTGCAGTACAGTAGGTACATGAACTTACAGATTATGGAAAGACAAGAAGCACAGC
This sequence comes from Xenopus petersii, assembly GCA_038501925.1. Lineage (NCBI taxonomy): Eukaryota > Metazoa > Chordata > Amphibia > Anura > Pipidae > Xenopus > Xenopus petersii. The sequence goes on from CM076680.1 coordinate 2,751,847, forward strand.
CAGCGCCCCCTGCTGCTCAGAGTATAATAATGGGGCAGACTAGAGCAGGAATGTGCAGTCCGTTGGCTGCAGAAGAGACGGGTCATTATGTTGCAGGATTAGCACTGGCCAATATATAAAGTGCTGGGCTACTTGTGTTCAGTCTCACAGCTGTATTTGCCTCGTTAGAGTGGCCCTAGGAATTCAAATCTCAGGGTGAATTGGGGATGCCTGAAATATCAAATGCCCCCCATTTCAAGCACCCTGGAGGGCAGGAGGGGTTAACTCATTCAGTCACATGAAGAGGGATGGGGGGCTCTCCTAATAACAGGGTCAAGTGTCGGCCATGACTTTTTGTTTGACTGCGGCCAGAAATGGACCCACCACCTGGGAAATTGTCACCAGGAGAAAGTCACTTGTCTGCATTGGTGCACCCACTGGCACCCACTGACACCCACTGGCACCCAGTGCTACAGACAAACCTTGGAGCAGAGACAGACTTGACTCACTCAGTTGTAGCTGTTGAGTCCATCAATGGAATGGCGGCTGATGGTCAACGTTCCTTAAACTCTTTTGGAAGAACTTTGCCGTCATTGGGAACATGTCTGTACTCTGAGCCTGGACTGACAGTTACATTACATTGGGTTGTTCAGTTCTCTTCTATACTGGCAGCCAATCAGATTCACTCTTTGCTACTGAAGCTCAAGGACCCCTGGTTGTGACCCTAGTGCAGTTTTGGATGTTCTACATGAGTTCTCGCTCTTGTTCTCTTTAGACTGGTTCCCAATATTTTGGGGGCAGAAGAGAGCACAGTAATTTAATTAGAGATATGACATCATATTTCCCACCTGAAGTGTAGTTTCCATTCATATCTCGTTCCCTGGTGTATCTGTTCCTCATTGGCTCCTTTTTAACCTTGGCAGAACGTGATTGGATTCTCCGGTACGACCTGGAAATGAGAGACGGGCCATAAGTAATGGACCGCTCCAAGCCCCTCCCACAGACCAATGACCCCACCCCCAGCGCTTAGCTGATGATTATAATAAGGGAAGAAAGAAAAAAAGAAAAAGTCAGGGTGGGAGGTATTTATCAGCTTCCCAGAAATCCCTTGTGTACATGGTCTTGTCCGTATGTCCATAAGTCACATGACATATATATGATCCCCCCCGCCAGCAGATGGTACTTACCATGGGATGTCTGAGTCTGACGAATCATCTGCATTGTTTCCGTGAAAGGCGGAGTCAGACATTCTAAATAATTCTGTTCCCTCTCAAAGTCATAGACCAATCGGATGCAAGTATCTGGCAAGGGGCGGGATTTGTAAAATTTGAAAAAGAGACAATGCCACAATCCTGACCTGATGGGGGTGATAAATCAGTCTATTATTATATATAAGGGGGTAGTTCTCCTTTAAGTGAAGTTATACACAGGGATATTCTGAAGTAGGGATCCACTCAATCCAGGATTCGGTTCGGGATTCGGCCTTTATCAGCAGGATTCGCATTTAGCCAAATCCTTGTGTCTGGCTGAATCTGAATGCTAATTTGCATATGTAAATTAGGGGCAGGGAGGGAAATCACATGACTTTTTATCACAAAACATGGAAGTGAAAAAAAGTTCACACTTTTCCTTCCCCGACCCTAATTTGTATATGCAAATTAGGATTCGGTTCAGTATTCGGCAGAATCTTTTACAAAGGATTCAGGGATTCGCGGAATCCCAAATAGTGGATTCAGTACATCCCTATCCTGAAGCAAATTGCAATTTGTTTTCATTATGTAATTGTTTGCCTTTTTTTGTTCAGCAGTTCTACAGTTTGGGATCGAAGTAGCTATATGGTTGCTAGGGCCCATGTTACCCTAGCAACCAGACAGTGGTTTAAAGGAGACACTGGAAGAGGAATAAGAGAGGGGGCTAAACAGAAAGACCAGGAATGAAAAGCAATAACATTGTAGCCTTTACAGAGAAATAGATTTTTCTCAGTGACCCCCAATGATTTAGTCAGTGACCCCCCATTTCAAAGTTGGACAGAGGCAGAAGAGAAGGGCAAAGACTAAGAAAAATAAAAACTGATTGAAAAGTTGCAAAGAACAGAAATTCCATAAAAGACTAATAGTTAATGTAAGGTGAACTTCCCCTTTAATTGTCTAACATTGTTGCCCAAAGACAAATATAAAGTTGTGTGAGCAGAAGAGATGGGACAGGTTTGGGAAGTGGCAAACCCTATACAGGTATGGGATCTGTTATCCAGAAAGCTCCTTATAACAGAAAGGCCGTCTCCAATAGACTCCATTTAATCCAAATAAATCACCTTTTTAATAATGATTTCCTTTTTCTGTGTAATAATAAAACAGTCGCTTGTACTTGATCCCAACTAAGATATAATTAATCCTTATTGGAGGCAAAACCAGCCTATTGGCTTTATTTAATGTTTATATGATTTTCTAGTAGACTTAAGGTATGAAGATCCAAATTATGGAAAGATCCATTATCTGGAAAACCCCAGATCCAGAGCATTTTGGATAACAGGTCCCATATCTGTATAATATAATGATACCGTCTGGCTCAAGAAACAAGTACAAGTGGGGTTGCCCAATACATTATAACACATACCTCACAACTGTCCTGTTTTTCGCGGGACAGTCCCGATTTTGACAGCTCAGCTTTCTCTTTGATCTCCTGCACTGAAAAACCAGAAAAAGATACAAAGTTTCTGACTTAATTGGCTTTTGGATATGACAGAATATGTGGCAGTTGCACTTAGATACACTTGTAACAATTTAAGATAAGCAAAGAAACAATTGTAACAATTTAAGCTAAGCAAAGAAATAATTGTAACAATTTAAGATAAGCAAAGAAACAATTGTAACAATTTAAGCTAAGCGAATAAACAATTGTAACAACTTAAAATAAGCAAAGAAACAATTGTAACCATTTAAGATAAGCAAAGAAACAATTGTAACAATTTAAGCTAAGCAAATAAATAATTGTAACAATTTAAGATAAGCAAAGAAGCAATTGTAACAATTTAAGATAAACAGGTCTCTTGGGGAAACTGACAATTCAACTTCATTAGCTGTAAACTGTATTTACACATAAAAACCACAGAAATGTGTTCAAACTTTTATCATCTGCAAAACTTTGTAAAATAAACATGATAATTAGGGGGTGTGGCCATAAAACTGTCATGGCCAGAACATTTCACAAGTGCTGCAAATCTTTTTGTCCCTCTTTTCTATTGCCACAATGTTGGGAGGTGTGGTCTCAGTAGACGATGCAGTATGGCAGCTCCATTCATATGAGTCTATGCAATGAATCAATAGCAACAAGAAAAGCTGATTATAAAGAGTCATCAAGAGCCTCTGAGCTCTCGTTGTACTACAACTACCAGCATGCATCCAGCAGCTCTCACTCTTCAGCTGTTGTTCAACTACAATTCCCACCACCCCCTCCCGACCGTCGTAATTTGAGCATTTAGAGTTAATATTTAGAAGTGAATATAATAGAGAGTCGTTCCCCCTACTAATTATTCCCTGTGTATAAGAGGAGCCTCACAGCTGAGCCCTGGGGACTGATACAAATACATGGGATGCACCTGCCCCTCTCCTTACAATTAGCACAAACCATAATGGGAAAGGCTTCTGGGAATTTTAGTTCAGAAAATGTTTAGCAATATCTGCTGTGCAGCCCCCCCTCCTCCTTAGTCTCCCCTGAGTCCTAAAGGGACTGACCAGCTTCTCTATAATGAGCCCCTGGGGAAATGCTGTGCCTGGCACTCACAGGGTTAAACCTCCCCCCTCTCCCAACCCAATGTGGGACTCACAGGGTTAAACCTCCCCCCCTCTCCCAACCCAATGTGGGACTCACAGGCGGCAGCTCCAGCAGCAGCACCAGGATCCAGGGAGAGAGTGTCGGCCAATGAATGGCACATGTGCTGGGGGAGGGCAAGCTCTGCTGCACAAGTCAGCAAATACTTCCAGGACAAAGGCTGCAGCGCCCCGGGGCATCCTGGGAAATGTAGTTTTCTCTGCACAGCAGGAGACAGGAGTCTGTAGCACCTGTGTGTGTTTTTTGTGGGGGAGACGCTCAGTGCGACAGGGAATTCAGTGAGGGAATTGGGGACACACATACTGTATTTATATATATCTTTATATACCAGTGATGGGCGAAATTCTCATGCAAATTTGTGAATTTCGCGTGAAATTTGCACATTTTTCAGCAAAGCGAAACAGGAGAAATTCGCCCAACACTAGTATATATAACAGCGAAAGATTTGTGAAACTCGAAAATCGAGTAAATTTTCGGACGCACGTCCACATTTTTTTTGACCGCTGACAAATTTTCACGGGAATTCGCCGCAAATTCGCGCCAGGCGAATTTATTCATCCATCACTAATATAAACACCTGCAATTAAATATTTATAGATATTTGTTACTTATGAGTAAAGGGATAAAGGGCAATTAACAGGTACAATCCTTAATTACCCCACGTCTGTGTAGATCAGTGATTGGCCCTGGGGCAAATAAGCCTCATTCACACTCACAAGTCAGGGACACAGGACAGACGGACAGGGCTGAACCACTAATGCTCATCTCACAGGGGGGCAGGAGGGCTCCGCTCCCCAGATCCGAATAAATGACCCCTAATATTCTCTTTCTGCCCCTTCTCCTATAAACACCCATTTCTTGTGTTTCCTAATAAACCGATCAGGTGATTGTAACGAGGTTTCTGTCCGTATCTGGGACTGAATTTACACAGCAACTTCCAGATTTTCGGTTTCTTCTATTAAATATGTATTTGCCTTTCAGTTTACCTTTAATTTGTTAGAGAATACCCTATTCCTAGCAAATTTCAATTGGTCCTTTCTATTTTTTTAGTAGTTTTTAAATTATTCACCTTCCACTTCTGCATCTGTCTAACTTTCAAACGGGGGTCGCTGACCCCAAAAGCCTAAATCTATTGCTCTGCGAGCTTGCAATTTTATTATTATTGTTACTTTTTATTACCTATTCTATTCAGTCCCTTTCCTATTCATATACCTGGTTGCTATGGTAAACAAGACCCTAGCAACAAGTTAGGTGTGAAAACTTCAAACTGGAGAGCTGTTGAAAAAAAAGCTGCATTCAAAAAGACTACAGAAGGGGGAGGAGGGGAGGAACACCTCATTTTGTGGCTCGTGTAGCAGAGAAATGACCAATGATATGTAAGTTATAATGTAAGAATGTCCTTATTCAGGGGGTCGAGGAGATTAAAGTTGGGTTTTCTGACCATTTAGTGCTTTTCTTTGAATATGGGGTATCAGAAAGTGTGGGGGTTGGTAAGGGTCATAAATATTGAAGGGCAAGTCACTAAAACCTTTTTGTATTTAGGATTAGGATGATGGGAGAACCGAGAGGTAATTTCGGGGTTTTCTCCAAGTCCCTGTCTGTTAAATGGGAGGGAATAGACAAAGGCAGGACCAGTCCTTGACAAACAAACTGGAGTCCTATATTTGGAATGGGCTGGTGGGGAAAGAGTTAAAGAACCAAATGGAGCAGCATCAGTGCAGCTGCCAGAGATCTCTGGTTGTTGAGAGAGGGATTCTGGGATGTCAATGTCCCCGGATACTTTTCAGAATTGAGTCGGTTAAAGGAAACTGGTGAGGGGTCTCATTGATACTGGAAGTCGTGAAATCCTACTGTGTTGCTTTGTTTGTGGAGAGAACGTTGGAGAGGGAAAGGATGACAGTTTTCTTAGAGATGACCCCAGGGCCTGACACAAATAATTTGGATTTTTCCCCCTTGACGGCTAAAATCACGGAGGAGGAGGAGGAGGGAATATTGGTGATAGAGAGTCTGCAGAATAGGAAAGCTCCAGATCTGGATGGCTTAAAGGAAAACTATACCCCCCAAACAATGTAGGTCTCTATAAAAAGATATTGCATAAAACAGCTCATATGTAAAACCCTGCTTCATGTAAATAAACCATTTTCATAATAATATACTTTTCTAGTAGTATGTGCCATTGGGTAATCCTAAATAGAAAATTGCCATTTTAAAAAATAAGGGCCGCCCCCTGGGATCGTAGGATTCACGGTGCACACAAACATACCAACAAACGATACATGTAAGGTCACATGAGCCAATTAACAGACAGAGTTGTGTCTTTTGCTTCCTCACTTCTTCCTGTTACAGTTAGAGTTGAAGTATTTCTGGTCAGGTGATCTCTGAGGCAGCACACAGACCATCACGAAATGGTGGCTCAAGGCAAGAGATGTAAAAGGGCAATATTTACTTAAATATATATTCCAGTTTGGTGAGATTTTTTAATATGCCACTTAATATGATATGAACTATCTGTTGCTTAAGTGTTCATTTTGGGGGTATAGTTTTCCTTTAAAGGACCAGTAACATTAAATTGTTTTATAAAAATTTGTTTGTATACAATGAAAAAAAACCCCACAAAGACAAATTAAACTTTGAAATCGCTAAGTCTTTATTAAGAAAATAACTTACCGAAACTCCGTTCTTCAGAAAAGGCGACAGGGCGACAATGCATTGTGTGGCGCTTGATTTCTCCTCTGTGCCTGCCTTATAGGAGATATCCAGGGAGGAGAAATCAAGCGCCGCATGATGGATTGTCGCCCTGTCGCCTTTTCTGAAGAGGAGCGCAAGCGGGGTTTTGGTCAGCTATTTCTTAATAACGACTTAGCGATTTCAAAGTTTAATTTGTCTTTGTGGGTTTTTTTCGTTGTATACTAATGAATTTAAAAAAATGAATGTTACTGGTCCTTTAACATCAGAATTATATAAGGCCTTTAAAGATCTGTTGGCCCCGGCACTTGTTGAGGTGTTTAACTGTTGTTTAGAGGAAGGAGACCTCCCGCCATCTATGCAGTTTTCCTCTTTGATTTTGTTGTCAAAAGGACGAGAAGCATATTGAGAACTGGAGGCCGATTGCCCTGCTCAATACAGATAGAAAGATTCTCCCAAAGGTTATTTTCTTTAGTTTAAGTTTATTTTCAAGCACTTTATTGTCTGACTGTCAGTTCTGCACAGTGAAGGGGCGGAGCATTTTTGGGGCTGTCTTAACCATTAGAGAGGCTCTGGAAGCTCATGGGTTGGGGGAAATATTTTCTGTGTCTAGATCAGTCAAAAGCCTTTGATAGGTTTAATCGCCAGTACTATTAGGGGGCCTATCGGCTCCCAGCAGGGGTAGTCAGGACCGAGGAGGAAGCCCAACATGGGTTAAAGTCCCAGTATGCAGTACAAATAGGAATCAGGCACAATCGTTAGTTAAAGTCTAGGCAAGAGTTCTAACAGGCAGGCAGATCAGGATCAGAGTCAGGATCACAGCAGGAATCAAAACCAGGAATACGACAGACAATAATACACCCAGGTACTCACAGGATTGAAGACCTATAATTCGGCAGGGTTACAGTGTCCAGGGCGCCCTGGATTACAAAATCCCGGCACCAGCGATGACATCATCATGCAGCGACTCAACTCCCATGTGTTCAGCATTGGCACCGCCATCTTGGATTTTCATCACGACCGCTGGAAAAAGGAGAGCAGCGCCGTCGGGTGCTTCCAGCAGTCCTGACAGTACTAAATTTTTTTGGAAAGATTCCAGCAAAGAATCAGGGAACCCCCCCCCCCACAAATGGCACCGACTGCTGCTTCAGCAGAGGGAGGAATGGAGGACTGGCATGGACTGGGACTATCTGGCAGAGACTGTGGCTTTACAGGTGCTGGAGGAGAAATCTGCAGGTAACAAACAAACTGACTTTTCCTTAATTGCCTGTGTGGGGGAGGGGGTTTCCACTAATGAGACTGTTGCTGCTACAGACTGTGTCTCTAAAGACTTTTCTGGGGTCTCCACCTCTAAAGACTCTGTAAATCAGGAGGAAATTGTTAAAGCTTTAAAGTCTATGGAGTATTTGCAGCAGAGGAAAAAAGAACTAAATGATGTGAAAAAAGAACTTAGTTTGGCTGCCAAAGCATTTGGAGAGTTAAGAGGGCAGAGAATAAGAAAGACTGCGATGTACAATAAAGAGTTGGAGGAACTGGAGGAAGAAATTAAAAAGACTTTCCTTATAATTAAACCATGGGAAGAGATTTATAAGAACCTGGAAAGGTTTTTCTTCTAATGTTTCCTCTAATATCCCTGCTAATGTTGTTGTGCAGCGAGAGTGTGTGAGTGCTGGTGTGAGTGGGGCAAGTGGTGAGAGAGAGGCTGTGAGTGAGGGGGTACAGGGGGGTGAGAATGCTGGAGTGCGGGGATGGGACTGTGGGGGGCAGTAAGGCTGCTCCAGAGGTTGGGCAGAAGAAGAGCCAAGCACCTGTGAATGTGTGGGAAAGGAGGAGGCTGTTTACTAACTCATCTGGGGTTAATAGATCCTTTGATGGGCCGGTGTTTAAGAGGCGCAATGTGGTGAGAATTAAATGGGAGGGGGAGCGAGACAAATTCCCAGGTTGGAGATATGTGGCGCGTAACCTGGTGAAAGAGTCTATGGGTTTCACTACCAATGATGTCAATGCTTTTCTAGATATTTCTGTTACTGAATATGATCTCAGCTTTAAACTGTCCCAGGGGATGGAGAGGTTTTGGGCTCTTCATGACCAAAAGAAAAGCACAAAAGAGTGGGAAAACTTTAAGGCAATCCCAATCTCACGTCCTGAAACCAAAAATGTAACCATCATTTTCAAACATGAGTCAGTCCCCCCTGAGGATATCCTTGTTTGGTTAAAGAGACAGTGCACTGTACTAACCCCTCTCACCAAGATATATAATGAGGAAGGTTTTTGGGCAGGAGAATGGAAAGCCCAAGTGAAACTAGAGGTTCATCACAATGTCCCCAGGCACTTCCCTAACTCATTTTTCATAGGAAGAGAAAGGGGGTTTTGTTTTTACCCAGGCCAACCTCGCCAATGCTTTAAGTGTGGATCAAACAGACACTTGGCCATTAACTGTGAAACCAACTTGTGTGTTCTGTGTGGTGCTAAAGGCCATACCAGAAAAAATGTAATGGGGTCAGGTGCAACTTATGTAATGCTCTGGGTCATACACACAGGGACTGCCCCAATGCTTGGCATAACATTGTCAGGGATTGCCCTAATTTGGAGCGGGAATTTCAGGAGGAGCAGGAGGAGGGGAGGGGGCATGAGGAAGAAATGGAGCTGGAGACCAGGGTGGAAGGAGTTGTGGAGCCTGCAGTCCCTCAGGAAACTAGAGGGAAGGAAAAGAAGGAGAAAGGGACAGAGAAGGGGGGCTGGACTGTGGTAGGAGCAAAGGGGAATAAACAGGGAAAGATGGTTGTTAAGGCAGGTGTGAGCACATCAAACAGATTTACCCTCCCAGGTGGGAAGAGATGGGGGGAGATGGCAGACGAGGAGGAAGAAGTAAGGCAGATAGAGAGGTAAGAAAGGGACAATGAGGAAAAGAAAAGGTGAAAACAAAAGAAGGAAGAATATCCCCAGAACCCGAGGCAGGCCAGACTCCCAGAATCCCAGAAGTTCTAGAAGTTACTGGGGAAGAGCAGGGGAAAAGAGGAAGGAGAGAGACTCTTGGGAGGGAGTTTCCTTTGAGGAGGAGTTTCTGGTTTTTATAGAAGGGGATGAATCTCAGGGGATGCAAGTTAAGAGATGTGGGGAAGGAGGGGAAGAGTCTTCAGCAAAACATGATGGGGTCCCCAATGGAGGTTAAAATGGGCAGATGTTTATTATTTGATATTAAGATAGAAGGGGAAGATCTAAGATTAATTAATATGTATGGGCCCCAATCAGTGGTGGAGAGGAAGGAACTCATTAGAGAAATGAGACAATATTTGCACACCTCAATGCCAGTCATCCTAGCCGGGGATTTCAACCAAGTGACCGGGCCAGGAGATAGATCTGGTATGTATAGGAAATATGAGGGTGCATTTCTCAATGAGGTGGTTCAAACAGCAGGGTTGGTGGATGTGGCTACTGAAGGGGGTAGGAAGGCCAAGCACACGTATTTCTGTGGCTCCCGCAGTAGCAGAATTGACCAGATTTATATTAAGGCTGGTGCCCCTTTTTCAGGGTTTAAGGAGATTGAAGTGGGGTTTTCTGATCACTTAGTACTTTTCTTTGAATATGGGATATCAGAAAGTTTGGGGGTTGGTAAAGGGCTGTGGAGGTTCGGGTTGGAAATATTGAAGGATGAGTCACTGAAACCCTTTTCTGAGTTTGTCATCCGAAATATTTTGTCAAAAAGGATTTTTTATGATTCACCAACACAGTGGTGGGAAGAGGCCAAGAGGTCATTTCGGGCTTTCTTCAAGTCCCTATCTGTTAAAAGGGAGGGAAATAGACAATGGCAGTACCAGTCCTTGAGAAAAAAGCTGGAGTCCTATATTTGGCATGGGGTGGTGGGGGAAAAAGTGACCCAGTTAAAGAACCAAATGAAGCAGTATCAGTACAGCCGCCAGAGGTCTCTGGTTCTTGAGAGGGATTCTGTAAAAGCGAAAATCATATCATACTTACCGAGATTTTCCTTTCCTGGACTGGAACATGGCATGGGGTAAATAATGGGATGTACAAAAGCATCTTACAACAATTTGCAAGGGAGGGAATTTTAATTGAATTATTTAGGTAATACTGATTGAAGAACCGCAGTTCCAAAATTTAAATTTTTGTTTGAAAAGACATCAAACTTGTAATGATTAATGAATGTGTGAAAAGAAGACCACACTGCCGCTCTACAGATCTTCTGACGAAACTCTGGACTGGAAGGCCCATGAAGCTGCCAAACCTCTGGTAGAGTGCGCTCTGATGTTAGAGGGTACCGTACTGGATTTTTTCTCATAGGCCATTCTAATGCACATTTTTATCCAGTTCGCTATAGTAGACTTGGTAGGTTGAGCTCCTGCTTTTTTTCCTTCCGGGATGACCAAGATGGAATCGGAAAGTCTGATGTTTTTTATTCTTTTGAGGTAGATGCTCAGACATCTGACAACGTCCAAAGTGTGCCATTTTTCTTCTTTACTAGACTTTGGATTTTTGAAGAAGGAAGGTAAAACTATGTCTTGGCTAGTGTGAAAGTTGGACACCACCTTAAGTATAAAGCTGTCCGCTGTTTTTAAGATCACTTTATCTTGAAGGAAAGTTCATTTTCCTTCCTTTATTGAAAATGCTTGCATCTCAGCTACTCTCCTGGCTGTTGTTATTGCCAATAAAAAACACATCTTAAGGTTTAAGTTTTTGAGTGGAATATTCTCAATTGGTTTGAATGGATCCTCCGTAAGTGCCTCAAGGACTAGACCTAAATCCCATGGAGGAATCTGTATTCTGTTTATTGGTTTGATTTTCTTAAGTCCTAAGAAAAATCTCTTAATCAAAGGTTTTTGTGCCCACAATGTTTTAGAAAAATGAGAAATTGTTGTGACATGGCTCATTAAAGTGGAAATGCTGAGTTTTAATTCCACTCCCCTCTGTAGAAATTCAATCAGATAAATTTCTGATATGTTCTAATGGTATTTAATTTATTTTCCTTGCACCATTCGGAGAATTTTTTCCAGACGACAAAGTATCTTTGTATAGTACTTGGTTTTCTGGCTGCTAGTAGGGTATTGATTGAACCCTCCGATAATCCTGATGCTGACAAATTCAGCCTTTCAACAGCCAGGCCGTCAATGCCCATTTCACTGGGTGAGGATGTATCATTTTTCCCTATGACAACAGGTCTGCTTGACAAGGGAGTCTTAACGGTTTGTCCCTGGCTAAGAGCAGAATCCTCGAAAACCATGGCCTCCTCGGCCACCATGGAGCTTCAATACCACTTCCACTTGGTCTTTCTTTATTTTCTGCAGAATACGTGGTATTAACGGTATGGGAGGAAACACATAAGCTCTCTTGAATTTCCACTCAAATGAGAAAGCGTCTGTTTTGATAGCGTTGTGGTCTTTGTTCCAAGACACGTAATTCACTAATTTTGCATTCTTCTTCTAGGCCATTAGGTCCATACAGAAGGGACCCCATTTGGCCATCATCGTCTTGAATACCGTTTGATGCAATTCCCATTCTCCTGGGTGTGTTGAAGATCTGCTCAGCTTGTCGGCTAGTGTGTTCTGAGTACCCGGAATGTGTTCTGCCCTCAAATCTATCAGATTCTTTTCTGCCCATGTAAAAATAAGAGTGGCCAAGGTTAATAAACTTGATCTGGTTCCTCCTTGTTTGTTCAGATATTGTACCACCCTGGAGTTGTCTGATTTTATCACGATTGGTTTGTGAAGGAGATGGTGTTGCAAGGCTAGAAGGCCTAAGTACACTGCTTTGAGTTCTTTCCAGTTTGATGATCTTGAAATTTCCCAATTCCCTTGGGTTGTGGACGCTGTTGTACGGGCTCCCCAGCCCCATTTGCTTGCATCTGTTGTCAATGTCATCCAACTCGGTTGGAACAGTGAGACTGATTGTTGCAAGTTGTCTGCCTTCTTCCACCATTTTAAGGACTGTATTATCATTGGGTCCATCTTTATTAACTGGTAAGGTCTTCAATAATCATGGTCCCATTTTTGTAGAAAATGGTTTTGGAAATTCCTTGTGTGGAATTGTGCCTACTTTACGCAGTCTTTGGTGGAAATGAGTTTCCCCATTAGCCTCTGACAAACTTGTGCTGTTTGGATTGGTTTTTCTGAGAATTTTTCCACCGAATGCTGGATATCCTTTATTCTCCTTAAAGGAAGGCTGAGGTTGAACTTTATTGTGTCCACCTTCACTCCCAGGAACTCCAATTGCTGGGAAGGTTGTAATACACGTTTCTCTTTGTTTATGACCCATCCAAGTTGGTTTAGGTACAAGATTAGAATCTTTATATGATTCATATGTGCTCCTTGTTGTGGCTTTGACTAAGATGTCATCCAAATAAGCAAATACCTGTATGCCTTTTGTTCTTAAACTCGCAATTACCGGGGCTAAGATCTTTGTTAAGATCCTGGGTGCTGTCGCTAGACCAAACGGGAGAGTTTTGTATTGGAAGTGTTTGTTTAAGATTTTGAATCTGAAGAACTTCCAGTGGCACTTTCTTAGAGGTATATGCAGATATTCATCTTTTATGTCTAGTTTTGCCATCCAATCTCCCTGATCTAGGAGTTGCGCTATGGAGCGTATTGTTTCCATTTTGAAAGATGGAACCACCAACTGTTTGTTTAGGCTTCTTAGATTTAGAATTACTCTGAATTGACCGTTTGGTTTGGTTCTGAGGAAAAAATGTGAATATATTCCTTTGTATCTTTGATGTTGAGGCACTTTTGCTATTACCTTGTTCTTTAGAAGATCTTTTATTACGGATCTTAATATGATGGTATCTTTTTTTGCTTCTTATCTTGTCTGATGAAACAAACTGGTTTTTGTTTTTTTCCTGGAGATGTAATCTGTATCCTCTTCTGAGATGTAATCTGTATCCTCTTCTGATTATGTCTATTACCCATTGATCTGAAATTTCTCGGGCCCACTCCGCACTGAAGTACTTCAATCTTCAAAATGGCCCTCGCACCCTCATGCTTTCTTTTTTGATTTTAAATTTCCTCTTTTTGCTGGAAAGGACTGATTCCTACCCTTCCATTGTCTGAAATATTGTTTATCTCCGGGTTTGTACTGTCTTGCTTCTTTGAATGCATTGGTATTTGTTCTGGGTGGATTTTTTCTTTCCCTTCTATCTTGCGGTAGGAAAGATGATTTTCCCGTGGATGCCTTTGATACAATATTATCCAGCTCTGCACCGAATAGTGCGAATTACAAAGATTGTGCTTTGACTGTGAATACGTATTCCAATGTTTTACCCATAGGCTTCTTCTAGCCACTACTGACACACTCATGGATCTTGCCGCGAGCTTGAGGGATTCCATTGAAGCTTCGGCTAGGAAATTATATGCCAGCTTGATGTCTTGTAGAGCTTCCACCAGTTTTTCCCTTGTGGTCAAACTTCCAGATCTTCAAGCCAAAATTGGCTCTGGCCACTGTGGTATTGGCAATAGCTGCTTTGCAAGTTGCACCTCCTACCATATAGACTCTTTTGAGTGAACCATCTTGTCTTCTTTCCATAGTGTCTTTTAAAGGCACTCCTTCATCCACTGGTTAGGTAGTTCTTCTGGCCACCCTGGTAATTGTTGCTTCCACTTTTGGATTTTCCCAAGGCTTTGCTGATTCGGATGAATATGGGAAAAAATTTGGATTTTTTTTGGACACCACTTGCCTATTGTCTGGGATGTTTCATATATTGTTTATGGTATCCTGGATCATATTGTGCACTGGAAAAAGATGATTTTTCTTTGTTACTAATTTGAACATCTTGTCTTGTTTGATTTCACTTTATTCTTCTAAATTCAGAGTTTTCCTGCTTTTATAAGAGGTTCAATCAAATGAATTTAAATGCATAGTCTTCCTCTCTCTCTGAATCCTCCGATAATTCTCCTTTCGATTTATCTTCCAATGAAGGATTTCTTATGTCATGAGTCGAATCTTCGCTCTGTCTACTCAAATTAGTGTAATAACTATTTGATGGCCTGTCTTCGCTCTCTAAATTCTTTAACACTTTATCTGTTACTTGAGACACGATATAGGTTAATGATTTGTCGAGTGTAGATTTCATCCAATCCATCATGTCTGACATCTTTGGATCAGTTCCAGCAGCCTCCTTTAAACATTTTCCGCATAGCCTTCTTTCTGGTAGTGCTATGTCTGAGCATGAAATGCATTCTCATCTGTCTGACTTTCTTCTGCTTTCCTCCCTGCTTGGAGACCTCCTGCAAAGAAATAATTTACAATATTATAATTAACTGAATTATTTTCTCACATATGAACTGTCCAGACATGTTTTTTCAACTCTCATTTGAAAAAAACTCACCCCTGGAACCCGAAAGAGACCTTCTGGAGCTCATCCTTAAATAGTTGCTCTGTTGGAGTTTTGTTCACCAGTCTAGAAAATATGGTCGGATATAAATATACATACTTAAGGGTTCCAAACTTGAGGTCAGGGGAAGTATACTTACATAGGTACCCACTGACAGCACAAAGGCACTAAGGCATATTACCTGCAGCAGCACAGGGGAGGCAAGAAATGGACGTTTCTTTTAACTCCTGGCGTCCAGCTTCCATTGCGCTTTTTCACGCTGACCCATAGTTACTTCCGGGTTCACGCGAGTTCACGCATGCGCAGAAGCGCTCCGCCATGGTGCAGCGTCTTATTGCGCACGGTGCCGTATTTGGCTCTTCGACTGACTGCGTCGATTGCCACAAATGGCCCAAGCATAGAGTTTTATTCTGGGGCTCACACAGGATATTCCTTGGCCCTCAGAACCTCAGCGGGCGAGAGGGACCCTGCTGGCACATCGGGGGGAGCACGACAGAAAGAAATAAGATGGCGGCCGAGGGCAGAAGTAAATCTTTTATATTTTTAATATCCTGTCCCATGCGCACGGCAGGGGGATTAACCCATTATTTACCCACTGCCATGTGAAAGGAACTGGAAAGAGTCAGTTAAAAGGAAACTGGTGAGGGGTCTCATTGATCTCCAGGGTAAAGAGCAAAAGACAAGGGAGGGAATACTGGAGGTCGTGAGATCCTACTATGCTGCTTTGTTTGGAGAGAGAACTTTGGAGAGGGAAAGGATGTCAGCTTTCTTAGAGACGACCCCAGGACCTGACACAAATAATTTGGATTTTTCCTCCTTGACAGCTAAAATCACGGAGGAGGAGGTAAAGTTGGCGATAGAGAGTCTGCAGAATAAGAAAGCTCCAGGTCTGGATGGCTTAACATCAGAATTCTATAAGACCTTTAAAGATCTGTTAGCCCCGGCCCCGGCCCAGGAGACCTCCCGCCATCTATGCAGTTTTCCTCTTTGATTTTGTTGTCAAAAGGTAAGGACGAGAAGCATATTGAGAACTGGAGGTCGATTACCCTGCTCAATACAGATAGAAAGATTAGATAGGTTATTTTCTTTTGTTAAGTTTATTTTCAAGCACTTTATTGTCTGACTGTCAGTTCTGCACGGTAAAGGGGTGGAGCCTTTTTAAACTGCCCATGCCCTTAAACTGATAAAGAGGTGGGGCATTGGGGCAGCAGAAATAACATCAACCCCAAGGAAGCAAATCTATGTCAGGGTACTAACATCCTTCTTTACTGTCCCACTGGCTATAAGAGACCAGTAAAACCCTGGAGGAGATACTAAAATATTTAAACAGCGTTCGATAACTCCTGGCTGACACTGCAGGGCAAGTTGTATGTGAGGGGCAACATGAAATATCTAAGTCATGTAAGAAAAGAGTGTCCCTGGGGGTGTGGGGTGGAGGAAAGTCAAGAGCACTTTTTGGTGGATTATTCAGTGTCAAACAGTTTATATGAGGGTGTACTGAAGGTGTTGGGTATTTATAATATATGTGCTAATGACTATGCAGAAAAAGCCTATGGGATCATTCATAGGAAGCACCGCTGTATTTATTATACTGTCTGTCATTCGATACCATCTGTGGTCTATCCGATGTATGAAAACTTTTGGGAAAGAAAATGAATCAATAGACCAAACAATAAAAACAATCTTAAGGGAAATTGTGTTTGTTAAGGTTAATGAGATTCAGAAAAAAGCGTGAATGAAAAAAATTGGATGAACTTTGATTTCTCATGGTCAATTTCTTGTAATTTTTCGTTGTAAATAATGTACATATTGTAATATAGTGTCATTTTGATATGCCTTGATTTTGTTATACTTTGTATTGTCTTAAATTTTAAATAAAAATCCCTATCTGATCCCCATTGGAAGCAAACGTACATCAGTGAGCTTTCAGAGAACCAGAGGGATGGAGAGTGTCAGCCCAGGCCATGCAAGGCCTGGGTGGGCAAACCCCCAGTGTGAGTCCAAGGCGTTGGGGCCTACACTGGTTGGTGTGAGATCCACCAGGATGGTGCAGACAAGGAGAAAAGCAGCAGGGAGTGAAAGAAAAGAAGCAGCAAGAAGATCAAGATCGGTTTCCTTGGGAAGTATTTCTTGCACAGACATGGAGGATTTGGAAAAGGCAGCTGCCAGCACTGTGAAAATGCCTGACAGGGAAGTAAAGAAGTGTGTGATGAGTGAGAGGGAGGGGAGGAAGGAGATTGTTGGAAAAGACAGACAAGTGGAAAGTGGAAAGTAAAGTACAAGAAGAAATTGTATCTGTTATAAATATGGAGGCTTGTGAGCAGTGGGCTTGTGACCCACCAAGTCTCCTTCATTACCATATCAGTCAAAGTTGACCAATCACACAAGAACTTTCCAATCCAGGTCAAGGACTGCCTGTCAACAAAAATCCCTTTGCCTAGGCTCTATGACAATTTGACATCACCGCTATCCCGTAATACCATAGGGAGAGAATAACCCACCAAGTTTCCATCATTTCCATATCAGTCAAAATTGACCAATCACAAGAGGACTTTCCAATCCATGTCAAAGACTGCCTGTCAACAACAAAACACTTTGCCTAGACTCTATGACAATTTGACATTGCCACTATCCCGTAATACAATAGGGAGAGAATAACCCACCAAGTCAACTTAATTTCTATATCATTCAAAGTTGACCAATCACAAGAAGAATTTCCAATCCAGGTCAAAAACTGACTTTCAACAACATAGCTTTTTGCCTAGACTCTTTGACAATTTGACATTGCCGCTATCCCATAATACCATAGGGAGAGAACAAACCACCAAGTCTAGTTCATTTCAAAGTTGACTTTTTTTTTTATTTATTAAAAATTATACAAAATTAAAAATACGTTTCACACAAAATTTTCATAGTCTTTGAACAAAACATGGAAAAAGCAAAAAGGACATTAAGAAAAAATCCATGATTTCCATTTTTTTGTTTTCCAAATTCCTTCAGCCAAGTTTCCTCTTGTCACTAATTACATAAAGGAAAAGTCTTGCCCAAATCAAACCTATACAATCATTCACATTAATTTCACATTGTTTAAATACATATAGATTTCTAAAATCCCACAAAGTTTCTTTCACACAATTCACTAAGAACCATAACACTCTAGCTTTATCATGATTCAGTCCACACAAAGTAAACATAACCATTTCATACGTCAGACATTCAACATCTGTTAAACCTTTTATCAGATTTTTCAAACGACTCCACACTTCTTTTGCGTATCCGCACTCCCAAAATATGTGTGGTATATGCTCTGTTCCTCCACAGGTCTCTCTGGGACATTGTTCGTTATTTATAAAGTTCCTCCTTCTTTGAAACACTCTAGTTGGAAGACATGATTTTACACACATCCACGCCAAATCTTTTTGTCTATTTGTCAATTCTTTTTTACAAACGTTTTTCCATACAGTCTTGCTTTCTTCAAAAGTCAATCCATCCACTCCTTCCATCTCTTCTTTAGCATCCAGTAAACTCAAAACCCTTTTTCTTTCACACCAAGATTCTGCACTTACACTTTCCAAACCATTCCGTCTTATACATCTTCCCACTCTCACATAAAACCAAGGTGCTTCAAAACATATGGGCTTCCTCAGATCAACAGTACATAAACCATATCTTCTCAAAACACTCCCCCCAACATATCTCACCATACACCCAGCCAAACTTTCTTTCTTACTCAAGTTCACACACATATTTACATACTTGACAGCCAAAAAAAGTTCCACATTAACCATCCCTTTTCCTCCATTCATTCTTTTTCTTCATTTCTTCTTTATCACTTTCTCTCTTTTTAATCTTTCCATTTTGGAATTCCACAGGAAACAAAAAATGGACCGAATAATTCTATGTAAAACTTTATCTGTAGGTGGAAAGACCATATTAATATATAACAAAATAGGCATAATAACCGCTTTTATAATCAAAATTTTCCCTTCCAGAGTTTAAAAATAAAATTTTTGTTTAATTCGCTCATCTACCCTCTGCCAACTTTCATATCCTCTCATATCTAAATCAAAAATGACTCCAAGCACTTTTATCCCACCTCTACATATGTACCTTCCAACCACTCAAATCAATTTCTGCCCATGCTCCAAAACTTTTACATACACTTTTATCCAGATTTACTTTAAAACCGCTTACCATACAGAAACATTCTATTAGCAACCTTGTTCTTCTCAAAGCAGCCTGCGACTTACACACCAAAGTTACGTCATCCATGTACGCAATCACACGCAAATCTCTTCCACCACTCCCTGGCACTTTAATCCCACGCAAAACTTTATCCCTCATAATCACGCGCAACAAGGGTTCAATTGTACAAATACACAACATTGGGAACAAAGGACATCCCTGTCTTACACCCGATTCAACCCCAAAACCCTCAGTCAAAAAATCATTAACTTGAACAATACTTACCAAATCTCTATACAAACATTTAATCCATGCCAAAAACCTCTCAGGCAACCCCATTCTTTCCAAAACTTTAAACATAAAATCATGCACAACCCTATCAAATGCCTGTTCAAAATCCACAGTCACAATTTCTTTCCCTCACATACCATACCGTATCTCTCAAACAACACAAACATTCTCCAACCTGTCTCCCTGGCACTCCACATACCTGTTCCTCACCTATCATCTTACCAATCACTCCTCTTAGTCTATTTGTTATCACCCTAGCAATAATCTTATAACCAGTATTTAATAACGTGATTGGTCTCCAATTCTTTAAATTCTTTTTATCACCCTTTTTATGCAATAACACTATCAAACCTTCTCTCATACTTTCAGATAACCTTCCATCCTCTAGTACCATCTTACATATTTCAAACACATACCTACTAATCATATCCAAAAATTCACAATAATACTCAACAGGCAAACCATCCTTCCCCGGCACCTTTTTTTTTCCCATACTTTTCATACATTCCTCAATTTCTTCTTTTCCCAAATCCTCACACAAATTTTCCTTATCTTCGATAGATAAAGCATCTTCAATCACTGACAAACACTCATTCTCCAAGCATTTATCTTGTTTTTTTCCGGTATATAAATCTTGATAAAAATCTTTTACTGTTTTTAATACTTCAGTATTCCCATGTACTTCATCACCACTATCACTCAGCAAACATGTCATACCCACCCTTTTTCCATAAACCTTTTTAAAGAAAAAATCTGTACACTTTTCATCCAAATCTTTCACCACCATTCTAGCTTGCACAATTATTTTCTTTCCCTTAGCATCAAAATATTTTTTAACACATTCTTTGGCCTCTTGAATCTCATATTTTACATCCTCACCTAAAGCACGTAATTCTTACAAATACTGTAACCTTTTTTGCCACTTCTCAAAATCTTTTCTCTCACACCTCACTCTTTCACCCCCTTTTTTTTTTTTAAGAAATGTTTTGTTTCTCTTTTTACCCACTCCCACCATTCACACACATTATAAAAATCCCCACGCCTTTTTTCCCATTTCCCAAACCACACTTTATATTCATTCTTTATATTTTCATCCTCCAGCAAAGAAATATTTAACTTCCATACGCCCCTTCCAAATTCTTTCTCACCATCTATATGTATACATACTTTCACACATCCATGATCTGTGAAGGACATTTTCTCCTCTTCAAAACTTAAAATCTCTTATTGACCTAGAAAAAAAACCAAAAATCAATTCTTGACAAAACGTCACCATTTTCAGAAAAAAAGGTAAATTTGTTAGATTCATTTCCTGCAATTTTATATGCATCTTTTAACCCAAAAAGACCCACCATTTCTGATAAGATTTTACTGGACTTATCCATCCCCCCACCATCTCCCCCCAAGAATTTCCTATCACCATCACGTAACACACAATTAAAGTCCCCAACCAAAATAAGGTTCTCTTGTCCTCCTAAAAAAATCTTAAATGTTCAAAACAACAATTCTTTCTTTTCTCTTGGCAGGTGCATAAACTTTAATTAGCTTAAACAAAAAATCCCCATACTCAAAGTAAACCAGCAGTGCCCTGCCTTGGACAATATGAATTATTTTTTTAATAACAAAGTTATTATTTCTAAACAAAATCCCCACACCCCTATTTCTTTCCTTACATGTTGACCATAAGCAAAGACCTAGATCCCACTTAGCACAGACAAGTTCTTCAGAAATAGCACATTCCTGTAAACAAATTATACTTAAATTGGTTAAAGCCAAAAAATAAAAAATAGCAGCCCTTCTGTTTGCAGATCTAATGCTTCTTACATTAATTGAGCCTATTTTCAAAGGCCTTTAGATTGAAAAAAAGGGGGAAAAAGCATTTCATCTAAACAACATTAATTTTTTCTTTTACACACCCATGGCTTTTGTTTTAGGCCCAACACCACCAAGTTTTTTTGTAGCAGATTCAACACCTCTCATATCTTCCATCCCTCTGCCCTTTTCTGAAGATTTCCTGGATTTTTTTGAGGAATCTCCTTGGGACTTTTGAAAAACCAAAGTCTTTATTAGTTCTGCCACTTTGCCTTTGTCCAGGTATGAAGATACAGGAGCAGAAGAATCAGAGTCAATAGTAGCTGATGACTCATCCGCCACACCATCTTCAGAGCCCGACAAGCTTCCAATAAGGCTACTCCCAGCAGTAGAATCAGGGCCTTTCCTCTTAAGGGATGACTTGTCCACTTCTATTTCCACTAGGCCCTGATCTATACCCATTGGGCCAGGAACCACATCCTCAGGCAGAATATCCCCTTCACCTTCTCCACATAACATGTCAGGGACTGGATCCGCCACCTCCACTACCTCCTCCACCTGATCCTATAGCTGTTCCTCCTCTGCTGCTGGAATCACTTCTACAGGACCCAAAACAGGTTGTTTAACATTCCCACGAAGGGCATCAGCATATGTCCTGGTTGTGGGACACTGTCTCGCAAGATGGTCACATGAGCCACAAAAGTGACACTTCCTTGCAGTAGCACAATCCAAAGTCTTATGACCAGGCTTAAAACAATTGCGACATACCTGGCCCACATAACATTCCTCTTTTGTATGACCGAAACTAAAACAGTAACGGCAAAAGGTAGGTTGTCCTGGATAAAAGAGGAACCCTCGATTACTTCCAATAGAGAAAGATTGAGGGGGATGGCAAAGTCCACCTGTTCCATTTTTGTACCTCTCAAATTCCACCCAAAAGCGTCTGTCACCATTGAAAGTCCCAAACACATTTTCTTTCTTTTCAGCAGGGGAAACATGGCTGCAATATCTGTGTAAAAAGGCTTGAATTTCATCATCCTGGACAAAAGGGTTAAACATATGAACAGTTAAGTGGACCCTTTGTCTTGATTTGCTGACAATAAAGGTGATCCCCTCCAAGTCTGGATGGTTTCTTTGCTCCATACTCCTCTGGTAACAAGTCTGCAACAATTCCATAGTATAAAATGATACGTCAAAAAAACCCTGCTGTGGGAAAGCCTGGACACAGAAAATCGAAGCATGCTCCATATTCAAAATTCCTTCCACCACCGTCTTCTGGACATGTCTCAAACCCCAAGTCAATTTGTTCTCCACGGGAACATACAGCCTCACTGTATTCTTTGCATCTGGCGCCAGCTTCGTAGCCATGTTGCCGGCATGAGGAATCGCCTTCTCTCGAAAGATGAATGCCCCACAACCCACAATGGGAAGAGAGAAAGGCCAAACGCTGGGGTATCTTCGGTATTTGGAAGGACTGCCTATACCCAATAGCAGCAGAAATCCAACCAATCAGGAAGAACCTTCAGGCAGAGTAGTAGGGGGCCGCACCAATGCCTTCAAAAGGCTGAGAAGCAATATTGGACTGTCAGTCTCATGATAAGATCTGACAGTCCAACACATAGCCATGTGTTGAGCTGTGCCAAGTAAGCCTCAACTTCCCTATCCCATAATATCATAGGGAGAGAACAACCCACCAAGTCTCCTTCTTTTCCATATGAGTCAAAGTTGACCAATCACAAGAGGACTTTCCAAACCATGTCAAAGACTGCCTGTCAACAACATAGCCCTTTGCCTAGACTCTATGACACTTTGACATCGCCGCTATCCCGTAATAACATAGGGAGAAAACAACCCACCAAGTCTCCTTCATTTCCATATCAGTCAAAGCTGACCAATCACAAGAGGACTTTCCAATCCATGTCAAAGACTGCCTGTCAACAACATAGCCCTTTGCCTAGACTCTATGACACTTTGACATCGCCGCTATTCCGTAATAACATAGGGAGAAAACAACCCACCAAGTCTCCTTCATTTCCATATCAGTCAAAGCTGACCAATCACAAGCGGACTTTCCAATCAATGTCAAAGACTGCCTGTCAACAACATAGCCCTTTGCCTAGACTCTATGACAATTTGACATCACCAGTATAACATAATACCATAGGGAGAGAATAACTCACCACGTCTCCTTCATTTCAATATCAGTCAAAGTTGACCAATCACAAGAGGACTTTCCTACACAGGTCAAAGACTGCGTGTCAACAACAAAGCCCTTTGCCTAGACTCTATGAAAATTTGATAACGCCGCTATCCCATAATACCATAGGGAGAGAACAATCCACCAAGTCTAGTTCATTTCCATATCAGTCAAAGTTGACCAATCACAAGAGATCTTTCCAATCCAGGTCAAAGACTGCCTGTCAACAACTTAGCCCTTTGCCTAGACTCTATGACAATATGACATTGTTATTGGTCATATCAGTTAAAGTTGACCAATCACCGGAGGACTTTCCAATCCAGGTCAAAGACTGCCTGTCAACAACATAGCCTTTTACCTAGACTCTATGACAATTTGACATCACCGCTATCCCGTAATACGATAAGGAGAGAACAACACACCAAGTCTCCTTCATTTCCATATCGGTCAAACTTGACCAATCATAGGAGGACTTTCCAAACCAGGTCAAAGACTGCCTGTCAACAACATAGCCCTTTGCCTACTATAGATTCCTCCCTGCCATACAAAAGAATAGGAAGACCCACAGCCTTCTATGACAAGAGCTGTCAGTCACATGGCCCTTTGCCTAGCCTCTCTGGCAAATTAGCCATTGCCTAAGCACTCCCATGATATACGCTAACATTCCAACACATTACCATGTGTTGATCTGTGCCTAGTAAGCCTCAACTTCCCTATCCCGTAATACCATAGGGAGATATAAACCAGCAAAGTCTTCTTTATTTCCATATCGGTCAAAGTTGATCAATCACAAGAGGACTTTCCAATCCATGTTAAAGACTGCCTGTCAACAGCATAAAGGAAGATTATTTCATACTTACCGAGATCTTCCTTTCCTAGATGTACTCCATGTCATCACGTTATGGGATAGCCCCTCCTCCCTGCTCCCATTAGAAGGAACCTTCCCAAGCCTTTAAAAGGCCAACCACACCCACCTACCGGCGTCTTTGTAACAAGCTCTTAAATTACCGGAAAAGATGGGGCGGGTGTGATGACATGGAGTACGTCTAGGAAAGGAAGATCTCGGTAAGTATGAAATAATCTTCCTTTTTCCCTAGACGTACTCCATGTCATCACGTTATGGGACATAGCAAGTTAACGTTATCCCATGGGAGGGAATATGCTTTAAGAAGAAACTGTAATAAGGAAAGGAGTATCTCTGACTAGATAGTCCACCATCATGCAAACTCCTTACTTTAATAGAGAGTCCAGGTGAAAACCCCAGAATAAGTTCACCAGGCTAAGAATAGAGCTATAATATAGCCTACACTATAGAGAAAAAGAGAGAGCGAGAGAGAGAGAGAGATGTTAGCCCACTGAGAGTGAGGAACAAGTTAGCTCACTAACCACCACTTCACCCTCCAGAAGAGAGAGGAAGACAGTCCTGTAAAAGGTGAATTCAGCAAGCTGAAATACTCTCCTACTCACCAAAAGCATTCATCACATGTATGCCTAATTTCAGTGCAAATTGTAAGGTACCTGTAAGAAACACTTGGTAGGAGTAAGCACCCAAAACGGACACAAAATAGGAATGATCTGCTTAGGATATATCCCTAAATGTAGGATATCCAATGTACCCTGAGGTACCCAAGTCCAGTACCATAAATATCTTCATATCAGAATGCATGTTAGTCAGGACTGTTCTAACAGAAAACAGATCCTAAAGATCGGACAAGGGCACCTGAGAAAACAATTGGGATTAGAATTCCTTACACTGTGTAAGATCCTGTGATGAGGCAGACTCAATTAACTGTAAAGAGTTGAGCAACTACAGTACCTAAGAAAGAACCCCTGTTGGTTGACCCAACCTAGTACTCTGAGAGGTATAACTGAATACCCCTAAGGTTACAGATCCCAATAACCACCGTGCAACTAAAGGACTAATTCCAAGATTTATGGAGGCAGATTACATGCCCTGGATAAATGTTTACAGTCACCCACAAACCTGTGTTCTTTCTACCCATAAGGGACCCATTTATATGTGGAATCAATTATACTACATATTTAATCGTTGAGGCTGACCATGGAACTGGAGGAACCCTATGGATGTTCCAGTAAGTATCAGAAGGGCCTCTGATCTACTAGAGTCATGCTGGATCATATGTATCAGGAGTGGGACAGGAATGTGAATCCGAGAACAAACTAGGATAATAGGAGTGTTGTATCTGGAAGGGACATTGAGCTCTGTGCGAATGTTTCAGACACAATTTTCAGCAGGTGTAAATGTAATACCCCTAGTATAGGGAACAATGTGACAGACATGGTCAAAACAGATAAAAAATACTTCCAAACCTCCCCTTTGACGCTAGACAAACCTGTAGGACAGATACATAAAATATCCTTAATTCATTCCCAATGAAATTAATGACTGGAAGTGGTAAGAGATTACACTCTACTGTAATGACTGCAACCATCCCACTTAAGGGAAGACTCTGATCCTGCTCAGAAGAGCCAAGTACATTCTCGGCTGAAGCAATAGGACAGGTAGCAACTGCAGTATGTAACTGTGAGGAGGAAAGATCCAAAACTGCTGGTGTTCCAAGAGGGAACAGACATAGAGACGAAAAATAAATTAACGCTCCTAGGATGCCTCCATCTGCTGTCCAATCAGATAACTATCTGGTGTGGAAGAACAGCTGGCCCTGTATTCTAAAAAAGAAAAACCCACTAACTAGGGGATTGAGAAATTGAAGAAAAAATAAATAAATAAATAAATAAAATAAATGGACCCAAAATAAGTGCCTTCTGGACACAGAGCCTTAAGTCACAAAGCCGTCTTGTTTTGTTGATAGTATAAGGTAGTATAAGCAGAATATCCCTATCCTGGGCCAGACTTGAACCGAGGTCATCCCTAAGGACTAACAAGACACTTTGAGGACTCCTATAGCCTGAAAACCCTTGGTTTGAAATACATATCCTATGTAAATTCCCAGTGGCCTGATATATATGTGTACCCTGTCTCTATAGACACCCTGTATTGGCAGATAAAATGTCCCATCTATCCTGACATTAAGAATATCAGTAGAAATAGTATAGGAATAACACTGGGTAGTGGCTCCGCTCTCTAATTTGTAGGAGGCACCAAGGAGTCACCCTAGAAAACGGTAGAGATACATCTGGGGATCCTTCAGCCAAGCATAGAGAACTGTATACCTTGTTCTTCCTTAAACCTATGAATATGGAATTTCCACAGGTTGCACCCCTAGAAACTAGCCAGATGTCCTGGCTGCTATAGTGAAATTTATGGATGAAGAGTTCAAGTACTGATTGTTCCAGGAATCTGTTGCATAAAAATATAGGTTTATTGAGCCAACGTTTCTGGTTCCAAAAAAGAACCCATCCCAAGGACACAAATCATATATAGATATCTGTGCAAACATATATACACACTCATATACATGCCTTAGTATTAAAATATATGCACCTGCCTATGGCCCTCTTATACATGCAAACATATATGTTGCTTGATAGACCAGTTGTATTATGGAGCTTATCCATTAATTGAGCATTTGTTCTGAAGGCAGTAGAATCCCCCTGCCGGATGTGGGCCATGGTGCGAGCATATATTAAAATATGTGATAATAATATGTACCTCGGTTAGTGTCCTAAGCTCCTGGTAGAGCACAGTACCCGACCCCAGAACTCGAGCTGCGTGGGTAGTAATAAACCGCACAATTGACTGGGCAAAGCAATTATCTGGTCCTCCATTCGTTCAGGCAGTGATCGGTGATACAAGGCTGCTGAATCTGGAAAAATTTACATTAAATGGTCCCAAAAGTAGTACATACCTGTGGTTATTGTTAACCCAGCAATCCTTATGACAGACAGGCTTCAGAACTCCTGTAGTGTTTATCAAGACAAAGTTAAGCTTACCTACCATCGGGAAAAAATATTGCCTAGTGCTTAATTTATTAAGCCCTATTTTATCCCAGGAGCAATGCCATGAAATGAAAAGACCTTCATATGTAGGTACTCATCTGGATTAAACCTGAATGTACCCCAGAAACAATTACAACTCCATGTAATGCATAGTTTAGGTTAGCTGCAGTCAGAGCAAACCTATATCAGACCTTCATAGCTACCCAGTCCAGTGATCTACATCTATTAGAGCTACTGGTTCAAGGTGAGCAATAATTAGAGCATATCATACTGCAGAGAATAGGAGCATACAGATATTATCACAGCAACATGTAATACATAAAATATTAGCTACTGCTTAGGGCAAGCGTAAATCTGGTCCTAGCCGTTCCCAGGCCTGTGCTTTACATACCTTAGGGCTACCTATTCTAGGTGAGCCATAGCCAGGGTATATACTGCAGAAGAAAATATAAGCACAGATTCAATCACAGTAACATGAATACGTAGTTTATATTAGCTGCTGCTTAGGGCAAGCATATATCAGGGCCTAGGAACTCAAAAGGCCTGTGCTCTACATCCATTAGGGCTACTTGTTCCATGAGAGAAATAGCCAAATCATAAACTGCAGAAAACATGTAATACATAGTTAGGTTAGCTGCTGCTTATAGCAAGCATGTGTCAGGGCCTAGCAGCAAGACAGATCTGTGCTCTACATCTCGCAGGGCTACATGTTCTTTGTGAGCAATAGCCAGAGCATAAGCTGTATAACAAAATAGTAGCACAGGTACAATCACAGCAACCTGAAATACATAGTTATATTACCTGCTGCTTCGAGCAAGCATGTCTCAGGGCCTAGCAGCCAGCCAGACCTGTGCTCTACATCCTGTAGGGCCATGTTTTACCTGTGAGCAATAGCCAGAGCTTAAGCTGTAGAACGAAATAGTAGCACAGGTACAATCACAGCAATATGAAATACATAGTTAGGTTAGCTGCTGCTTCGAGCAAGTATGTCTCAGGGCCTAGCAGCCAGCCAGACCTGTGCTCTACATCCTGTAGGGCCATGTTTTACCTGTGAGCAATAGCCAGAGCTTAAGCTGTAGAACAAAATAGGAGTAAAGGCACAATCACAGAAACATGAGGTCCATACTCCATAGTTTAGATTAGCTGCTGTATAGAGCAAGCTTATATCGGGCCCTAGCATTCAGCCAGACCTTTGCTCGACCTCCATTATGGCTACCTGTTCTATGTGAGTAATAGCCAAAACATAGAATGCCGAACAAAAATAGCGCAATACATATTATGGATTATCTGATGTTTATAGCAAGTATATATCAGAGCCTAGCAGCCCCCCCAGCCCAGGGATCCATATTCAATAGGGCTACTGGTGTCCTATTTGTAAATGGCCTGAATTCAGCACCCAGCCTGACAGTATACAATACTTGTCAGCATAAGAGAATGTTAGCCCAAATATCTATTTGTATAAGGGCTACTGGTTTCAGGCAGGCAACAAGCATAATCAGGCACAGTGCAGATAAGCATATGATTATATAGCATGCAAGCAGTTAGTTAGACTTTAGTACACTGCACAACAGCATATGGAGACACTTCTTACCTGCTGCTCATTATACAAGGCTGGAAGCTGACCCCTTAATGCCACAAATTCCAGGACACTATTGTTAACAGAAAAACAGGCCTCAAAAGTTTACTGACAACAGCAGGACTTACCTGAGGCTGCAGCTTCCTCGCTTGCTGAGTTAGAGAGTGGGCGGGGCCATCTCCACTTGCTTTAGCTGGACCTGATTATACTCAGCTGGTGTCTGTACTCAGTGGGGGGTTGATTATACTGAGGCAAATTGGATAATTAGTGTTGGTGCTTCCTGCACAGGCCCAAGTTTGCTATAATATGAAGCCTATAGCGAAACTTCCTTTATATTTTTTTTTTTTTTTTATTATTATTATTTTAACTACCTCCACCTTAGGAAAGTCTGTTGAGGGAGGCAGTTGGCCATGACCTGCCCCCATTAAAACAAAAATAAAACAAAGGTAACAGGGGCAGTAAGGTTCAGGCCCCTAACTAATTAGCCTAAACTAACTGCCACCTCCCTCGCCCATCCGTAAAAATGGGGTGTAGGGGCCACATACACCACTGCCGCCGGACGCCCTCTGGGCAGGTCGGGAGGGCACACAAATGGGGGGACAAGCACCTGCCACCCAATGCTCTTGATAGCAATACGGGAAGGCAACTAAAATACGGGAAGACAAGGAGTAGCAAACATTGCACCTCAGTGCCTTACCTGATTCAAGAGCTGAAGTTCAGAAGACTCCAGGTCTGAGGTAGTGTGCTGGGGGAAAAAAAGGTCCCATGGACCAAAACCCCTGTCCCTAGGACGCCCTTGGGGCAGGCCTAATGCTTTCCTAGGCATAAAAAGAGAAAAACAAAAATTTGCTTCTAATGATTGAGGCATTTGTTCAGAGAACAAAGCCAAGAGCATAAGAGAAGGAAAAAAAAAGACGCCGGTAGGTGGGTGTGGTTGGCCTTTTAAAGGCTTGGGAAGGTTCCTTCTAATGGGAGCAGGGAGGAGGGGCTATCCCATAACGTGATGACATGGAGTACATGTAGGGAAAGCCCTTTGTCTAGGCTCTATGACAATTTGACACCACCGCTATCCCGTAAAACCATAGGGAGAGAACAACCCACCAAATCTCCTTCATTTCCATATCGGTCAAACTTGACCAATCATAAGAGGACTTTCCAAACCAGGTCAAAGACTGCCTGTCAACAACATAGCCCTTTGCCTACCATAGATTGCTCCTTGCCATACATAAGATTAGGAAGACCCACAAACTTCAATGACAAGAGCTGTCAGTCACATAGCCCTTTGCCCAGCTTCTATGGCAAATTAGCCATTGCCTAAGCACTCCCATGATATAAGCTAATATTCCAACACATTACCATGTGTTGACCTGTGCCTAGTAAGCCTCAACTTCCCTATCCCGTAATATCATAGGGAGAGAAAAACCGGCAAAGTCTTCTTCATTTCCACATCGGTCAAAGCTGACCAATCACAAGAGGACTTTTTTTTTTTTCGATTCTTTTTTTTTATGATTCTTTTTTTTTTTATTCTTTTTTTTCCTTCAGTTTTCAAAGTTTCTTCCAAAAAGAAGTCTGAATGATTATCCAGAATATTGAAAAAAAACTTTTAGCAAAACATCATATTGGAAAATATTGTGTATACATATACAGTATATATACATATATAGATACACACATATATACACACATCTTTATTATTTGTATTTATACCAGTTTTTAATTTTCCTTCATTTTCAACTTTTTTTCCATATCTTTTTTTATCAATAAAAAACAAAATATATAAGTTACTTAATGCAATTCTAATACAGTCAGTCACTGATAACTCTTCAGTTTTCCATACTAAGATTTTTCTGCACTTCCAAATAGCTTCTTTCGTTACATTTATTATTTGCCAAGCTTTAATAATATTTTCATCTTTACATTTTAATTTGAATCCAAAGAAAACTACTTCATAACTCAAAGCATCCAACCCAGTAAC
Source organism: Xenopus petersii (assembly GCA_038501925.1). Classification (NCBI taxonomy): domain Eukaryota; kingdom Metazoa; phylum Chordata; class Amphibia; order Anura; family Pipidae; genus Xenopus; species Xenopus petersii. Next base: position 2,782,631 of record CM076680.1, read on the forward strand.
ATATTTTAAAAAAGTACCCATCTTTTTCCATACCATTTGCGCAAAATGACAATTCCAAAATGTATGTAATACTGTTTCTCCACTCCACTTACAATTTTCTCTAGGGCATTTTGGATTTTTATTAATCCCCTTAAAAACTGGAAATTCCTTACCCGCAAAGAGTTATGTACAATTTCCCAGGCCAGATCTCTTTGACTGTTTGTCAGATTTTTATTTAATACCATGTTCCATATATTTTTTGAGATTTCACTATTATACCGTTCAACTGTACACACTATTTCATCTTTCCTTAGTCTTGGTTATATGTTTTGAATTCATCATGTCACTATAATTATACTGTTTCAAATCATATTTTCTTACAATTCTTTCCATACTTACATAAAACCTGTTTATGTTAAAAGAATACGGTTTATTTATACACACTTTCTCCCACTTGTTTCTTATAAAAAACCAACCACCACTGTATCTAATGAAATCTGCAACCATGCTTTCTTTTGCTATTATCTTAAAAATGAAAGAAATATGCTTTAAAAATAAAAATCGCCTAATGTCAGGAACATCTCTTCCTCCATTTGCCACGTCTTTATACATAATCTCCCTTTTTATTCTCTCCATCTTTGACCCCCATATGAAAATAAAAATTTCACGTATAAACTTTCTCATATAACGATCAGATGGTAAAAACACAATTGACACATATAATAGAAGAGGTAATAAAACAGCTTTTATAATTAAAACTTTTCCAACTATAGATAACTTTCTTAGTCTCCAAAATGCTAATCTCATTTTTATTTTTCCTAACAATGAAATCCAATCTTCCTCTCCTGATAAAATCTGGTTAAAAGTAATTCCTAAAATTTTTATCTTATTTTTAACAACTTTTAACTTACAAAAGCAGTCAAAGTTCCAATTTCCATATGCGGAACATGTTGATTTATCGCTATTTAAAGTTAACCCTGATACATTTTTAAAACAGTTTGCAATAAAAACTACCCTATTTATAGAAACAGAATCTGTACATACAACAACTATATCATCCATATACGCAAGACATTTGACTTCTTTCTGATTACTCCCAGGCACTTTTACTCCTCTAATCATTTTATCTTTTCTAAACTTTCTCAATAAAGGTTCTATCGCACAAATAAATAAAATTGGTGATAAGGGACATCCTTGTCGTACTCCTGATTTCACATTTATTTTATTTGTTAAAAACCCATTTACTAACACTTGACTTTCTACATTATTATATAGAACTTTAACCATGTTAATGAATTTCTTACCCAAATTAATTTTTTCAAGCACTGAAAAAATAAACTCATGTGACACACTATCGAATGCTTTTTCAAAGTCAAGTGAAAACAGGCTAACCCCCTGATCTCTATCCAGAACATCATATAACATATCTCTAATCAAGATTTTCCCATATCATTTTACCTGGTACTCCACAGCCTTGTCCTTCCTCAATTATAAAACCAATTACTTTTCTGAATCTATTTGCTAAAACTTTTGCCATGATTTTATAATCTATATTTAATAAAGTAATTGGCCTATAATTCTTTATTTCTTCCTTGTTACCCTTCTTATAAATCAGAGTTACTAAACCTTTTCTTTGTGAGTTAGATAGAACATACCCTCATTAAAACATTCATTTACCATCTCATAGAAATCATATTTAATTAACTCCCAAAATTTCACATAAAATTCTATAACCAATCCATCTATCCCTGGAGATTTATTTCTTGCAAAGCTTTTTACGGCTTCCTCTATTTCAATTACCGAAATATCCCCACCTAAAACCATTTGTTCTTCTAAATTTAAAACTCTATCTAATTTAGTTAAGAACATTTCTAAAAAACTTTCATCTATTTTTCCATTTTTTCCAAATAAACCATTATAGAAGTTAAAGACCTCATCTAAAATATATTTAATATCATTTTTACCATGTAAACTATCAATTTGGTTACATTTTTTGCCACATCTAAAGAAAAAACTTGTACATTTTGCATTTTCCTCAAAATCCTTCACTCTAGAATTATTTCTTTACCTCTATGCTCATTTCATTTTTTATTTCTTTCTTTGTATCTTTAATTTCTTCTTCCATATTATATCCTAATTCTCTAAAAGCAACCATTCCCTGTAGTTTACAATTTAAAAAATTATAGTAACTCCACTCCTCTTTCTTTTTTCTAATACCATTTCTAATGAAAAATAACTTACATTCGTTTACATTCTTTTAGAAGTGAAAGTTCCTTTCAAATTTCTCCAATATTTATACTTGGCATAAAAAAGTTCACATATTTTCTCATCCTCTAATAATAAACAATTTAACTTCCATGATCTTTTTACACTATTAACTATATTTTCAGATGACACATATAGAATTTTATGATCTGAAAAGCCATTTAGTATTAGTTCTACTTCACAGATTTTAAAATCTTTAGTACAAAAACAAAAATCTATTCTTGACTGACTAATTTTGTTTGCCCAAGAAAACCCTTCTTTATCTCTGTGTTTTACCTTCCATGTATTTGTTAACTTAAAATCTCTTAGCATGTTTCTCAAAGTTATAGAAGATTTATCCAATTTACTATCTCCTTTTCTATCTTTTACCCCAATGATACAATTAAAGTCTCCTAAAATCACAATTGGATCAGATCCTGAAAGAAAATATGATATTTTTTCAAACAACTTAACTCTATCATTTTTCTCAGAATTCCCATATACACACATTATTTTAATTTTCATTCCTCTAAAAATTCCATTAACAAAAATGGCTCTTCCTGGTTCAATTTCAATTAAGTTTTTAAACTCAAAACAATCCCCTTTAATTAATAACCCAATACCAGAATTTTGTCATAAATTTTCCCCAGTGAAAAAGGCTGGTCCCCATTTCCAAGAATTAACTAGGTGTGTATGATTTTTACAAAACTCAATCCAACACTCTTGAACACAAATTATTTCAGCTTTTAACGTAGCTAAAAAATCAAAAATTCCATTTCTCCTCCCTTCATTTTTTTATACTTCTTACATTCAAAGAAGCGCAGTTGATTATCACAGTAAAAAAATTTAGGAGAAAAGGAAAGAGAAATATTACCACTCTAAAAAAAAAAAAAAACCACAAAAATTACCATTATGGCCAGATTAATCAACTATTCAAAAAAAAGTCATAAATAAATAAAAAATTCAGAAGAAGCCAATCACCCTGGTTCATCTTTGCTATCTTCTGCCATCAAAACCTGTGTTGCACTGAGGCGGCTCCCACCTCTATTTCCTCATGCTAAAACCTCACTTTCACTTATAGGTGAAAGTGGATTAACATCCATAATATCAATAATCCATTCCTGATCTTCTGCTTTATCTACTTGAACTTCTTTTTCTTCTTTTCTTCCTTCTTCACTTTCTTTATTTTCTTTCTCCCTTCCATCATTACTTCTCTGCTCATTTTTTCACTTTCTCCCTCTTCTTCTGAAAAATAATTTGAGTCTTCCTTCCTCCTCTTCCTTCTTTCACCTCTTGTAATTTTTTTTACTTTTTTCCCTTCTAACACAGTTAAGTTTGGATTTACTGCCTGTCTCTCTGTTTTTGACTTATTTTCCACTCTCTCCATTCTGACCACCTCTTTGGACACAACAGGTACTGTTTTCTTCACTTTACTTGCATATGAAGATTTCTCACATTCTGTAATCTTGTGCCCTTCCACTCTGCAAATGGAGCATTTAGGTATTATTTTGCACTCTGGGTCATCATGACCTATTTCATCACAGATACGACAAACCATACTAACTGTGCAAGTGTTAGACAAGTGACCAAAATCACTACAGTTCCAGCAAAAAGTGGGCATTCCTGAGTATTTTAAAAAACCTCGGTTCCCTCTTATACTGATAGTCTGTCTTGGGTGAAACAAGCCATCGGAAGTCAAGTCACTATATCTCAGTTTGACTTTAAACAATTTTTTTCCTGACCAGACTCTGTAGTTATTTGGGACATCTTTAATAAACTCCAATTCTTCAAATTCCATTCCCAAATAGTCACAAATTTCCTCAGTGGTAACATAACAATTATACATGGAAACAATCACCATTCTTATGTTATCTTGGTGCTTAAAGCTTACCATACAGTTGGTAAGTTTTGGATCCTCCTGCTTGTCTTGGTAATTCCTCAGGAAATCATGGTATTTACTGGTTTCAAAAACACAAGTTCATAAATACCTCTGTTATAGTATTCCAGTAGACAAAAAATATCCTTTGGCTCAATTCCACAGGTCTTCATCAAGGTTTCCACCAAATAGTATAGTCCATTTGATCCACGATGTTCCTCTGGTATCTCAACAACAGCTGTATTTTTGTAGCGAGTCTGTGCATCCGACAGTGTTCCTAAGAAGCTCTCCATCTTCAAGGAAGCTTTTCTTCACCACATAAGGTGGCTTGTGGTCAAATTTTGACCAATCTTCAATAGACTCCAAACGGTCTCCTCCCAATAGCTGCATCAAGCTTAAGACCCCAATAAGGAGCCAATCCTTGAAGGCCGAGATCTGAGCGCTGATGCCAAGAAGCGATCCAGGAATTATTATCTTTCTTTAACTTTATTTACAGAAAAAACAAACAAAAAGAAACATAAAGAAACATTTTTTTTTTCACAAAACGAACATATTCCAAGATGTAGGTCTCCACAGAAATTCAGCATTAGTCTTCCCTAAATGTTTTACATCTCTTAGAAAATATAAATACATTTTTGCTAGACATAATCCAATACATTGCTCTGGAGTTATGTTATCACGTTTAAGCAAAAGTATATTACGAACTTTCCACAGTGATTCCTTCATGCAGTTTACAGTATACCATGCACGTAGTTTTTTATCCTTATTATTGCATTCTAAGGTACCAAAAAATGCATCATTCATATCAAAGTTTTTTACATCAAAAACATTATACAATAAAACAAACAATTTTCTCCATACAAACTTAGCATAAACACAATCCCAAAAAACATGTTGAACAGTTTCTTCATATCTACACTTTTCTCTAGGACACACTTTGGTTGTATCCGAGCGCCTCTTATACTGAAAAGACCTAGTGGGTAAACAATTATGCACAATTGACCATGCTAAGTCTTTTTGATGATTTTCCATTTGCTTTTCTGACACATTTCTCCAAATCCTTTTGCTTTGTTCAACAGAAGAATTGTCCACAATAATAACATCCTCTTTAGATTGGATCCATTTCGTTAATTTCTTTTGGTCAGATAAAAAGTCCTTAGGGGCATCTCTTAAAACATATTTTTTAAAGATTTTTTCCAATAAAATGTATTGGGAGGAAACATTCATTAAAACTGGAATTGTCAAAGGGAAAGTACACAATTTATATTTTCTAAAGAAAGCTCCAGCACAATAAGATATAAAACAAGATTGAATTTCAAATTTTTTAAGATTTCGATAAATAAAACAAAAGAATTTAACATACAGGAATCTTTCAAAATCAGGAACATTTTTTCCTCCATTTTCTTTTGCTCTAATAACCTTTATTCGACTTAACTTTTCCATCTTAGAATTCCATAAGAAAATGAAACAATCTAATTATTCTCTTCATATTTAGAGTAGAAGGTGGAAAAATTATTGCAATATACAACATCATTGGCAACAATACTGACTTAACAATTAATGTTTTCCCTTCCATTGTCAGTCCTCTAAGTGACCAATACTGTAATTTTTTCTGCATTTTTCCTAGTAAAATATCCCAATTAGGTTGACCATCATTTTCTGCACCAAAAAGAATTCCTAACATTTTTATTCCTTTGTCTTGTATTGTCACTTCACAATTAACATTTTCCCAATTACCTATCCCCAAACACTCACATTTATTTACATTTAGCTTAAAACCAGATGCTTGACAATAAAATTTTGTTAACAAAAGAGCTTTTTGAATTGCGGGCGGCTTTTCACAGAAAATGGTTACATCGTCCATGTATGACACAACTTTAATTTGAACACCGTTACCACCCGGTACCGGAACTCCTTTCACCATTTTTCACTTTTCTCAAAGCACATAACAATGGTTCTAATGCACATATAAATAAGATAGGGGACAATGGACATCCCTGTTTATCACCACTCAAAAGGGGAATTTCACGTGTCCTATTACTATTTATTTGAATTTCACACACAGTTTGACGATAAAGTGCATGGATTTGATTTAACATAACATCAGGTAACCCCATTTTCTTTAACACTGCAAGTAAAAACTGATGGGAAACACGATCATACGCTTTTTCGAAATCTAAGGATAAAATTGCTAAGTTTTGCTTACGGTCATTAGAATACCATATTATATCCCGGATTAGGGACAAATTATCCCAAATACACCTTCCGGGCACCCCACGTACCGGATTATAATGAATTACTTTTTCAATTACCAACTTAAACCTGTTTGTTAATAATTTAGCAAAAAACTTATAATCAGAATTTAATAAAGAAATTGGGCGCTAATTTTTAATATCAGAAGTATCACCTTTTTTATGAATTAGAACCACAACACTTTTTCTCCAAGATGATGGTAAAACCTTCGCATAAAAACATTCACTAAAAAGACCCAGCAAATCCTCCTTTAACATTCCCCAAAATTTCATATAAAATTCACTTGCAATACCATCCAAACCTGGTGTTTTTCCCCTAGTAGCACTTTTAATGACCTCTAAGATCTCCTTTTCAGTAAAAACCTTTGACAAAGTGTCACAATCAGAATCATCTAGAACACTTTCAATATTACTTATACAATCATTGAAAAACACCGGATCTACAACTTTTTCATTAAATAACTCTGAGTAAAAATCGGTAGCCACCTTAAGTATACCATCCATGGAGGTTTGACCATTTAAACATTCAATTTTTTTTCTGCCAGAATGCAATTTTTTGAAAAAGAATTGTGTGCATTTCTCATTTTCTTCCAGAGACTTAATTCGGGTATTAAGATAATTTCCTTCCCCTTATGATCAAGATATTTGGTAATTTCCTTTTTAACCATGACAATATCATTTGAAACATCAATCCCAACCTCTTTTAATTTGTATAGAGTTTGGAGACGAGCATTCAAAACAGAATAATACCTTCTCCTTTCCTTAGCTTTTTCTTTACCACAGGAGATAAAAAAATCTTTAATTTTTAACTTTATTTTCTCCCACCAACACATAAAGCTTTCTTGTGGTGATTTTTGTTTTCTCCACTGAGAATATTTATTCTTAAAATTCTCAATAACCACAGGGTCGTCTAGTAAAGACACATTCATTTTCCAGTCATTTTTATTAACCTTTTGTGTTCCCAAGCATGACACCTTAACCAATAATAAATTATGATCAGAAAAAATATTTTGTACCAAAGTAGCACTAATAGGATCCAAATTCTGCAACACAAAAGCAAAATCGATCCTTGAACTTACATTTTCATTTGTCCAAGTGTAACCAGGTTGAGTTTTATTGCACTTTGCCCACACATCAGTAAAACCTAGATCAGATACCATGTTTTTTAAATAATTAGCCGATTTATCCATTGTTCTGTTCACAGCCCCCCCAGCCCTCTTCTCCCCGGGGAGAACACAATTAAAATCACCCAATAAAAACATTGGCTCAGAACCAGGTAAGAACAAATTCAAAGTAGCAAAAAGATCAGATCTTAATTCCTTTCCAGGTGATGCATACACATTCACAATTTGAAAACTTATACCATTAAAGGATACTTTTACCAAAACCACTCTCCCAGGTATAATATCATGAACTGCTTGAATTTTAAAATCATGACCTTTAAAAAGAATAACCACACCTGAAGATTTACCATCATTACCACCTGACCAAACCGATGGACCTAAACTCCATTCAGTTTTTAATAAATCATAGTTTGGCATAAAATTTAAATGACACTCTTGCAGACATAAAAAATGGAAATCAATTGTTTGTACGTAATCGAAAAAAGCAGCCCTCCTCTGAGGACTCTTTATGCTCCTGACATTTAAGGAGCCAGTTTTAAAGATAAGGGTCATAAAAGGAAAACATTTTACCCATTATCATGAAACTCAGATCCATCTGGTGGTTTAACCCCTGAACACTGCACACCAGATGACTCAGCTGAAACCTCCATCTCATCAGCAGATGATACGCCCTCCCCAGAGGAAGGAAACTGATTAATATCCTGTGTTGGGTTTTTAACTTTTTTCTTTTCCTTTTTGGTTTGTCTACTTTTCTTGGCCTTAGGAACACCAGTTTCGGCCTCTGGAGGAAAATTAGACCTAGGCTTTTGTTTCACACTTTCCTCCTCAAACCTAGGACCTTCAGTGGTAGCAACAGAAACCCTTGCACTGCTGCGCTGAACCCTCACCTCCTCCACCTCAGGTTCTGCAGGTAAAACAGTGACCTCATTAGCATTTACCTGCCTGGCTGCTTTTGTCCTATTTGCATAAGACATTGGACAAACACGGTATACATGCCCACTTTTACCACACAATGTACAAAAAATTTCTGATACACAGCCAGCTGTAACATGATCTTTAGACCCACAATGACGACATATTTCTATGTTACAATCTTCTTGAACATGCCCATAACATCGACATTTCTTACAAAATTTTGGTTGATCTCTGTAAAAAAGATAACCCTTATTAGGGCCAATCATGAAATTTGCAGGTGGGTGTGATTGGCCTCCAGGGCCGGTCTCGTCAGCTTTTAAGATGACCACAAATTTTCGTCGAGCATTCCACACCCCCAACTCATTTGTAGCCTTGCCAATATATTTCACGGACTCGCAGAATCTCAGCAGAAAAAGAGAAACATCTTCAATTGGCACATGTGGGTTGTACATGTGTACAAACAAAAGCTTAGTATCTTGGGTGTATAACAAAGAAACTTTGACACCTTCCAGAAGAGGGTCATCTTTATGCTGAGAATAAACATGATGGAAATTCTGGCAGACGACTTGGCTTACGAAGGTAACGTCATAGACACCCGCCTTTGGAAAATCCTGGATGCACAAAATATCCTCTTTCTTTAGACCACAAAGGCCAAAAAGAATCTTTTCTCCAATGAAGCGTAGACCTTTTTCTTCACAAAATTTCTTCTCCACTGCCAACTTAACAGTATCTTTCATCCGCACCTCAGGGAAAGTCGGAACACGAATATCGGCATGGCTAGCCATAATGATCGTAGGAAGCAATCAGATCACAACCGACAAGTCATGGGTCAATTATCTGATCCCAGCTAACTTCCACAATCTTGGAATGCCAGTCCCATGATGAAGGCTAACACTCCAACACATGGCCATGTGTCAACATGTGCCTAGTAAGCCTCAACTTCCCTATCCCGTAATACCATAGGGAGAGAAAAACCGACAAAGTCTTCTTCATCTCCATATCGGTCAAAGTTGACCAATCACAAGAGGACTTTCCAATCCATGTTAAAGTCTGCCTGTCAACAACATAGCCCTTTGCCTAGGCTCTATGACAATTTGACACCGCCGCTATCCTGTAATACCATAGGGAGACAACAACCCACCAAATCTCCTTCATTTCCATATCGGTCAAAGTTGACCAATCACAAGAGGACTTTCCAATCTATGTTAAAGACTGCCTGTCAACAACATAGCCCTTTGCCTAGGCTCTATGACAATTTGACACCGCCGCTATCCTGTAATACCATAGGGAGAGAACAACCCACCAAATCTCCTTCATTTCCATATCGGTCAAAGTTGACCAATCACAAGAGGACTTTCCAATCTATGTTAAAGACTGCCTGTCAACAACATAGCCCTTTGCCTAGGCTCTATGACAATTTGACACCGCCGCTATCCTGTAATACCATAGGGAGAGAACAACCCACCAAATCTCCTTCATTTCCATATCGGTCAAAGTTGACCAATCACAAGAGGACTTTCCAATCCATGTTAAAATCTGCCTGTCAACAACATAGCACTTTGCTTAGACTCTATGACAATTTGAAACCGCCGCTATCCTGTAATACCATAGGGAGAGAACAACCCACCAAATCTCCTTCATTTCCATATATATCAAAGTTGACCAATCACAAGAGGACTTTCCAATCCATGTTAAAGTCTGCCTGTCAACAACATAGCACTTTACCTAGACTCTTTGACACCGCTGCTATCCCGTAATACCATAGGGAGAGAACAACCCACCAAATTTCCTTCATTTCCATATCAGTCAAAGTTGACCAATCACAAGAGGACTTTCCAATACATGTTAAAATCTGCCTGTCAACAACATAGCACTTTGCTTAGACTCTATGACAATTTGAACACCGCCGCTATCCTGTAATACCATTTGAAGACAACAACCCACCAAATCTCCTTCATTTCCATATCGGTCAAAGATGACCAATCAAAAGAGGACTTTCCAATCCATGTTAAAGACTGCCTGTCAACAACATAGCCCTTTGCCTACTATAGACTCCTCCCTGCCATACAAAAGAATAGGAAGATCCACAGGCTTAGAAGCCTGTCATAGATGACAAGAGCTGTCAGTCACATAGCCCTTTGCCTAGCCTCTATGGCAAATTAGCCATTGCCTAAACACTCCCATGATATAAGCTAACATTCCAACACATTACCATGTGTTGACATGTGCCTAGTAAGCCTCAACTTCCCTATCCCATAATACCATAGGGAGAGAAAAACCGGCAAAGTCTTCTTCATTTCCATATCGGTCAAAATTGACAAATCACAAGAGGACTTTCCAAACCAGGTCAAAGACTGCCTGTCGACAACATAGCCCTTTGCCTAGACTCTATGACAATTTGACACCGCCACTATCCCGTAATACCATAGGGAGAGAACAACCCACCAAATCTCCTTCATTTCCATATCGGTCAAGGTTGACCAATCACAAGAGGACTTTCCAATCCATGTTAAAGTCTTCCTGTCAACAACATAGCACTTTGCTTAGACTCTATGACAATTTGACACCGCCGCTATCTTGTAACACCATAGGGAGACAACAACCCACCAAATCTCATCATCATTTATTTATATAGCGCTGTCAAGATACGCAGTGCTTTACTGCAGTTATAGCAAACAGGGAATAAATGGTGGATAGCAGACAAGGATTACAGAGTACAATAGGCTTTACAAACTAAAAGGTTAGGGTACAATTGAGACATTAGGATTGTATAAACAATTTGTCATTTTTGATACAGCAATGATTAATTAAGGTACATCGAATAGGCCTCTTTAAACAGATGGGTCTTTAAGGAGCGCTTGAAAGTTTGGAAGGAAGGGGAAAGTCTGACAGCTTGTGGCAGAGAGTTCCAGAGAAAAGCAGAAGCCCGAGAGAAGTCTTGTAGACGAGAATGGGCAGAAGTCACCAGAGGAGAAGTGAGGCGAAGATCAGAAGCAGAGCGTAGGTTTCGTGAAGGAGTGTATTTGGAGATTAGAGATGAAATATAGGGAGGGGTTTCTTTATTAAGGGCCTTGAATGTGAGTGTAAGTAATTTGAATTTGATTCTAGATGAGATTGGGAGCCAGTGAAGGGACATGCATATGGGAGCAGCTGATGTTGAGCGGCGAGCTAGATGAATGAGTCTAGCGGCCGCGTTTAGAATAGATTGGAGTTGTGAAAGGTGACTTGTTGGAATACCTGTGAGGAGTAAGTTGCAGTAATCAAGGCGGGAGATGATGAGAGACTGAATCAGTGTTTTAGTTGATTCTGAACTGAGATAGGGTCGTATTCGAGCAATGTTGCGCAGTTGAATACGGCAAGATTTTGCAAGTGTTTGAATGTGTGGTGAAAAAGATAGATGAGAGTCTAAGATGACTCCTAGGCAGCGTGCCTGTGTGGTGGAATGAAAGGTGGTGTTGTTTACGGTGAGTGATATCTGAGGGACAGGGGAAGATCTTGGAGGAAATATGATGAGTTCTGTTTTAGAAAGGTTCAGTTTCAGGTGGCGCTGTGACATCCAGGAGGAGACAGCAGAGAGACAGTCTGTGACTTGGGAAAGGACAGAGTTAGAAAGATCAGGAGTAGACAAGTAGAGTTGGGTGTCATCAGCATAAAGGTGATACTGAAGTCCAAATGACTGAATGAGTTTTCCTAGTGAAGTTGTATAGAGCGAGAACAGCAGGGGGCCAAGAACAGAGCCTTGAGGAACTCCAACAGAGAGTGGGAAAGTAGTAGAAGTAGAGTTAGAGAAGGAAACTTTAAAGGAACGGTCAGACAGATAAGATGTAAACCATGAAAGAGCAGTGTCCCGAATGCCAGCTGAGTGTAGAATGTCAAGGAGGAGTGTGTGGTCAACTGTATCAAAGGCTGCAGAGAGATCAAGAAGGATTAGAATGGAATAATGACCTTTAGACTTTGCCAATAGAAGATCATTGGTTACTTTGGTGAGTGCAGTTTCAGTCGAGTGTGATGGGCGGAAGCCAGATTGCAAGGGGTCGAGGAGGGAGTTGTGAGTGAGATGCTGGATCAGGCGTTTGTAAACAAGCCTTTCTAGTATTTTGGATGCGAATGGAAGAAGGAAGACCGGTCGATAGTTAGTGGGAGAGCTGGGATCAAGGGAAGGTTTTTTGAGGATAGGAGTGATTAGTGCTTGTTTGTATAATGATGGAAAGGTACCAGTAGAGAGTGAAAGATTGAATAAGTGGGTAAGCGCAGGAGAGAGTGTGTCAGAGATTGGGTGGAGAAGGCGAGAGGGTATGGGGTCAAGGGAGCAGGTGGTGGGTTTTGAACTGGCTAGAAGTTTGCTAACTTCATCTAGAGTTGCAGGGGTGAAGGAGTGCAAAGTAGATGTGAGTGGACTGCACGTTGGTCTAAGATTGTTGTCGGACGGTATGCTCAGCCTAATGAGATCGATTTTTTCATTAAAGAAATGAGCAAGGTCTTGGGCAGTAACATTAATAGGTGGAGGTGGTGGAGGGGGGCATAGGAGTGAGTTAAATGTGGCAAACAGCTGCTGTGGTTTGGAGGACATAGTAGATATTAGATAAGAGAAGTATTGTTCTTTGGCTAATGATAGAGCTCGGTTATAGCAGGAGAGCATGAATTTGAAGTGGATGAAGTCAGGATCAGTTCGCGACTTTCTCCACCGTCGCTCAGCTGATCTACTACATCTTCTGAGGTACCGTGTTACACTAGTGTGCCAGGGTTGGGGTTTAGCTGGCCGGCTGTGACGGGTGGTAGAAGGTGCAAGGGAGTCAAGTGCTGTTGAAAGGGCATCGTTGTATAGAGAAGCTGCAATATTGGGACAGGAGAGAGTATTAATATGAGATATGGATTGTGCTGATACTGTTGATAATTGTTGTGGTTCAAAGGCATTAAGGTTTCTGTACGTGTGGGTAGAGAGAGATGGTTGTGAAGGTGCAGGTGAAAGCAGTATCTGAAAGGAGAGTAGATGATGGTCAGACAGAGGGTAGGGAGAGTTAAGTTGTATGGGCAGCATGAGTGGCAGAATATTAGGTCAAGAGCATGACCCTCGATGTGGGTAGGTGAGTCGGTCCACTGAGAGAGACCAAAAGAAGCTGTTAGAGAGAGAAGTTTAGAGGTGGCAGCAGAGTCAGAGTTGTCAATGGGGATGTTGAAATCTCCTACATTTCCATATCGGTCAAAGTTGACCAATCACAAGAGGACTTTCCAATCGATGTTAAAGACTGCCTGTCAACAACGTATCCCTTTGCCTACTATAGACTCCTCCCTGCCATACAAAATAATAGGAAGATCCATAGGCTTCTATGACAATAGCTGTCAGTCACATAGCCCTTTGCCTAGCCTCTATGGCAAATTAGCCATTTTTTTTTTAATTAGCTGTACCTATAAAATAGGCACGCTTTCTTTATTTTGAAAAAATTTCAAATGGAACAAATAAAAAAACATTTTAGAAAAATTACATATTTTACAATATATTCAACATTACAATAGTTCAAATAACAGAGGCCCATTTCTTTACATACCATTTCTTTGCTAAAACATTATCACGTTTTTTGTCAATTAGGTAATATAAATACATTTCACTAAAAGCAAGACTTAAAACATTGTTTACAGATAAAATCTTATTTTGAAAAATGAGGATATTTCTGGCCTTCCATAGCGCTTCTTTACAACAGTTGATTATTTTCCATGCAATAAGTTTTTGATCATAAAAGGGACAGTCCAGTAAACCGTACAAAATCATAAAATAATCCATGTTGTTTGCATTTAAAATTTTTAAAAGAAGAGGGTTGATTTTAGTCCATAGTTCTTTTGCAAATTTGCAAGTCCATAAAAGATGAAGAACAGTCTCCTCTTCGCTGCAGCAATCCCTTGGACATTTGGAAATTTTTACTATACCCCTCTTATACTGGAAAGCTCTACATGGTAAACATTGATGAATACACATCCATGAAAAGTCTTTTTGTACATTAAAACAATGTGTAAAATTAACCATTTTCCAAATTTCTTTGCTTTTTGTTTCATTAAAATTACCCACTAAAGAAATGTCAGCCTCTTGTTTCAAATTACTTAACAATTTTTTTCCATCTGATAAAACCTTAAGCTCTTTTCCTTTTAAGTTGTATAAAGACACAATTTTTTCCAAAATCTTGTAGCTTTTTGGTAACTTAAAAGCATATGGACAACTCAAAACAGTTTTAAACCAACCACATTTTCTCATAAAAAAACCAGTATTAAAACGGATAAAAAAGGACCAATAGTTATCTTTAAAAAGAGCATTTAGACACATAGTAAAAAATCTAAGTAAAAGAAATGCCTTAAAATCTGGAAAATCTTTTCCACCTTTTTCTTTGGGTTTTACCACAATTTCTCTTTTGAGTTTTTCAGCTTTTGAACTCCAAAAGAAAGTAAAACTAACCCTTGTAATTTTTTTTAGAAGATGTTCTGGGGGAGGGAAAACCAGACTTAAATACAGCAAAATTGGTAAAATGACCATTTTGATAATTAAAATTTTTCCTTCCATTGACAGAGTCCTCAAACCCCACATACAAATTTTTTGATTTATCTTTTTTGCTACAAGATCCCAGCTTTCAAGACCATTGTTGAAGCCATCAAAAATAACACCTAAATTTGTAATTTTTTCTGATACAGGCACCGGGACGTCCCTTAAATCCAGATTTCCAAGGTTCAAAATTAAACTCTTATTTAAGTTAATTTTTAAACCGGAAGCACAAGAAAAAAACTGGATTTGCCTTAAAACTTTTTTCAACGAAAGGCTATCTTTACAAAAGAAAATCACATCATCCATATAAGCAGATATTTTTGCTTCTATCCCACCTCCACCCGGTAAAGACACACCACGTATTTGTTTGTCTTTTCGAATTGAGCATAACAAAGGTTCTAGAGCACATATAAAAAGTAAAGGTGACAAAGGACATCCCTGTTTTACTCCAGACTTAAAAAAAATGTCTTTTGTTGTAAAACCATTGACTAAAATCTTACTTGAACAGTCAGTATAAAAGGATTTTACACACAATAAAAATGACTCTGGAATACCCATATGACTTAAAACTTTAAAAAGATAAGAATGTGAAACCATATCAAAAGCTTTTTCGAAATCCACCGACAAAATTGCAAGGTTAACTTTCCTATCTTTAGCATCCTCAATGATATCCTTTATGAGATTAAGGTTTTCCCATACACTTCTACCTGGAACGCCACAGACTTGGTTTGCGTGAATCAACTTTTCAATAACCATTTTTAATCGGTTTGCGCATATTTTTGCAAAAATTTTGTAGTCACAATTCAACAAAGTTACTGGTCTCCAATTTTTTAAGTTTGATTTATCACCTTTTTTATGCAATAGCGTGACTACACCTTTTTTCCATGACACTGGTAGAATATTTGAATTAAAAACCTCTAAAAACATTGATAATAAATCTTCTTTAAGAATATCATAAAAAACCACATAAAATTCAATTGGTATACCATCTTCCCCGGGGACTTTACCTTTTTTAAAACCTTTAATTGCATCTAAAACCTCCTGTTTGTTTAAAGACCTGGATAAAAACCTTTGAGAAACATCATCCAGTTTATGCTCAATTTGTTTTAATGAATCTTCAACAAAATACTCATCAATTTTTTTTTCCTTAAAAAGATCAGAATAGAATTCCTGAACCTTCCTTATAATACCTTGTGAATCTGATACCCCATCAACATTATTAATAAAACCACGATTTTCAACTTTTTTCTTAAAAAAATATCTGGAACATGTTTCATTTTCTTCTATATGTTTGACTCTTGAATTGAAAATGATTTCTTTACCTTTTTGTTTCAGACATTTAGAAATTTCCTTTTTTAATTCCACAATGTCACTTGAAACCTCAATACCACAGCTTTCCATTTTATAAAGTGCTTGTAAGCGACAATTAAGAGTAGCAAAGAAATCCCTTCTTTGCTTAGCCTTCCGAATGCCAACTTTAATGAAAAAATGTTTTATCTTTTTTTTCATTTGTTCCCACCATATACAATATGAAGTATTTGCATTTTTCCTTTTCTTACAATTTTCATAAAACTTTTTAAAATCTGTTATAACCATTACATCATCTAAAAGGGATATATTCATTTTCCAAGCAGGTTTTCCCTTAAAACTTTTAGTACCTGTTTTGATACCAAAAGATAAAATCTTGTGATCGGAAAAAACATTGGTTAAAAGTTTACAAGAAATTGGTTGAACATTTTTGGAGGTAAAAACAAAATCTATCCTGGAGCTATACAAGGAATTGCTCCAGGTAAATCCATCTTCTTCCGGTAAATCCTTATTACAAAGCTTATAAACATCATTTAAGTTAAAATCAGAAACAATATTTTTTAACATTGCAGATGTTTTGTCATAACTCCGGTTTTTAGATTGTTTAAAACGTTTTTCCCCCTTAAGAATACAATTAAAATCACCAGCTAAAACCAAAGGGCAAGAATTATCAATAAATAAAGGTAAAATTTCCAACATTTCAGATCTTTCTACCTTATCTGGTGACCCATAAACATTTAAAAATTGCCATTTGACACCATCAATAAAAACTTTAACCAATAAAATCCTGCCTGGTAAAATTTCTTGTTTAAAATCCACAGTAAAATTTCCCTTAAAAAGTATGGCAATTCCCGCACAAGAAGATGTATTGGAGCCAGACCACACTGAAGGCCCATATACCCAGTCATCTTCATATTTTTTATAATTCAAGCTATGCGGAATGCCACACTCCTGTAAAAAGAATACAGATGCGGTTAAAACAGATAAAAAGCTAAAAAGAGCAGATCTTCGAAACTTGGACTTTAACCTTCTTACATTAAAAGAAATACCATTAACCGATGACATCTCAATTAATTAGAAGACATAAAAAAGACCATTTAAACCTCCTCATTTTCACCGGTCAGACAATCAATGTCACCGGAACTAGATTCTTCTATTTCCCCAGATTCAACAGTGTAGAGTGTTGATGTTGGAGAACTTCCACTCTCACTGATATCAAAAAACCCTCAAAAAAAGGAGCTGGCCCATAATGTGACAAAACAGACACTACATTTTCTTCTTCAGCTGGTTTTTTTCCTTCCTGGAAAAAGGATGTCCCTTCCCCAACCCCATCACCTCCCACCAAAGGGTCTTCTGGGTTCAAGTTGGGTGTTTGCATCACTGAAGGAATTTTCACCAGCTGACTCACTGAAGTCTCAGGGACCATGGAAGTCTCAGGGCCCCTTTCCTCTGTGCTGAAAGAAGAAGGGACTGTAACTGACTGATCACCGTCTGTACCTTGGCAGGGCTCATCCTGCTTGTCTTTTGCCGTACGCCGTCTTTTAATTTTAACCTCTGGGTTTATCTCTGGTAATTGAATGGCAGCTGGTTCAGCATCATCCGACTTCCCAGCGTCCTCTACAACAAGGGGGGGTACTCTCGTCTGCTGTCCGCTGGCTGCCATTCGTTTCTTTTTACGCTTCTTCTTTTTGGAGGTCAAAACAGGTTGGAACTCTTCCTCAATTGGATCAGATAACTCTGTATCCTTGTCTGCCGGTGACTGCTCTTCCGAAGGAGGAGGTTGGGCCACAGGAGCTGAGGACACCACCACTGTAGTAGACACAGGAACAGAAACAGGAACAGGCAAAGCAGAGACAGGTTTGGGTGCTCTTAGAGGGCAGTCCCAGAAAAGATGACCAGTCTTTAAACACAGTCTACATTCCTTACTTTTACCTTTAGGACACTCCTTGTCCGGATGTTCCTGGCTCCCACACCTTGTGCAGAGAGCTTCGCAGTCCTCCTGCAGGTGTCCATGCTGTTTACACTTTCGGCAGAAAAGTGGCATTCCTGTGTAAAACAAATCTCCATTTACAGTTCCCAACCTAATTCTGCTAGGGGGGTGTTTTTTCCCTTCGTATCCATTTGGGTCTTTAACAAAAGTAACTTGGTACCGCCATTTACAAGTCCAGAAACCAAATTGATTGCTAATTTTACCCAGGTTTTTAATGTCTTTGAAAAAATTCCCTAAAAAGGTTCGAATTACATGTTCTGGGACAAAAGGGGAATACATTTTAACCACTAAAATAACGCTTTCATCTGGAAAATGTGGTATTACATGTACACCCTTTAGGACAGGACTTCCTTTTGAGGTTTCGGCTTTGCGAACAAAGTCTTTGTATATTCCTTCTTCAGTGAAAGTAATATCAAAAATTCCTCTTTTAGGATAGTCCTGTATTGACAATACCTCAGTCTTTTGGATGGAGAAAAGATTGAAAAGAATATCCTCCACCACGTATCTGAGTCCACGAACATCTGCTCCTCCGTCTTTGTACTGGATCCGAACGGTGTTCTTTAGCCGAGCATAGGCAGGAACTACATCGGAATCAGGATCCATGATGATCGAAAGGGCAGACCAGCACTCATCAGTGAAAAGGGATTGCGACTTGTTAATCAGAGGAATGCCCCCTCCCCAATTGCAGCATGCAGGTGAAGTCCACTTAAAGTGGGCGATCCTGCGAAGGCAGAGGAGGGGGGTCTCCGAGAACCAAAATGGCCAAGAAGCAAGAAATTACTATCCCATCAATCAGGATAACAGCGGGGCGTCGTCTCTCATTTCTCCGAGGAATGCCCCCTCCCCAATTGCAGCATGCAGGTGAAGTCCACCCTAAGGTGGGCGATGCCGCCAAGGCAGAGGAGGGGGGTCTCAGAATTCTAATCAGCCAAGGTGTCAAGTATTGCTACCATTCACACTTAACCAAAAAGCCGAGAAACGACCATGTGTGGAACATCAAACCATGATATAATCTAACATTCCTACACATTACTATGTGTTGACATGTGCCTAGTAAGCCTTAACTTCCCTATCCCGTAATACCATAGGGAGAGAAAAACCGGCAAAGTCTTCTTCTTTTCCATATTGGTCAAAATTGACCAATCACAAGAGGACTTTCCAAACCAGGTCAAAGACTGCTTGTCGACAACATTGCCCTTTGCCTAGACTCTATGACAATTTGACACTGCCGCAATCCTGTAATACCATAGGTAGACAACAACCCACCAAATCTCCTTCATTTCCATATCGGTCAAAGTTGACCAATCACAAGAGGACTTTCCAATCCATGTTAAAGACTGCCTGTCAACAACATAGCCCTTTGCCTAGACTCTATGACAATTTGACACCGCCGCTATCCTGTAATACCATAGGGAGACAACAACACAGCAAATCTCCTTCATTTCCATATCGGTCAAAGTTGACCAATCACAAGAGGACTTTCCAATCCAATTTGACAACGCCGCTATCCCGTAATACCATAGGGAGAGAACAACCACCAAATCTCCTTCATTTCCATATCGGTCAAAGTTGACCAATCACAAGAGGACTTTCCAATCCATGTTAAAATCTGCCTGTCAACAACATAGCACTTTGCTTAGACTCTATGACAATTTGAAACCGCCGCTATCCTGTAATACCATAGGGAGAGAACAACCCACCAAATCTCCTTCATTTCCATATCGGTCAAAGTTGACCAATCACAAGAGGACTTTCCAAACCAGGTCAAAGACTGCCTGTCGACAACATAGCACTTTGCCTAGACGCTATGACAATTTGACACCGCCGCTATCCTGTAATACCATAGGGAGACAAAAACCCACCAAATCTCCTACATTTCCATATCGGTCAAAGTTGACCAATCACAAGAGGACTTTCCAATCCATGTTAAAGACTGCCTGTCAACAACATAGCCCTTTGCCTACTATAGACTCCTCCCTGCCATACAAAAGAATTGGAAGATCCACAGGCTTAGAAGCCTGTCATAGATGACAAGAGCTGTCAGTCACATAGCCCATTGCCTAAGCACTCCCATGATATAAGCTAACATTCCAACACATTGCCATGTGTTGACATGTGCCTAGTAAGCCTCAACTTCCCTATCCCGTAATACACCCCCGGGTTCTAAGAGAGCTTAGTTCAGTTTTAGACCAGCCCTTATTTCTGATTTTCTCAGATTCACTGTCATCTGGTATGGTGCCTATGGATTGGAGAAAAGCTGATGTTATTCCAATATTTAAAAAGGGATTACGATCTCAGCCTGGCAATTATAGGCCAGTAAGCTTGACATCTGTGGTGGGCAAATTATTTGAAGACTTGTTAAGGGATCACATTCAAAATTTTGTCCTAATGAATGGCATTATGCGCAACAATCAGCATGGCTTTATGAAGGATAGGTCATGTCAGACGAATTTGATTGCATTTTATGATGTGGTAAGTAAGATTCTGGATAGTGGGGGGGCAGTAGATGTGATCTATTTGGATTTCGCCAAAGCGTTTGATACTGTGCCCCACAAACGACTGCTTTCTAAACTAAGGTCTGTTGGGCTTAATGAAGTAATTTGCACATGGATAGGAAACTGGCTACAGGATCGGGTACAGAGGGTAGTTGTTAATGGGACATTCTCTACTTGGAGTAAGGTTCTTAGTGGGGTCCCCCAGGGCTCAGTATTGGGTCCACTTTTATTTAACTTGTTCATTAATGACTTAGGGGAGGGTGTTGTAAGTAATGTATCAGTGTTTGCAGATGACACAAAATTATCCAGCCCAATTAATTCCATCCAGGATGTGGCATCCTTGCAACATGATCTTGACAAACTGGCAATCTGGGCAGCCAAGTGGCAAATGAGATTCAATGTTGATAAATGTAAAGTCATGCACCTGGGATGTAAAAATATCCAAGCCACTTATACCCTTAATGGGACTGCACTAGGCAAATCCATTATGAAAAAGGACCTTGGAGTCCTTGTAGATGATAAACTTGGCTGTAGCAAGCAATGACAGTCAGCAGCATCAAGGGCAAATAAGGTCTTGAGCTGTATTAAAAGGGGCATAGAGTCAAGGGAGGAGGGGGTCATTCTAACACTGTATAGAGCACTTGTAAGGCCCCATCTAGAATATGCCGTACAGTTTTGGTCTCCATCACTCAAACAGGACATTATTGTATTAGAGAGGGTACAGAGAAGGGCAACTAAGCTGGTAAAGGGAAAATCTTAGCTATGAGGAAAGACTGGCCAAATTGGGGATGTTCACGCTGGAGAAGAGGCGCTTAAGGGGTGATATGATAACTATGTATAAATATATAAGGGGATCATATAATAATCTCTCTAATGATTTATTTACCAGTAGGTCTTTCCAGCTGACACGAGGTCACCCATTCCGATTAGAAGAAAAGAGGTTCCGCCTAAATATTGGGAAGGGGTTTTTTACAGTGAGAGCTGTAGTTGTAGAGGCTGATACATAAGATAGCTTTAAGAAGGGGTTGGATGGCTTTTTAGCAAGTAAGGGAATACAGGGTTATGGGAAATAGCTCATAGTACAAGTTGATCCAGGGACTAGTCCGATTGCCATTTTGGAGTCAGGAAGGAATTTTTCCCCCTCTAAGGCAAATTGGAGAGGCTTCAGATGGGTTTTTTGCCTTCCTCTGGATCAACTGGCAGATAGGTAGTTAATAAAAAAAAAAAGAGTTGAACTCGATGGACATGTGTCTTTTTTCAACCTTACTTACTATGTTACTATGTTACTATGTTACCATAGGGAGAGAAAAAACGGCAAAGCCTTCGTCTTCTTTTCCATATTGGTCAAAATTGACCAATTACAAGAGGACTTTCCAATCCATGTTAAAGACTGCCTCTCAACAACATAGCCCTTTGCCTAGACTCTATGACAATTTGACACCGCAGCTATCCTGTAATACCATAGGGAGAGAACAACCCACCAAATCTCATTCATTTCCATATCGGTCAAAGTTGACCAATCACAAGAGGACTTTCCAATCCATGTTAAAGACTGCCTGTCAACAACATAGCCCTTTGCCTAGACTCTATGACAATTTGACACCGCCGCTATCCTGTAATACCATAGGGAGACAACAACCCACCAAATCTCCTTCATTTCCATATCAGTCAAAATTGACCAATCACAAGAGGACTTTCCAATCCATGTTAAAAACTGCCTGTCAACAACATAGCACTTTGCTTAGACTCTATGACAATTTGACACCGTCGCTATCCTGTAATACCATAGGGAGACAAAAACCCACCAAATCTCCTACATTTCCATATCGGTCAAAGTTGACCAATCACAAGAGGACTTTCCAATCCATGTTAAAGACTGCCTGTCAACAACATAGCCCTTTGCCTACTATAGACTCCTCCCTGCCTTACAAAAGAATAGGAAGATCCACAGGATTCTATAATAAGAGCTGTCAGTC
Organism: Xenopus petersii; assembly: GCA_038501925.1. Taxonomy (NCBI): domain Eukaryota; kingdom Metazoa; phylum Chordata; class Amphibia; order Anura; family Pipidae; genus Xenopus; species Xenopus petersii. The sequence continues at coordinate 2,805,316 of CM076680.1, forward strand.
ACATAGCCCTTTGCCTTGCCTCTATGGCAAATTAGCCATTGCCTAAGCAATCCCATGACATAAGCTAACATGCCAACACATTAACATGTGATGAAATGTGCCTAGTAAGCCTCAACTTCCCTATCCCGTAATACCATAGGGAGAGAAAAACCGGCAAATTCTTCTTCATTTCCATATCGGTCAAAATTGATTAATCACAAGAGGACTTTCCAAACCAGGTCAAAGACTGCCTGTCGACAACATAGCCCTTTGCCTAGACTCTATGACAATTTGACACCGCCACTATCCCGTAATACCATAGGGAAAGAACAACCCACCAAATCTCCTTCATTTCCATATCGGTCAAAGTTGACCAATCACAAGAGGACTTTCCAATTCATGTTAAAGTCTTCCTGTCAACAACATAGCACTTTGCTTAGACTCTATGACAATTTGACACCGCCGCTATCTTGTAATACCATAGGGAGAGAAAAACCCACCAAATCTCCTTCATTTCCATATAGGTCAAAGTTGACAAATCACAAGAGGACTTTCCAATCCATGTTAAAATCTGCCTGTCAACAACATAGCACTTTGCTTAGACTCTATGACAATTTGACACCGCCGCTATCCTGTAATACCATAGGGAGAGAACAACCCACCAAATCTTCTTCATTTCCATATCGGTCAAAGTTGACCAATCACAAGAGGACTTTCCAATACATGTTAAAGACTGCCTGTCAACAACATAGCCCTTTGCCTACTATAGAATAGGAAGATCCACATGCTTCTATGACAAGAGCTGTCAGTCACATAGCCCTTTGCTTAGCCTCTATGGAAAATTAGCCGTTGCCTAAGCACTCCCATGACATAAGTTAACATGCCAACACATCGCCATGTGTTGAAATGCACCTAGTAAGCCTCAACTTCCCTATCCCGTAATACCATAGGGAGAGAAAAACCGTCAAATTCTTCTTCATTTCCATATCGGTCAAAATTGATTAATCACAAGAGGACTTTCCAAACCAGGTCAAAGACTGCCTGTCGACAACATCGCCCTTTGCCTAGACTCTATGACAATTTGACACCGCCACTATCCCGTAATACCATAGGGAAAGAACAACCCACCAAATCTCCTTCATTTCCATATCGGTCAAAGTTGACCAATCACAAGAAGACTTTCCAATCCATGTTAAAGTCTTCCTGTCAACAACATACCACTTTGCTTAGACTCTATGACAATTTGACACCGCCGCTATCTTGTAATACCATAGGGAGAGAACAACCCACCAAATCTCCTTCATTTCCATATCGGTCAAAGTTGACCAATCACAAGAGGACTTTCCAATCCATGTTAAAGTCTTCCTCTCAACAACATAACACTTTGCTTAGACTCTATGACAATTTGAAACCGCCGCTATCCTGTAATACCATAGGGAGAGAACAACCCACCAAATCTCCTTCATTTCCATATCGGTCAAAGTTGACCAATCACAATATGACTTTCCAATACATGTTAAAGACTGCCTGTCAACAACATAGCCCTTTGCCTACTATAGAATAGGAAGAACCACATGCTTCTATGACAAGAGCTGTCAGTCACATAGCCCTTTGCTTAGCCTCTATGGAAAATTAGCCATTGCCTAAGCACTCCCATTATATAAGCTAACATTGCAACACATAACCATGTGTTGACATGTGCCTAGTAAGCCTCAACTTCCCTATCCCGTAATACCATAGGGAGAGAAAAACCGGCAAAGTCTTCTTCAATACCATATCGGTCAAAGTTGACCAATCACAAGAGGACTTTCCCATCCATGTTAAAATCTGCCTGTCAACAACATAGCACTTTACTTAGACTCTATGACAATTTGACACCGCCGCTATCCTGTAATACCATAGGGAGAGAACAACCCACCAAATCTCCTTCTTTTCCATATCGGTCAAAGTTGACCAATCACAAGAGGACTTTCCAATCCATGTTAAAAACTGCCTGTCAACAACATAGCCCTTTGCCTACTATAGACTCCTCCCTGCCGTACAAAAGAATAGGAAGATCCACAGGCTTCTATGACAAGAGCTGTCAATCACATAGCCCTTTGCCTAGCCTCTATGGCAAATTAGCCATTGCCTAAGCACTCCCATGATATAAGCTAACATTCCAACACATTACTATGTGTTGACATGTGCCTAGTAAGCCTTAACTTCCCTATCCCGTAATACCATAGGGAGAGAAAAACCGGCAAAGTCTTCTTCTTTTCCATATTGGTCAAAATTGACCAATCACAAGAGGACTTTCCAAACCAGGTCAAAGACTGCTTGTCGACAACATTGCCCTTTGCCTAGGCTCTATGACAATTTGACACCGCCGCAATCCTGTAATACCATAGGTAGACAACAACCCACCAAATCTCCTTCATTTCCATATCGGTCAAAGTTGACCAATCACAAGAGGACTTTCCAATCCATGTTAAAGACTGCCTGTGAACAACATAGCCCTTTGCCTAGACTCTATGACAATTTGACACCGCCGCTATCCTGTAATACCATAGGGAGACAACAACCCACCAAATCTCCTTCATTTCCATATCGGTCAAAGTTGACCAATCACAAGAGGACTTTCCAATCCATGTTAAAGACTGCCTGTCAACAACATAGCACTTTGGCTAGACTCTATGACAATTTGACACCGTCGCTATCCTGTAATACCATAGGGAGAGAACAACCCACCAAATCTCCTTCATTTCCATATCGGTCAAAGTTGACCAATCACAAGAGGACTTTCCAATCCATGTTAAAGACTGCCTGTCAACAACATAGCCCTTTGCCTACTATAGACTCCTCCCTGCCATACAAAAGAATAGGAAGATCCACAGGCTTAGAAGCCTGTCATAGATGACAAGAGCTGTCAGTCACATAGCCCTTTGCCTAGCCACTATGGCAAATTAGCCATTGCCGATTTTTCCTATTTTAAATAGTTTATTAACAACAAAAATAATTACATCATCGGAAAAAAAAACAATAATAATAAATTACAGAACTAAAACAGGACAATAATATTTTCACATTTCTTGACAAGTAAATTTGACAGAATTACTTGACAATATTATTCCATTGTTTAAACCCCCAAATTAACATTGCTTTTTCATTTCCGAGATATTTTTTATCTCTTAAAAAATAAATATACATTTGACTAAAAGCAATTCGAATACAGGTTTTAACATCGATAACATCAGTTTTAAAAAGTAAAATATTTCTGCATTTCCAAATAGCATTTTTCAAACAATTAATTATCATCCAACAAATTTCAAACTGTTTTATGGATGGACAAATAAAAAGACCATATAAAACCATTTGATAATTAAAATTCTTAAGATCCCCAACTTGCTTAAAAAGAGGTCCTACTGTTTTCCAGAGCTCTTGCGCATAGGGGCAATTCCAAAACACATGTAATATGGTCTCATCATTGCAGCATGAGTTCCTAGGGCATTTCCCCCGTGCCAACATCCCCCTTTTATGTTGGAATTCACGCGTGGGGAGGCACTGGTGGACAATGGCCCAAGAGAGGTCTTTGTGGACATTTGCAAGATATTTCCCAAACACATTGTGCCACACTTTCTTAGACCTTTGCTGGGAAAAATTTGAAACAGATAAAACAATTTCATCATTTTTCTTTAAAACCTTGGTAACCTGTTTTTGATTCCCCAATATTTCAGAGTTGACCTCTTTCAGGTGGAAGGATCTAATTGCCTTTTCAAGTACCACATAGTGCTTAGGGGGACATAACAATACAGGTGAATTCAAAGGAACCCGGAACCAATGTTTAAAAATCATACCTGCTGCATATTTAAGAAAGCAACTAAAAATTCCATCCGTATTTAAAAGTTTAAAACAAAAGCAGAAATATTTGACATAAAAGAATAAAAGAAGGTTGGGAACATCTTTACCGCCATTTATCTTCTCTTTATACATATAATCTCTCTTTAATTTCTCCATTGTTGAACCCCACAAAAACTTAAAACATACCCTGGTGAGTTTTCTTATGTATAAGTAAGAAGGAGGGAAAACCAGAGCCACATGGAGCATAATAGGTAATAGAATCATTTTTATGATTAAAACTTTCCCTTCCATTGTGAGCTTTCTCAAATTCCACATTAAAACCTTCCTTTCCATTTTTATTAAAACTGAATCCCAATTTGGGGTGCTTGTATTTGCAGCATTAAAAACAATTCCTAAAATTTTGATATGATCCTGTTTAACACTGATTTCAGGGGTGAGAGACTCATCCCACACCCCTATACCCAGACAATTGCATTTGTGTAAGTTTAACTTAAAACCAGACGCACAGCAGAAAATGGACGTCTGAAAAAGTGCTCTTTTTAAGGAGTAGGAGGAAGAGCATAAAACAGTGACATCATCCATATAGCTTAACACTTTAGCTTGTCGTCCTCCTCCACCGGGGACATGAATACCTCGAATGACTTTATCAGATCTTAAAAGAATTAAAAGAGGTTCAATCGCACAAATAAACAGAAAGGGGGATAAGGGACATCCCTGTTTCACCCCTGACTTTAAAAGTACCTGCTGGGTTAAAAAGCCATTAATAGAAATTTGATTAAAACAGGACCTATATAAAACCTTTATGCTTTTTAAAAGAATATCAGGTATTGCCATTTTTTCCAAAATGCTAAAAAGAAAAGAATGAGAAAGGCGATCGAAAGCTTTCTCAAAATCAATGGATAAAATAGCAAGATTTAACTTTCTTTCTTTACAGTACCAGATAACATCACGTATTATATTGAGGGATTCAGACATGCTTCTTCCAGGAATCCCACATACCTGGTCTGGATGGATTAACTTTTCAGCAAAAGGTTTTAAACGTAAAGCAATAAGTTTGGCCATGATTTTATAATCGACATTTAGGAGAGTAATAGGCCTGTAGTTTTCTAGGCTCTCCTTGTTGCCCTTTTTAAAAATTAAAGACACAATCCCTCTTCTCCAGGAAGGGGGTAAAATATCAACAGTAAAAACCTCTTTATACAATAATAAAAGATCGTCTTTTAAAAGGTCCCAAAAGTGTAAATAAAATTCCACTGGTAGGCCATCCTCACCAGGGGTTTTACCAAATAAAAAGCTTTTAAAAACCATTAGCATTTCTTCAATGGTGATGTCTTTGGATAAAAGCTCTTGATCTAAAACACTTAATTTACACTCTAAAACATTCAAACAATCTTTTAAAATAGAGGCATCGATACTTTTTTCATTAAATAGAAGCTGATAAAAATTAAATGCAATGTCTAAAATTTCACTCATTTTAGTTTTACCATCAAGTGAGGAAATAAGTTCTTTTTTGTCCATAACTTTTTTAAAGAAAAACCTAGAACATTTCTCGCCTTCTTCTAGGTGCTGGACATGTGCATTAAAGATTATTTCTTTACCTTTTTTGTCGATCAGCTTCTTGATTTCCGCTTTTAAGGAAAAAATATCATGGTCAACATCAATATCGACACTTTGCATTTTTAAAAGCGCTTGTAATCTTAAATTTAAAATATAAAACCATTGTTTTTTCCGTTTTGCGGCTATCTTACCCGCTTTGACAAAAAATGCTTTGATTTTTGGCTTAACACCCTCCCACCAATGTAGCATTGAATCACGGGGATTACGTGCATTCTGCCAACATTGATAGGTCCGTTTAAACCGGTCACACAATTGGGGATCATCCAGCAATTGAAGATTTAGTCTCCAGAGACCTCCATTTACCCTTTTTTCCCCGGAGATTTCTAGGTGAGCACATAAAACCTTATGATCTGAAAACACGTTATTTAAAAGATCACATTTAAAAGGGTTAAAAGCCTCGGATAAAAATATAAAATCAATTCTGGACTGTATCCTCCCATTTGACCATGTTGTATCAGGGTTGGTAAAAAGCATTTTAAAACTATCTTTTAGCCTAAAATCGTCAATAAAATTTTTTAACAGATAAGATGTTCGGTCTCTATTGTTAGGGTCACCTCCTTGTCGATGTTCACCTGCAAAGACACAATTAAAGTCTCCGCCTACTAGTAGAGGAGATGACCCAACAGCAAACAATGGTAACATTTCAAAAAGATCAGCCCTATCCTGCTTATCAGGAGAGGCATAAATATTTAAAAGACGTAAAAAAAGACCCTTAAAAAACACATGTACTAAAACCGCTCGACCAGGTAAAATTTCAGTGACAGTCTGAATAGAGGTGTGGGTTCCACGAAACAGTATTCCCACTCCTGCGCACTTGTTCTCATTTGAACCGGACCAAACGGACAGTCCCAGTTTCCAATCTTTTTTCAGGTGAGTATAGTCCGTACTGCTTTCAATTGCACACTCCTGTAAAAAACATATATCAAAGTCCAAAGTCTCAAGGTAGGAGAATAAAGCCGCCCTACGGCTAGGGCTCTTTATGGATCTCACATTTAGTGAGAAAAGTTTAAGAGAAGTCATTATGAAAACTTATAAAGGAACAGTGTCCATATCGAACTCAAAGCAGGAGATATATTGAGAACCCCCCAATCCTTGTTGAGGAGAGGGAGGATCAGCAAAATTTACCGGATCCGGGGAAGATACATAGCATGCGTCCACCACGATCTGGAGTTCTCCTTCGCTTGAACTTGAAGACAACGAAAACTGTTTCTTTTGAACACTGCCTTTCTCAATTCGCAGACGCTTCTCTGCAGGATGTTGATCTTCCTCCTCTTCTCCTTGAGATACATGAGCCACTCCACTGACCTTCGGACCACCAGGACCCTCCAAGACAGACTTCTCCATCCCAGACACTCCCGGAACCTCCTTCTGGCCACGGCGCGACCTTCTCCTGGACTTTTTCTTTCGCTCAGCTTTTATCCATTGCTCTTCACAGGTGGCATCTGGAATCGTCATGGCAGGGTTTTCCACTGATGAACTTTCGGACCCTTGCTCCGACTCCATCAATGATGCCCGGCGGCTGGTGTTTCCGCCCTTTGACACAGACCCCAGCACTGCTGGTACAGCAAAAGTCTGTTCCGAAACCACCACACCTGGGATCCTCATCGCACGCTGCTCGGATCCCACCGCCAGTGTGCACAATGCCTTCTCATGGGTAGGGATTACCAGAGGCTTGGCGATCCCTTTCCCTAAATCAGAAACCGATTTCCTACGAGCCTCCTGGACCTTCATCGAGTGCTCGGTTGTTGGCAATTCAACCGAATCGTTCTCAGGACCGACTACTGAGCTCCTTCTCGCCACTATCGGTTTTGATTTAACTGGCATTTTGCCGCTCACAGACAGTACGGACGACTCACCCGACTTACCCGAGGTCTTCTTAGCTGGGACGGCAACCGCTGTCGACACCTGCTCAGACCTCGCACTGGATTTCTCTGCCCGCTCAGCCCCGGCGCCCTGTCTCTTAGCCTTTCTGGGGCAATCTCTATACTTGTGGCCTTCCTGCCCACACATATTACACATTTGTTTTTGTGTGCACGCAACAGCAATATGACCCGGTTGACCACACTTATTACACCGGGTCATCTTAGCGTCCGGACAGGACTCTCTTGTATGTCCAAAGCGGTTACAGTTGCGGCAGTACAAGGGCATACCAGGGTAAAAAAGGTATCCCCTGTTTCTTCCAATGTGAAAATTTGACGGAGGGTGCATAAATCCACCGATTCCATCCGGGTCTTTACGAAACTTCACAAAAAATTTCTTTTTCCCCTTCCAGTGTCCGAGTCCACCCTTAACTAAATGGGAGAAGCGGACCTCGGTACAATACCGCTGCAGAAAGGTGACAATGTCCGCGGTATCAATAAATGGGTTAAACAGGTGGACGACCAGCGGGACGTCCTCCAACCCATATAAAAGAAAAAACTTGAGGCCATCAAGTCTATCCTCTTTCAGTTCTTTGTTGGATAATACTGCGTAGATGTTTTCACAGCAATGGAGAGAGGTGAAGGTGATGGTATATGCTCCCCTCCTCTCTTGGTCCTGAAGGCAAAGAATTTCTTCATTCTTGAGGTTGAAAACGCCAAGCAGAATCTCCCCCACGATGAATCTCAAATCCTTCAGGCTCCGATGTTCTTCTTCGACTTCAATCCTTACGGTGTTCTTCAGCTGGGTTTCCCCGCTCGGAGAATCAAAGGTGAATGGCATTCTTGACTCACTTTTTCTCCCAAGAAGAAATCCTCCTCAAGCCTTCCGCCAAGGCGGTCGTCACCCATCTATCGGAGGACTGCCCCCAACCCAATTGCAGCAAGCAGGTTAAGTCCACCCGAAGGTGGGCGATCCTGCATAGGCAGAGAAGGGGGGTCTCCGACAGCTATTCAGCAAAACGTCTCCTGTGTAATACAATTGACATCAAGCCAAATAGTCAAGTAGCGACCATGTGTGGAACATCAAACCATGATATAATCTAACATTCCTACACATTACTATGTGTTGACATGTGCCTAGTAAGCCTTAACTTCCCTATTCCGTAATACCATAGGGAGAGAAAAACCGGCAAAGTCTTCTTCTTTTCCATATTGGTCAAAATTGACCAATCACAAGAGGACTTTCCAAACCAGGTCAAAGACTGCTTGTCGACAACATTGCCCTTTGCCTAGACTCTATGACAATTTGACACTGCCGCAATCCTGTAATACCATAGGTAGACAACAACCCACCAAATCTCCTTCATTTCCATATCGGTCAAAGTTGACCAATCACAAGAGGACTTTCCAATCCATGTTAAAGACTGCCTGTCAACAACATAGCCCTTTGCCTAGACTCTATGACAATTTGACACCGCCGCTATCCTGTAATACCATAGGGAGACAACAACACAGCAAATCTCCTTCATTTCCATATCGGTCAAAGTTGACCAATCACAAGAGGACTTTCCAATCCATGTTAAAATCTGCCTGTCAACAACATAGCACTTTGCTTAGACTCTATGACAATTTGAAACCGCCGCTATCCTGTAATACCATAGGGAGAGAACAACCCACCAAATCTCCTTCATTTCCATATCGGTCAAAGTTGACCAATCACAAGAGGACTTTCCAAACCAGGTCAAAGACTGCCTGTCAACAACATAGCCCTTTGCCTAGCCTCTATGTCAAATTAGCCATTGCCTAAGCACTCCCATGATGTAAGCTAATATTCCAACACATTGCCATGTGTTGACATGTGCCTAGTAAGCCTCAACTTCCCTATCCCGTAATACCATAGGGAGAGAAAAAATGGCAAAGTCTTCTTCATTTCCATATTGGTCAAAGTTGACCAATCACAAGAGGACTTTCCAATCCATGTTAAAATCTGCCTGTCAACAACATAGCACTTTGCTTAGACTCTATGACAATTTGACACCGCCGCTATCCTGTAATACCATAGGAAGACAACAACCCACCAAATCTCCTTCATTTCCATATCGGTCAAAGTTGACCAATCACAAGAGGACTTTCCAATCCATGTTAAAGACTGCCTGTCAACAACATAGTCCTTTGCCTACTATAGACACCTCTCTGCCATACAAAAGAATAGGAAGATCCATAGGCTTCTATGACAAGAGCTGTCAGTCACATAGCCCTTTGCCTAGCCTCTATGGCAAATTAGCCATTGCCTAAGCACTCCCATGATGTAAGCTAATATTCCAACACATTGCCGTCTGTTGACATGTGCCTAGTAAGCCTCAACTGCCCTATCCCGTAATACCATAGGGAGAGAAAAACCGGCAAAGTCTTCTTCATTTCCAGATCGGTCAAAGTTGACCAATCACAAGAGGACTTTTTTTTCATTTTTTATTGTAAAACATCATAAAAAACAAAACTTCAAAAACTTCATCAATGTTACAAAATCATGTTGCATTTCTTTAAGTACAATCAACAATGTATCATTTTAACTTGAAGTTTTCTGCAGAGAAAAAGGACAAAATTAATTCATCATTTCAAATCCAGAACTTCCACTTTTTGTATTTCCATATACCTTCTGAATCTACTGTTCCCAATCTATTTTGATCACTTAAAACGTAAAGAAAAAGTTTTCCTCGGATCATATTTACACATTCATCCACTGTAATCACAGTTTTATTAAAGACCAAAATGTTTCTGACATCCCACAAAACCTCCTTTATGCAATTAACTATTAACCATAATATTTGACTTTGTTTTTTATCAATGTCACATAAACCATATAACATCATGTGAAATGTTAAAAGTTGTACACCCGTTAGGCCTTTAATCATCTTTCCCATTTTCCACCATACTTCTTTTGCATACAGACATTCCCAAAACACATGAGGAATATTTTCATTCCTCCCACACCCCTCTCTCTCACATATTTCACTATTGATTAGACTTCTTTTTTTCTGAAATTCACGCGTTGGCAAACATCCATGCACAGCCATCCAAGCCAAGTCCTTCTGTCTATTTATTAGAGATTTTTCATTAACCAAACTCCACACCGTTTCACTTTCTTCAACAGTCAAACCTCCAATCACTTCCATTTCTTCTTTTGCTTCAATAATCTTCATCACACTTTTACTATCACGCCACTCCTCCACACCAACACCTTCCAAATGATTCCTCCTTATACACCTTTCCATCCTAACATAAAACCAGGGTACCTTAAAACACACTGGCTTTCTCAAATCTATCACCCCCAGGCCATACTTTCGCAAAACATTCCCAGCCGCATATCTCACCATACAACCTTCCAGACCCTCTTTTCTACTTACATTTACACATATACTCACATACTTTACTGCCAAAAATCTTTCAATCATCATCAAACCTTTACCCCCATTCTTCTTATTCTTTGTTATTTTTACTCTCTTCAGTTTTTCCATACTAGAATTCCACAAAAACACAAAAATTAGTCTTATAATCTTTTTCAAACATTTATCCGGAGCCGGAAACACACAACTTATATATAGCAAAATTGGTAACAATACTGCTTTAATTACAAGTATCCTTCCTTCTATAGTTAAAGACCTTAAAGCCCAGAAGTCAATTTTTTTCTTTATTCTATTATGCACTCGTTCCCAACTATCCTTCCCATACAAATCCTCTCCAAAAATCACACCTAACACTTCAATCCCTTTATTTTCCACGGGCCACCCACAACACTGTATTTCCTCCCATACACCAAACACCTTACATACACTCTTTTCTACATTTAATTTAAAACCACTTGCCATACAAAACATCTCAATCAACATCTTTGCCCTCCTCAAACCCACATTTGATTTACATATTACAGTTACATCATCCATATAGCCTATAACATTCAAGTCTCTTCCGCCACTACCAGGTATTTCCACTCCCCTGACCAATTTATCTTTTCTTAACATACACATCAAAGGTTCAATCACACAAATAAATAATACTGGAGATAGTGGGCATCCTTGCCTCACTCCTGTACGCACATCCACTTCCTCACTCAAAAACCCATTTACCTGCACTTTACTTACAATCTCTTTATACAAACATTTGATCCATCCCATCATCCTCTCTGGAACACCCATACACTCTAACACCCTAAACATAAATTCATGCACTACACGATCAAAAGCTTTTTCAAAATCCACAGCTACCACCCCCACAGACACTCCTCTCTCTCTACTATACCAGATTGCATCACGTAACAACATCAGACTTTCCCTTATCTGCCTTCCTGGAACTGCACATACTTGCTCCACTCCCACCATTTTCTCAACCACATCTCTCAACCTATTTGCAATAATCTTAGCTATCAGCTTATATTCTACATTTAATAACGATATAGGTCTCCAATTTCTCAGATCGCTTTTCTCTCCCTTCTTATATAACAAAACAATTATACCCTCTTTCATACTTTTTGACATTTGACCCATTTCCAAAACATTCTTACATACTTCATACACACTTTCCCCTATTAAATGCCAAAATGCACAGTAGTATTCCACTGACAGCCCATCACTGCCTGGAACTTTACCTTTCTTCATACTCCTCAAGCATTCATCACACTCACTTTTTGAAATATCCTTACTTAAAATTTCTTTTTCCAAATCATCCAAACAACACTCAATTTCTTCTAAGCATTCTTTTTCTATAGATCTATCTTGCACTTTCTCTGTATAGAGATCATTATAAAACTCTCTTATTACATTCAAAACGTCATGGTTCCCTTGTACCAACTCCCCATTTTTTCCAAGCACTTTCACCATATTTGTTCTCTTTCCAAACACCTTTTTAAAGAAAAATTTAGAACATTTTTCATCCTTTTCCTTAACTACCAATTTTGCCTGTGCTACAATTTTCTTCCCTTTTTCCATCAATACATTTCTCACTTTTTCCCTTGCTTCTTTTATTTCATCGTTCACTTCCTCCCCCAACCTTCTCAATTCTTCTAAGTATTCAAGTCTTATTTGCCACATATGAAATTCATTTCTTTCCTTCCTAACTTTTTCACACCCCTTCATAACAAAAAATCTTTTTGTTGCCATCTTCACCCATTCCCACCACTCCACTATGTTAATGAACTCATGTTTTCTCAAATGCCATTTCTTAAACAGACCCTCATATTCCTTTTTTATTACTTCATCATCTAACAAAGTTACATTTAATTTCCATATTCCTTTGCCATATTCACTCTCACCACTTATGTTTACCATGCACTCCAAACATACATGATCCGAGAAAGGAAATCTTCGCGAATTACAGTTCTGGACTTGAAATGATCTAGAAAGAAAAATAAAGTCAATTTTTGAGCACACATTTCCTGCATCACTGAAATATGTAAACCTTTTTTGATTACTGCTTAAATTCTTAAAAGCATCTTGGAAACCAAAAGTGTTGATTAAATCTTTAAGTTCCTTACTTGAACTATCGAAACCACTCCCCTCTACCCTAGTACCCTCTCTATCACCCGCATTTAGAATACAATTAAAGTCCCCCACCAGGATAACCTGTTCTCTTCCACTTAGAAAAAATTTTAGTTTTTCAAATAATTCAAGTCTTTCTTTTTCTCTACCTGCAGGAGCATATACATTTATTAACTTAAAGGAAGTATTATTAATATGAAACTGTACTAAGAGTGCCCTGCCTTGCAAAATATGTACAACATTATTCACAACAAAAGAATTATTTTTAAATAAAACACCAATTCCAGCATTTCTTTCAGTACTTGTAGACCATATGCATGACCCACTCTCCCATCCGCTTATCTTTGGCTCTTCAGACAAAAAGCATTCCTGTAGACATAAAATATCAAAATGAAATGATGACAAATTTTTCAATATTGCAGTTCTCCTATGCAAAGTCTTAATGCTCCTCACATTCATAGAACCTATTCGGAGCTGCATATTTAAAGAAAAGGAAAAAACAAAACAACTTCATCATGTATCGTTCTTTTTTTTGCCATCCCTCTAGCATTTGTTCTGGCACTTGTTTTTGGCTGAGCCGTTTGAGCTTCCCTAGTACCTTCCATTTTTTGGAAAGCATCTTCTTTTTTCTTTTTTGATTTAGAAATAACAGTTTCTGTCTCTGAAAAAAACAAAGTTCGAGTCAAATCCTCAACTCTCTCTTTATCCAAAAAGGCAGCAGATGGGACAGATGAATCAGAATCAATGGTTGCTGAAGATTCACCACCTGTTACTTCTGAGCTGGAAATGTCATCAGTCCATGGAGTAGAAGTGTTGCTCTCCTGATCATTCTTTCTCTTAAGGGAGAGTTTGTCAACTTCCATCTCACCAGGATTTTCTGCACTTTCAGCCAAAATATTTTCTGGGTTTTCACCTTCCGCACTTAAAAGATCAGGGACTACCTCTGGAACATCCCTTGAATCCTCTTTTAATGGTGAAACAGGTTCCACAATCTCTAAATCTTTGCTTTCAGTCTGACCTGTTCCATGTTCCATCTCCAAAGAAGGACCGCGAACTGCTGCCGCATAAGACTTTACTTTTGGACATTGTCTCGCGAGATGCTCGCCTGAGCCACATAGATGACATTTTCTTCCCATCTGGCACTCAGCAGTCTTGTGCCCAGGTTTCCAGCAGTTTCTACAGCATTGACCAATTGTACAGTCCTCTTTTTTATGGCCAAAATTGAAACAACTCCGGCAAAAAGTTGGTTGTCCTGGGTAATACAAAAAGCCTTTATTACCTCCAATGGAAAAGGACTGGGGAGGATGGCACAAACCACCAACACCATTTGGGTCCCGTTCAAACTCAACCCAGAACCTTTTCTGACCATTAAAGGTCCCAAAAACATTGTTCCGTTTTTCACCAGGTGATACATAACTGCAGTATTTCCGTAAAAAGGCATGGATCTCTTCATTCCTCACGAAAGGATTAAACATATGCACCATCACTGGTGTTCTTTGCCTTGCACGGTACATCACAAAACGGATTCCTTCCAAGTCAGCATGCTCTCCAATCTCCAAATACCTTTGGTAGCAGGTATGCAGCTCATTCACGGTACAAAAGGTAACGTCAAAAAATCCTTGCTGGGGAAAGGATTGGACGCAAAAAATGGAATCATGCGTCATACCAAGAATCCCCTCGATTATCTTCTTCTGGATATGCATCAATCCCCACGTCTGTTTCTTCTCCTCTGGAACATACAGCCGAACTGTCTGGGGAGCGTCAGGAGGAACGTCAGACGCCATCAAAGGATTGCCTTCTCACAAGAGCATGCCTGTTTCCCTATAGCAGCAGCCCATTAACCATTTAAGGAGTAACGGGAGGGCCGAGAGCAGGGTCCTCTTGAGATTTTGCTGGAACTGCCTTAAACCCAATAGCAGCGAGAGCCCAACCCCTTAGGGAAGGGACTCAAGGCCGAGTAGAAGGGGCCATGCAAAGGTCAAAGACCGAGAAGCAATCACGTTGGAAATGTCAGTCTATGATAGAAGCTAACATTCCAGCACATGTCCATGTGTTGACATGTGCCTAGTAAGCCTCAACTTCCCTATCCCGTAATACCATAGGGAGAGAAAAAATGGCAAAGTCTTCTTCATTTCCATATTGGTCAAAGTTGACCAATCACAAGAGGACTTTCCAATCCATGTTAAAATCTGCCTGTCAACAACATAGCACTTTGCTTAGACTCTATGACAATTTGACACCGCCGCTATCCTGTAATACCATAGGAAGACAACAACCCACCAAATCTCCTTCATTTCCATATCGGTCAAAGTTGACCAATCACAAGAGGACTTTCCAATCCATGTTAAAGACTGCCTGTCAACAACATAGTCCTTTGCCTACTATAGACACCTCTCTGCCATACAAAAGAATAGGAAGATCCATAGGCTTCTATGACAAGAGCTGTCAGTCACATAGCCCTTTGCCTAGCCTCTATGGCAAATTAGCCATTGCCTAAGCACTCCCATGATGTAAGCTAATATTCCAACACATTGCCGTCTGTTGACATGTGCCTAGTAAGCCTCAACTGCCCTATCCCGTAATACCATAGGGAGAGAAAAACCGGCAAAGTCTTCTTCATTTCCAGATCGGTCAAAGTTGACCAATCACAAGAGGACTTTCCAAACCAGGTCAAAGACTGCCTGTCAACAACATAGCACTTTTCCTAGACTCTATGACAATTTGACACCGCCACTACCCTGTAATACCATAGGGAGATAACAACCCACCAAATCTCCTACATTTCCATATCGGTCAAAGTTGACCAATCACAAGAGGACTTTCCAATCTATGTTAAAGACTGCCTGTCAACAACATAGCCCTTTGCCTAGACTCTATGACAATTTGACACCGCCGCTATCCTGTAATACTATAGGGAGACAACAACCCACCAAATCTCCTTCATTTCCATATCGGTCAAAATTGACCAATCACAAGAGGACTTTCCAATCCATGTTAAAGACTGCCTGTCAACAACATATCCCTTTGCCTACTATAGACTCCTCCCTGCCTTACAAAAGAATAGGAAGATCCACAGGATTCTTTAACAAGAGCGGTCAGTCACATAGCCCTTTGCCTAGCATCTATGGCAAATTAGCCATTTCCTAAGTACTCCCATGATATAAGCTAACATTCCAACATGTTGACATGTGCCTAGTAAGCCTCAACTTCCCTATCCCGTAATACCATAGGGAGAGAAGAACCCACCAAGTCTCCTACATTTTCATATCACTCAAAGTTGACCAATCACAAGAGGACTTTCCAAGGCATGACTGCCTTTCAATAACATAGCCCATTGCCTAGACTCTATGACAATTTGACATCACCGCTATACCGTAATACCATAAGGAGAGAAAAACCCACCAAGTCTAGTTCATTTCCATATCAGTCAAAGATGATGAATCACAAGAGAACTTTCCAAACCAGGTCAAAAAAACTGCCTGTCAACAACATAGCCCTTTGCCTAGGTTGTATGACAAATTGACATCGCCGCTATCCCGTAATACCATAGGGAGAGAACAACCCACCAAGTCTCCAAGTCAATGTTGACCAATCACAAGAGGACTTTCCAATCCATCTCAAAGATTGCCTTTCAACAACATAGCCATTTGCCTAGACTCTATGACAATTTGACATCGCAGCTATCCCGTAATACCATACGGAGAGAACAAGCCACCAATTCTCCTTTTTTTTGACATATCGGTCAAAGTTGACCAATCACAAGAGAACTTTCCAAACTAGGTCAAAGACTGCCTATCAACAACATAGCCCTTTGCCTAGGCTCTATGACAATTTGACATCGCCACTATCCCATAATACCATAGGGAGAGAACATCCAACCAAGTCTAGTGCATTTCCATATCAGTCAAAGTTGACCAATCACATGAAAACTTTCCAATCCAGGTCAAAGACTGTCTGTCCACAACAAAGCAGTTTGCCTATACTCTATGACAATTTGACATTGCGGCTATCCCATAATACCATAGGGAGAGAATATCCCACCAAGTCTAGTTCATTTCCATATCAATCAAAGTTGTCCAATCACAAGAGGACTTTCCAATCATTGTCAAATACTGCCTTTTAACAACATAGCCCTTTACCTAAAGTTTATGACAATTTGACATCGCCAATATCCCATAAAACCATAGGGAGAGAACAACCCACCAAATCTCCTTCATTACCATATCACTCAAAGTTGACCAATCACAAGAGAACTTTCCAAACCATGTCAAGGACTGCCTTTCAATAACATAGCCCTTTGCATAGGCTCTATGACAATTTGACATCACCGCTGTCCCGTAATACCATAGGGAGAGAACATCCCACCAAGTCTCCTTCATTTCCATATCAGTCAAAGTTGACCAATCACAAGAAGACTTTCCAATCCAGGTCAAAGACTGTCTGTCAACAACAAAGCAGTTTGCCTAAACTCTGACAATTTGACATTGCCGCTATCCCGTAATACCATAGGGAGAGAACAACCCACCAAGTCTCCCTCATTTCCATATCAGTCAAAGTTTACCAATCACAAGAAGACTTTCCAAACCATGTCAAAGACTGCCTTTCAAAAAAAATAGCCCCTTGCCTAGACTCTAAACAATTTGACATCGGCGCTATCCCGTAATACCATAGGGAGAGAACAACCAACCAAGTCTCCTTCCATCAGAAGACAACGTTCCAATCCATGTCAAAGACTGCCTTTCAATAACTTAGCCCTTTGACTAGACTCTATGACAATTTGACATCAGCACTAACCCGTAATTTCATAGGAAGAAAACAACCCACCAAGTCTCCTTCATTTCCATATCAGTCAAAGTTGACCAATCACAAGAGGACTTTTTAATCCATGTCAAAGACTGCCTTTCAACAACTTAGCCCTTTGCCTATACTCTATGACAATTTGACTTTGCCGCTAACCCGTAATACCATAGGGAGAGAACAACCGACCAAGCCTCCTTCATTTCCATATCAGTCAAAGTTGACCAATCAAACTTTTTTTTTTTTCCTTCAGCTTTTAAAGTTTCTTCCAAAAAGAATTCTGAATGATTATCCAGAATATTGAAAAAAAACTTGAAAAAATTGTATATACTTATATATATATATATATATATATATATATATATATATATATATATATATATAGATACACACATATATACACACATCTTTATTATTTTTATTTATACCAGTTTTTAATTTTCCATTCATTTTCAACTTTTTTTATCAATCAAAAACAAAATATATAAGTTACTTAATGCAATTGTAATACAGCCAGTCACTGATAACTCTTCTGTTTTCCATACTAAGATTTTTCTGCACTTACAAAGAGCTTCTTTCGTTATATTTATTATTTGCCAAGCTTTAATAATATTTTCATCTTTACATTTTAATTTGAATCCAAAGAAAACTACTTCATAACTCAAAGCACCCAACCCAGTAATGTATTTTAAAAAAGTACCCATCTTTTTCCATACCATTTGCGCAAAATGACAATTCCAAAATGTATGTAATACTGTTTCTCCACTCTTACAATTTTCTCTAGGGCATTTTGGATTTTTATTAATCCCCTTAAAAACTGGAAATTCCTTACCCGCAAAGAGTTATGTACAATTTCCCAGGCCAGATCTCTTTGACTGTTTGTCAGATTTTTATTTAATACCATGTTCCATATATTTTTTGAGATTTCACTGTTATACCTTTTAACTGTACACACTATTTCATCTTTCCTTAGTCTCGGTTATATGTTTTGAATTCATCATGTCACTATAATCATACTGTTTCAAATCATATTTTCTTGCAATTCTTTCCATACTTACATAAAACCTGTTTATGTTAAAAGAATACGGTTTATTTATACACACTTTCTCCCACTTGTTTCTTATAAAAAACCAACCACCACTGTATCTAATGAAATCTGCAACCCTGCTTTCTTTTGTTATTATTTTAAAAATGAAAGAAATATGCTTTAAAAATAAAAGTCGCCTAATGTCAGGAACATCTCTTCCTCCATTTGCCACGTCTTTATACATAATCTCCCTTTTTATTCTCTCCATCTTTGACCCCCATATGAAAATAAAAATTTCACGTATAAACTTTCTCATATAACGATCAGATGGTAAAAACACAATTGACACATATAATAGAAGAGGTAATAAAACAGCTTTTATAATTAAAACTTTGCCAACTATAGATAACTTTCTTAGTCTCCAAAATGCTAATCTCATTTTTATTTTTCCTAACAATGAAATCCAATCTTCCTCTCCTGATAAAATCTGGTTAAAAGTAATTCCTAAAATGTTTATCTTATTTTTAACAACTTTTAACTTACAAAAGCAGTCAAAGTTCCAATTTCCATATGCGCAACATGTTGATTTATCGCTATTTTTCTTATTCACTCTCTCATCATATCGCGTCTAGACTACTGTAACTCGCTTTTAATTGGCCTCCCCCTCCAGAGACTGTCACCTCTCCAGTCCATAATGAACACTGCTGCGAGGCTCATACACCTCAGCAACCGCTCCTCCTCTGCCTCGCCATTCTGTCAATCCCTGCACTGGCTTCCGTTACCTTTCAGAATCAAATTCAAATTAATGACACTGACTTTCAAAGCACTTCACAACTCTGCTCCACCCTACATCTCTGAACTCATCTCTATATACTCACCCACTCGCTTACTACGCTCCTCTACTGACCTCCTACTCAACTCTTCTCTCATTACCTCCTCACATGCTCGCATTCAAGACTTTGCAAGGGCTGCACCCCTCTTCTGGAACGCTCTCCCACGGTCTGTCCGACTTTCTCCCAACCTTTCTACTTTCAAAAAATCTCTGAAAACGCACTTCTTTCGAGAAGCCTCCCCTCACTCTGCTTAACTACCAAACGCAACACCACATACAATACCACATTTCTCACCCAATTACTTCGATCTTGCCCACTCCCACACCTTGTGTATTACTCCCTTCCCTTTAGACTGTATGCCTATGCATAGGGCCTTCCTCACCTTTTTGTACCTGTATTGATTGTGATGTTTGTTACTCCATATATTCTATATATGTAATTCGTGTGATGTAGTTGTATAATCACATTTACTTTACAGTGCTGCGCAATATGTTGGCGCTATATAAATACATGTTAATAATAATAATAATAATAATAATATTTAAAGTTAACCCTGATACATTTTTAAAACAGTTTGCAATAAAAACTACCCTATTTATAGAAACAGAATCTGTACATACAACAACTATATCATCCATATACGCAAGACATTTGACTTCTTTCTGATTACTCCCAGGCACTTTTACTCCTCTAATCATTTTATCTTTTCTAAACTTTCTCAATAAAGGTTCTATCGCACAAATAAATAAAATTGGCGATAAGGGACATCCTTGTCGTACTCCTGATTTCACACTTATTTTATTTGTTAAAAACCCTTTTACTAACACTTGACTTTCTACATTATTATATAGAACTTTAACCATGTTAATGAATTTCTTACCCAAATTAATTTTTTCAAGCACTGAAAAAATAAACTCATGTGACACACTATCGAATGCTTTTTCAAAGTCAAGCGAAAACAGGCTAACCCCCTGATCTCTATCCAGAACATCATATAACATATCTCTAATCAACACAAGATTTTCCCATATCATTTTACCTGGTACTCCACAGCCTTGTCCTTCCTCAATTATAAAACCAATTACTTTTCTGAATCTATTTGCTAAAACTTTTTCCATGATTTTATAATCTATATTTAATAAAGTAATTGGCCTATAATTCTTTATTTCTTCCTTGTTACCCTTCTTATAAATCAGAGTTACTAAACCTTTTCTTTGCGAGTTAGATAACATACCCTCATTAAAACATTCATTTACCATCTCATAGAAATCATATTTAATTAACTCCCAAAATTTCACATAAAATTCTATAACCAATCCATCCATCCCTGGAGATTTATTTCTTGCAAAGCTTTTTACGGCTTCCTCTATTTCAATTACCGAAATATCCCCACCTAAAACCATTTGTTCTTCTAAATTTAAAACTCTATCTAAATTATTTAAGAACATTTCTAAAAAAACTTTCATCTATTTTTCCATTTTTTCCAAATAAACCATTATAGAAATTAAAGACCTCATCTAAAATATATTTAATATCATTTTTCCCATGTAAACTATCAATTTGGGTACCTTTTTTGCCACATCTAAAGAAAAAACTTGTACATTTTTCATTTTCCTCAAAATCCTTCACTCTAGGATTAAAAATTATTTCTTTACCTCTATGCTCGATCCATTTTTTTATTTCTTACTTTTTTATCTTTAATTTCTTCTTCCATATTATATCCTCATTCTCTAAAAGCAACCATTCCCTGTAGTTTACAATTTAAAAAATTATAGTAACTCCACTCCTCTTTCTTTTTTCTAATACCATTTCTAATGAAAAATAACTTACATTGGGGGCGGAGTTTGCCGCGCAACCAAGATGGCCGCTTGAAGACCGAGCTCCGTGTGTCGGGGGAGCAAATAGCCTTAAGGGGCGAATATATTGGGCCCTTTCAGTTTGTCCAGCTGACTGATAGCTTCCTGAATATTATGGGCCAAAAGCGAAACCTGAAAAAGAATCAGAAAGCAGTTTCTACTTACTTTACTCCGACGGCGCAGCGTACCACGAGGGCCTCAGGCGCCATATTGGACATGCCACCTCCCGCTGATACAACACAGCAGGTACCAATGCCGGATCCGCAATCAGAGTGCGCTCCAGCTACGGCGGCCCAAATTCACGTCATGCTGCAAGAAGTGAAAGGAGCACTCCAGAAAGACATTAAGCAAATGTCGGAGGAACTTCGCAAAGATATACATGATGTCGGTGAACGGGCTGCGCACTTGGAAGAACAATTGAGTGACTTTGCGGACGCACATAATGAGCTCGCAGATGCCCACAGCAAACTTCGGTCGGAGGCTGACCGTCTACTAGATAAGGTAACGGACCGGGAAGACAGGTCGCGCCGAAACAATCTACGCCTGAGGGGCATCCCAGAGGCAGTTAACCCGCAAGACCTGGAGCAATACATGCTACAGCTCACAGCTGCTATAATGCTGGATACGCATCAACTAGAAAGGGCGCTAGACCGCATACACAGGGTGCCCAAACCTAAAATGGCCCCAGAGACGGCTCCAAGAGATGTGTTGGCACGTTTTGTTTTTTATAAAACGAAGGACAGACTTTTGTCGCTTGCCAGGAAAAAAGAGAGTTGGCCGGAGGAGTATAAAAGTCTTGAGGTCTATGCGGATTTGTCGCCTGCTACACTCATGAAGAGGAAGGCCTTTGCCGCCATAACTAGGCTGCTACGCCAGCATAACATCCCCTATCGCTGGGGGTACCCTGTCAAGCTTATAATTCAAAGAAATGGGGTCCAAGTCACACTTTCTACCGCTGAGGAAGCGAAACAGGCCCTTCTTTGGTGGGATATCCCCACTCCAGGGACGGACCTGGAACCTCCCTCTCTACATCACCCTCCAACCTCACCGCGCAGGCTGCGCAAAGAATGGGTCAAGGCATGGAGTTGGTGGACTGATAATGTCCTCCCTTTCACATTTTTAGCCCCCTAAGGCTACTGCAGTTACAGTTGATACAGTTTTTCTTCATGCTCCCCTGACAAAACAGGGACAGAAAATCTCCGGAGCCCCCCTAATGTTCTGGTGAGAAGTAAACTTGTGGTTCCTGCTATGTGCTACCACATGCTTGGTTTGCAGATGATATGTTTATTGATGTCTGCTGCTCATTTCTACATGTTATGTTTGATAGCTGTCTTTGCTATATTTTTTTTGTACAAGGCATTTGTGATTGTAACTGTTTTGGTTATGTGGCTTATTGATGCGGTAATAGAAGGTGCTGCGATGCGGATTACCAAGGTCAAATTTTTTGTGAAATACATGTCGAGGCTGAGGGTTGAGCAATGGACTGTAGAGGACAAATGGTACATTTTTATTCACTGAACGCACGGGGCTTAAACTCCCCACATAAGAGGAATCAGGCTCTCAGGGATGCACGACTAGCGAAGGCTGATGTGCTTTTTTTCCAAGAAACACATTTTAGGGTTGACAACCCACCAAAATTTTATAACAGATACTATCCCCACACTTTCCATTCATATTCTCATAACAAGACGAAAGGTGTCTCCATTTTGTTATCTGCCAAGATTTCATTTCGGCTCTTGCAGTCCATTGCTGACCCGGCAGGTCGATATCTTATGCTAGTCTGTATGTTGGATAATGTCAAATACACATTGGTAAATATATATGCCCCGAATGATAATCAGTGTAGATTTTTATCACAAACATTTGTCAAACTGCTCAATGAGAGACAGGGAAGGTGTATAATTGCTGGGGATTTTAATATGACACTACACCCGCACATAGATGTCCATAGAGGGGTTAAAGGGGTAGCCAGCAATCACCAGTTAGCTCAGGCTCAGGACTTTACTGCACAACTTCGCTTTGATAGATGTATGGAGGGCGAAATATCCGACTGTGAAGGAATATACTTATTTCTCCCCGAGATTTCACACACATACGAGGATAGACATGTTCTTGACAGATACGCAGACTACTACACTAGTTCGAAATCCCTGGATAGGGTTACGTACGTGGTCTGATCACGCCCCTATTGGCATGGAATTATCCGTGGATAGATACTCTGAGAAGCTTCCCTGGCGACTAAATGGTACATTGTTGCAGACAGATGACTGCAGGCAGTATATAGAGCAAAAGCTCACACAGTATTTCAGTGACAACAAGCCGGAAGATACCAGTTTGCAGATTACTTGGCTGGCCCATAAAGCTGTCATAAGGGGGGAACTAATCTCACAAGCTAAGATGTTGAAAAAACAAAGAGATCTTGAACAATCTATACTAGAATCACAATTGTCTGAACTGGAAAAAAAACTAATCCAACATTATGATGTACCTACTGTCCGTCTAATACATGAGAAAAGGGATAAATTAAATGCTATATTAGCGGCTAAAACTTCATACCGTTTACAACGGTTGAAACATCTTTTTTATACCAAAAGGAATAAAGCAGATAGATTGCTAGCTTCCTTATTGAGGCAGAAACAAGCTCAGAATAGAATTCAGTACTTACTAGATGGTCAGGTCAAGGTAACTGACCCAAAACAAATAGCAAATAGGTTTGCCAAATACTATGAGGCCCTGTATAACTTGGGCCCTGCGTCTAACGACCCGACCCCATCTATGGATCTTATCACAGCTTATCTGGATAAGCTCCAACTTCCAACACCCTCGGCACAACAACTCGAAATACTTAGTCAGCCTATCACCTTAGAAGAGATTCAGACGGTGATCAAAGGTCTTAAACCTGACAAAGCCCCGGGCCCTGACGGGTACACTAATCAGTACTACAAAACTTATGCAACGATCCTATCCCCGCACCTTCTTAAAGTATTTCAGAATATAATGGATACCGGCCACATTCATCCGGAATACTTACAGGCCCATGTAGTTACCATCCCCAAACCGGGCAAAACCCAGGATCTCTGTCAGAATTATAGACCCATCACTTTGCTCAATACCGACCTTAAAATTTACGCAAAACTCTTAGCACTACGGCTTAATCTAGTTCTCCCCTCCCTTATCAATAACGACCAAGTGGGATTTGTATTGAATAGACAGTGGGCGGATAGTACCAGACGGTTTCACAATGTCTTGCATATCTTGAAACAGAATAATACACCTGCTCTGTTGTTGTCTTTGGATGCTGAGAAGGCGTTTGACAGGGTGAACTGGGACTATATGAGAGCTACGCTCATGAAATTTCGTTTGGGAGACTCCTTCCTGAAGGCTATTCAGCCTCTTTACTCCAATCCAACCGCCAAAGTTTCTACCGCAGGGGCCCTGTCAAATGCCTTCGGACTTACCAATGGGACTAGGCAGGGCTGCCCGCTATCGCCCCTGATATTTGCTTTAATGGTCGAACCGCTAGCCCAGAACATAAGAGACAATCAGCTCATAAAGGGTGTGGATACGCCTATAGGACAACAAAAGATAGGGTTATTTGCGGATGATATCCTGCTAGTTATAACTGACCCTGTTATCTCTCTGCCCAATTTGTTACGCGAATTAGAGCGATTTCAGTCTATCTCCTGGTATAAAATTAACACTACGAAAACGCAAGCTCTTCCCATTAACATTTCGAAACAGGTTGTAGAGGGGGTCATGCAACACCATTCGTTTGAATGGAGGGACTCTCATATACTGTACCTGGGCATAAAACTACCTAAGAATCCCGAGCAAATCTATAATCTAAACCACAAGCCCTTACTCAAATTGGCTGAATCTGAATGTCAACGGTGGCGCAAGGAGTCTATCTCCTGGTATGGCCGCATAATATCCATAAAAATGAATCTCTTACCAAGAATATTGTATGTGTTCAGAATGTTACAGATAGCCCTTCCCTCTCACTTTTTTGCTAAACTTCAGAAAGAGGTTAATAGGTTTATTTGGCAACACAAACCCCCGCGAATATCGTTTGCAGTATCACAGTACTCTAGGTCCTCAGGAGGACTAGGTATACCCAATATCAAGTCTTACTATTTGGCTACAATTCTGGAGACGGTGGTCAGGCTACATGCTGGGGGAGGTTATAAAATGTGGGTAGACATGGAGACGCACAGGGTCAGGGAGAAATCCCTTGTCCATTTATTCTGGATGCCTAAGAAGCACAGGCCATCGGCGGTTACCCTTTTGCCGACAACATTGCTCTCCATGAAAATTTGGGACAGTACCTCAGTGAAGTATGGATTTGGACTTTTCCCTTCACCTCTGCTTCCTCTGTTAGCATTCCAATATTTTATTCCGCACCTCTCTTTAAGCAAGTGGATAGAAAAAATTTAGCCGCTTTGAGGACCTGATGGACAAATATGGTCTCCACCAAAACCAACTCTATGCCTACCAACAAATAACCCATTTCCTGCAGTCGCAAAACAAGGATTACAAATCTCTCCGCAACGATACTTTGATGGAACACCTTTGTGGCAAATTTTGGAGTGGTAAAGCGATCCTGTCAGACTGTTACAAAATGCTCACTCAGAGGGATGTAACAAGGGCCCTGCCATATATGGAAAAATGGGAGAGCGACCTGCTATTATCCTTTACGCCTGCGCAATGGAATCAAAGTATCAATAGCTCCAAAGGTGCTACACACTGTACGAACCATATAGAAACCCACACGAAGATACTCACTAGATGGTATCTCACACCAAGCAGAATTGCGGCTTTTTCTCCAACCTATCCCAGTATATGTTGGAGACAGTGTGGTCTTCAGGGTACAGCACTTCATATGTGGTGGGAATGTGTGAAAGTGGTACCGTTTTGGCAGGAAGTCTTCCGGATAATTAAAGAGGTACTCCATCAGGATATACCGTTGCTACCACAGGTCGCTCTGCTCCAAATCTATCCAACCAAAATCTCCAAGGTGGTGAGATGCCTCTTGTTCCAAATCTTTAACACGGCAATAACCTTAATAGCTACTACCTGGAAACAACCTGTGATCCCCTCGACTCAACAGTTCTGTACGCAACTCAACTCAAGGAAAACAATGGAGATTATGTCGGAATCGGATACTGAGAGGAAAGATAGACTTGTTAAAATTTGGGAACCTTGGACTATTTATCAGATCTCCATGTCTACCCAGAATCAGGGGCCCACCCCCGTGGGAACGTAGTATGGGAATTTGCGCTGAGAGTTGTGACAATGCTTTGGTAATTCTTTGTAACATTTTACTTGTATTTGCTACAGTATGCTCTTGCACCAAATACCTTGTACTTACCTTTTATTTTCTTTATCCTTTTTGTTTGTTTAATTTTTGCTTATATTTTACAATAAAAGCAGATTTGAATTAAAAAAAAATAACTTACATTCGTTTTTCATCCAGTCCCACCAGAATCTTTAGGAAGTGAAAGTTCCTTTCAAATTTCTCCAATATTTATACTTGGCATAAAAAAGTTCACATATTTTCTCATCCTCTAATAATAAACAATTTAACTTCCATGGTCTTTTTACACTATTAACTATATTTTCAGATGACAGAGACACATATAGAATTTTATGATCTGAAAAGCCATTTGGTATTAGTTCTACTTCACAGATTTTAAAATCTTTAGTACAAAAACAAAAATCTATTCTTGACTGACTAATTTTGTTTGCCCAAGAAAACCCTTCTTTATCTCCGTGTTTTACCTTTCATGTATCTGTTAACTTAAAATCTCTTAGCATGTTTCTCAAAGTTATAGAAGATTTATCCAATTAACCATCTCCTTTTCTATCTTTTACCCCAATGATACAATTAAAGTCTCCTAAAATCACAATTGGATCAG
This sequence comes from Xenopus petersii, assembly GCA_038501925.1. Lineage (NCBI taxonomy): Eukaryota > Metazoa > Chordata > Amphibia > Anura > Pipidae > Xenopus > Xenopus petersii. The sequence goes on from CM076680.1 coordinate 2,832,570, forward strand.
ATCCTGAAAGAAAATATGATATTTTTTCAAACAACTTAACTCTATCATTTTTCTCAGAATTCCCATATACACACATTATTTTAATTTTCATTCCTCTAAAAATTCCATTAACAAAAAAGGCTCTTCCTGGTTCAATTTCAATTAAGTTTTTAAACTCAAAACAATCCCCTTTAATTAATAACCCAATACCAGAATTTTGACATAAATTTTCCCCAGAGAAAAAGGCTGGTCCACATTTCCAAGAATTAACTAGGTGTGTATAATTTTTACAAAACTCAATCCAACACTCTTGAACACAAATTATTTCAGCTTTTAACGTAGCTAAAAAATCAAAAATTCCATTTCTCCTCCCTTCATTTTTTATACTTCTTACATTCAAAGAAGCGCAGTTGATTATCATAGTAAAAATTTAGGAGAAAAGGAAAAAGGAAAAAAAAAAATACCACTCCAAAAAAAAAAACAAAAAAAAAATTACCTTTAATATCAGATTAATCAACTATTCAAAAAATTAAAAAAACAAAAACAAAACAATCCCCTTTAATTAATAACCCAACACCACAGTTTTGACATACATTTTCCCCAGAGAAAAAGGCTGGCCCCCATTTCCAAGAATTAACTAGGTGTGTATGATTTTTACAAAACTCAATCCAACACTCTTGAACACAAATTATTTCAGCTTTTAACGTAGCTAAAAAATCCAAAAATTCCATTTCTCCTCCCTTCATTTTTTTATACTTCTTACATTCAAAGAAGCGCAGTTGATTAACACAGTAAAAAAATTTAGGAGAAAAGTAAAAAGAAATATTACCACTCTAAAAAAAACACAAAAATTACCATTATGGTCAGATTAATCAACTATTCAAAAACATATAATAAATAAATAAAAAATTCAGAAGAAGCAAATCACCCTGGTTCATCTTTGCTATCTTCTGCCATCAAAACCTGTGTTGCACTGAGGCGGCTCCCACCTCTATTTCCTCGTGCTAAAACCTCACTTTCACTTATAGGTGAAAGTGGATTAACATCCATAATATCAATAATCCATTCCTGATCTTCTGCTTTATCTACTTGATCTTCTTTTTCTTATTTTCTTCCTTCTTCACTTTCTTTATTTTCTTTCTCCCCTTCCATCATTACTTCTCTGCTCATTTTTTCACTTTCTCCCTCTTCTTCTGAAAAAGAATTTGAGTCTTCCTTCCTCCTCTTCCTTCTTTCACCTCTTGTCATTTTTTTTACTTTTTTCCCTTCTAACACAGTTAAGTTTGGATTTACTGCCTGTCTCTCTGTTTTTGACTTATTTTCAACTCTCTCCGTTCTGACCACCTCTTTGGACACAACAGGTACTGTTTTCTTCACTTTACTTGCATATGAAGATTTCTCACATTTAGGTATTATTTTGCACTCTGGGTCATCATGACCTATTTCATCACAGATACGACAAACCATACTAACTGTGCAAGTGTTAGACAAGTGACCAAAATCACTACAGTTCCAGCAAAAAGTGGGCATTCCTGAGTATTTTAAAAAACCTCGGTTCCCTCTTATACTGATAGTCTGTCTTGGGTGAAACAAGCCATCGGAAGTCAAGTCACTATATCTCAGTTTGACTTTAAACAATTTTTTTCCTGACCAGACTCTTATATATAAGAAATATATAGGCATGACAACACAAATGTTGAAGTTGCGGATCCAGCAACATTGCAGTTCAATAAGGACCGCAGGAAATCCGAACAAAACTGACAAAACCCTTTCAACAGTAGCGAGCCACTTTTAGAAGTTCCATAATATGGATCCAACTATGGTCTCCTTTTGGGCCCTGGAAAAAATAAATTTAGAAATACGAAATGGGGACCTGGAACAAATTCTCCTTCAACGGGAGAGCTATTGGATTTTTAAACTGGATACTATTTCCCCCCGAGGAATAAATGAAAACAATCTGTTCACTTCTTTTATTTAATTATGGGTGTTAGTCCCAATTTTAATGAGCATTTAGTTTGTATATTTTAATTGATCCCTTATTGAATGGACTTAATAATAGGTCAGTATTCATTCTGTGATTTTTTATGGTCTGAGTAATCATTTTAATTATGTTAGAGAATCCTTCTCTTTTGCTATTGAATAGTATATTTTTTTTATATATATATACCCCATCAGTGTTCTCTTTTTAATAATTTAATTAATAAACTCATTTTAAATAATTTATGGGAAAATTAAATGAATATTATTTGTTCATAGCATTAGGTTGCAACAATTTATAATAATGAACTCATTTGGCCATAGGAATGATGATTAGTAGTTGCAGCACTTTAAATATACATTGTTTGGTCATGCACAACGATGGATACTGGTTTCCATGTGTGGCAGGGAAGGGGTACTGCCGATGATCGGGCCCCAGTGATGCGTTCCGTGTCACAACTTTGCTGGCCAATGGGACGGGCCTGTGAGGGGGTGTGTGTCTTACGCATGGGTCCGCACCTCCTGACGTAAAGCATTCTGAGGATACGCTTGACGTCTCAGCGGTAACTACCAATCAGAAGAATCCTAAGATCACACGATAACAATGGAATGACGCATTTTGACAACCAACACGGAACCTATTTGTACAGCGTCCTAAAATGGATCAATTATTTCGCCTTGAGAAAGCTTGTAAGCGAAACGCGCGTTGGCGAGTCGCTCAATTCCTAATTTTTTTTTTAAGAATCGTTTCCTGGTGCTTTATTGGGTTGGATCTAATTCCTATTGCTACGGTCTTTTTTATCTCAACCAATCTTCCTTCCTTTCCAAGGGGCCGGTGATTTGTGGCTTATTAGGGTTAACTTAGTCTCCTTAAGATCAGGGCAAGTTAATATACCAAGGCCACAGTCTCGGTTACCCTGTCCTGCCTTCCTCTTTGTGGTGTCCCAGACTTAGAAAACAACAGGCAGTTAGTTTTGGGACAGCTCCACCTTCTTATGTTTCATTATATCCTCTCTCTTTTCTGCTGACCGTAGCGTTGGTTCTATTTTCACCCAAATGTGGTCATATTTTAATTTAACGAGATCTTTGTAATTAATTTAATTCCTAGCACTTATCATACAAATACTAGTACTTGATTAATTTAATATACCTTCCTTTGGTCTTAATAATTCTCACTTAATTTAAGTTTTTTTCACAATTAATTGCACTCCTTTGAGGAACTTTGTCATTTTATCTTTTTAGCTCTTTTTTGGTTTAGTTTAACCATGAATTGTTATTTAAGTTGAGAATGATAACTGACTAAACTACCCAATCGACATTATGCACTAATTGGCACTTTATAGAATTTATGAATTATCCTAAAATCAAGTAGTTGTACAATTAATTAATCAATTGATTAGGCATTTCTTGCACTTTAATTTATTTATTTAATTAACTTCTTTAAATCCTAAGAGATTTAATGTATGCTGGTTATTGATTAGGTTGTTACCCACGGGGTACCTTTTTCTCTTTATAATTTTTAGCACTTTTTGATTCTCTGACGGTTGTCAGCCCTCGTGTGGAACCTTTGAGATCTCGTTTATTTAGGGAGTTAAGAGTTGTTTTCCCTATTTTAATTGTTCAGACTCTGTAGTCATTTGGGACATCTTTAATAAACTCCAATTCTTCAAATTCCGTTCCCAAAAAATCACAAATTTCCTCAGTGGTAACATAATGATTATACATGGAAACAATCACCATTCTTATGTTATCTTGGTGCTTAAAGCTAACCTTACAGTTGGTAAGTTTTGGATCCTCCTGCTTGTCTTGGTAATTCCTCTGGAAATCATGGTATTTACTGGTTTCAAAAAAAACAAGATCATAAATACCTCTGTTATAGTATTCCGGTAAACAAAAAAGATCCTTTGGCTCAATTCCACAGGTCTTCATCAAGGTTTCCACCACATAGCATAGTCCATTCGATCCACGATGTTCCTCTGGTATCTCAACAACAGCTGTATTTTTGTAGCGAGTCTGTGCATCCAACAGTGTTCCAAAGAAGCTCTCCATCTTCAAGGAAGCTTTTCCTCAACACACAAGGAGGCTTGTGGTCAAATTTTGATCAATCTTCAATAGACTCCAAACAGTCTCCTCCCAATAGCTGCATCAAGCTTAAGACCCCAATAAGGAGCCGATGCTTGAAGGACGAGATTTGAGCACTTATGCCAAGAAGCAATCCAGCAATGTCAGTCTATGATAAAAGATAACATTCCAGCACATTACCATGTGTTGGCCTGTGCCTACTAAGCCGCAACTTCCATATCCCATAATACCATAGGGAGAGAACAACCCACCAAGTCTAGTTCATTTCCATATCAGTCAAAGTTGACCAATCACAAGAGGACTTTGCAATCCATGTCAAAGACTGCCTTTTGACATCGCTGCTATCTCGTAAAACCATAGGGAGAGTACAACCCACCAAGTCTAGTTCATTTCAATATGAGTCAAAGTTGACCAATAACAAGAAGACTTTCCAAACCTTGTCAAAGACTGCCTTTCAACAACATAGCCCTTTGCATAGACTCTATGACAATTCGTCATCGGCGCTATCCCGTAATACCATAAGGAGAGAACAACCCACAATGTCTAGTTCATTTGCATATCAGTCAAAGTTGACCAATCACAAAAGAACTTTCCAATCTAGGTCAAAGACTGCCTGTCAACAAAATAGCCCTTTGCCTAGACTCTATGACATTTTGACATCGCCGCTATCCCGTAATACCATAAGGAGAGAAGAACCCAACAAGTCTCCTACTTTTCCATATCAGTCAAAGTTGACCAATCACAAGAAGACTTTCCAATGCATGTCAAGGACTGCCTTTCAATAAAGTAGCACTTTACTTAGGCTCTATGACAATTTGACATCACCACTATCCCGTAATACCATAGGGAGAGAACAACCCACCAAGACTCCTTCATTTCCATATCGGTCAAAGTTGACCAATCACAAGAGGGCTTTTCAATCCAGGTCAAAAACTGACTTTCAACAACATAGCTTTTTGCCTAGACTCTTTGACAATTTGACATTGCCGCTATCCCATAATACCATAGGGAGAGAACAAACCACCAAGTCTAGTTCATTTCCATATCAGTCAAAGTTGACTTTTTTTTTTTTTTTATTTATTAAAAATTATACAAAATTAAAAATACGTTTCACACAAAATTTTCATAGTCTTTGAACAAAACATGGAAAAAGCAAAAAGGACATTAAGAAAAAATCCATGATTTCCATTTTTTTGTTTTCCAAATTCCTTCAGCCAAGTTTCCTCTTGTCACTAATTACATAAAGGAAAAGTCTTGCCCAAATCAAACCTATACAATCATTCACATTAATTTCACATTGTTTAAATACATATAGATTTCTAGAATCCCACAAAGTTTCTTTCACACAATTCACTAAGAACCATAACACTCTAGCTTTATCATGATTCAGTCCACACAAACCAAACATAACCATTTCATACGTCAGACATTCAACATCTGTTAAACCTTTTATCAGATTTTTCAAACGACTCCACACTTCTTTTGCGTATCCGCACTCCCAAAATATGTGTGGTATATGCTCTGTTCCTCCACAGGTCTCTCTGGGACATTGTCCATTATTTATAAGGTTCCTCCTTCTTTGAAACACTCTAGTTGGAAGACATGATTTTACACACATCCACGCCAAATCTTTCTGTCTGTCAATTCTTTTTTACAAACGTTTTTCCATACAGTCTTCCATCCACTCCTTCCATCTCTTCTTTAGCATCCAGTGAACTCAAAACCCTTTTTCTTTCATACCAAGATTCTGCACTTACACTTTCCAAACCATTCCGTCTTATACATCTTCCCACTCTCACATAAAACCAAGGTGCTTCAAAACATACGGGCTTCCTCAGATCAACAGTACATAAACCATATCTTCTCAAAACACTTCCCCCAACATATCTCACCATACACCCAGCCAAACTTTCTTTCTTACTCAAGTTCACACACATACTTACATACTTGACAGCCAAAAAAAGTTCCACATTAACCATCCCTTTTCCTCCATTCAATTTCTTCTTCATCACTTTCTCTCTTTTTAATCTTTCCATTTTGGAATTCCACAGGAAACAAAAAATGGACCGAATAATTCTATGTAAAACTTTATCTGTAGGTGGAAAGACCATATTAATATATAACAAAATAGGCATAATAACCGCTTTTATAATCAAAATTTTCCCTTGCAGAGTTAAAGACCTTAGAGTCCAAAAATTAAATTTTTGTTTAATTCGCTCATCTACCCTCTGCCAACTTTCATATCCTCTAATATCTAAATCAAAAATGACTCCAAGCACTTTTATCCCACCTCTACATATGTACCTTCCAACCACTCAAATCAATTTCTGCCCATGCTCCAAAACTTTTACATACACTTTTATCCAGATTTACTTTAAAACCGCTTACCATACAGAAACATTCTATTAGCAACCTTGTTCTTCTCAAAGCAGCCTGCGACTTACACACCAAAGTTACGTCATCCGTGTACGCAATCACACGCAAATCTCTTCCACCACTTCCTGGCACTTCAATCCCACGCAAAACTTTATTCCTCATAATCACACGCAACAAGGGTTCAATTGTACAAATAAACAACATTGGGGACAAAGGACATCCCTGTCTTACACCCGATTCAACCCCAAAACCCTCAGTCAAAAAACCATTAACTTGAACCATACTTACCAAATCTCTATACAAACATTTAATCCATGCCAAAAACCTCTCAGGCAACCCCATTCTTTCCAAAACTTTAAACATAAAATCATGCACAACCCTATCAAACCTTCTCTCATACTTTCAGATAACCTTCCATCCTCTAGTACCGTCTTACATATTTCAAACACATACCTACTAATCATATCCCAAAATTCACAATAATACTCAACAGGCAAACCATCCTTCCCCGGCACCTTCTTTTTTTTCCATACTTTCCATACATTCCTCAATTTCTTCTTTTCCCAAATCCTCACACAAATTTTCCTTATCTTCGATAGATAAAGCATCTTCAATCACTGACAAACACTCATTCTCCAAACTTTTATCTTGTTTTTTACCGGTATACAAATCTTGATAAAAATCTTTTACTGTTTTTAATACTTCAGTATTCCCATGCACTTCATCACCACTATCACTCAGCAAACATGTCATACCCACCCTTTTTCCATAAACCTTTTTAAAGAAAAAATCTGTACACTTTTCATCCAAATCTTTCACCACCATTCTAGCTTGCACAATTATTTTCTTTCCCTTAGCATCAAAATATTTTTTAACACATTATTTGGCCTCTTGAATCTCATATTTTACATCCTCACCTAAAGCACGTAATTCTTCCAAATACTGTAACCTTTTTTGCCACTTCTCAAAATCTTCTCTCTCACACCTCACTCTTTCACCCCCTTTTTTACAAAGAAATGTTTTGTTTCTCTTTTTACCCACTCCCACCATTCACACACATTATAAAAATCCCCACGCCTTTTTTCCCATTTCCCAAACCACACTTTATATTCATTCTTTATATTTTCATCCTCCAGCAAAGAAATATTTAACTTCCATACGCCCCTTCCAAATTCTTTCTCACCATCTATATGTATACATACTTTCACACATCCATGATCTGTGAAGGACATTTTCTCCACTTCAAAACTTAAAATCTCTATTGACCTAGAAAAAAAACAAAAATCAATTCTTGACAAAACGTCACCATTTTCAGAAAAAAAGGTAAATTTGTTAGACTCATTTCCTGCAATTTTATATGCATCTTTTAACCCAAAAAGACCCACCATTTCTGATAAGATTTTACTGGACTTATCCATCCCCCCACCATCTCCCCCCAAGAATTTCCTATCACCATCACGTAACACACAATTGTCCCCAACCAAAATAAGGTTCTCTTGTCCTCCTTAAAAAAATCTTAAACGTTCAAATACAACAAATTCTTTCTTTTCTCTTGGCAGGTGCATAAACATTAATTAGCTTAAACAAAAAACCCCCATACTCAAAGTAAACCAGCAATGCCCTGCCTTGGACAATATGAATTATTTTTTTAATAACAAAGTTATTATTTCTAAACAAAATCCCCACACCCCTATTTCTTTCCTTACATGTTGACCATATGCAAGGACCTAGATCCCACTTAGCACAGACAGGTTCTTCAGAAATAGCACATTCCTGTAAACAAATTATACTTAAATTGGTTAAAGCCAAAAAATAAAAAATAGCAGCCCTTCTGTTTGCAGATCTAATGCTTCTTATATTAATTGAGCCTATTTTCAAAGGCCTTTAGATTGAAAAAAAGGGGGAAAAAGCATTTCATCTAAACAACATTCATTTTTTCTTTTGCATACCCATGGCTTTTGTTTTAGGCCCAACACCACCAAGTTTTTTTTGTAGCAGATTCAACACCTCTCATATCTCCATCCCTCTGCCCTTTTCTGAAGATTCCTCTTTCCTGGATTTTTTTGAGGAATCTCCTTGGGACTTTTCAAAAACCAAAGTCTTTGTTAGTTCTGCCACTTTGCCTTTGTCCAGGTATGAAGATACAGGAGCAGAAGAATCAGAGTCAATAGTAGCTGACGACTCATCCGCCACACCATCTTCAGAGCCCGACAAGCTTCCAATAAGGCTACTCCCAGCAGTAGAATCAGGGCTTGTCCACTTCCATTTCCACTAGGCTCGGATCTATACCCATTGGGCCAGGAACCACATCCTCAGGCAGAATATCCCCTTCACCTTCTCCACATAACATGTCAGGGACTGGATCCGCCACCTCCACTACCTCCTCCACCTGATCCTGTAGCTGTTCCTCCTCTGCTGCTGGAATCACTTCTACAGGACCCAAAACAGGTTGTTCAACATTCCCACGAAGGGCATCAGCATATGTCCTGGTTGTGGGACACTGTCTCGCAAGATGGTCACATGAGCCACAAAAGTGACACTTCCTTGCAGCAACACAATCCAAAATCTTATGACCAGGCTTAAAACAATTGTGACATACCTGGCCCACTTCACATTCCTCTTTTGTATGACCAAAACTAAAACAGTAACGGCAAAAGGTAGGTTGTCCCGGATAAAAGAGGAACCCTCGATTACTTCCAATAGAGAAAGATTGAGGGGGATGGCAAAGTCCACCTGTTCCATTTTTGTCCCTCTCAAATTCCACCCAGAAGCGTCTGTCACCAAAACACATTTTCTTTCTTTTCAGCAGGGGAAACATGGCTGCAATATCTGTGTAAAAAGGCTTGAATTTCATTATCCCGGACAAAAGGGTTAAACATATGAACAGTTAAGGGGACCCTTTGTCTTGATTTGCTGACAACAAAGGTGATCCCCTCCAAGTCTGGATGGTTTCTTTGCTCCATACTCCTCTGGTAACAAGTCTGCAACAATTCCATAGTATTAAAATGATATGTTGAAAAAACCCTGCTGTGGGAAAGCCTGGACACAGAAAATCGAAGCATGCTCCATATTCAAAATTCCTTCCACCACCGTCTTCTGGACATGTCTCAAAGTCGATTTTTTCTCCACGGGAACATACAGCCTCACTGTATTCTTTGCATCTGGCGCCAGCTTCGTAGCCATGTTGCCGGCATGAGGAATCGCCTTCTCTCAAAAGATGAATATCCAACACCCAATAGCAGCATGCCCCACAACCCACAATGGGGTATCTTCGGTATTTGGAGGGACTGCCTATACCCAATAGCAGCAGAAAAACCAACCAATCAGGAAAAACCTTCAGGCCGAGTAGTAGGGGGCCGCACCAATGCCTTCAAAAGACTGAGAAGTGATATTGGCCTGTCAGCCTCATGATAAGATGTGACAGTCCGACACATAGCCATGTGTTGTGCTGTGCCAAGTAAGCCTCAACTTCCCTATCCCGTAATACCATAGGGAGAGAACAACCCACCAAGTCTCCTTCTTTTCCATATCAGTCAAAGTTGACCAATCACAAGAGGACTTTCCAATCCATGTCAAAGACTCCATGACAATTTGACATCACCCAATACCTTCCATGATAAGATCTGACATTCCATCACATAACCATGTGTTGTGCTAAGTAAGCCTCAACTTCCCTATCCCGTAATACCATAGGGAGAGAAAAACCGGCAAAGTCTTCTTCATTTCCATATTGGTCAAAGTTGACCAATCACAAGAGGAACTTCCAATCCATGTCAAAGACTGCCTTTCAACAATATAGCCCTTTTCCTAGACTTTATGACAATTTAACATTACCACTACCCCGTCATACCATAGGGAGAGAATAACCCACCAAGTTTCCATCATTTCCATATCATTCAAAGTTGACCAATCACAAGAGGAATTTTCAATCCATGTCAAAAACTGCTTGTCAACAACATAGCCCTTTGCCTAGACTCTATGACAATTTGAGATTGCCGCTATCACGTATTACCATAGTAAGAGAACAACCAACCAAGTCTAGTTCACTTCCATATCAGTCAAAGTTGACCAATCACAAGAGGACTTTCCAATCAAGGTCAAATACTGCTTGTCAACAACATAGCCCTTTGCCTAAACTCTATGACAATTTGACATCACTGCTATCCCGTACAATCATACGGAGAGAACAACCCACCAAGCCTAGCTAATTTTCATATCAGTCATAGCTGACCAATTAGAAGAGGACTTTCTAATCCATGTCCCCTAATACCATAGTGAGAGAACAACCCACAAAGTCTCCTTCTTTTCCATATCAGTCAAAGTTGACCAATCACGAGAAATTTCCAATCCATGTCAAAAACTGCTTTTCAACAACACAGCCCTTTGCCTAGACTCTATGAGAATTCAACATCACCGCTAGCCCGAAATACTATGGGGAGAGAATAACCCACCAAGTTTCCATCATTTCCATATCAGTCAAAGTTGATCAATCACAAGAGGACTTTCCAATCAAGGTAAAAGACTGCCTGTCAACAACAAAACCGTTTGCCTATACTATATGACAATTTGACATTGCCGCTATCCCGTAATACTATAGGTAGAGATCAACCCACCAAGTATAGTTGATTTCCATATCAGTCAAAGTTGACTAATCACAAGAGTTCTTTCCAATCAAGGTCAAAGACTGCCTGTCAACAACATAGCCCTTTGCCTAGACTCTATGACAATTTGACACCACCGCTATCACGTAATACCATAGGGAGAGAACAACCCACCAAATCTCCTTCATTTCCATATCAGTCAAACTTGACCAATCACAAGAGGACTTTCCAATCCAGGTCAAGGTCTGCCTGTCAACAACATAGCCCTTTGCCTACAATAGATTCCTCCCTGCCATACAAAAAAAATAGGAAGACCCACAGCCTTCTATGACGAGCTGTCAGTCACATGGCCCTTTGCCTAGCCTCTATGGCAAATTAGCCATTGCCTAAGCACTCCCATGATGTAAGCTAACATTCCAACACATGTCCATGTGTTGACATGTGCCTAGTAAGCCTCAACTTCCCTATCCCGTAATACCATAGGGAGAGAAAAACCGGCAAAGTCTTCTTTATTTCCATATTGGTCAAAGTTGACCAATCATAAGAGGACTTTCCAATCCAGGTCAAAGACTGCCTGTCAACAACATAGCCCTTTGCCTAGACTCTATGACAATTTGACACCACCGCTATCCCGTAATACCATAGGGAGAGAACAACCCACCAAATCTCCTTCATTTCCATATCAGTCAAACTTGAACAATCACAAGAGAACCTTCCAATCCAGGTCAAACACTGCCTGTCAACAACAAAGCCCTTTGCCTAAACTCTATGACATTTTGACATTGCCGCAATCCCGTAATACAATAGGGAGAGAACAACCCACCAAGTCTAGTTCATTTCCATATCAGTCAAAGTTGACCAATCACAAGAGGACTTTACAATCCAGGTCAAAGACTTCCTGTCAACAACATACTGTAGTTCTTTGCCTAGACTCTATCACAATTTGACATTGCCGCTATCCTGTAATACCATAGGTAGAGAACAACTCACCGTCTAGTTCACTACCATATCAGTCAAAGTTGACCAATCAAAAGGACATTCCAATCCATTGCAATGGACTATTGTGTGGTCCATTCAGGTTTGATTTTAAAAGGGATCTACTTGGGTTTCCTGGCCATCCACAGTATTCCCAAAATTCCCCAGCACAGTTCTACAGCATCAGTACTTTTATTGCCCTGCTTTATTATGCAGCTTGCACATTCATAAAAAGTGTCAGAAAATACCCTAGCTGGGGCCGTTCTGATCTTTGTTCAAAGTAACACCAATTGCCAGTTGGCAGTGTTGACTGCTGGACCCATTGTATTTGATTGATGCAAGGAAGCAAATGATCCATCAATCCTAACTTTAATTGCCATTTAAGTTCCAGGTCCCCAAAAGGATGTCAAAGAAGTTATTTGGTCTCTCCAGCCCAATTTCTTGGAACCAGCCTAAGAAGGACATTATAACTTCACCCTTTCCATGCTAGCAACTACTCAGCTTTTACATATGAGTATGGTGCCATCAGCTGTCGACTTCAGAACTTCAATTCCCTTGGTCTTCCATTTTGGGAGTGATATGAGGGCCAATATGATCTCATCTTTAAGGACACAAAGTCCTTCATTATTGACATAGTAAAAAGTATCTTGGCCATTGATGTTTTTGCTGACTGGGTTTTATTTCTATGTTTGTCTGATCACTTATAACATGCCCTTTGACAGATTTTAGCATGCCCACAAAATAATGGACATCATGAATTTTTGATCTCTTTGAACTTCTGGAGAACAACCAAATCATTCATTACGCCTTGGGTGTCTTTGAGGATGCTGTTTTGATAACAGTACATGTCCTTCCTGGAAGCTCTCTGAAATGTGTTTCATAGGGAGATTTTATTTTTGAATCTGTCTTCTCTCTCTTCTTCTGACTTCTTTTTATGATTCTACTTCAGTGTCTTTGTCTCTTTCATTTTAGTCAAGTTTTCTCAGATTTTTGCCTTTAAAGATTTCTTAGAATTCTGTCCATGGTTCATTTTGTCCAGCATTTATGATTTGTTTTTTTGTATTTTGAAGGCAATGTGATATGTTCTTCAAGTCATAATATCAAAGATGGATAACTATGTTGTTGTAAGGCCTACTTCCAGGGTCTTGCTTGGTTTGCGCACTTGCACATAAAATTACCACCTGGCGCGCACACCAAGTGGGACCCTGAAGTTAGGCCTTGGAGTTGTCCTTTTCAGCTTCACATTAGTAGGCTATGATTTATTGCACAATCTACCCCATGGCTGACCCTTCCCTGATGCCTACAAGCTACTTAACTTGACACGGCATCATACCATGATGAGGAAATAGAACTGAGAGAAGTATAAAATGAAGATTTATGAGACCAGGCAAATACCCTGATACCATGTTCTTGTCATAGTTCCCATTTTAAATAAATGTGTGGTATTAAAGAACCTTTGACCTTTTTCATACTTTCTTCACCTCCAGTGAGGAGATCCCATTATCTCTTCATTGTTATTAGATATTTGTTACTTTAGTGCCCTAAACATTAGAGTTGCCAGCAACCTGGGATTCACAATTTGACTGAGGTTATGGACCACCTACAGGTCCTAGTCAACCCATTTGGTGACCATTTCTGTAATTAGAAAAGGGGAACAGGGAACCACATAACCACAGTAGACCATCCCCATAGAAATACTCAGTGACTGGATGGGTAAGGCTGGTTTTTTGAGAAGATTTATTGATAAAAGAGTTAAATTTGGGGATGTGGAATTTGTTTTAATAAAAAAATGAGTAAATTTAGTAAAAACCCACTTAACGTCATCAGTTAAAATTGTTGCAAAGTGATCATAAAAATGTATGTTTGTATTATATATTTATACTAGACATTAAGCCCGTTAAATTAACGGGCGCTAGAACATATATCGCCAGAGACGGTCCGTGGGGCACATGCGCAGTAGCGCAATCCCAAGGACACAGGGACTGGACGCAGAGACACTTCAGCTTTATTATATAGGATATATTGCACAATACAGTTTGCACATTTTAAAATATAAGGAAAATTATCTTGTCCTGTCTGAGGCCATATGTTGTTATGTGGTCATATTCCAGGTGACTGCTAGGGGCAGATTTATCAAGGGTCGAAGTGAATTTGAGGGAATTTTCGAAGTAAAAAAATTCGAAATTCGAAGTAATTTTTTGGATACTTCGACCATCGAATAGGATACAATGACTTTGAATTTACTTCGAATTCGATTCAAAGTAAAAATAGTTTGAATATTCGACCATTCGATAATCGAAGTACTGTCTCTTTAAAAAAGCTTTGACTTGAATACTTCGCCAAATTAAACCTGCTGAAGTGTCATGTTAGCCTATGCGGACCTTCTAGACCATTTTTCTAAGTCTTCGATTTTACTTTGATCGTTTGATGGCCAAATTCGGTGAAAAATTCTTTCGACTACGATATTCGAAGTCAAAGTATTTTAATTCGATTTTTTACTTTGAAATTAGTCCCTTGATAAATCTGCACCCTAATGTAATTATTTGTATTTTACAATAGGGGTTCATTATACGATTTTGGTAAAGTACAATATTCCCTCATGTAAATATATATATATATATATATATATATATATATATATATATATATATATATATATATATATATATATATATTGTATAGTACATTACACATTATACATTATTTTTATTTTGAAAATTATTTTGAAAATTATTATGTTTTTTTTTGGATAGCAATGCACCAAATACATAAATTTTGGTCAAATGCTGAATAAAAACAAACAAGTACAGAATTGAATTCAAATCTTTATTAGTGCATCCTGATTAAAGTAATAAAAAAATGTTACCAACGTTTGTCACTTTAAAGTCACACAACATGTCAGATTCAGCTTTGATTTGACAAATGTAAATGCTTCAATAAAGCCAAAATCCTAAAAAAAAATACCAGAATTTGACAGATTCCCAAACCAAATCCCTAATTGCTTATATATAAAGGATTGAAAAGTATTATTGGATATTGCTGAATACTCTGCAATAGCCTAATGTTTGATAACATTGCCATATATGGTCAACTTGCTGCAAATATTAAATCAATTTATTCCAAGGCTTCTTATTTAAAAACATTAAAAAAAATCTAGCCAATACATTTTTTTTACCTTTCTTTATTTTTGAACTTTTATTTTTTAATCAATAATAATTGTAAACATGAATTTAATAAGCTACAAAATAACAAAAATTAACCTATATTAAGAACACATTTTATATTCAAAAGAGAAGTATCCAAAATTTCCATTTTACTTTTCTTTTTACCTTTTAGGAATTGGTTTAATTATGCCATGATTGCTATTATTTCTGTTTTATAATCCTACTTTATTTTTTTTTATACGTACACAGGGTTCACATTTTTTTGTGCATATTGAAAGTTAAGAGTTCATATATAAATTAATTTCATACTTGTAAAAGTTGAACATTTTTAAAAAAAAAATCTAAAGTATTTTAATAACTTAATATAATAAAATTAAACGTTTTTTTTACCTTTTATAAATGGTTTGCATTATGCCATTATTATTATAATATCTGTCTTAAAATTCGTTTTCATTTTATGAAATGAAAGTTCACTGTTATTTTGTGAACAATATCAATCAATCAATATTCATGTAAAATGTATTTTCTTTTTATTTAATTTATTTTAATTGTTTAATTTATTTTCCATTTTACTATTTTACTGAACCTGCTGTTTTCAGGCAGAAGCGCAAATTTTATTCTAATAATATCATCAATCGCTGGGATATAAAACTGATTAAAAGTTTCAGCCTTAGTAAAAGTTGATTAAGTTGATTTTAGAGCTCAGGGCCAATCAGTGCCAGACGCACGGGGAGAACGGACCCCGCCATTAACCTGTTTTTGTTAGAAAACACAAGGGTGCAATTCTAGACAGAAATGGATCTCCCAGCAGATTTGCTAATTATTAAGAAGAAACTGATTAAAATAAAACACAAGTTCATCTCCATAGAGACTAAGCTCCTAACTCAATAGCAAAACTTTGTTTATCTGCCGCAGAACTTTCTGCCACCTGAGGATTTAATTACAGGTCGGCGCCAGGGGAATATTCCGCAGGGAACGCGGCACAATTCAGTTTATTCAGCTTCTGATCTCTGTGTTGTTTAACCTGTGCCGCTCTGTGGCTGATGGAGATCTAACAGCACAGACAATGCGTAGCTGTGACATAGAGGCCAAAATAAATAAAACAATTGAAAGGAATGAATAAAATTCATCATTAGGGGTCATTTAGCTGCTGTATTAGCTACACGTGTAACCCTAGCTTGGATAAAAAGTGCCTTGTCCAGCTAATGTTGGTAGAACACAGGTCACACTGGACTCTCTTACCCAGCTGGACTCTTACTAAGTGGATGAGGAAAGGAGATGGTGTTGTGAAACTACACCTCTTTACTACTGTATAGAAATAAATATAGGATGGCAGAGGTTCTTGCAAACAAAAAAAAAATTGTAACCACACTAAAGGGGTAATACTTAAGGATCTGTAAGATAGCATTACATGTGATCAGATACAGTCTTAGTTAAAGCTGTGACACCACTATGGAGAAGATTGATAAGGACTATTGGCCTGGATGCTAATGTCCTCGAGGGAGACCAGGATCAACTATCACCTAGTGGTCCAGATCCCTACATTAGATATGGTGCAGGATATAATGTACTAAGACTATACCTTCTCTACTTTAATCCCTTCACTTTAGTCCAGTGGTTTCCATCTATCAATCTTTAGCTGGAGCACAAGCTGCTCTTTATAGCGTTGCCTTACTATCTCACCTTCCTGGCACAGCCAGTCCAGTACCTGACTAAACCTCACTCACAGGGACCCTGTTTTCTGACTTTCACTAACAGGGGTGTCCCTTTTGGCCTTTTTGACTCCAGGCTCCCAAAACACATCCACCTGGGTCAGAAAATAGAGGCCAAACAAGAAATGCAAACCCTTCCCAATCAATATATTAACATGTGACAGGAAGTGGCCATGGTCTCTATGAGCCAATAACATAGATATGTAAGTAGGATGACTTAGATACACAAGATTCTGCCAGGCAACTAGGGAATAGTATGTGTGGGGAATTTCCATCCATAAAGACTGTTAACCTTATGGGTCCCTAGACATGTTATGGGTTAATGGCTAAATGTAAAGACTAACTTCACCTTTAAAGAAACACTCCAGGACAGAAAACACAAGAGCAAAGAAAAAGTAGATCCCTGTACTGGCTATGGTGGGTGTTGACTATAAGGCTGCCAGACGCCACTCACCTTCATTGAATTTGTAACCGGCTGATGCAGCCAATCCCACAGGCACAAGTGGGTGGGTTTTAATGGGTATATTTTGCACCCGTCGTGGCACTGGCACTGGGATTGTGCACCTCCTGCCCACTAAGTACAAATGATTTTTGCACTGTTCATCCCTCTGCCCAACCTCCTGTTCTGTTGACGCTGGGGAACCTTGGAGCCGCACCATCTCCAAAAGTGTGCGTAGCTCCAGATTTCCAACATTGGCCTACTTCAATTTGAACAGCGAAGCTGCACCTTTTCGATGGACATAAGTGATGCCATCTGGACTTGGAATTATAAGAGAAAACATGGCATTGTGGGTAAAAATGCATTGCACTTTCAGGTTGTAAATGCCCCTTATGCCTTGTGCCTATTCATTGTGAGGGAGGTGCAAGGCTAAGGGCTCTGTTTCGTGGGTGCAATCCACTGAACCACTATTACAGGTCAATTCTAATACCATTGCATTTTTCAGATGTTAGTAGGTATGCTCTATTCTGAACTGTGTCAGGGTCTGACTATTCCTCCTATATTGGGTCCTGGTGCCCCAACATGGTCATGTCATAGTAACATAGTAAGTTAGATTGAAAAAAAGACACACGTCCATCAAGTTCAACCTTTTAACTCTATTTTAAAAAATTCCTTCCTGACTCCAAAATGGCAATGTCCCTGGATCAACTTGTACTCTGAGCTATCTTCCATATCATTGTATTCCCTCCCTCACTTGCTAAACACCATCCAACCCCTTCTTATACCGATCTAATATATCAGCCTGTACCACTGATTCAGGGAGACAATTCCAAATCTTCACAGCTCTCACTGTAACAAACCCCTTCCCAATATTTAGCTGGAACCTCTTTTCTTCTAATCGGAATGGGTGACCTTGTGTCAGCTGGAAAAACCTACTGGTAAATAAAGCATTAGAGAGATTATTATATGATCCCCTTATATATTTATACATAGTCATCATATCACCCCTTAAGCGCCTCTTCTCCAGAGTAAACATCCCCATAGCTAAGATTTTCCCTTTACCAGCTTAGTTGCCCTTCTCTGTCCCCTCTCTAATACAATAATGTCCTGTTTGAGTGATGGAGACCAAAACTGTATGGCATATTCTAGATGGGGCCTTACCAGTGCTCTATACAGTGGGACCCCCTCCTCCCGTGACTCTCTGCCCCATTTAATACAACTCAAGCCCTTATTTGCCCTTGATGCTACTGACTGGCATTACTTGCTACAGACAAGTTTATCATCTACAAGGACTCCAAGCTCCGTCTCCATTATGGATTTGCCTAGTGCAGTCCCATTTAGGGTATAAGTGGATATTGTTACATCCCAGGTGCAGGACTTTACATTTATCAATATTGAATCTCATTTGCCACTTAGCTGCCCAGATTTCCAGTTAGTCAAGATCATGTTTTGCAAGTGCCACATGCTGGATGGAAATAATTGGGCTGATAGTTTTGTGTCATCTACAAACACTGATACATTACTTACAATACCCTCCCCTAAGTCATTAATGAACAAGTTAAATAAAAGTGGCCCCAATACTGAGCCCTGAGGGACCCCACTAAGAACCTTACTCCAAGTAGAGAATGTCCCATTAACAACCACCCTCTGTACCTGATCCTGTAGCCAGTTTCCTATCCATGTGCAAACGACTTCATTAAGCCCAACAGACCTTAGTTTAGAAATCAGTCGTTTGTGGGGCACAGTATCAAACACTTTGGCAAAATCCAAATAGATCACATCTACTGCCCCCCCCCCCACTATCCAGAATCTTACTTACCTCATCATAAAAAGCAATCAAATTCGTCTGACATGACCTATCCTTCATAAAGCCATGCTGATTGTTGCTCATAATGTCATTCATTAGGACAACATTTTGAATGTGATCCCTTAACAAGCCTTCAAATAATTTTCTCATTCCTCTGGTATGGCAGAATATCGGCAATCAAAATGAACATTCTTTCCAAATTTCTTTACCTGCCCCACCTACCACCACATTCAATGACATGCAAGCAACTCTCCACAAATGTATCTGGGTACAGCTAAATGCTTATGGAAATGGAAACAGTTGCAGCCCCCAACTCTGATGGAACCTACTGCATCAACTAAACAGAGGACCATCCTCCCTTCACTTCCGATGGAGAACTCTCTCATTCCAATAAAGCCACAAAAGTACACACCCCACCCATGTTGTTATGTGCTGTGGCCAAGATGATGCATAGCTAAATGTTGTACAATATATATATATATATATATCTACACAATTATGGTGTAATATAGTTTTGCATCTGTGTTCTTAAATATGATCCCCGGTCGGACTCTTTGGCATTTTACCACTCTTTTTCTTTTTTTCTTTTCTAATCTTTTCAATAATGCATAAGTGTGTGGTTTCACAGTTGGACATTCATACTGTAATGCCTCTCACAATTTAAATAATTCATAACCTAATTTCTTGTGACCAATTAGGTAACCAGCCTTTTTTGTATTCTTCTGATTAAGCAACCTTAATTTCTGAATAAGGTCCTCTAGTAAATCTACTTATCCTTTGTGTGGACTTCTTTACTATACTCAACAAACTCTACAGATTTGGAATAGAAGTCACGACATGACTTAACATCTGCATATCCTAGAAACCAACTGAGACTTCTATGTCAGGTATCAGAGGACAAACATACGCACAATTGAAGACCTGCTGGACCACGCTTTCAGATGCAGATCTAACAAAAAAGGTCCAAACATGCCAGATGAAACTGTTTGAATATTTCCAGCTTGGACATTTTATGCAACAGTATCTTCAAAAATTGCAATTGAGTCATTAGCACTATCTGACCTACCCCAGAATGGAATTATTTCTAGGATTTAAAAGTTATTGACGGATCTGCCAAACCATTTTGTGAAACACCCATGTATTTTCTGAGCCTGTCCCATTACATTTCTGGGATGAGATCCACATACCTTTATTCTAGGTCAGGGGTCCCCAACCTTTTCTTACTCGTGAGCCACATTAAAATGTAAAAAAGAGCTGGAGAGCAACACAAGCATGAAAATGTCCATGGGGATATCAAATAAGGGCTTTGATTGGCTGTTTAGTAGCCTCTATATGGACTGGTAGCCTACAGGAGGCTCTGTTTGGCAGTACATCTGTTTTGTATACAACCAAAACTTGCATCTAAGCCAGTAATTCAAAAATAAACATCTGCTTTGAGGCCACTGGGAGCAACATCCAAGGGGTTGGTGAGCAACATGTTGCTCACGAGCTACTGGTTGGGGACCACTGTTCTAGGTAGATCATTCTCTGAGTTTTTCAAACACTCCAAAATGTTATCAACTCATGTTCTCACTGACACTTTCTAGATTATATCTGCTAGATGAAAATCTTCCCTGAATTTAGCTGAAGTGGTTTACTAGGTTAAGAACAAAAGGGTATTTGATGGGAGAATAGCATCTTTGTAAAATAGGAATCCTTGATATTCAGAAATTTGGTCTATTATAGAAATCAAGTGCCCTTCCATTTAAACTTGCCATACTGATTGTCAAAAACCTCATGTTTTAAGCTATTTTCCCTTTTATCCTTATCAAAATTCCAGGCTGATTTCTTTTCTTTTTTTCCACTGTTTTCTTTCATGTTAAACTTTTCCACTTAACTGTTTACTTAGCAAACACGATCTGTCAATTGTTACAGAAATACTGTGCGTTCCTCAGGCTGATGGCCATTTTGTCCTGCAAAATTGTATAAATAAAACTATAAGTTACACCTAAATCAAATCTGTTTGTTTTTTTTTTAGTATAATTAATTTGGCAGTCTGCTGATAGCAATCCCAAAATAAGATCTAACTGTCCTACTTTTTTAACTACAGATGCCCAGAATTGTATGAAATGCTCTAAATACGAAAAGTCAAATTCTAAAAGAAACAGCTGCATCCCAAGAAATAGGAATTACCTTTCCTATGAAGACCAACTAGGTGCTACTTTATCCCCAATCTCTGTAATATTATCCATCACTTGTGCTGTAATCCTGGGAATCTTTATAAAGTACCGTGAGACTCCTATAGGGAGAGCCAACAACCGAAATCTCAGCTGTCTCCTCCTCATCTCTCTCATGTTGTGTTTCCTCTGCACTTTATTATTCATTGGACGCCCAACACAGACATGTTGTCTCCTCCGACAAGTAACATTTGGGATTGTATTTACCATTTCTGTTTCTTCTGTGTTGGCTAAAACTCTCACAGTTATTATTGCCTTCAATGCCACAAAGCCTGGGAGCAAGCTGAAGAAGTATGTAAGAACCCAACTGTCCATCATATTAGTCATTGTATGTTCTTTAGTTGAGATTGTGATCTCTGCTGTGTGGTTGGCCTCCAATCCCCCATTTCCAGAGGATGATACTTTTTCTGATCCAGACTATATTATCCTGCTGTGCAGTAAAGGGTCAGGCTTTTTCTTCTTCTGTTTAATTAGATATATGGGAACTTTGGCCCTACTAAGTTTCATTGCTGCATTTCTAGCCAAAAATTGTCCTGATCGATATAATGAGGCTAAAAACATCACTTTCAGTATGTTGGTGTTCTGTAGTGTGGATACAGGTTATTATTCCCTCTAGATCCTCCAAATGACTCGATAGTCTGACTCTTCAACAGGTTGGTGGAGTAGCGATCTCCACTGCAGTAACATGAAGTATAACAGAAACCAGAGAGTCTTCAAATGTGAATGAATTTTATTAGAGCTCTACATGTTTCGGACCTCTGGGGTCCTTCCTCTGGTGCACGTCACACTGTTTGTAACTTGCACCAGAGGAAGGACCCAAGAGCTCCGGTTTCTGTTATACTTCATGTTATAACTCCACCAACCTGTACGTGTTCTGTAGTGTGTGGGTGACATTTGTCCCTGCATACCTGAGCAGTAATGGGAGTAGAATGGTGGCAGTTGAGATATTTGCCATTTTATTCTCCAGTGCTGGATTATTGGGCTGTACTGTATATTCATTCCCAAGGCCTATATTATATTTTTAAGGTCTGACATGAACACAAAAGCGACTGTTAGAAAACATTAGAACTCAGTAGAATTAGTTATGGCTAAGAATTGTTTAAGACCATGGAGAGGATTTGTATTCTGTTCATAACTCTGGGTCTTGGTTTATACAGAGTCACATGGTTGTTTTGAGTTGAGAATGTCAAACCCTATTGTCCCTCTCTCTGTCTCTCTCTCGGCACCAGCACTCTACTGTATTCAACTGGGTACTTTTCATAAGAATAACAAATCAAACTATATGAAAGCACTCACTATGCAGCTACACTTTCACATTTAATAAAGGAGACAAATTTAGTTACATGGCTTGTAAAAAGTATGCATAGGTTGTGACTTAAAAACAAGGCAGTCTGTGCATCAGTCCTAACTAAATAAAACCAAGGGCATTATTTTTGGGAGAGAAAGACAATGGCTGCTATAATACGGTATCTGGTAGAACTCTATAGGGAAGGTACAGATCTCCCAGAATGCTCTATGAGAGACACAATATAAAGGGAATTACAGATGCTTTAAACAATCTGCAGTTAACTAGTACTGCGGGTAGGGTTGCGACCTGTCCGGTTTTCGTCAGGACAGACCATTTTTTGGAAGGGCTGCCTGCCTGGATTTCCAAATTAGGAAATCTGGACAGGACATTGCATGACGATCAGCCCCTTCGTTTCTACGTTTTCTTTCAACGTTTTTCTACGCTATCTACATTTTCTTTCTACGTTTTCTTTTCTACAATGAGTGGATTTATTTGTCAGGATTTGCGGCAAAATTCTGTACTTTGCCACTTGCAAATTTTTTCTCGAAACTGTGGCAAAAATTTGCAATGGAAAAGTTTGGCGCAACAAAAAAAAAATGTCACATGTAATAAAAGTTTTGATGCCCATTGACTTAAATGCATTTGGACAAAACATTCGCCGAGACAAAAAAGTCACCAATTTTTTTGATGCCCATTGACTTTTACATACTATACAGTGTTTAACATATCACACATTAGTTAAACATTTCATGTAGTTATTGGATGTAATATGAAGGCAACAATTAAACTAGACACATCCTAAAAGAAGGAAAAACACCAGCTTGTGTCAGATATTCTTTAGTGTACTAATGTTGCACCCCCAACTATTTGTCCCAAATTATATATTTCTTAATGCTACATCTGTTTTGGTATATGATGTTCTTTAACTTGAACATATGTTTAACCTTCTGGATCCACTGTGCAGATGTGGGAGGTAAGGGATCCTTTCATTTCCTTCTAATGAGTTTCTTTGCTAAGAATAAACTCCCTGTAGGTATGTGTAGGTGTCATTGAGACCAATCCCAAAATAGCATACACTTGTAGTTCTCGGGATTTGTGTCTCATAAAATTATGTCTTAAGTGTCAAGAACCTCTGCCCATAATGCTCCAAGGCTGTGTAATCCCATACCATATCCCATACCATATGGCGAGGGAAGCATGTTGGGTGTTACTCTTGGGATATTTAGAGGAGGATGTGGAAAAAATATCATGTAATTTAGTTGGATAATACTATGCTCTATGAATGAGGTAAAGTTGTATCATTCTGTCTCTATATTGAGGAGGCAAGCAACTCCTCCCATTCCTCCTCCTCTAGGATACCAATCTATCTCTCCCATTTTCCTTTGAGAGCATGGTTTATTGAAAAGTGTCATGTGAAGACCTGAGTATAATCTGGATATGAGGCCTTTTGTAGAGCCCTGCGACAGATAATCAACCAAACTATGTTGAGCTAACTTGTGAGGCCTTACCCGGTGCGGCGGGGACGCCTGCCGCGCCATAAGCAGGGACGCCCACCATACAAAGCCAATCCTTCCCTCACGCCAGTGCTGGACTCTTATTGCGCACGCGCCTCGACGGTTCTTAAAGGCACAGGCGTGCTGGCGTCATGACGCCAGCGCGCAACTGGCGCCAAATTCAAAAGTTTAAATAGCCCATTTTCATTACTGGACCTTGCCCATGATAGGAGTTTGTTCCTGGCGCTATCTGAGCTTTATCTATTCTGTTTTGAACCTGTTTGATTCCTGTTGTGACCCCCTGCCTGGCTTTTGACTATTCTGACCTCTGGATCCTGACCCCTGCCTGAATTCCGACTACCTCTTCTGCTAAATCCCCTCTGTTTGACTTCCTGGTTTAACCCTTGCCTGCCTGACTATGTTTACTCTCTGCCTGTCCCGACCCGGCCTGATCCGACTACTCTATTGCCTAACGTCTTGTACCGCGACCTTCGGCCTAAAGACTTTGCTTTACAGTCGTGCCCCTCTGCCTATCCAGAACCTCTAGCCTTGCACCTCTCGTTTAAGTCCTGGTGGCATCCAAGTAGCTGAGGGCTCCTCCCGATGCAAAAGGCGGTCACACTACTGGTGAAGCACGAGCCAAGACCAGGGTGCTTGCCATTTGTTCTGGTGTTGGGTGCCGACCATGACATAACTGAATTGTTTGCTTACTATTTTGCATTGTTACCATTAATGTATGGGCAGTTGGAAGTTACTTTGCAATGTTATAAAGGAGAGGGGCTGATGAATGCCGCCATCTGAGTATGGCAGGGAGATATACATATTGGCCAGAATTATCTCTTTGGCTTCAATTAGACAATGTACAAATACAAATCTGCCCCTTGGGTCAATCCTAATGGAGAGAAGCTTAAAACAGACGTATTTCTTAACTAATATTGAAGTGCCTGTGGTGTAGGATGAATACGCTGAGTGGTAGCACCACCCGACCCAAGGTTTTATGAGCGTAAACAATTTACTTCCATTGAGGTGCGTTTCTTGTAAGAACACTATGGGGCAAATTCACTAACTGGTAAAATTCACCAGCAACGGCTTTGCAGCGATCGCAACACTTCGCCAGGTGTAAATCACTAAGATGCAAAGTTGTGTCCAGGCCGCCTCATGCTGGCGGAGTTTTGCTAGTGTTACTTTAGAAATCAAAGCGAAGTTGCGCTAGTGTTGGCTAATTTGTATACGACGGAAAATTATAAAGCTGCATGGACGTATATGTTGCGGCAAATACATTACATTACACAAGTCCAGGGAACCTTAATAAAGACAATAGAGTTGTTATATTGCCCTACACATGAGCCATATGTTAGAAAATGTATGGGGGAACCCGGACACCCCAAAAAAATTTACAGACTTTTGCAGCCTATCACGCATCTATTGCACTTCCCATGATCTGATCTGGCGAAGGCAAGTCTGGCGAAAGAGCTAACGATCAGTAAAATCCGCATCTTAGTGAATTTGAGGAGTTACGTCCATTCGCCAGAGCAAAAATTCGCCTGGCGATAGAGTGCGAATGATCGGTAGCATCTGCCTCTTTTGCTAGCGAAATTACAATTACGCCATTAGTAAATTGGCGTAGTGCCTGAATGATGTCATGCTGGCGATTTTTCACCAGCATTAGTCACTTCCCTTTAGCAAATCTGCCCCTATGTCTGGGTTTCGCTTTTTTTTTAATGGTCAGTCTGCGCTTTACTGGATCGTTAAGCTCTCTCACATTCCATCTTATTATTAAATGACCCATTGCATATAATTATTCTGGCAATGACTGTTTTTGTGACCCTTAACTTAATGAACATTTTGGTACAATAACTATAAACATCCTCAGGCCCCTGTGAATAGTGATGGGCGAATTTGTGCAGTTTCGCTTCGCCGAAAAATTCGCGAATTTCGCGCGAAATTCGCGAAACGGTGAAAAATTCGCGAAACTGCACCGGCGTCTCGTTGTTGACGCCGGCGCCCGTTTTTGACGCCGGCGCCCGTTTTTCGACGCCGGCGCCCGTTTTTTGCGCCGGCGTCCGTTTTTTCGAAAATTTTTTTTTAAATAAATTCGCCCATCACTACCTGTGAACCATTGGGTTGGCAAGATTCAATATCTACAGAAAAGTTTATATCAAAAACGATATAAGTCCCAAGGCTTCTTCAAGTAAAAAATATTAATTTATTGTTATTCACATTAAAACAGTAACTAGTAAATACTACCCCCCATACCCCACCTTACGCGTTTCGCACCCTCCTTGAATGGAAAGATTCAATATCTACCTCGCCTGAGTCAACATTGGAACTTGTAACTCTCCCCACCATCGTATCCTTCCCCTTCCACCCAGTCCCAACTGTGGCTAGAACTCTTTTCCCTAACCAATACAGTAATTAGTGATGGGCGAATTTGGGATGTTTTGCTTCACTGAAAAATTGGTGAAACGGCGCCGGCGTCTCATTTTTGACGCCAGAGTCTGTTTCTCTGACTCGTGCAGGTGACAAGGTTTAATTCTAACCTGTTTCTTTGGCCCAACTAAGGAAAAAAAGAAGCAGTATTTTATTATTCATTATTATATCAAACCAAGATGACTCATAATAGTGTAACTTTATAGGAACTGAACGTTTCAGACAGGGCAGGTATATAAAGACTTGTCACTGATAGTAACCTAGAAATGATTATATGTCAATGGGGAACGTGTAGACAGGCAGAGGTCACCAGCCATGGCCCATCTATAAAACTTGGTTTATCCCTTTTAGAAGATTATAAAGTTGACAGGTATGGGGCTCTGGAATGGGTGGAAAGTTGGGAGGAATTGAATACTAATATTAAAACCAGATTTGGAGACCATGGCGCAAATTCACTAAGCGCCGAACGCTAGCGTCAATTCGCTAGCGTTTGGCATTGTGCAAATTCACTAACGAACGCTGGCGTAAATTCGCTAGCGTTACTTCGCACCCTTACGCCAGGCAAATTTTCGCTAGGGACGTAACTACGCAAATTCACTAACTTGCGCATTGTTCTTAACGCTACCTTTTACGCTAGACTTCCTTCGCCACCTCAGACCTGGCGAAGCGCAATAGAGTAGAAAGGGATTGTTTCAAAAAAAGTCAAATTTTTTTCTAAGTCCCAAAAAACGCTGGCGTGTTTTCTACATGATGGGTGATAGGCTGAAAAAGATCGAAAATATTTTTGGGGCTCCCTTCCTTCCCCCCTACATTTCCTGACTCATGGCAACTTACCTAGACAGTGGGCACGTGTAGGGCAAAATAACATTTATATTTGATGATTTGAAGGTTTTCTAGGCATTTGAAGTGGTGATACGTGTTCCTCCATTGAAATTTGAATTTGGCTCCGTATGCAAATGAACCATCGCTAGCGAAACTTTGCATCGCTTGGCGAATTAACGCCAGCGCAACTTCTAAAACTTACGCTACCCCTGTGCGCAACTTCGGATTTTAGTGAATTTGCGGAGCGCTGGCGAAAATACGCCTGCCGAAGTGCGGTGAAGAGCAGCGAAGTTGCGCCTGGCGCAACTTCGAATCTTAGTGAATTTAGAGAAACTAAGGCGACGACCCAAGATACTGTTAAGAGTAGACACCTAGATTAGATCCCTATCAAATCAGCGGCCATTGGAAGACTACTAGCAGAAGTGAATGTTCATGACCAAACTCTGGATCCTAAACTTAATTGAAGGAGAAGATACTAATTTATTGCTTCAGTCGATAGAGAGGTCTGATTCAATCAGTGCAATTTATAAATAACGAAAAAAGAAAAGAAAGAACCCCTCTTCTGACTAGTAATTCATTGGTTCACTTAGAAGTCAGAGGAGGGGTTCTTTCTTTCCTTTTTTCGTTATTTACAAACTCTGGATACTGTCTGGCTTTTGCATCAGGACCCCAAGAAAAGTATTACATGAAAAAATACTGTTACCCCTACAATGTGGGCACAACTGTCATTCTAAAAAGAATAATTGAACTTAACATTAACCCTCCTATCCTGAGTCATTTACAAAGCCTGCTATTTACTAAGGATTGACTTGGTTTATCTCTCTGACGTTCGGTGGCTACAAACTCTTTAAAGGGGACCTGTCACCCGAAAAAAATATTCCAAACCCTATTTGATCACGTTAGTCAAGCAAAATGAACTTTAATTACACTGTAAAAATGACTTGAATCTTGTTTCCTTCCGTCTGGAAATGAATAATTATAGAAAACACCAGAATAGAGGATCTCATGTCCTTCCCCATGTCCTGGTTACACAATTAAATGGTGAAGAGACAGAGGGAATGTGGGGAGAGCAGTGACATGTAGGAAGTGCTGAATGGAAAGTAAAAAATATTCATTGACAGCTGAGATGGTTTAATGAGTTTATAACAGCTGTAAATGCTCAAATGATAATAATAATTTGGGTTTCCTGTTTAATTTGAAAAGGGCATTTATTATACAGCTTTTTATGTGTGGGTGACTGGTCCACTTTAAGGGGCAAATTCACTAAGCAGCGAAGCGCCGAACGCTAGCGTTAATTCGCTAGCGTTTGGCATTTTCGGCACTTCGCAAATTCGCAAACGCTGGTGTAATTTCGCTAGTGTAACTTCGCACCCTTACGCCTGGCGAATTTGCGCAACGAACGAAACTACGCAAATTCGCTAATTGTTCTTTACGCCACCTTTTACACTAGACTTCCTTCGCCACCTCAGACCTGGCGAAGCGCAATAGAGTAGATAGGGATTGCTTCCAAAAAAGTCAAATTTTTTTCTAAGTCCCAAAAAACGCTGGCGTGTTTTCTACATGATGGGTGATAGGCTGAAAAAGATCAAAATTTTTTTTGGGGCTCCCCTCCTTCCCCCCTACATTTCCTGACTCATGGCAACTTACCTAGACAGTGGGCACATGTGTAGGGCAAAATAACATTTTTATTTGATGTTTTGAAGGTTTTCTAGGCATTTGTAGTGCTGATACGTGTTCCTCCATTGAAATTTGAATTTGGCGCCGTATGCAAATTAAGCATCGTTAGCGAAACTTCGCTTCGCTTGGCGAATTAACTCTAGCGCAACTTCGCAAACTTACGCTACCCCTGTGCGCAACTTCGGATTTTAGTGAATTTGCGGAGCGCTGGCGAAACTACGCCTGGCGAAGTGTGGCGAAGTGCGGCGGATTTGCGCCTGGCGCAACTACGAATCTTAGTGAATTTGCCCATAAGTCTCTGGCTTCCTGGTAATGAAGGAAGTCAGGGCAGTGGTTCTTCTTACTTTACCATTATAGGCTTCTGTTGCTTTGGAATGTGACCCACTCCTCTTGCCTTACAAAAAACACCTATCACAGCAGGATGGCACCATAGTCCACAAGTGCTGATGAACCCTATTCCCATATACTAAAAATATCAGGAAAGAAAAATGTAGCAATATTCCCGGGGCACCCAGAAATTCCATTCTTTGGGGCAAATTCACTAAGATGCGAAGTTGCGCCAGGTGCAACTTCGCCGCACTTCGCCAGGCGTAGTTTCGCCAGCGCTCCGCAAATTCACTAAAATCTGAAGTTGCGCACAGGGGTAGCGTAAGGTTGCGAAGTTGCGCTAGCATTGATTCACTATGTAAAGCGAAGTTACGCTAGCGAAGGCTAATTTGCATACGGCGCGAAATTCAAATTTCAATGGAGGAACACGTATTAGCACTACAAATGCCTAGAAAACCTTCAAATCAGCAAATAAAAATTTTATTTTGCCCTACACATGTGCCCACTGTCTAGGTAAGTTGCCATGAGTCAGGAAATGTAGGGGGGAAGGAGGGGAGCCCCAAAAATATTTTCGATCTTTTTCAGCCTATCACCCATCATGTAGAAAACACGCCAGCGTTTTTTGGGACTTAGAAAAAAATTGACTTTTTTGGAAACAATCCCTATCTACTCTATTGCGCTTCGCCAGGTCTGAGGTGGCGAAGGAAGTCTAGCGTAAAAGGTAGCGTTCAGTACACTGCGCAAGTTAGTGAATTTGCGTAGTTATGTCGCTAGCGAAAATTCGCCTGGCGTAAGGGTGCGAAGTAACACTAGCGAAACTACGCCAGCGTTCGTTAGTGAATTTGCGAAGTAACGGAAAATGCCAAACGCTAGCGAATTAACGCTAGCGTTCGGCGCTTCGGCGCTTAGTGAATTTGCGCCTTTGTGTCTTTATTAGAATCTGTGATCAATCTCCTCCAGGACTGACATTACACTGTATTTCTGTTAGAATTCACAACAACCTAAACTGAATGATTTGTCACTTAATAATGACCAACATAAAGTTTAATTAGATATTAAAGCAGCCTGGGTAGCTATAAAAATGACCAGTACCCCATAGACAACTCCTGGTAGAAGACTCACTGATACAATGTCGATTGGGTTCCCTGCAGGACGTCTTTTCTCCAACACTCATTGGTAATCATTACTGGTAACTGTTTGAGGCGAATTTATGCGGCAGGCGCGAATTTGAGGCGAATTTCCGCTTTTCGCCACTGGTAAATAAATTTGCGAAATTGCCATGAAAATCTTTTTTGACGCTGGTGACAATTCCTACGCCGGTGAAATTTTCAACGGCGGTGACAATTTAATGCATGCCCATTATTTTTAAGGAGCGTCAAATTGTCTCCGGCGTCTATTTTTACACATGCGAATTGACACCGGCGTCAAAATTCAGTTTTCGTGAATTTTTCATGATTTTGCAAATTTCACAGGAAATTAACAAATTTTTTTGGCGAAGTGAAATGGGACAAATTTGCCCATCACTAGTAACTGTGCTGAATGGCAGTAGACTTATTCTCAATATTCCAGCCCACCAAGGAATCTATAGTTCTTATTATTGATTGGCTATTTCCTTGACTTGTTGCTGGTCCATCCCAGCTAATGGCAGGTAGGTGGGACCACCAGTTTTCCATACACTTGAACTTCACATAACTGCACAATGGCCAACCCTGGTCTCATAATGTTGACAAAGCGCCCGATCATCCCATTGCACTCGAAGGTCATAGTGTCCCCATTCCCAATGTAAGTGATCTCCGCGCAGCTGGTAGGGGATATAAAATATGAGTATTAGGTTTCCATAGTAATATAATCTTACTTTCCCTTTATCATTTGTCTATTAGAGATCTATTCCATGTGTAGGGAGGTAGCACAGCCCAATAAGGGTAACAGTTCAATTACATACAGAAGGGTGTCTGTTATACAAATATTACTATATAAAATATATATATATATATAATATTCTTATAGTCTGCAGGGTAAGTGCTTATTTGTACCTTGGGTACCCCTGGAACTATAGCAGGGTGACACCCCAATGTTTCTATATATCTGTAACCTTGTTATGAGCTAAGGGGGCCCAGTCTGAAGGTCAGTTAGGGGGAGATTTGGGGTGAATGCTTATTTGTACCCTGGGTACCCCTGGAACTATAGCAGGGTGACACCCCAATGTTTCTATATATCTGTAACCTTGTTATGAGCTAAGGGGGCCCAGTCTGAAGGTCAGTTAGGGGGAGATTTGGGGCGAGTGCTTATTTGTACCCTGGGTACCCCTGGAACTATAGCAGGGTGACACCCCAATGTTTCTATATATCTGTAACCTTGTTATGAGCTAAGGGGCCCAGTCTGAAGGTCAGTTAGGGGGAGATTTGGGGTGAGTGCTTATTTGTACCCTGGGTACCCCTGGAACTATAGCAGGGTGACTGTTACCCCAATGTTTCTATATATCTGTAACCTTGTTATGAGCTAAGGGGGCCCAGTCTGAAGGTCAGTTAGGGGGAGATTTGGGATGAGTGATTATTTGTGCCCTGGGTACCCCTGGAACTATAGCAGGGTGACACCCCAATGTTTCTATATATCTGTAACCTTGTTATGAGCTAAGGGGGCCCAGTCTGAAGGTCAGTTAGGGGGAGATTTGGGGTGAGTGTTTATTTGTACCCTGGGTACCCCTGGAACTATAACAGGGTGATACCCCAATGTTTCTATATATCTGTAACCTTGTTATGAGCTAAGGGGGCCCAGTCTGAAGGTCAGTTAGGGCGAGATTTGGGGTGAACGCTTATTTGTACCCTGGGTACCCCTGGAACTATAGCAGGGTGACACCCCAATGTTTCTATATATCTGTAACCTTGTTATGAGCTAAGGGGGCCAAGTCTGAAGGTCAGTTAGGGGGAGATTTGGGGTGAGTGCTTACTTGTACCCTGGGTACCCCTGGAACTATAGCAGGGTGACACCCCAATGTTTCTATATATCTGTAACCTTGTTATGAGCTAAGGGGGCCCAGTCTGAAGGCCAGTTAGGGGGAGATTTGGGGTGAGTGCTTATTTGTACCCTGGGTACCCCTGGAACTATAGCAGGGTGACTGTTACCCCAATGTTTCTATATATCTGTAACCTTGTTATGAGCTAAGGGGGCCCAGTCTGAAGGTCATTTAGGGGGAGATTTGGGGTGAGTGTTTATTTGTACCCTGGGTACCCCTGGAACTATAGCAGAGTGACACCCCAATGTTTCTATATATCTGTAACATTGTTATGAGCTAAGGGGGCCCAGTCTGAAGTCAGTTAGGGGGAGATTTGGGGTGAGTGCTTATTTCTACCCTGGGTACCCCTGGAACTATAGCAGGGTGACTGTTACCCCAATGTGTCTATTATATATTTTGGGGTGCATGTTTATTTGTTTCTGTAGGTACCCCTGGAATTAGAGCAGGGATAATCTGTTATACAAATGTTTTCTACTGTTTGTAGCAAATGGGAAGCCCAACCAGGCTAAGAACCACAGTTGTAAGTAAATATAACAGTTCCAACTATTAGTAGAGATAGTGTGTGAGATACAGTATAGTGCAGGTCTATGGAAGGAAGAGGAATAGAGTCCTGCAGGTATTACACAAAATATTAAAAAACGACAACATATATTAAAAAACAAACATATACCTCGGGTTGTTATTGCCGTTATTTTCTAATGAGTCGCCAACGAGAATCAGGGCCCCATTAAGTCCATCTGAGCAGCAGTCGCCCCTGTTGGTCACCACCACCTGGGAAATCTTATAGGACTGCAGTAAATCCACTCGCCACCAGGGGGACTGTTCAGCAGTGGTGAGAGAGCAGGAGCCATGGTAATAGTTATTATCCAAGTTTCCATCATTAGAATTGGCAGCGAGGGCTAAATACCCAATGTTGTAATTGTAGTAGGTAGAGGACTGAGTCGCACGGCCATGAAGGGCAAGATTCCCAACTATAGAGGAAATAATATGGAGGATGAGCCATTGGAACTCTACTGTTGGTCATTAATCTAATAAAACATTGGAGGGACATGATGTATTTAACCCCTCATGCACCCACACATGGTATAATAATGATAATTGTTTTAATAGTCAGTAGATCCAAGGAGTGGCTGGAGTAATGCCAATGCCAATTTACCCATTAGATATAGTGGTTACGGCCACTAGGCTTAAAGGGGACATATACCTACCCACACAACTTCATGTGTATTTGCTCTCTTTAATTTACTGAATAGCAATGCAGGGAACATCTCCTGGTGCTCCTGTTACCTAATCATGATTTTAGAACTGTCCAAATGAGGAGAGAAGTCAATATATGAGTCAGGGATAAGCACTGTAGGGCCAGATAACTACTACACCATGCTGATGGGATAAAACTTTGTATATGTCATTACACATAATAAACAGAACAGAGAGTAAATAGCAAAACACACAGTGGGGGTCTAGACCCCCAGCAGAATTGCAAGAGCAAAAAGGGGCACAAGAATGCCCTGTACACCCCATCCCCTGGCAGTTGTGGGAGAGAGGGAGGCAGGTTGCAAAGGGCAATATAATGGGCAGTTTCTTTTTCACTTTACCAACTACCTTCCCATAAGGAACTGACCCCCAGTGAATTCTTTTCCAAGTCACAGTCATCAGGGGCAATAAATAACATTTTAACAACTTACCTTGATTACTGTTCTGAGCTGCAATGCCAGACGCAACCCATAGGAGGGCGACAATGAGAAGAAATCCCATTTTCTACAAAAGAGTAAATGTGGGTGTTTTCAGTGTGGTTTTTGTAAAACATTAGGCTAAACCCACACGGGGGTGATTCTTGGATAAACCCAGAATCCATCCCTCCATGTAAATCAACTCTCTTTTGTGTATGTACCTGGAGCAGGCCCGTTGGGGCACATGGAGTGGATTTCAATGTGGCTCCAGGTAAAGACACATGGAGGTGAGCGGAGGGGCTGATTCTGGCCTTGGGTTTATAGATGTATTAGTTATGTGTGGCCTTACAGAACAGATATTGGAGCCCAGTACAAATTCCTAGATGGACTGGACTGTTGCACACAATTATTTTAACCCTTGTGCTGTTATTGTACAACTTATCCTACTCCAGGATAAACTAAGGTGGGGACCTAATCTGCCACTGCAATTTAGGAATCAGACTCAGCCCTTGTAGGGTGGGCACAAGCCAATTCTCTCCCACTCTTCTTAGCTACAAACCTGACCCTCCAGCATCCATGGAAAAAAAGCCAGAAAGTGAGGTTACTACTTGACCCCCAAGCAAATTCCACATCCTTACTGAACGCCTGCAGCATTTCCCCAGTGTCAAATACCCTTCCACTTGTCCTCAACATTAAGGATATTGGCTTTCAAAGTTTCCCATAGCAGCTCCCCATCTTGGATATTTTTAGGGCAACCGTTGCATTATCAACTGTTATCACTTACCCGAGCTTTGGAACTGAGCCCTACGTTTAGCTTCTCAACAGCAGCCCAGAACACACTGAGCATGTGCAGTGCCACTGACACACATAACAGAAGATAAAATAATTCAAAGTAACATCCCATTATACTGTGCATTCATTACCCGTTTTCAGTAAAGCCCTTTTTCATCGGTATTCTCTAGTGGTTTATATTCTCCAAATCCAGAGTCAGAAAACAGAAAGGGAGAAACAGACACTGCTTTCAATAGCAATTGCATTCACACACTGAAATGAATGGCTATTGGGAAGTTTCCTTCATTTTGCAAAATATCTGTTTTTGGATGAGTTCCCCTTTATTCCCCCAATATTAATAACATGTACAGTACCTGTATGTTTCAGACTTTCCCTCATGCACAAATGACTGTGAGTGAGCCGAGCCCTGACTTTATAGAATTTACACATTTATCATCGCTGGAATCTCTTAGAAAGTTCTAATCACTAGGGCAGGTGCTCATGATAATATTCATGTCCTACAAATATCTGCTCACTCCATTGATAGGAAACAATTAAATATTCTTAATCATTCCAATGAAACCAAATTAATATTTAATATCAGTCAATACACAATACTCAGGGTGTGGGAGCAGCTTATCAGCCTCTTACTGATAATTCCTTTCCCTCACTGGCCAACAAGGCCTCATTGTTCTCTGGATCCAGGGACTAAATACTATAACTAATTCCCTTTCTATAGGCTGCAATAGGGAGACTTAGAGCTATGGAACTTGCCCTGTCTCTATCTCTACTTCTAATTCCCTAATATTAGTGCTGCCTTTGGGGGTGCAGTAGGGCAAGATGGGGACAGGGGCTTCCAGGTAATGGCTGAAGAGTATAAGTTGGATGCAGTGTTAAGGGGTTGAGCTTTCCAGAAACAATTTCCAAACCCCACCATTGAGATTCTTGAGTGCCTTCCAGTTGGACTCAGCAGTTTAAGACATTAATAATTAGCAAGATCTCTGCTGAAAACCACCTATTTCTATTTTCTTGACAAGAGATGGTTACTCAACATCAGGCAACCTTGTACGCTGCAGATCAGTGCAACTCAAACTATGGGAGTAACCAAGGGAACATAAAGACCAGCTAGGAAGACGATCTCCTACCTAGATTATCCCAAAAAACCCGTTAGGAATTCAATGTAATTACAAAGTGAATCCTGTATTGAAGAAACAAGAAAAAGTATACACTTGAAAATTAATATAGTCTCTTAATTTCCAGGTCCATGTAGAGGAACCACCCCTGTAATTCCCAGGAAGTCAATCCCACACGAGTTAAAGAGATTAGCAGGAACTTCCAGGAAAGTATAGCTGTAGTGGGAAATGCTCTCAATGGAGATAAGTAGTCTTTAATGATGATTTCTACCCACAGGAATTTAGAGGAAAGGATCCAGCACCGGATGAACCTCCTTAGCAAAGAGATGGCGTGAGTCTATACAGCTCAGCAGAAAAGATCATTCCCTCAAGGTAAATAATACTGGAATGTGGTAACCGAGGCTTGTATTCTCTTCCAGAATTTGTGGATCGGAGATCTGTGCTCCCACTCGCTCAGGTAGGTTAGTATATAGTCAATATTAAACATGCAATAGGAAATGTAGGCAAACAAGGATTCATGACACAGTCTTAGATAGAGTAGCCAGGCAATGAGAGGCAAAGGTTAATTAACAACACAGTCTTAGCAGAGAAGGCCAGTCAACATAGGCAAGCAAGGGTTAACAGCACAGTCTTTGATGAGAAATAATATATATGCTTGACATCAGCTTTGAAAAGGTTAATCAGTGCTGTAGGATATTTCTTGGAGCAATATTTAGCCCAGGCAGAAAATTAAACAAAGTTGAGTAATTCTTAATAACTCACTCATGGGCAGAAGAAGAAATGCAGAGCTGTTGCTATGGAGCACCCTCCAAGAGACAGAGCCGCCAGCAGAAGAAATGAGCTTGGGGCAGAGAGCACCGGGGCAAGCCTAGGAGACTGTTGCCTGCGCCAATTTTTAAATAGCCTGGGGGGGAAGGTGGCCGCAAGCTCTGTCACAAAGCTGGGGTGCCTTACAAACCCAGAGAAATTTTGGTGAAATTTGGGAGGAACAATTATTTGACAATATTCTTAGCACTATGGATGAATAATTGCTGCAGAAATCTTTCTATATATCTCTAAACGTATAATGTGCTAAGGGGCCCTGGTGCCATGTTGACATTAAATTTGTGTAAGCTTTATGTACCATATCCCACGTCAACCACTGACTAGACTGAGCTGCGTTGGAAGTGTCCCTATCGGGTGGGTCTTGGAACTGTGACTCCTCTATTGTAAACACTGAAGAAAAGAACTGATTCAGCACATTTCCCTTTTCTGTATCCGTTATATATTTGTTACCACATTATCATCATTATTTAAGTTACTGTTTTTTTATGGAGCCACACTCTCAAACTACATCTTTTTACTATGAATGTACTTAAAAGGCTTTTTTTGGGTAAGTCTTAGCCTCTGCTGCAATCTGTTCCTCGTTTGACATATTTGCCTTCTGGTTTGCTGCTTTACAACACCTCTTTTTTTTTTTTAACTTAATTTTTTATTGAGCTTTACAGATTCTAAGAGTTTTCATACAGTGAACATGAGAACATTGCCTGACATGAAAGAAGAGTGAGAGGAGAAGAGAGTGAAAACAGAAGAATAAAAAGGTAAGGTTCTGGGGAGGGGGTCGGTTATTTGTTATCCGTTCTGCTGTTAGTGTGCTGCTGCTGTCAGCTGTGGTGAGGATGTCTCACTTGACTTATTTTAGTGTGGGTATTGTTTGTTTTGTTTCCAGTCTTGTCATCTTTGCTGAGTAAGGTCTTCTTTCTTTGTGGAAAGTGTATTTGCGGTTGCGAGTTTTTCATACATCAAGTTTGAGTCTGTTAAGCTGATAACTTCCTCTGTGTCTGTCAGGACTGCCAGAAGCACCCGGCTGGTCACAATGAAAATCCAAGATGGCGCTGCTTGATGACGTCATCACTGGTGCCGGGATTTTGTCATAAAAGGGCGCCCTGGACACTGAAACCCTGCCCAATTATAGGTTTCTTGTGCTATACAGTAGAACCTGGGTGTGTTGTTGCTATTGCTATCCTGATCCTAATTCCTGCCTGAAACTCTGGCTTTGAACCTGATCTGCCTGCCTCCTGAAACTTTGCCTGGACTTTGACTATTCTCTTGTTTAACCCCTCGGATACCACAATCTTGGACTCTTGTTCCTGGCTTCCTCCTTGGTCTGGACTACTCCCTTTGGGAGCTGCTAGGCCCCCTGACAGTGTCAGGAGCACCCGATGGTGCTCCCGTCTCTGGCGGTGTTTCTCCCAAGATGGCGGCGCCCATGGCTGCCACATGGGTAGCGGCGCCGGCATCTCGTCATCGGCGTGATGACATCACCCGCCTGGCGCGAAAATTTTAAATAAAAATACGCACGCTGAGGTAAAGGGTTTCATTGAGTATAGGATTTCCTTTGTGTTTCCTGGGTGCTTTTATATTTACTTCTGATTGACTCCTGAACTTCTTGAATCTGCCTGAACTTAGATATTGTTACTCTTCTGCCTGCCTACTGATCTTTTGACTGGCATTGACGACGATTACTCCTGATCCCTTATTGATACTGCAAACTTGGACTTTTACCGCTAAGCTTCCTCCTTGGTCCAAACAACTCCTGTTGGGAGCCGATAGGTCCCCTGACGCTGTTGTTAGTGTTGAAATCCATTTCTCAAAAGGGCAAACTGATTTTTTTATATTCAATTTGGGAATTTTGGAGACATGGGGCTAGACATTTTGTCAATTTCCCAGATGCCCCAGTCATTTGAATTATGCCTGCACTTTAGGATGGAATTACTTTCTGGCAGGCTGGTATTTCTCCTACATAATGTAACTGAATCAGTCTCAGTGGGACTTGGGTTTTACTATTTGCTGTTATTAGATCTACTAGGCAGCTGTTATTTTGTGATAGGGTGCTGCTTCCCATTGATCTGTTGTTAGGCTGCTGGGTGGGGGTGATATCACTCCAACTTGTAGTACAGCAGTTTTCAGAGCACAAGTCACATGACTGGAGGCAGCTGGGAAATTGACAATATGTGTAGCCCCATGTCAGATTTCAAAATTGAATGTAACAAAATCTGTTTGCTCTTTTGAAAAATGGATTTTTTGAAAAAAAACATGTTTTTCCATGACAGTATCCCTGTAATATTTTTAACGCTGAAAAAACACTGTATTCTTTTAATTGTTGGCTTTTCTATGTAAAACGTAAAAGATAGAGAGCACTATATCTCATATAATTCTCCTTTAATTTGCTGGACTCTTTACAATCAGTGAAAAGACTTCTTCCTTTATATCAGCTTTTAGTTCCTTTCTAATAAACATATCCTTCCTCCAACTACAGAGGGTATAATAGTCGGGCAGATAAGAGCAGGAATGTGCAGGAGAGAGAGGGAATGAGTTTGTAATCACACAGTAATTCTCAGGGGAAGTGGGGGAGTAAATAGAAGATAAAGCTCAGACTGGTTTCTGAAGAATTAACCCAGTAACCAAGTGGGTGAAAGGACTGCTTATGCTACAGGCCACCCCTTGAATTGCCAGTATCAGTTACTGTATCAGGTAAATGCAGCTCTGATACTGAACACAATACGCTTGAAATATTAAACACAAAGGTGGTTCCTGGGTGCTTTGCCCATGCCCAAAATACTCTAATCCCCTCCCCCCTTAACAAACCATTGTAACATTTCACGCACCCTGTTTGGACTGGAGGTGCCAATCAATGAGCCTTTGTTTCTCTCATGGGAAGCTTGAAGAGGGTCTAGTGCCCCCAAACACAGGGTCAAAAAATTTCTACCACAACTTTGTTATGTGGCTGAAGCTAATGAGATCCCATCCAACCAGCTGGTGTAGGAGTTTTGCACAATGAGAAAGTCACTAATCAGCAATGGTGCCCAGTCTGTGCCATCACGGCCATAACGAAAGCTTGGACCAGAGACAGACTTGACTCATTGACTGAGCTCTAGTTGTTGAGTCCATCAATGGAATGGAGGCAAATGGTTAAAGCTTCTAAACTCTTTTGGAAGAATTTTGCATTCATTGTGATCAGTATTTGGAACGTGGTACCCCAGCACTGCTACATCGCCACTGGTTGGGTGGGTTTACATTATTGTGTATCCAAATCCCTCTGTGGCCTAGATTGTCTGTATGTTATGTTTGGGTAGAAAGGAACACATTAGATTGGGTTGTTCTCCTGAATTTCTGCTGGACCCATGTGCTCACTTCTCTCATCTATACTCAAATGCTCCTTTTTCTGTTCAACAAGAATTACTGATCATGTTTGATTATGGCTAATGCAATATACAGTTTCACTTGTTAATCTTCTCAATCTACCCAATGGCACCCTTGTGTGACCTACGTGACTCTTTTATATACCCCAGAAACATCATGTCCTCTACTT
This sequence comes from Xenopus petersii, assembly GCA_038501925.1. Taxonomy (NCBI): domain Eukaryota; kingdom Metazoa; phylum Chordata; class Amphibia; order Anura; family Pipidae; genus Xenopus; species Xenopus petersii. The sequence continues at coordinate 2,872,873 of CM076680.1, forward strand.
TATTTTATCATATGACACTTTTATACAACTTATTGTTCCTTGTGGGGAACAGGACTGGCGTACATATTAGTGAATAGAGAAAGTAATTCTAGTTATACAATTTGCATCTACAGACATTTCTGTAATCACAGCTTTGATTTTGTTATTTTGCTCAATGGATAAGGAAGGAACATTGTGAAGAAACATTGACTAAGTGGGATACAATACTGTTTAAAGACAACTTATGTACACTTGGAATCAATGAAGCTAGTACTAAACCTTTATTGGTCTATACCCAATTAATTCCCAGTTAATTTGTGCCTTGTTGGAGGAGCAGTGGTTTTCTAGCAGAGGGTAATATGTCTCCTGACTTGGAATAGGGCTTTGGTGATGAACATTTTTGTGTATGGTTCAAACGAAGTGTCCAAGTCCAGCACTAAGAGACAGAGACATAGGCATGTGTATGGTTCAAATGAAGTGTCCAAGTCCAGCACTAAGAGACATAGGCATCTTACATTCCCCATCCAAGGAACAGAAAACTCTATGGGAAAAACTGGGACTGAATTTGGAGAATTTTTTTTTCTCCTCGAAGAGAATCTCGTCCATGAGTTTTCACATGATAAACCATGAGATAACTTTCTCTCACTGCATTGAATCTGGCCCTTGGTTGCAGAAGTTTATGTCTAGGCGAATATGATTTCTGTGTTTCAGCGGCAGTGAAATTTTTCACGAAATTGCCCTGCAGCTCGTTTTGCTTTACGCAAAAAAAAAAAATGATGCACAACTAAAAAAGAAACAACCAAGACAAAAGAGACACATGACCAACGCATACATCATTTTATTCCTTCCCTCTCCTTCCACAACAACCAAAGGGATCTGAGCCATCCCACTCTCTATATAAGGACATACACATAAATATATTCATTATAATGTGGGATAGAAAGCACCCCGATATTATCTGTTGGTGGTGAGATTCATTGTAGGCAACGTAGTGTCGTAGTAGATATATAATTGGTTGACCAGAGGGAATGTCACAAATCACAGACGTGTTTGTAAGAAGTTGGCAACATGGGAGCCTCTAATTCTATTGACAAATCAGTTGTAGCCTATTGGATGGAAGTTGTCTAACAATGTAGGGCATGTGTGTAGCAGTATACTGAGTGAAAATGCATGAGAGTTTGCCATAAAAAACCTGCCTTCTGGGCCGGTGTAAGTAGGGTATCGACTATGGGGGAGTTCGCTAGGATGATGGGACGTCATAGTTTTAAGCCTGTGGTAGGTCAGCCACTGGCTAAGGAGTAGTTGTCTAGTGGTATGCAAGTACTCTAGGGACATGATCTGGTTAGCATCCCCCATCCCCCCAATAGTATTAAGACTCAGTGTAAGCCATACCCTAGTTGAGTTAAGGGAAGCTAACTATGGAAATTCTGCATTTCTCCATAGGGGAGTCTGTGGCACTAGTTATAAGTGATTGGTTTATGGACAAAGCATAACACTTTGACCAGCAGTGATATGTCTTTATGTGTTTTTTTATCAGAAAGGCACCATGAACACATTATTGTATAGGAACATGTCATTCTGTATTGTCATTCAGCTCTATTAAATGACCATAAACTCTACTGTTACCTTAATCGACCTTTTCTTTGGAGATGCAAAGATGCAGCAGATCCTCTATTTTTGAGATTTGTTCGAATCCCAAACTGAATCTGAACCCTGTGTAAATTGGGTTAAGGAAGGATTAAAAAGAACAGCACATGGAGAAAAAGATCACAATTCTTTGCACCAGGGCTGGGGTGCAAATCCTGATGCTGCTTTTTGCACAGAACATTGGATTTTTGATCCATCGCTCTGTGCAAACAGCAAAAAGCCCAGGGGCACAAGTGCTGCTAAATGAGGGGTGTACTCTAACTCTTACAGTTGTGCCTTTTATGTTTTGGGCCTAGCCCCTTATGTTAGCCCTTGAATAACACTAGAATATTTTAAACTTGATATTAAACAGTTGGTTACCTAAATGTTAATTTTTAGTAGGGGGTATTTACTAAAACTCAAATGAATCTAATTTGAAACAAAGCTGACATAACTCCCATCCAAGAATTGAATTGATTTATCAATCCTTCTCCAAAAAGTTCAGAGCGAAAAAACATTGAGACAAACTGAAGTGTCAATTCGAATCATGAGACTTTTTCAAATTGACATGAAAACTATCGAGCCAGTCTCAGTTTGAGTAAATATTAATTCAAATCCACGAGTGACTTACTCACTGTGACAAGAATCATATATATCCCTAGTAGAGGATTGTAAGGTATGAGTATATGAACCCTACAACCTGTAGATCCCTGCAAACCAAAGACAAGTCTCCTATGAACCCCACAACCTTTCTGTTATACCAGCAGCTATGCTTTTCTGCTATAAAGTACCAAACAGCAACACTTTCCTAAATTTGGAGATTTTGATATAATTTCCAAGACTCACCTCATATCTTCTACTTTATAGCATCTCCACTAGTGATGAGTGGGTTGACCCAAAACCCACAGTAACCCACAGGTTGACCATCAGTTAGGTAGGCTTGGGTTGAGTGTTGGGTTAGTGTTGGGTTCAGGTCAGACTGGGGAAGTATACTCCTCTACTGCTCCTGAAAATTCCCTGTCCTGGAACCAGAGGCATGTATAGTGAAAAGACATGTGTATGAATTGGTTGCAGGTCCTACAATGGCAATATATTGCAGCATATGGTTGGGATAAGTTTTTGCATGTGGATTGATTTTGTCCTGAGCCACGCATCACTAACCTCCACATATTATTAGTTACCAAGATAAAACATCTTAAATATGTCCACTGAACAGTTTGATGCCCAATGTGAACAGGTTTACCTATGTTTTTGGTATGTAGGGGACCCAAAATGAAGACACCCCATATGACGTTTATACCAGTCATATCTTTTTGGAAATCACACATCCAGAATGAGTAACTGTATTTCTACTACAAAGTACCAAACCATAGATCTTTCCTAAATTAGGGATTTTGATGACATTTCCAAGAATCATATAATAGCTTCCATTCTGCAGTATCTTATCTCCCATATGTCATTAGTTACCAAAAAAAAAATAAACCATGAAAAAAACAAACCTCATAAATATAAAGGCCAGTTGTCCAACAGTTTGATACCCAATGTAGATACGTTTATGGAAGTATGTGGCATGTAGGGACCCTAAAATATACCAAGTGCATACTTATTTCATGATTTACATTTCAACTAATTAAAAACATACTCATTTTTTTTGTTCTAAAAGCAGGAGTGCTACTGCCATGAGGTAGCTAGAAACTTTAAGATCTGAAATGATAATAGTTTTGCTTTGTGACAATGGTCCTTGCTTACAAGGGGAATATATACATAAGTTATTGTGTATGTCTCAAATTGACCAGTAAATGGATGGAAATTAAAGAAGACTAGTGATGGGCGAATTTGTCCCATTTGCAAAATTCGCGAAACGCTGAAATATTCCCGAAAAATCGTGAAATAGGAAAGTTCCCGAAAAAATCGTGAAATTTGAACCTTTTTACGAAAAAACGTAAAATTAGGACGCTTTCATGAAAAAAAAATGTGAAATTCGAAGGTCTTCACTAAAAAATTGTGAAATTTAAAGCATTTCACACAAAAATCTTGAAATTTAAAGGATTTCACTCAAAAATCAAGGAATTTTAAGGTTTTCACAAAAAAATAGTGAAAATCTGACAAAATCGTGAACATTGGAAATTGACGCCGATCGCCCATCACTAAAGAAGATGACAACTCAGATGAGAATGTCACTCATGTTTCATGCTTCACATCTCTTCTCGACCTGTTTGTGGATGTGCTCTATTGGTTTGGCAAATACTATACATTCTCCAATACCAGAATCATAACTGTTAATGGTAACTGGTAAACTCACATAAAAGTCTTTAGACTCTTCTGTCACCATGTTCCTGGAATCACAGTATCAAACCATAACAAAAAAGGCAAACATGTGTATTATCAAATTTATTTCACTTATAGTACATAATTCATAACTTTGTGTATTGAATAAAACGCAAAGGCCTTTCAACTCCAAAATTATTGGACTCAAAAATATGCTAAAACTTGTGAAAAAGGATATGAATGATCATCCTCAATACTGGATACCTCTCAAGAACACACTGATAGAATTCATCAATACACTTTCTATAACTCCTCTGTGAGACGTAACAAGGATAGACGAGGGAAGGCTCACTTTCCTCAATCTTCACAAAAAAAAGTGGGCCATTATTGTGTTTTAATGCCAAGAGAAAAAGAATTAAGGTTCCAGGTGAAATTATCTGAAATCTGAACCCCCACATATTTGATGTTGCTGACAGTTTTAAAAATAGAACCATTAACATAAAGGCTTTATGAAGTGGGCGAGACTTCCTGAAATCAGCAATAATCTGACAACGTTTTGACATCATTAAGAGACTTTGTTTTAATACACCAGGTTGGCAACTGTTTAACGTCTCTATATGTTCTCTATATGCTGTCTCATTGTCATCACTGATTAGACCTATCAACGTTGTATTATCAGCAAATTTAACCATGTGGTTGGAACACATGTGCCATCAGTGTACAGAGCAATGGAGAATGCACATGTATCTACAGTGAATCAATGATTTTATTGAGTCATTGAATATTTGAGATTTTTTTTCCAGTCTTGACTAATAATGCCCATATTTGGCAATCCCAGCTTCATAGTATTGAGGACGACAGCTCAAAACCTGTGGGTCCCGTGGGTCTGGCACTTTTGGGCCAGGACAGTGCAGACCAAAGGCTGGTGCATGGGTTCAACTTTCTCCTTGGCCCCACATTGCACATCAGTTCCCTGAAATCTTTCCCCATCTGATGGCCCACCCATTCTCCCACCTGCCCTGCTATGTGATGGGCACGTGTATATAACTAAGGATGATATGCTGGATCAATGCATTGCTACTTTGCTAGTTTGAAAGCAAATGTATGATCACTAAGTACTTCAAGAGCCACATAAATGTTACATATTAATGTATTTCATCATGTTTCAGTTTGCAAGTTGCCTCTACTTTGGTGCATGAGCTGCAATGTGAAGTTAATTATAATGCAAGAATATCCTAAATTATATTTTTCTTTTTTATTCCCTCTCTATGATGCTTACCCCTAACTAAATTTTCTAACAATGGGGCATTTTTTGTTCAGATGAGGTCTTACAAAAATAATATAACATTTTGGAATAAATATACAGCCCAATAATCCAGCACTGGAAGATAAAATGGCAAATATCTCAACTGCCACCATTCTACTCCCCTTACTGCTCAGGTATGCAGGGACAAATGTCACCCACACACTACAGAACACCAACATACTGAAAGTGATGTTTTTAGCCTCATTAAATCGGTCAGGGAAATCCTTGGCTAGAAATGCAACAATGAAACTTAGTAGGGCCAAGGTTCCCATATATCCAATTATACAGAAGAAGAAAAAGCCTGACCCTTCATTACAGAGCAGAAAAATATTGTCTGGGTCAGAAAGAGTATTAGCCTCTGGAAATGGGGGATAAGAGGCCACACACACAGCACAAATTACAATCTCAACCATAGAACATGCAATGACTAATATGATGGCCAGTTGGGTTCCTACATACTTCTTCAGCTTGCTCCCAGGCTTTGTGGCATTGAAGGCAATAATAACTGTGAGAGTTTTAGCCAACACACATGAAAGAGAAATAGTAAATACAATTCCAAAGGTCACTTGCTGGAGGAGACAACATATCTGTGTTGGGCGCCCAATGAATAATAAAGTGCAGAGGAAACACAACATGAGAGAGATGAGGAGGAGACAGCTGAGATATTGGTTGTTGGCTCTCACAATAGGAGTTTTACGATACTTTCTAAACATTCCCAGGATTACAGCGGTAGTGATGGATAATATTACAGAGATGGAGGATAAAGTAGCACCAAGTTGGTCTTCATAGGAAAGGTAATCTATATTCCTTTGGATGCATCTGTTTCTTACAGAATTTGACTTTTCATATTTAGAGCATTTTATACAATTTTGAGCATCTGTAAGAAAAGGAAAAAATAAAATGTAGTTGTTAAATTTGAAGTAGAATTTAGGATTGTTATCAGGCAGGTGCCAAATTCATTATTATAAAGAAAACTGATTTAGAAATGTTATTGTAGGGATGTGAAAATCTTAGACACCCTTACACATTACAGACAGGCACATCCCTAGTAATATGGACACCTCAGTGGGTCCTTATGGGGACCTTGTGCTTATGTCATCCCTGCAGCTCTCACAGTGGATGCTAGAGGCACTGTGGTATAATATAAAAGGGCTTGAAAGCCATGAGGTAAGGGCCATTGCTACTGAACCTTTCCTCTGTTAGGCCACAGAGGTTAGAGGTGGTGGAACTCATCCTGAGTTTAGTGAAGTGATAGTTATACCCTTTAATAGATCACTCTAAGAGTGATAGATAGGGTATGTAGTTGAGCAGCTCAAAGCTCCGACGAGGATATTAGAGGGATTAAGATCCCGGGTATTACTGACCCCAAGGTAGGGCTTAAGTGTTAGGCTCAGGGAAGTAGGTGGTTTTCTGAGTTCCACCTGAGGTAATCCTGAAGATTGGGGAAATATCTTCTAACAAGCTGTCTAGCTCTCTACGTGTACTCTTTACTCTGCAGAGAGTCATTCTATGTTTAATACAGTGAGTATACCTTGTTACATTGATTGATCTATGTGTTACTCTATGTTCCATGCTTCATTGTGAACTCTGGTTTTGGTTAATAAACTCAGTTTATTGTTTAAGCAAATAAAACTACTGGCACCCAATCTCTTGTGCATTGCACACAGTTACCGTTACAGTTACACTACACCCTGCCTCCACCCCGCTGCGAGGGTTTGCCCCTGAGAAAGAGAGCTCATCTGTGGTATTAGCCCACAAAGGAAAGTAGCTATAACTGCTAAATACAAAGCAGTTTACTATAGCGCTACATTATCTTTTGCATATATATTATGTATTATACAGTATCATTTATTTTTTCGTTTCAGTGTTACTTTATCTCATGAATATGAAAAACAGACTTTATATAACATCGTTTTCATATATGGAAATTAATTATATATGTGCCTTTGCTTCTCACTCTCTGGGACAAATTTACTTAAGGGTGAAGTGGGGTTTTTTTTTAGAGAAAATTCACAAAATGACAAGTCACAGGGACATTGACATTGTACTAAAAGGCAAAGAGGACAATTCACTAGTGAAAAAGCTCAGCACTAGAGACGTTTCCCACCATTCGACACTCAGACGAATGATCGGTATTCAAATTTAGCAAAGTGCAAACTTTCCAACACATTACCCTTTTCTCAAAAGTCTGTTTTGCCAGGTTCTACCAAACTGATAAGATCAAGCTACATCCTCAACATTATTTTAGTGATATCAAATAGTGATGGGCGAATTTATTAAAAAAAAATTTTTGCCGGCGTCGAAAAAAACGGACGTCGGCGTAAAAAAAAACAGGCGCCGGCATCAAAGACGGGAGCCGGCATCAAAAACGAGACGCCGGCGCCGTTTCACAAATTTTTCGCCATTTCGCGAATTTCGCGTGAAATTTGTGAATTTTTCGGCGAAGCAAAACGGCGCAAATTCGACCATCACTAATATCAAATCCTGTATAACAAAACATTCATTAAAAAAGACAAAACGCTGGCGTTTTTTCATATTTTAATGTTGGATTATGCTTACCAGTTGGAAATGTTAAATATATGCCATTTACACTTTTTTTAAATTATTTGAAGCTGATGTCAGATTTATTTTTTGGGCGGGCTCATGTCAGGACAATAGAAGATCTCTTTTGTCTTTATTTTGCTTCCTTGGCCACTTCCAGCAATTTTACCAACAATCACTAATAAAGACATATATATGACCTGTATGTACCCGCTATATTTAAATTGACGGAAGTATAAGTAGGTTAACAAAGTTTCACTAACAAATGTTCATTCTGACAAAGCTTTGTTGGCTAAAGTATGCCAGTCATTTGCCGAGATAAAACTTCCCATTTCTATAAATATACATATTCACAAAGTATGGCGGAGCCTTCTGAGGTGAAAATTCATCCTTCAGAAAATTTGCCCCCAGGTCTCTATTATGTGGTAGATAGACAAGGGTGGACCACTTGTCTCAACAGCAAATCCAGTGTAGAGAAATTCTACTTTGCATGTACTAATGTAGCTAACAGTCATTTCACTCCAGTGTAACACATTTATCACATAATCAATGAAGTTATTTTCCCCCCAGGTGACTAAATTATTTCATTACTAAAACTGACATTTTTATAAGCTATAAATATGTTTTTACTAAAGAACTGATACTGGCATAAATATAAAGTGTCTTACCCAGTGAGACACGGTTGCCATCTTTACAGATCTGGTAGAGTATTGACTGGCTACCTTCAGTTCTATTCAAAGATATTAGCCACCTTACAATTTAGAATCCCATCAACTTTGGTTTTTCCAATGTTAACAAATAGGTGTAACATTCTCGTTATTAACTAAACGATGATGGGTACACTCAGATGCACAGGGGCCCGGGCTTTCTGCTGCAGAAACCAACAAGGAAGATGCGAAAAATAGAATGTCCATAAACAAGGTACCGTCAGAATAGGAGAAGACGTAGTCGAAATTCTGGCAAGTGGTCAAGGCAGGCGGCAAGGATCAGAGTCAAAAAATTAACGCTTCCGTAGGAACAGAATACTGAAACCAGCTTTGGCACAACAAAAATGGTGGACAGGCTTTTTAAAGAAGATTTGGCATCAATTTTCAAATTCAGTGCCTCTTCGGGACATCATGACACAGGCGTCACAGAGGCACCAACAATCTTCGAGAGATGAGCCGGGAGGTAAGAGAAGCCGGTAATCTCCCGATGCGTTTCACAGTACCCCCCCTTCAGGAGTAAACCTTATCTGTTCAGATTTCCTGTGAAAGGTCTTGATCAAACAAGCATGAGTGTCAGCAGCTCTTGCCAAGATCTTTCTTCAGGTCCAAAACCCCTCCAATGGACCAAATATTGGACCATGCCTCTCACTTTTCTAGAATCCAAAATTTCTTGAACCTCAAATTCTTGGTAATCATGAAGAATAATGAGCAGGAGGAGGTTGATCACCTGAAAAAATGTTCTTGACAAAAGGTTTGAGCAAAGAAACATGAAACTAATTTGAAATGTTCATGGAAGAAGGCAGATCCAAAAGGATAGACACAGGGTTGATTATCTCCTTGATCTTGAAGGGACCCACATAATGAGGACCAAACTTGGGAGAAGGCAAGCGAAGTTTGATGTGCATTGTGGACAGTCAAGCTAAATCTCCGATTTGATAGGAGGGACTAAAACGACGATGCTCGTCTGCAGCGGACTTCTGAAAAGAAAGTGCTTTGAGAAGGGATTGGTGGGCTTGGGACCAGACGGTCTTGAAATCACAAATGAGTGCATCTGCTGCATATATCTCAGTCTTGAAAACATCAGGGGGAAGAGCAGATGGAATAAACAAATACAGAGAAAAACGGAGAGCAGCCCAGGGAATAGTGTTGAAGGTTATTATGAGCAAACTCAGCCCTTGGAGAAGTTAAACCCAATAGTCTTTGTTTTGGGAAATGAAACAACACAGGGACTGCTTCAGGATTTAATTAGTCCTCTCTATCTGCCCAATGCTTTGAGGATGATAAGCCGAAGAAAAGTTTATCTTGATACCCAGATGTTTAGAAAAAGCAAGCTGAAATCTAGAGACAAACTATACCCCATGGTCAGACACAATAGATTGCAGAACTCCATGAAAATGACAAATCTCTTTAATGAAGAATGGAGCTAATCCAGCCGCAGAGGGAAGTTTCTTCAAAGGAATAAAATGGGCCATCTTGGAGAACCTACAACAACTAAAATAGTAGTCATATCCTGAGATTTGGGCAAGTCCACAATGAAGTCCATAGCCACATCTAACCATGGCCGATCAGGAACAGGTAAAGGTTGGAGAAGACCACATGGCAAGGAACGAGGAGTCTTCTGTTGTGCACACACCGTGTAGGCTGAGACAAAAAGCTTAACATCCTTTAGCATAGAAGGCCACCAACAATATCTTGAAATAAATTTGTGAGTCTTCTTGATGCTGGGATGTCCGGAAACCACTCGAGGACCTGGTTAACCCTGCTGGGGTACAAATATCTTAGCAGAAGGACACTCAGGAGGATGTTCCACATTAGACAGGTCCGAACATGACAGAGAAGTGAGTGCCACCACTAAGTCAGAGGAGGTAATAGGAGTGGGTGGGACTGGATTCACCTCTCTCTGAACCAGACATCGGATAAAGCATCTGCCATTGTTTTTTTCGAAGCAGGGTGATAAGAAATAAAAAAGTAGAATCTGGAGAAAAACAAAGCCCAATGAGTCTGACTAGGATTGAGTCTTCTGGTCGAAGAAATGTATTCTAGATTCTTATGTCAAGACAAAAATACTACCATATATAAGCCGACCCGAGTATAAGCCAAGGTACCTAATTTTACCTAGGAAAACTGGGAAAGTTATCAAAGATCGGTGCGCTCCCGATTGAAAAAGTTAATTGCAGTTACCTAAATAAAAGATAATGAAATATCTACCTGGATGGTCAGTGGAATCGAATGCATCCCAGGTACTTTGGGCTGCGAGGCGAGTGGAATCCCCTCCACACTCCCAAGCATACACCCATATCAACAAAAGGTTTGACTCCAAGGGAAAGAAATTCCACTCACAGGGACCTGAATCATTAGGATCTGCCTTGTCGGATAAGTATAATACCCTTTTCTCTATTGGTTTGCCAGTTGGCATCCATTGGACAGAGTAAGCTGAGGCTGAAGGAATGTTTTGTAGTCTAGCTGATATTTTGGGAAAAAGAAAAACATTTTTTTTACATGACAGAAAAAAAAAAAATAAAATAAATACTTTCTCGCAATTAAGAGGATTGTCTCTACTAAAATGCTTATTTTGCCCATGGAGGAGTATTGCAAGATCTTTAGGGCCCTCCCCCACGGGGAGGACTGACTAATATCAGCAGGACTTCCATCACAATTGACAATGCCTTATAAGTCTATAAGTCTAATTTTTCCCTACAAATGTGGACAGATATCTAGGTAACGGCTGGTAAACATATAAGTGGTACACCCAGCCTACAGTTAATCATAAGGGTATTTTCTCTGCATTTGATACAATATGAGAACATTAACGTACGATAAGTGTGGGACCTTTCTAACCTGGTTTTTACTAAGAAGGTGTTACTGAGGTATCGTTTTTGTACCATGTAGTCTTCCCTTCTATACATTCAAAGGAAAAAAAAAAAGAGAGGCCTTTTGGGTGCCAATATGGCTACCTCAGCTCTTTTCACCCCACCTCGACTGTCAATCACGCCCTACCACACTACAGCCTTGTTAATAGGTAACCAGAACAGGGATATCCTCCCTTATACATCTGATTCGACCAGTTGGGACCAAATTGTCCCCCTGTTTTACTTTTGCCCCCTTTTCTATCTTTCCCTCCCCAATCCCAGTTAAGGAAACAATGAGTACTGCACAAAATGGCTATTCCACAATTACTTGTGTAAAGTTCAAACAGCAATTGTTGATGCTTAGTGATGGGCGAATTTATTCTCCAGGCACGAATTTGCGTGATTCGCTGCTGGCGCATTTTCGCCAAGAAATGGACACCAACGTCAAAAACGAGACGCCGGCACCATTTTGCACAAATTCGCCCATCACTATTGATGCTATGCTTTGTTTATAACAAAGTGTAATATTGTTAGTTACAAGGTTTAATGGGATGAATAATCCTGCCAAGAGATCTCAGGTTATAGGGGAATGCAAACGGCTGCAGGCTAAAATCGTAATGTTACAAGAAACTCATTTTAGAGAAGGCAAGCTCCCCCAGTTAAGGTTTAAACATTATCCTACAGTAGCTACGAGCAATAATCCTGAGAAAAAAATCTAAGGGGGTCATGACTTTAATTCAAAGAGACTTGCCCTTTATCTTGACAGACCAGAAGAGGGATGTTGAAGGGAGATACCTAATTCTGAAGGGGAAGTTAGCTGATACAAAAATCACTATTGCAAATGTCTATGCGCCAAACGTGGCCAAATTTCTTTGCAATTTTCTACCAACTCTGGATTCATTTGCTGAAGGGATTGTGTTCCTGGGAGGCGACCTAAACATCCCTCTGAACCCATTAGTTGATACCTCCACTAAGAAAAGCAATGTCTCTTATAAAGATCTGAAAAGGGTTAAAAAAGCCTTGACAGAGATACAACTAGTAGATATATGGAGATGTTTCAACTCACATAGTACTGATTTTTCGCATTATTCTAAGATACATGCTTTCTATTCAAAAATCGACTACATTTTTACTTCACACAAATGGTTGTCCTATTGTCAGGACACTAGAATGCCACCTAGCACCTGATCTGATCACGGCCCCATAGTGACTAGCTTTCAGTTTCCGAATGTTATGAAACCAGAATTCAACTGGAAGTTAAATAATACCATTCTCCTTAGTGACAAAAATAAGGAACAAATTCATACGATGATAAAGACCCTTTTTCTAGAAAATGATACCCCTCACACTAACCCAACAATGTTATGGGAGTCTGACAAATGTGTTTTACGTGGTCAACTGATTGCACTATGCTCAAAAATTAAGAAAGATAGAGTACAGTCCCTTTTACTTGAAATCGCCAAACTAGAACTGTCCCACAAACAAACAATTGCAATAGATACTTTTAACCAACTAGAAGGAAAAAGGATTCAACTGAAATCAGTCCTTGATCAATATTCCCATAAAGCCTAAAAAAACCTATATCAGGTGTAAGTAGAGGACTAACAAACTAGGAGACATCAATGTTGACATCAAAATATACTCAAAAATCAAAAAAACTCAGATCACTCAGGATTTGTACCTGGTGGAGAGGGGAAAGATAACACGTACAAAATTATTTCCCTAATCCATTTGGCAAGAAAAAACTAATCCCAACGATAATTCTAACAACGGACGACGAGAAGGCCTTTAACAGTGTCATGGGAGAGAGGCTTTAGTATAGACGAGATAACGATAGGCAGAATATTAGCATTGCATGATGACCCCACGGCTAGAATCAGAATCAATGGCACCTTATCGCCACAGATTTATATCAGAAATGGTACAAGGCAAGGGTGCCCGTTATCTCCAATTCTATTCGTTATGGTGATGGAAACTATCCTGTCACACATTAGACTGAGCAAAGACATAACAGGCCTAATTGTAAGGAACAATGAATACAAAATTGCTGCATTCGCAGATGGTCTATTAATGGTGATCACCAAACCTTTACTATCCCTCCCTAACCTCATGCTTTTCCCCTCTAGATTTGGTAAATTATTAAACTTTAAAGTTAACCAAAGCAAATCAGAAGCATTGAACATCAACCTTACTCCTAATACTAAAACATCCCTAGAACAGAATTTCCCCTTCAGGTCAAAGGGAACAATAAAGTTTCTCGGAATCCAGATTATGTCTGACCCATTGGCTCTTTACCAAGCAAACTTCCCTCCATTGCTAAATAAACTGTCTGCACAGTTGGAAAACACTAGGGCTTTCTTGGTTTGGTAGCATCCAGGCGAACAAAATGACGGTAATGCTGGAGGACTAGCTCTCCCTGATACCTACCTAAATTAAGCCTCTGTACACTTAATAAGAACTCTCCAATGTTATAAGAAAGGTGAAGGAAAACAGTGGCTATAAATTGAGCAAGTTATGACCTCCATCCCTTTAAGCAATTTACTATGGTCTCGATCTACTACCACCCCCAAGGAAATTTTATCACACCATACAATTTCGGCCACGTTGTCATTTTGGTACAAACACAGATTTACCTATAACTTAATGTCTGCTCTTCCAGCACTCAGCCTCTATTACAGAACCCTGACTTCCCTCCCAGTTTGGATCCCAAGGCTTTTACAAGATGAGATCACTTGAGAGGGAGAGACACTAGTCTGGCCGACTTCATTAACAAAGGAAAAATTATCCATCTTGCTGCAATCCAAAACCTCTGGGGCTCCCACCCAAGAGATCCATGGTGCTATTACCAACTCCATGACTATGTAAACTCCCTTCATCTCAGCCAAATAGATATACTACCGACAGAATGGGAAAATATATTAGAACTTAAGAAACCGCTGCTTAGACCTATCTCCCTAACCTATAAATGGAAAACCTTATCTCACCCAAATTTTTTTGAAGCATGGGAAAACGAATTGGGGATAAACCTAACCCCTATGATGGGACGGAAAATAATGACTAATGTTCACAAAACACAGAGAGCCTCAAGGGTAAGGGAAATGCTATATATTATCACAAAATCTTGTCGAAATCTTGTTGGCGGTGTAAATCAGAGGTGGGAACATACAGTCATATTTGGTTTAAATGCCCTGATATCACAGCCTTTTGGAGAAAATTTTTTAAGAGAATAAATCAGACAACAGGCTCCGGGATAAACCATACTAACATCAATCTGATTCTATTTCAGTACGATACTAGGCGCAACGTGAACTTTCCATCTTCTACACTCTGCTATTTCTATGATACCCAAAAAATGTAAACAGACAAGCCCCCCATTAGAAATCGAGTGGTGCAACTTAGTGGAAGACACTAGGAAATTGGAGGAAGTTACAAGTATTTTACGACAAGTTGATTACCCGACCATGTGATCTACCTACACTAAACCACTTAACTCTCTTGGCATCGAATGTTTGCCCTTGTAGTGTATTAACTGTTACTCTGGATATGTAGAATTGACTCATTGTTCACCTGTTCGAGGATTGATACGTAATGAAAGTATATTATGCTTATGCTTCCCCCTCCCCCTTTTACATTCTGTACCCCACCTTTTTTCTCCTTTTCTGAAAAAATCAAGAAAGAAAGATTTAACAAAAGGTAACGGAATATAGTGTAGCGTGCTTCTTTCCAGGGGTTAATGAAACATCGGAAATGTATTAAACACACACATATATGTAAAGAAATAAGTATAGGAGTCATTTTTTTTTAAAAAGCTCACATGTACTTCCCCCTTCAACACATCTCACCATTTCCGGCTGCTTTTTAGTCTTGTGTCCCAGCATAGCTCTCCACTTCGTCGTGTTTCCAGCCCTCTCCTTTGGCAGCATGGGTCAGGTAGTTCCACAGCAGAGCTCACTTCTGTCTGCACAGTCACCTTTTTCAGCCCCTCCTTCTCCAGTCTCACTGTGCAGAGCTGGCCACTTTTGCCTGCAGGGTCACGTTTTCCTTTCCCGGCACAGCTACCCGCCCACTTAGGGTTGCCACCTTTTGACAAAATGCTCACCGGCTGGTGGCGGGAACAAATGGGCGGATCGTGATGTAAAAAGGGGGCGTGTTGTGATGGAAAGGGGCGGGCCTAAGTGTGCGGTTGGCCAGAAGACAGCAAAACTGGTAAATTTAGAGCAGGTTGGGGGCAAAAACTGTAAATTTGGAGCGGGTTGCGGACGGGTGGAGGGCTTTTGTTAGGAGTATTACAAATTTACTGGCAGCTACATTGCCGGCAAATTTGTAATACCTGCCCCGGCCTTGGCAGGCTAGGCTGGTAAAATACCGGCTGGGTGGCAACCCTACGCCCACTTCTGCTTCTAACGGGATCTCAAGACAGGCATGCAGGGAGGATTCTGAAGTTTAAGGAGCCTTAAATCACGAGGGTAAGGGCTTTTTGATCTAAAAACCTAGCGTTTGAGTAGGGGCAAGCTTTAAAAAACAACTGACATGCTGACTCGAGTATAAGCCGAGGTAGACTTTTTCAGCACATTTTGAGTGCTGAAAAACTCGGCTTATACTCGAGTATATATGGTAAATGGTGGTGAGGAGATTCTCTTCTAAGAGAACTTACATTCCAACCTATGAACTGTTCAGTCACAAAATATCCCGTCTCCTCCTCTATTGTCGAAAACTTTTTGAGTAAGTTTTGGGTAAGTTCTGTGTACAACACCCTCATAATGTTGTTCTTTGTGGCAAAACTGGCCCATTAAACAATCATTGCACGGCAAGAAGTGGTGAAGTGCTATGATTTTCCTTGAAGTTTATTACAATATCTCTACATCTGACTTTGATATGGTTGTTTCCAAAATAGATAGCGGCACTCCCATATAGCATAAAAAGCCTTTATTTCCAAATATTCATCGGGCACAGCAACGTTTCGGACCGCCTGGTCCTTTTTCAAGCTGACAAAGTTAAAAACTGCATAATTGCACTTCCTTAAATAGCCACATTAACAATGCCACCTAGTGGTTACAACGTATCATAATGTTACATAAATATCAATTGTTACATCCTTTAATACACAGTTTAGTTACAATTACATTATATCTATTTGTAGCATATTAGCCAACTTAGCTTTTGTTGCTTCAATGATATCTAGTAGTCACTAGGAAATAAGCAAAGTGATGTGTCATATTAAAACACTTAAAATCCATAAAAATGCCATATTCGTATCAAAAATAGTTTTTTATCAAAAGATTTTTTATCAAGAATAGTAAATTTATAGTAAATTTATAATAAATTTATAACAGAGGGTACAGTTCATATTCCTTATTTAGACCACCAGGTGTAAGGGTTCCAAGTTTTTTGATCCAATTTGCTTCACACCTTAATAATTGTTTTACCCTATCACCACCTCTCCTAGGTCTAGGAATCTGTTGTAAAATTTGGAACCGTAACTGGGAAACTGAGTGTCCTGCCTCATCAAAATGACAAGCCACAGGGTTCTGTTTTACCTTTCTCTTTATGTCGGATTTGTGTTCACCTATCCTTTCTTTTGCTTGTCTGGTAGTTTGTCCAATATACATTAGACCACATGGGCACTTTATAGCATATACTACAAATGTAGATAGACATGTATAATAACCTTTGATCTTAAAGGTATTACCCCTATGTGGGTGGTATATCGTATCCCCTTTAATACAACTGTTGCATTGTTTACAAGAAAGGCAGGGAAAAGTGCCATTCTTTCTATCACCAAGAGTTGTTTGTCTCTTTTCTTTCCCTGCTCCAACATCCGCTCGTACTAATTTATCCTTCAGGGATTGAGCTCTCCTAAACGATAACAAGGGGGGATTCTGAAATACAGGTATCCCTTGGCAAGCTATTTTTAATATGTCCCAATGTCTTTTGATTATTTTACCAACATCTCTAGATAGGGAATTATAGGAGCTTACAAAGGCTACTCTATCATCCTTTTTTGACCTTTTTTTAACAGTCTGACACATTATCTCATTTTTTGATTTTTTTAAAGTATTTTTGGGATAGCCCCTTATGATTAATTTATTCTCCATCTCATCCAGCCTCTTTTCCAACATATTCTCTTCAGAAACAATCCTTTTGACACGTGCAAATTGCGATCTGGGCACAGATCTTTTTACATGTGCTGGATGCGATGAAGAATACATCAATAGGGTATTTTTATCTGTGGGCTTAACATATAAATCTGTAGCCAATTTACTGTTATTTTTGTAAACCCATACATCCAAAAAGTTAATCCTACATGGATCTGCGTGTATTGTAAATTTCAAGGAGCTTAGATATCCATTTAGCTCACAAAAGAATGTGTCCAGGGTTGACTGTTGCCCCTCCCACAGCATGAAGACATCGTCGATATAACGATACCAACATTTACAATTTTCTAAAAAATTTTTGTTTCGGTACACATATGTTTCTTCAAAAAGATTCACAAAAATATTGGCATAAGTAGGGGCCACATTTGACCCCATAGCTGTACCACAGCATTGTTCATAAAAGTCATCCTGGAACATGAAATAATTTCTTTCCAGAATTACTTTCAGGAGCCTGGTAATCAATCGTTTTTGTGCCCCATCCCAACATGGATCTTTATGTAGACACATTTCAACCGCCTCAATTCCACCTTCATGGGGTATATTCGTATAAAGGCTTTCTATATCAAGGGTGACTAGAATAGTATTGTCACTAATTGTATTGATTTGTTTCAATTTACTTAAAAAATCAGAAGTGTCTAAAACAAAGGATTTCTGTTTCTCCACATATGGGCGTAACACCCTATCCAAAAAAATCGCAATCGGGTTGAATACAGATTGTATCCCTGCCACAATTGGACGTCCCGGGGGAAGTTCTAAACTTTTATGGATTTTGGGCAGGGTATACAAAACAGGAATAACCGGATTGTATTGTTTCAAAAAAGCTGCCAACTTTCCATCAATTACCCTATTGTCAATTGCTTCCTCCAAAATTTTATTAATCACATCTTGTATTTTTGGTAAGGGGTCTGTGGAAAGTGGAGTATATGTCTTGGTATCCATTAACATATTTTTAATACTTTGTATATAAGCTACCCTGTCCATAACAACCACTGCTCCTCCCTTGTCAGCGGGTTTAATTATTATTTCTTTATGGGCTTGTAAATTTTTAAGGGCTGTTTTTTCCAATTTAGTAAGATTAGACATACATCTTTCTGATTTTTTCAATCTATATGCATCTTCTAATTTCTTAATGTCGTCCTTCACCATATCTATATATGTATCTACACCTTTACATGTTCAAATGTGGCCCCTACTTATGCCAATATTTTTGTGAATCTTTTTGAAGAAACATATGTGTACCGAAACAAAAATTTTTTAGAAAATTGTAAATGTTGGTATCGTTATATCGACGATGTCTTCATGCTGTGGGAGGGGCAACAGTCAACCCTGGACACATTCTTTTGTGAGCTAAATGGATATCTAAGCTCCTTGAAATTTACAATACACGTAGATCCATGTAGGATTAACTTTTTGGATGTATGGGTTTACAAAAATAACAGTAAATTGGCTACAGATTTATATGTTAAGCCCACAGATAAAAATACCCTATTGATGTATTCTTCATCGCATCCAGCACATGTAAAAAGATCTGTGCCCAGATCGCAATTTGCACGTGTCAAAAGGATTGTTTCTGAAGAGAATATGTTGGAAAAGAGGCTGGATGAGATGGAGAATAAATTAATCATAAGGGGCTATCCCAAAAATACTTTAAAAAAATCAAAAAATGAGATAATGTGTCAGACTGTTAAAAAAAGGTCAAAAAAGGATGATAGAGTAGCCTTTGTAAGCTCCTATAATTCCCTATCTAGAGATGTTGGTAAAATAATCAAAAGACATTGGGACATATTAAAAATAGCTTGCCAAGGGATACCTGTATTTCAGAATCCCCCCTTGTTATCGTTTAGGAGAGCTCAATCCCTGAAGGATAAATTAGTACGAGCGGATGTTGGAGCAGGGAAAGAAAAGAGACAAACAACTCTTGGTGATAGAAAGAATGGCACTTTTCCCTGCCTTTCTTGTAAACAATGCAACAGTTGTATTAAAGGGGATACGATATACCACCCACATAGGGGTAATACCTTTAAGATCAAAGGTTATTATACATGTCTATCTACATTTGTAGTATATGCTATAAAGTGCCCATGTGGTCTAATGTATATTGGACAAACTACCAGACAAGCAAAAGAAAGGATAGGTGAACACAAATCCGACATAAAGAGAAAGGTAAAACAGAACCCTGTGGCTTGTCATTTTGATGAGGCAGGACACTCAGTTTCCCAGTTACGGTTCCAAATTTTACAACAGATTCCTAGACCTAGGAGAGGTGGTGATAGGGTAAAACAATTATTAAGGTGTGAAGCAAATTGGATCAAAAAACTTGGAACCCTTACACCTGGTGGTCTAAATAAGGAATATGAACTGTACCCTCTGTTATAAATTTATTATAAATTTACTATAAATTTACTATTCTTGATAAAAAATCTTTTGATAAAAAACTATTTTTGATACGAATATGGCATTTTTATGGATTTTAAGTGTTTTAATATGACACATCACTTTGCTTATTTCCTAGTGACTACTAGATATCATTGAAGCAACAAAAGCTAAGTTGGCTAATATGCTACAAATAGATATAATGTAATTGTAACTAAACTGTGTATTAAAGGATGTAACAATTGATATTTATGTAACATTATGATACGTTGTAACCACTAGGTGGCATTGTTAATGTGGCTATTTAAGGAAGTGCAATTATGCAGTTTTTAACTTTGTCAGCTTGAAAAAGGACCAGGCGGTCCGAAACGTTGCTGTGCCCGATGAATATTTGGAAATAAAGGCTTTTTATGCTATATGGGAGTGCCGCTATCTATTTTGGAAATTGCTTCAAGGATGTGAAGGTGAACACATCAATTGGCATGCACCCCGTAATAAGTAAGCTTGTGAATCTAAATGCTGGATGTTCTTCTATATGTTTGATATGGTTGTTGTCAATCTAAGACACATATGACACAGATCTGTGCTTGGGATATTTGCAACACCATGTATTTTACATTTATGGATTAGCTGCTTTGGTAACTTGTCACTAATGTAAAAAGGGAAAGAACGGTGGACAAAACCCACATCAAAACTTAAGTAGGGGCACCACTCCATGTGTATTCTAAAGTTTCTTTGTAAAGTAGAGCTCAGAAAAGGTGCTTGCCAAAAAATGGAGAATTAAGATATATGGCGTGATTTCCCAAAAAATTCAAAATTAAAGTGAATTAAAAGTACAAAATCGTTTATTAGGACACAAAAGATGGCTTAATGCATTTCGTGCCTTTTGGGGTACTTACTATTAGGCTCTTGAGTCAGCATATAACATTATTCTATATTACTTATGTTCTTACATCTGTTATTTATTTGTTTTTTAAATAAAAATAAAGAAAGTAAAAAAACAGTCAAACACCACAGATCCGCAAAACGGGCAGAAAGTTCCAAGAAAATGATTAGGAGGATAGGCAACTGCATTGGCATCAGCGAGGGAATTCAGTCTCAATGTTCACACAAGAGATGCTGCCATACACAAACAATATTTACAACATAAGAATGATATAGGAGTGATGTCTATACCGTTTAGTACATGATCTTGATGAGACCTCGGAGTCTGGGAATCTGGTTCTCTTTGCATAACTGTGGAGGCACCAGCCATGGGATAGGGACCTGCTCAGCACAGAGGAATTAAGGGGTGCAGTGAGGCATGGGCCTTGTTGTCAGTGTCGGACTGGCCCACCAGGATACCTGGAAAAGTCCCGGTGAGCCAAGGTGTCAATGGGCCCTTATACTGCTAGACATGTGGCCTATTTAATGGCCATTCCCTATTTCTATGAGAACAAAGTGGCTAAAGAGATGGAATAATAGATTATAGTAAGTAAAGAAAAGAGACAAGGAGAATAGAGGTGGAGTGAGGAGAGTAATAATTAAACTACTAAGAGTGGGCCCCTGGTCTAAGATTAATTGGTGGGCCCCTAGCCAAAGGTTTTTGGGTGGGCCCCTGGTATCCCAGTCCGACACTGCTTGTTGTGGCACAAGAGAAGTCAATGACTTTTTGCATTCACTGTACATTAATGTTCCCCACATGTTTATATTTTTTTTACACACGTGAGGACTAGAAATGTGGAGAAGGCTGAGTTGTTGTTCATAGGATTTAATGTTCATCTTAATGATTTAACCTGCTGATCATTTATGTTTGTTGCACAGCCAGTGATGTGTAGTAGGTACCAGTCTCTATGTCTGACAATATCATTTTAATGAAAGATAATGAATTTAATATTAATCAGGTCCTTCCGAAGTGGAATCATGAAGATGAACAACTGCCCCAGAGAACTAAGGATGATGGAAACGTGTAAAACTGAAGCTTTTCTTTCATTACAGTGTAGAACTAGAATGCAGCTTATGGTGCCCCTTTCCGGCTGCTAAATCTTGGTTATCACTATCCGCAGTGCAATGTTTGTAAATGCCTCTCAACAAGTATAAAGAAATGATATGATTATCTAAGGCTAGAATCAGTATTTTTTGGTTTACCTCTTTGAGATCAGACACACCTGTTATATTAGACATTTCCCCATTGGCACACAGTACACAGGTATAACAGCAAGTTGGTTGCCCCTCTATTTTAGCTTTCATGTATCCAGGCTTACAGGGCTCGTTACAACGAGAATGGACAAACTGTGGGGTAGAATAGAGACATGAACTCTAATAAATGCATTATATCCATGATAAAATGATACTTTCCTTAATATTTTAATTAGCAGTACTTGAAGTCAGTTGTATAGATTAGTATAAGGTGGGACATACATATTGGGGTATTCTTACTGGCTGAGATTCAGAATTGAAGAATAACATTGCACCTTTGTAGCTGAGGTCCCTGAATTTGGTATCTGTGCATGTACTGTTGCCTACTATCTGCACATCCTACTTGCGCTAATGTTGGAGCCATGAGCTGCTCACCTATCCTCAGCAGTCTATCAGTGTCTCCTGGAGAATTTCCATAGAGAGCTACAACTTCTAGAACAGCTACAGGAGGCTTTTATGGGGAGGTCTGGAAATCAAGACTGGAAACTTCATATCCACCATGATGACTACAGAACAGTAGTTCTAGCTAAAGTAGTCTGAAATATAGTGCTTAAAGAAGTAAAAAAATAACAAATAACAACTCGGCTCCCAAGAGTATTAGCTACTTGGAGTTTTGCACCCCGTCCCAAAATGTTTTGATGATTTGGGATTTTATAACTCATAGGTTTCCATCCAACTCCTATCTTGGCGTTCCCATATGTAAAGGGGTTGTTCACCTTTAAATTATCTTTATATATGATGTAGAGATGAACACATGAATGAAAACACATTTCATCTATTTTGTTACCTCTGAAAAATACGGGTCCCAGAGATTGGTGCTGTTATTGAAAGATAATTGATTCCCCTTTGATTTGGATGCGTCAAAGCTTCCAACCTTCATTTTTTTGTTTTTTCCTGTTTCGAAGAAGTAGTGTTTCATAATATCATACCGGGCGGATGGGTCTCCATTGTTTTCAAAGTAGATTTCATCCCCAGAAGAAGTTCTGAATCTCACATGGCGCAACAATGCATTTAGCTTAAAAAGAAGAAAACACACCAAGAGGAGCCTGATTCAATGATCAATTGCAAAGAGCATCAATTGGGTCAGGTGGGTGTTTCCAAATGTTAACTAAATACAAAGAGGCAAAAGGAGACTAAACCCCAACTTAATGGGCTCAAATTGATTACAGCAACATCTTATTAAAAATTAATTTTATTCAGCAAACAGATTTAAAGAAACCCTAGCCATATAAAATGAATACTTCTGGGGGGGGATATGTGCTTATTGTACACTCCTATCTGTAGTGTTGATTAACAGAGCTTAGTTGCAGCGGCAGTTACAGTTAAGCTAATAGCTTAATCCAGGTCGTACTTCAACTCATTTGGCAAGGAGTCTTGTGTATATGAGTCCTCCAATGGTAGAAATACCCATATGCATCGCTACTGCAACTTTGTCAAGGTGTAACTTGAGGTGGAAGTAACGTCATCTCTAAATACCCAATCTAAAACTAATGGTTTACATGGCAATCTTTCCATGAAATGTCCTGCTATTGTTTCAGAGGTACCCAGGGCACAAATAAGCATTCACCCCAAATCTCCCCCTAACTGACCTTCAGACTGGGCCCCCTTAGCTCATAACAAGGTTACAGATATATAGAAACATTGGGGTAACAGTCACCCTGCTATAGTTCCAGGGGTACCCAGGGTACAAATAAGCATTCACCCCAAATCTCCCCCTAACTGACCTTCAGACTGGGCCCCCTTAGCTCATAACAAGGTTACAGATATATAGAAACATTGGGGTGTCACCCTGCTATAGTTCCAGGGGTACCCAGGGTACAAATAAGCACTCACCCCAAATCTCCCCCTAACTGACCTTCAGACTGGGCCCCCTTAGCTCATAACAAGGTTACAGATATATAGAAACATTGGGGTAACAGTCACCCTGCTATAGTTCCAGGGGTACCCAGGGTACAAATAAGCACTCACCCCAAATCCCCCCCTAACTGACCTTCAGACTGGGCCCCCTTAGCTCATAACAAAGTTACAGATATATAGAAACATTGGGGTGTCACCCTGCTATAGTTCCAGGGGTACCCAGGGCACAAATACACACTTACCCCCAAATCTCCTCCTAACTGACCTTCTGACTGGCCCCCCTTAGCTCATAACAAGGTTACAGATATATAGAAACATTGGGGTGTCACCCTGCTATAGTTCCAGGGGTACCCAGGGTACAAATAAGCACTCACCCCAAATCTCCCCTAACTGACCTTCTGACTGGGCCCCCTTAGCTCATAACAAGGTTACAGATATATAGAAACATTGGGGTGTCACCCTGCTATAGTTCCAGGGGTACCCAGGGTACAAATAAGCACTCACCCCAAATCCCCCCTAACTGACCTTCTGACTGGGCCTGCTTAGCTCATAACAAGGTTACAGATATATAGAAACATTGGGGTGTCGCCCTGCTATAGTTCCAAAGGTACCCAGAGTACAAATAAGCACTCACCCCAAATCTCCACTAAATGACCTTCAGGCGCGCCCCCATAGCTCATAACGAGGTTATAGATTTATAGAATTATTGGGGTAACCGTGACTCTGCTGTGTTTCTAGGGGTACCCAGGATACAACTAAGCCTCCACACAGAGTGGGCTTCAGACTGGGTCCCCTTATACTGTAGTTACAACAGAAATTAAGCTATTTATGTGATTTACATTTGATACAGTGCCACACAGAAGGTTACTGGTTAAATGAAGGAATGTTGGCCTGGAACATAGTATTTGTACCTGGATAGAGAACTGGCTAAAAGATAGACTACAAAGAGTGGTGGTAAATGGAACATTTTCTAATTGGACCAGTGTTGTTAGTGGAGTACCGCAGGGCTCTGTACTAGGTCCCTTGCTTTTCAACTTGTTTATTAATGACCTGGAGGTGGCCATTGAAAGTACTGTTTCTATTTGTGCAGATGAGACTAAATTGTGCAGAACTATAGGTTCCATGCAGGATGCTGCCACTTTGCACAGTGATTTGTCTAAACTGGAAAACTGGGCAGCAAACTGGAAAATGAGGTTCAATGTTGATAAATGCAGGTTATGCACTTTGGCAAAAATAATATAAATGCAAGTTCTACACTAAATGGCAGTGTGTTGGGAGTTTCCTTAAATGAGAAGGATCTTGGGGTCTTTGTAGATAACACGTTGTCTAATTCTGGGCAGTCATTCTGTGGCTACTAAAGCAAATAAAGTTCTTGTATAAAAAAGGGCATTAACTCAAGGGATGAAACATAATTGTGTCTCTTTATAGGTCCCTGGTGAGGCCTCATCTGGAGTATGGGGGCAGTTTTGGACTCCAGTCCTTAAGAGGGATATAAATGAGCTGGAGAGAGTGCAGAGACTAAGTGCAACTAAACTGGTTAGAGGGAGGGAAGAGTTAAATTATGAGGGGAGACTGACAAGGTTGGGGTTGTTTTCTCTGGGGGAAAAAAGGCGCTTGTGAGGGGACATGATTAGACTTTACAAGTACATTAGAGGACATTATAGACAAATAGCAGGGGACCTTTTTACCCATAAAGAGAATCACGTACCAGAGGCCTCCCCTTCAGACTAGAAGAAAAGAAGTTTCATTTAAAGGAACAGAGTAGGGGGTTCATCACAGTGAGGACAGTGAGGTTGGGGAATGCACTGCCGGGTGATGATTCAGTTAATGACTATAAGAGGGACTTGGATGATTTCTTGGACAGACATAATACAAAGGCTATTGTGATACTAAACTCTATAGTTAGTATAGATATGGGTATATATCATTTATGTGACAGTAGGGAGGGGTGTGTGTATGGGGCTGGGTTTTCATTTGGAGGGGTTGGACTTGATGGACTTTGTCTTTTTTCAACCCAATTTAACTATGTAACTATCTAACTATTTAAAAACATTAGGATAACTTTTACCTTTTTATAGTTCCAGGGAACACAGAATGACAAAAACTATACACCCTAAATGTGGTTCTACCGTAGCTAATAACAAAATAACACAAATATACAGACTTAGTGACAATACATCTACAAACTATTCCCTCAATTGTAACAGACAAAGGGACATAAATACAGATACTGATACTGAAAATGACACTTATATCAAACAAAACACATAAGGGGAACATATATCAAGAATCAAACAAAATTTCACAATTGCACAAAATCTAAAGTTTAGTATTGAAGTTGTCATTTTGTTCAGTCGCGTCTCACTAAACCGTTTAAAAAATCTGCCTTAAAATGTGCTAATAAACTTACAAAAAAGCACTTAATGGTGTTGCACAATTATTAACAAAATACCTTTTTCAAAACAAAAAGGCTAACACCTGCTTATGGGTTTTAGGTATAAGTCATTGGCCTCCACTTTAGCAGGGTTGAGGTGAGGCTGCCCATCCCCATCTCTATGTCCCAAGTATTGTGCCTCAGGCTGTGTAGTTGCAATGTAGCTGGGGCATTTTTCATACCAGTCGCATGACTATCAACTGGTACAACCAAAAGTGGTGTTGAAGGCTGACCTTTCCTGGGCAAGTGGAATTTGCCAGTAACCTGAGCTGAGATCCAGGGTAGTCAAATATTTAGCAGTTCCTAGCCTATCCTGTAGCTTGTCTACCGTTGGTATTGGGTAAGTATCAGTGTTAGTCACATCATTAAGCCTCTGATAATCAACACAGAATTATTGAATACTCCCATGTTTCTTTTGGCACTAGTACCACAGGGGAAGCCCAAGGACTATGGGAAGTAATAACCCCCAGGCCAGCATCTCATCTATCTCACTTTTCATCTCTGGTTGGACTGCTTCAGCAGGGCTACATACTGGTAACTAAGTTCCTGTATCTACTTTATGTTCAGCCCGGTGGGTGTGACCTGGGTTGTTAGAAAACATGGGGGAATAGGTATACAAAATTTGATTT
Organism: Xenopus petersii; assembly: GCA_038501925.1. Taxonomy (NCBI): domain Eukaryota; kingdom Metazoa; phylum Chordata; class Amphibia; order Anura; family Pipidae; genus Xenopus; species Xenopus petersii. Next base: position 2,899,775 of record CM076680.1, read on the forward strand.
GGTCTTGCTGAAATGGGCTAAGGTGTTCACTTATGGTGATTGACTCTATCCCCTTGGCTGGGGTGACCTCCACAAGAAGGTTGGGTAGTGGAGGGTCATCAGTACCTTCAGTTGGGGGACTGCATATAGCACTAACAGTGTCCTCATGTGATAGGACTTCATAACATTTATGTGGACAGTTTTATAGTAACATCTAGGGGAATTACCACATAGGTTATATAGAAGCTTATGGGTCACCACATAGGGTCCTTCCCAAGCAGCCTGAAGTTTGTCATGCTGTGTGGGAACAAAGAGGAGCACCTTGTCTCCTTCCACAAACCTGTACTTCCTGGCCTTACAGTCATACCACACTCTCTACCTTTGCTGAGCTGCCGAGAGGTAGTTGTGTGCCAGGCTGGTTATCTGTTCTAAACACAAAGGGGATGATGGGGACCTCTTGAGACAGTGGGGCTCCCTCCCAATATTCACATAGTAAGTCTAAGGGGCTTTGGACCCTCCAACCATATAACAGCTCAAAGGGAGAGAATCCTGTGAACTCTTGAGGAACTTCCCAATATGCAAACAGCAGGGGCAACTAACATTCCCAGTCCTTTTCTCCAGAATCCACAAAGGTCCATAATATGGACTTTAACATCCCATTGAAACTTTTACAAAGACCGCTTGTCTGTGGGTGGTATGGGGAGGAGTGTATCGCCTGGACACCACAACACTGCCACAGACATTGAAGCAGTTGGTATGTAAAGTGGGACACTTGGGCTGACAAGATCTCACAAGAGTAGCCAACCCGGCTGAAAATCTAGATAATGGATCGGCAACTGTGGGGGCATCAATTTTATGAGAGCTACAGCTTCTGGGTGAGTGGTAGCATGATCAACTACAATGAGGATATATTGATAACCTGAATGACTTGGCATAAGGAGCCCAATAAGATCAACTGCCACCTGTTGGAAGTGCTCACTAATGATCGGCAAGGGATAAAGGGGGATCTTGGGTTTATAATTGGCCCTGCCAGTTCTCTGACAGCTGTTATATGTGTGTCACCTCCTGAGTGATGCCAGTCCAGTAGAAATTTTGGATTGATTGGTATTGAGTATGTGCAACTCCCTAGTGTCTAGCTAAGGGGGATCTCATGGGCCAAATGAAGAATCTGAGCATGATAACTATGATTTAACAGAAACACTTCCATGGCTGATTGGGGTCCCCCTCCACAATCCTATAAAGTAGCCCACACTTGAAACAAACCATTCATTAGGCAGGTTCCCTGACATACTTTGCATTTATTTTGAGGTAGGATCAATGTGCTGAGCTTCCCTAAAAGCAGTGAAGTGAAGCAAGTTGGGGTAAGGGGTTTGCAACAAGCAGCCACAGGTTATTTTACCTTTTGTTGCAGTCAGGCCTGGTTCCATATATTCCATATATATCTTGGGAGATGCTGCACTGAATATGGCCCACATCATTGCCTAGGAGGATCTCAGTCGACAGTTGTCGCAATATACCAACTCAATGGGTAAATGGCCCATCGCCTAGATCCAGGGTGGAATATCTTGTTTGTGCCCACTGACCACTGAATCTAGAATCCAGGAATCCCTCCAGCTGCCTTTCATTGACCCTGACATGTTTTCTTTGCTTTCTTTTCATATCTAAGCCCATTCCCAGTACATATTCGTATTTCGGGTCATGGCTGCACAGATAGGTGCTGAGGGGTTATGATTAGGTATAAGATTTGATTGTGGGGGCTGCCATGCCATGGGGGTTAAATAGTGTGCTTGAAGCAAGGGTAAGTTGGCATGCCAGGGTACAGATATCAACATACTCATCAGCTAGCCTGGTAGCCTCCTCTAGGGTGTCCGGCTTGCTATCACTAACCCTTTCCAACACCTCAGCGGGGCATCTCTCGGGGAACTGTTCTTTAAGGATGAGCTGGAACAAGTCTTCCAAGGTTTGTCTCTGCCACATATTCAGAGGCAAAATTCGCCAGCGTCAAAAATGAGACGCCAGCGCCGTTTTGCAGATTTTTCGCCAATTCGCAAATTTTTCGGCGAAGCGAAACGGCGCAAATTCCCCCATCACTATTTATAAGACAAAGTAACTAGTAACAAACAGTATGTTTATGCATAACTCAACAACTTACCTGCCATTGCTTAAAATAAACTCTCAGACTATCTGCAGATTTGGGGTAACTTGTCATTATGCCGTAGAGTTCATGGAGAGCGCGAGCCATTGCGTAAACACCAGTGTAAACCCGATAAGATATTCTGAAATCAAATGTGTCCTGGATTGTGTCGCTAAATGATTCATTCCCTGTACATCTTTTATTTATAAAGTACTTTATATCTGAAAAGATACATTGAAATAATATTTCCCACATTTCTTTGAATAAAATGTCATGTTGATATTTAAATGGATTTAAGGAAGAGAAAAACTGCTTGAAACCAGGGATCTCTCCTTGTTGGAAGGAAAGTACCAAAGAACCATTGAAAGTAGAAAAGTAGAATACGCTGGTAAATACTGCAGCTCAGATAAAAGGGGGACAGATGAGGACACAACCCATATTTTTTTGGGCATTTTTTTACCATCAAATAAAAATACAAAACAGGAAGCATGCTTTGAATTTAGAAAGAGCAGGATCACCTTAGCAGTGCTTCTGTAGATGGTTTCTTTAATAACTTTAATTGACGCTTCATTTGCTCCAAGTCTACAGATGAAGGCCAAACAGACACCTTCTTTGCTCATTACATTTTCCAGCCTCTTACTTGCCCTGTAACCATAGTCATCATCGAATACAAGTCCAACCCATTTCCAGCCAAAATACTTTATCAGGCTCATTAAAGCATCAATTTCAGACAACCCATTGGGGATCATTCTATAGAGAGATGGAAACTCTAGTCTTTTGTTAAGTATTAAATCATCAAAGCTGTAACTGATCTGCAGATTAAAGAAAACATTCAGTTTCATTCGAGTAAAGCCAAAATAAGAAGCAGATATTAGATTAGTTGAATATTTTATGTGACAATACTTATTACAGCAAGAATAGCAGAAACAAAAAGTTGGACTCATTTATACGTATGTTTTTACCTTCATTAAATGGAACCTTTGTAACTTTTAAGGCAAATAAATCGTAGAAGGAGTGAATGGATGTGGTGAGGTCCAAAAATTGGTTGACTGGAATTTTTGCATCAAAGAGAATAAAATATATAATTATATACATATGAAATATGGGCATAAGGAGTTGAATTAGATGATGGATATCCAGCTTTGGGCTTTTTAGTCATCTGACTCATCTTCTAGAGGGTTGTGATGTTTTTTAATTTAACTTAAAGGAATACTGTCATGGGAAATTTTTTTTTTTCAAAATGAATCAGTTAATAGTGCTGCTCCAGCAGAATTCTGCACTGAAATCCATTTCTCAAAAGAGAAAACAGTAGTGATGGGCGAATTTATTCACCAGGCGCGAATTTGCGGCGAATTTGCGCAATTCGCCGCCTGTGAATAAATTTGCGAAACGCCCAAAAAAAATCACTGTAAAATAATGGGCGCCGGCATTAAAAAACGGGCGCCGGCGCCAAAATCGGGCGCCGGCATAATAAACGAGATGCTGGCGCAGTTTTGCCAATTTTTCGCCGTTTTGCGAATTTCAGGCAAAATTCGCAAATTTTCCAGTGAAGCGAAACGGCGCAAATCCGCCCATCACTAGCAAACAGATTTTTTATATTCAATTTTGATATCTGACATGGGGCTAGACATATTGTCAATTTCCCAGCTGCCCCTGGTCATGTGACTTGTGCTTTGATAAACTTCATTCACTCGTTACTGCTGTACTGCAAGTTGGACTGATATCACCCCTCCCTCCGCCAGCAGCCTAACAACAGAACAATGGGAAGGTAACCAGATAACAGCTCCCTAACACAAGATAACAGCTGCCTGGTAGATCTAAGAACAACACTCAATAGTAAAATCCAGGTCCCACTGAGACACATTCAGTTACAATGAGAAGGAAAAACAGCAGCCTGCCAGAAAGCATTTCTCTCCTAAAGTGCAGGCACCAGTCACATGACTGGGGGCAGCTGGGAAATTGACAATATGTCTAGCCCCATGTCAGATTTCAAAATTGAATATAAAAAAATCTGTTTGCTCTTTTGAGAAATGGATTTCAGTGCAGAATTCTGCTGGAGCAGCACTATTAACTGATGTGTTTTGAAAAAAACATATATTCCGATGACAGGATCCCTTTAAAGGAAAACTATACCCCCAAACCATGTAGGTCTCTATTAAAAGATACTGAGTAAAACAGCTCATGTGTAAAACCCTGCTTCATGTAAATGAACCATTATCATAATAATATACTTTTTTAGTAGTATGTGCCATTGGGTAATCATAAATAGAAAATTGCCATTTTAAAAAATAAGGGCCGCCCCCTGAGATCGTAAGATTCACTGTGCACACATACAAACCACATGTAAGGTCACATGAGCCAATTAACAGACAGAGTTGTGCCTTTTGCTTCCTCACTTCTTCCTGTTACAGTTAGAGTTGTAGTATTTCTGGTCAGGTGATCTCTGAGGCAGCACAGATAGAGTCACGAAATGGTGGTTCAAGGCAAGAGATGTAAAAGGGCAATATTTATGTAAATATATATTCCAGTTTGGTAAGATTCTTTAATATGTCATTCAATTTGATATAAACTATCTGTTGCTTAAGTATTCATTTTGGGGCTATAGTTTTCCTTTAAGAAGTCAGTTCTCTCCAATTCAGAAAGTGAAGGTTCTTTGAGACCACAGTTATTGATACTTTGCCTTCTCCATCTTTGTGGTGTCCCAGAGTTAGCCAAAATACAGATAGTTCTTTGGGGACAACTCGACCCTCTATGATTTTTTTATTTTTTTTCCTTTTTCATGCTGATACCAATGAATTTTAGTATTGGGTTTAATTAATTCCAATTGATGTATTAATCCTAATTGCACTGCGTCACTTTGAATCTATGGAATGCTTCTTGGATAAATAAGGAAATAGATTATTCCTTTTAATAGTCACTTTATTTATCTAGATGAATTCATCTTTAATTAAATTAATTTTGTGGCACGGCACTTGATTAGAGGGGAATTTTGCAATTTGCAATAACTGTTTTACTCACTTAAATACTGTATAAACACTAAGCACTTTTTACAGATATACAAGTGGTAATTCATTTCTAATTTAAGGGACGATTAAGTCAATCAATTATGGAATGAAAGTAATTAATGAACTCTGCATTATTTGATTTTTGAGAGTATAATTATTTGATAGAGTTGATTGGTGGCTAATGAAATCATTTTTTGATAACACATATGTATTTCTAATAACTCATTTGCTAATTGTCTAAAGGCTGTAAACTGGAAAACTGTTAACTCCAGGGCAAATGTATGATGTTGCAGCAAGTGAGCTGGAGTTCTTTTGTAGGCTTAGGAAAAGCCGGACAAATGGGTCCATGGAGTGGCTAAAGTAGAACAGGGGGAGCCCTCCATTCCATGCTCCATTTAGTGTCTTTAGCTGCCCAGCTATAGGTACCTGTCTGGTTAGGCTGCAGGTGAGCAGCAAATAAAAGACACCTCAGTGTCCCCGAATCCCTTATTGTGTTGGAGAAGTGTGTGAGCCCCTAGAGACCACATTGTATTGGAGTAGGGTGTGAGCTCCTGGAGACCTCCATGTGTTGGAGGAGGGTGTGAGCCCCTAGAGACCACATTGTATTGGAGTAGGGTGTGAGCTCCTGGAGACCTCCATGTGTTGGAGGAGGGTGTGAGCCCCTAGAGACCACATTGTATTGGAGTAGGGTGTGAGCTCCTGGAGACCTCCATGTGTTGGAGGAGGGTGTGAGCCCCTAGAGAGCACATTGTATTGGAGTAGGGTGTGAGCTCCTGGAGACCTCCATGTGTTGGAGGAGGGTGTGACCTCCTCAATGAGAGTGCAGGAGATGCCCTTTATGGTGAGAATCCCAGAGAGAGGGGAAAAGGTGAATGTGTGATGGTGAAACACTGATGAACTGTATTCCTATAAATTTATGTGAAAATAAATCTATGTTTGCCTGAAGACGTGTTGTCCCCATCTTTTTGCTCCTGGTCCTCTGCTGATCTGCCTCCCATTGCTAAACTTCCCTAAAAAACTGTGTGGACAGGCATCCAGCTTGACACAAAATATTACGAATGTTTTTCTCATATACAGTCATGCTGTGGCAACAAGGTTATCTACTATTTACTAAATCTTAGAAGGTTAAAACAATTAGTTTCATGCTGAACACGTGGTCCCGAGCTCTAGTGCTCCCCAACAAGGGCAATGGCTAAATAATTGATAGCATCTGTATCTAGTCGTGTGAGCCCTGGATGTCCACTACTGAAAAGGACCTATTAGGTTCTATTTGACAATGACCCTGACTTACACCCCATGCACACCCCAAAACCGAAACAGGTTGAATTTACTAGCAGTTTATGGAATGTTATGAAATTCCAGCACAGACCTGAGGGTACCCGTAGATCCTTGTGAGCCACGCAATAGATAGAGATGAAACAGAAGACATATCTCCTATGAACCCCACAACCTTTCTGTTATTCCAGCAGCTGTAATTTGGGATTGCTGGTTCTGTTCCAGATAAGATTCCAAAAGAACTTGCAAAAGACTTCAGTCCTGAGTCACAGGAGTCATAGATCCGATAGCCCAAAGTAACATTAGGTAATATCTCCGGATCCTTATTGATTTCCCCAATTGTATAATTCAAAATCAGTAGGTAACGATAGTGTCTGAGTGAGAGCCTATTAATTAGGAAATATTAATGAGTTTAAATACAGATATATTAATCATTATACACAATGAGAGTATAATGCATCTGCCTCCTTTCCAAGGTTCAGCACAAGATTCACACTGAGCTCAAAGTGAAAAAAGTGCTAAAAAAGTCTAGGATGCTATTAAATATGAATAATACTGTATAAGGAATTGAGCCTTACAGTACTCAAAATTTCACTATGAGAATGTTCTAAGTGTCCTGGCCCTTTATTGCTGAGTTTGCAGTTTCCAATGCTGAAATCCTGCCCCATAAAACTATTCTGACGGTGCTCCAGCAGGTACAACTTGTGCCACATATAAGCACCCATATCCACTCTTCTTTCTAGCACCCTATTTATACAGGGCTCTCCCTGCTCCTTGTCTCCACAGACCCTGTACTTACCACCTGCACAAAGCAGGAGTTATACACATGTTATACTTGTGTTGAGTGGGGAGGTGCAAGTGGAGTTTTGACCCAATAAATACACCTAGCGCTTGTGCTGATCCATTAATAAACAAGCCCCATTGTGGTTTTATGGAAGAATCCATTAATTCGATCAAAACAGGAGAGCACGTTGTCCCTTTCTTTCACCCTCTCCCTTTAAACCATTGGCACCCATGCACGTCACGGTTATGTATAATGGCAAATGGAGCAGAAGGGAAAGGTAAGAACATATACAGGGTTTGTGAAACTGTGGATAAACATTTTTGTCTGAGAGTTGAGAAGAATCGTTCTACATTTATTGTATTTGCCCCCACGCATACACAACTAAGAAACTCACTATTCAGTACATTGATACTTTATAAATTTTAGGAAAGCAACACAGAAAGAAAACATGAGTAACTTGCCCTTACATAGAACACTGAAATGTTTTACTATAAGGAGGGAAATTGATGAACACATTATTTAACTGGAGAATTCCACCAATAATCAAGTCCCCGTCACTAAAGTAATTCATCCCCCTTCTTTTGCTCAGTTGGCAGCCAGATCTGGGACTGGGCATTTCAGCTGCAGAAGGCTGGAACATCAGAACCACTAAGAGAAACTTGAATCTGGCAGGAAACAGAACCTCCATTGATCCACAGAACAGAGCAAAGACAAAACGCAGGTTCCTGAGCTGATGGGGGCAGAGAGGAGACATCCTTGTGTCAGTAGCAGAGCAGCCAAAGTGTATATTTCTATAAGTGTATATATATGTTTTCTGAACTGCAATCTATGAGCAGCTGTGTCCACTGAGATATTTTAGCAACACAGTTATAGCATTTCCTAAATCAACCATAATAGTCATAATACAGCCTTGGGATTTATGGATGTTTGCCTTGGAGCTTCTCTCCACTTTCTATTCATGGAGTTGGAACTTAAAGTTGTTTTTTTTGTCCATTTGTACAGTAAGTCTGTGTTTAATCCAGATCCAACTCATAAGCACTTTTGTGTTGAACTTCTTACTTACTTACTTCTTACTTACTTCCCTAACTGTTCGTCAGGAATCAGGATGAACTTCTATCCCTCATACTGGGTAACCCTAGGGGGGGGCAGAAAGGTTTCAATAAATGGTAAAACAGGACAAGGTCAAGATCAGCAGAATTAGTAATCAAGCGCACCCAGGAACTCACAAAGTAGAACTTATAATTGGGCAATGTCTGTAGGCATTTGGCGTCCTTTTAAAGGCAGATTTTGTGCCAAAATGAGTGTGATGACATCACGCATCACACACTGACATTGTGCATTGACGCTGCACGTTTTGATGCCAGCGTCATGACGTCACACACGTTTTGACGCATATTCGTCAGAACGTCACATTGTACCATGTGACTCCACTGGACAAAGACATTTGAAGAAGTAAGGAGCGCCGCGAGTGCTCCTTACAGTACCCCCTTCTCATTGGGGAGCCTCTGGACCACCAAGACTAGGCTTTGAAGGGAATTGCTTGTGGAACCTCCTTGGAACCTTCAAAATTTTGAAATGAACTGAACTCAATAATAATTAATAAATTTGAGAGTTCCATTGGTAAAGGCAATTTATGGAGGGGAATAAAATGAGCCATTTTACTGAATCTGTCAATTACTACTCAAATGACCGTGTAAGCCAGAGAAGGAGGTAGATTCACAATAAAGTCCATGGGCAGATGGGTCCACGGTCAAGAGGAAATGTGTAGCAACAGAAGCAATCCCTTGGGAGAGGAATGACAGGATTTGGAAGCGGCACTAATAGTAAGGTACAAAGTCTTTTACATCCTTCCATATTGAAGGTCACCAAACAAGACGAGACAACAAATCAGTCGTTTTCCTTATCCCAGGATGGGGGGATGTTGGTGGTATTGTAGGATTGGCAAAGAATGGTGTGACAAAGATCAGGTGGAACATAGGCCACTGGAGTTTAGACGCTTAAGAGCTTGAATGTACTCTAGATTTTTGTGATCCGAAAAGATTGTTACTGGTATAGCAGAACCTTCCACAAGATGCCCCCATTCCTCCAGTAGTTTTGTTCCAGTGATGAGAATTTTTTAGAGAAGAAGGCACAAGGGTGAAGTTGACTTTAGGATAGAACTGCACTGGCACCCACATCGGAGGTGTCAACTTCAATGAAGAAAGGGAGAAGAGGATCTGGATTTTTGAGAACATAGGTAGAAGAAAAAGAATGCTTCCAGAGCTTGTGGGTCCAGCAGTTAGGTTCCTTCCTTTGCGGATGAGGCCCAATATTGGGGCAATTCTAGAAGAGAAGACTTTGATGAATTGTCTATAATAATTGGCAAAGCCAATGAATCTTTTTATGGCTCTGGTACTAGTAGGAAGCGGCCACTCTTGAATTGCGGAGATTTTGGCTGGATCCATCTCAAAGCCAACTTGGGATATGATGAGGTGCATGTTTTCATCTTGACAAAGAGTGCATTCTTTCTTAAATAAGAGAGGACCTCCCGAACATGGACTCAGAGAAGATGAGAATATTGTCCAGATAAACTAACACAGTTAGTCCAAGCAAGTCTCTGAAGATGTCACTGACAAACTCTTGGAAGACTGTGTGTGCGTTGCAGAGCCCAAATGGCTGTGACGACTCAACCTGGTTGGTTCCTTTCCCCTTCACTGCCGTTTGCTCTATGGCACGCACGGCATGCACTTCCAGGTTTTGATGCGCCGCAAGCTTCATGACGTCATTGGGTTGTTGTGCGAATTTTGAATATTTAAAGTGGCTCTCTGCTCTAACTCATTGCCTGTTGGAGGTTCTACTTGCTAGTTTTCTGGGGGTGATTTCTCGTGTTTTAACTTCTGGTTTTTGATCCCTGCCTGTCTGATTACTTTGAACTCTGCCAATATTGACCCTTGCCTGCCTGACTATCCTGATTCTACCGGTTTTTACCCTTGACTGCCTGACTTTCCTTGAACGCTGCCTGTACCGACCCTTGCTTGTTTGACTTTGCTTGAACTCTGCCTGAACCAACCACTGCCTGTCTGACCTTGCTTGTATTCTGCCCACACCGACCCCGGCCTGCCTGACTACGGTTTGTCTATTCCTAGAACTGTGCCTTCTGTCCAAATACTATATAACGATGTGCCCCTTTGCTCGTCCAGAACCCTTGTTTGGCTCCTCTCTTATTAGTGATGACTAGTGATAAGACTAGTGATGGGTGAATTTCGTCTTGAAACAACAAAAAATTAGCAAAATGCGAATTTTGATGCCGGCGTCCAAATATTTTTTAACGCCGGCGACAATTCCGCCACTGACAACAATTCTGACGCCCATTAAAGTCTGAATTGTCGCCGGCATCAAAAGTATTTTTTTGACGCCAGCGGATTTTCAACGGCAAATTTTTGTGGCAATTTCGCAAATTTATTAGCCGGGGGCGAAACACAGAAATTCGTCGCGAATTTGCGCTTGGCGAATAAATTTGCCCATCACTAATTTAAGACCTGGCGGGATGCAATTAGCTGAGGGCTCCTTCCAAAGTGAAAGGCGGCTGTTAAAGGCAGAAGCAAGAGCCTAGACCAGGGAGCCTAGCACCGGTTCTGGATTTAGGGTGCCTATCGTGACAATGGCATTACGAGGTAGTTGTAATGTCCATCACGAGTATTGAAAGCAGTCTTCCACTCGTCGCCTTTAAGAATTTGGATTAAATTGAATGCACCCCTGAGGTCTAATTTTGTGAATAGACAGGACCCTTTGAGTTGGTCAAAAAGTTCTGAAATGAGGGGTAGAGGATAATATTTTTGAGATGATTTTATTGAGACCTCGATAATTGATGCAGGGTAGTAAACTGCCATCCTTCTTCTCCACAAAAAAGAAGCTGGTTCCAACTGGAGAGGATGATGGATGGATGAATTCATGTTGAAGCTTTTCTTGGATGTAGTCCTTTGTGGCTTTTGTTTCTGAAGGAGAAAGCGGATATGTACGACCACTAGGGGGCATAGTGACGGGTAGTAGGTCAATGTGGCAATTTTGAGGGCCGATGAGGGATAAGGATCTCTGCAAACTTTTTACAAAACATATCAACAAAGCTCTGATAAGCAAGGGGAAGAGAGCAAAGATCCACTAAGCCACAAGTCATCTAGAGTAAAGAGATGTATGAAAGGCAATTCCGCTGGCAGTAAGGGCTCCAATGTGATAGCTTGTTCTTGAAACAATCAATGGTTGGATTGAGACAAAGCTAGGGCAACCCCAAGACCACAGGTGTAGAAAGACAATTGATGATAAGGAATAAACGTCTTTCATTATAAAGAGCTTCAACTATGATTGATAATTCCTGCAAGGCTTGAGAGATGAAAGCAGTGGATAATGGTCTGTAGTCAATTGCCAGAACCGTAGAGGGAAGGACAAGTGTTGAAGTGAAATGTCATGGAGTTCAGCAAATGACTGATCTAGGAAGTTCCCAGCCCCACCAAAATTGAGAGAAGATTGAACCATAATCGTCTTTGATGTGACTTGAAGCTACATAGGAAGGAAATTGGTGAGAGGATTTGTGGGGAAAGGGATCAATTCCGCCCAGGTGAGTCTCCCCAAACTTACCTAGGCCTTGAAGTTTCCCTTCTTTACTGGACAATTGTAAGCGAAATGAGCTTTGCCCCCATAGTATAAGCATAAGCAGCACGTTTTCAAAGCTTCTCTTGTTCAGAAAGACGAGCTCCCCCAATTTGCATGGGTTCCTCAGAGAAAGTTGAAGGAGATGGAGCAGGAGTTCTGGGGAGGAAAGATCTCTGAAAACTTAGAGTCAGCAAGGGTTGCAATTTCTTGCTTCTTTTTTTATCAGATTGATGCTCACGCATTCTAGTACCTTTCTTGATTACCAGGGCAATAAGAACTGTTCAGGTAGATCACAGGAGACTAAATCATCTTTTAATCAGGTAGAAAGTCCTTGATAAAAGGCAGCACGGTAAGCCTCATTATTCCAATTCGTTTCTGCCACAAGGGTATGGTAGTCTATGGCATATTCACTAGCACTCTGACTCCCTTGACGAATCTGCAGCAGATGCGAAGATACAGTAGTTACCTGACATGGGGCATCAAAGACTGTCTGGATTTACTGGAGAAAAGCTTTGGCATCTTGAATGAGAGGAAAGTTCTTTTCTCCACAAGGAGGATGCCCATTCTAAAGCTTTACCTTCCAGGCAAATAATCACATATCCCTACTTGGCTTGCTCGGATACATATTGTGTGGGCTGTAACTCAAATTGGATGAGATATTGATTCACAAATCCTCAACAGGACTGAGGGTCCTCCATTGTAGTGAGGAGGAGCTGGAATTTGTGGTTTCTGTCTAGAAGATGGAGCGGTGTAGCTGCTGGAGCTGGTGCTGCTGGGGTGCAAGGGTTCAATAAATACTGAAACAGGCCAAGGCCAAGGTCAAGATCAGAATCAGCAGAATTAGTAATCTAGCGCACCCATGAAAACACCAGAAGAGTAAGGAGTGCCGGTGAGCCCTCCTTACACTATTCCACATTGCCAACTTTGAATCCTAATATAAGGAGGAATAAATGGCCCTAGGCTTTTTGTAATAAATTTCCAAATTTTAACTTGACTTGAGTCTGAATGCTCATTCAGAGTACCAAAGGATTCCCCAGTGGGTGATGCTCTAGTGGGCCCCAGCCAAGGATAATTACTGTGTAACGCATATGACATTTAATGCTAACTGCTGTGAGCCCTGGATGTCTGGATGTCTCTTTTTTGGGCTCTATTAGGCCCAGCCTCTCACCGAACTCCCATACATTTAAAACCTAAAAGAAATTAGTAATGGTTTGAATTTACTAGTCTATAGAATTATGGCATATGTATTTTTATCACAGACCATTCCAGAGAGAGACATAGAGAGAAATAGAATTGAAGACAAGAATTCTATGAACCCACAAACAGAGTCTGAATGGGTCAACAGGACACTGGGAAAAAAACCTGGCCTCTGCCCCCTTCACCTGAAACTCAACACTCCCTGACCTCTCCCCACTGGATCACTTTAATGTTTCATTTAAAGGGTTCTCATTTAAAATGCGTAGGATGCAGTGGTGGTGGGGGGCACTAGGACCCTAGGAACATAACTCTGCTGCCCCTCTAACTCCAGTGCTGTTCAGCTAACAGACAAGCAAACAGGTAGGATTGGTGGCTGAAAAGTGGAATGGGAGTGGAGTGGTTGTGCAATGCAATGGGTTTTTTTTGTGGAGAGGGGTTGTTGCCCTGGGTGCCCTAAGGTTTTGGATCCGCAATGATAACATCTGCCATTGAAGTTTATTTTCAGTTTGTTTTGAGCATAAAGAAAATCCAAACACTTTCCAGCTCTGGACAAAAAAGTGTCAATTTTTTTGTTAATTGATGAAGAAATTTTGTTTCTCTTCATATTTTTACATGACAATTAGGGTTCAGCTGTGGTTTAGTAGATAGCTAAATGTTTTTGACAGGAGGCAGTATTTAGCCAATCTATACAGTACATAGCAGTTTGAATGTCACCTTGATGACCCCTACCAATTTAGACAATCTCTATTTCTCCATCTAACTTCCTTCCTTCCTTTAACATCGAACAATTATACATACACATAAGAATGGACATATGACTATGAAGATTTTCATTCATCCAGGTCATGGTATATCTACTATAGGTAAATCTAAAACAACTGGACTTGTTGAGTAATCAATGAAGACGTTTCACTACTCATCCGAGCAGCTTCTTCAGTTCAACTGACTGGTGTGGGAAGTTCTCGGCATATAAAATCTTCCACTCATCCAATCACAATGGCACATTATAACACTCTCAGCAGCTGAACGAAGCTCAGTCCTAACCAAGTATGTTTGTGTCTAAATTTGTTCCTTAACACCACATACTTCAAATACAAGGACCTTTTTTTATAGACAGAAACATGGCTGTGCAATGGGTTCTCCAGTCTCTCCCATTGTAGCAAACTTGTAAATGAAGGAAGTGGAAAGGAGGGCCTTACTTACATTCCAGGGAACTACACCGACTCACTGGTTCAGATATGTGGATGACGTTTGGGTTAAAATCAGATCCAATGTAGTGGTGGCCTTTACAGAACACATTAACTCAGTGGACAATAACATTAAGTTCATAAGGGAAGATAAACTTGCCTTTTTGGACTGTTTGATATGCATCCATGAGGGGGATAACTTGAAAACGGAAATATGCAGGAAACCCACTCATACAGATCAATATCTGTTGTTTGATTCCCACCATCCACTGGAACACAAACTGGGTGTCATTAGAACTCTGCACCACAGGGCGGAATGTGTGGTAACTGATACAGAGTCCAAAGACCAAAAACATCTCAGAGGAGCTGTCAGGTATCACGGTGAGTCTGAAGCTATTAGCCTCCCCCACGCTTCCCACTGAGATGAGCCCTGGAAATGAGACAGAGAGATCCCAGCTAAGGAATAGCAGGAGTGCTGGTGAGCCCACGGAGATAACAACAGTCTATGGAATAAGGACTCAGCAGTTAACTGCAGGCAAAGATGAAATCAGGAACAGGCCGGGTCATACACAGGTAATTTAGGAATCAAACGTGAAAACCAAGGGGAAAATCAGGAAGCCTTATCAGGAGCAAGCCAAAGTTGTAACCAGAAGTTTCCCAGGAGATTTTCAGAAGATATTCAGATGTAACAAACGCTCAGTTTCAGTAAGACGATCACCTTGCAATGAGCCTAGGCCGGAGGGTCCCTTTAACCGCAGAGCGCCTGTGCATGTCAGAACGTGCGCCTGCGTCTGAACGTGTGCGCACCCACCCGTCTGTACTTGACCCACTGAGTTCTGACAGGAGCTTTGAAAGTGTGTGGCTTCCCAGGCTGGACTTTTTTCAAAACAGCAGCAACCAACCCCAACAGGAACACCAATAGAAATAACAGTGTAGCGAGGAGAGCACAGATCTCTACATTGGGGAGACAAAACAACTGCTCACCAAGCGAATGGCTCAGCACAGGAGGGAGAACTCTACAGGGCAAAACTCAGCTGTCTTTCTACACTTAAAAGACAGGGAACACTCCTTTGAAGATAGCAAGGTCCAAATATTGGATAAAGAAGACGCTGGTTTGAATGAGGCGTGAAAGAGGCGATTCATGTCAAAGTGGAGAAACCATCCCTGAACAGAGGTGGGGGCCTTCGACACCACCTCTCTGCTACATACAATGCTGTTCTAACATCTGTACCCCGGCAGCTTCAGAACACTTCACACGTCCATTCATGCAACTCTCACAAGTAACACCTGTATCTAGGAGTTGCATGACACATTGGATAATCCTATCACAGAAACAACACAGAATCAACACCTCTGTGAATTTCTTCAGATGTCACCTCTTTGAAGAGTTACAAAATGACTGGGAAGAGGCCATTAACAACTGCTATAATTTCTGATCTCTCCTAGAGATTGGCCAATCCAATTCAAGATACAACACCAGTGGTATATAACCCCCATGCACACCATGGGCAGGAAAGCAGATGATAAATGCCCAAAGTATAGTACAGGTATAGTAGCAGCAGATTGTTACCACATGATATTGCTCTGTGTAGTACTTGAATGATATTACTATATACCCCACTGAGAGATTTTACCCCAATTACAACACCCTCACTCTTCCTACGAGTTATGGATGACCTCATGCCACCCACATAGAGGAGACTTAGGTACCATTCCTTACAAGACTATTTCCCTGATCAAGCTCACAGCTGAAGCTAGAGGCACCCTAACTAAATGTTTTATAACATACTAAAAGTTAACTGAAAGGTGAATCACTCCTTTAAGGAGGACAGAACCACAATAAGGGTGATATTTACAGGGATGCATTCAGATCATTATGGTTCCTGCAGACATGGTAAAAAAGATTTTAAGTCCAACACTGGCAGGTAATGGGGAACAGTGGAAGGGTCATAACATGCTTTCAAAATCGGGAATGAGCCAGTTTCACTTTAATGTTTCAAGTTAAATAAAGAATTAAGAGAACCGATTCACTACATGGCTAAATGTTTTTTGGAGGATTTAGTATTCAGCCAAATTTGAAAATGATGAATTTGGAGCATTGCTTGATGTAATCCTTTGGGCAGCATTGGAAGCATTGCAGAGGTAGTTACTGGAAGGACCAGGGACCCATCCTTGCCGGTGTTCCCCCAGGCCGTTGATGCGCTGATGATACTTTAAATTTATGCAGGGGAGGGCAGGTAGTGCATCTGGGGCCCAGCGTGGGTGGGGGGCATGGAGTGTGTAGGTGGGGCTCCATGGGAGTGCTGGCAGTGCAGCGAGGGGCCCATGGGGGGTGAGGGGCCCCTGGGATGGCAGCACTGGTGGGCCCTGAACCACCAGTCTGACCCTTGGAAGGACTACCCTCCTACTCGCTTTCTATATTCATAGGACTCATGGGCATATTATTTGCTCTTATCCCTTTAATGTATCATTTGCATAAGGCAGGAAATGAATATAGAATTCTTTGCTCGTTTACTGATTGGAGCCAATTCTGGGCATTTAGGGTGCACCACAAAAAGTAGAGAGAGGAATCATTAGCACATTATTATTTGTTTGATATATTGCATGATGATTTCCACAGATTGCCAGTCTGGACCTACTTAGAGCTGAACATTTTCCAAAGTGACAAAAAAATTAAAAAAATACTTTCTGTTATCCACAAACAAACGAAGAACTGCAAACATGGGTTTGACCACAATCTCTGGGCTTCTCACAGTTCCATTTCAGTGTTACATTTTCTACCCCCTACTATACAGTAGTTACTAGAAATTACATTTGCCTACCTTCAAAAGTATTGGTCTCACTAGAAGGATTAGACTAATCTAATATAGTTTTCTTTGAAGACCTTGGTTATACCATTAGTTTTACCTTTTCCATTCCATGAGAAACATAAAAATCTGGTAAAGATTTCTCATGCCTCATACTGAGTTAAGCACAAATCATTTGAAAAGTGAATTACAGTACATTAGAAAAAGAAGAGATGGTGAGAAATAAATTTCTCTTTGCAGAAATAGTTCACTTATTTTATTTTCTCGGTGCATTCACTAAACTTTAGGCTTTACAATAATTTTGTTTTCTAACACCAGTATATTTTGTGATAATATCAGGTCTAAATAATCTAAAAATAATATAGCACTTGGGAATGAATAAACAGCCCAGTAATCCAGCACTGGAGGATAAAATGGCAAATATCTAAACAGCCACCATTCTACTCCCCTTACTGCTCAGGTATGCAGGGACAAATGTCACCCACACACTACAGAACACCAACATACTGAAAGTGATGTTTTTAGCCTCATTAAATCTGTCAGGGAAATCCTTGGTCAGAAATGCAGCAATGAAACTCAGTAGGGCCAAGGTCCCCATATATCCAACTATACAGAAGAAGAAAAAGCCAGATCCTTCATTATATTGAAGAAAAATATAGTCTGCATCAGAAAGTGCATCAACCTCAAGAAATGGGGGATTGGAAGCCAACCACACAATGGAGATGATAATCTCACCCAGTGAACATGCAATGACTAATATGATGGACAGTTGGGTTCCTACATACTTCTTCAGCTTGCTCCCAGGCTTTGTGGCATTGAAGGCAATAATAACTGTGAGAGTTTTAGCCAACACAGAAGAAACAGAAATAGTAAATACAATCCCAAATGTTACTTGTTGGAGGAGACAACATATCCGTGTTGGGCGCCCAATGAATAATAAAGTGCAGAGGAAACACAACATGAGAGAGATGAGGAGGAGACAGCTGAGATTTCAGTTGTTGGCTCTCACTATCGGAGTCTTACAGTATTTTATGATTATTCCCAGAATTATAGTACATATTACAGAGATAGAGGATAAGGTCACACCCAACATGTCTTCATAGGACAGGAAGTTTATATTCTTTGTGATGCAGTTATTTCTCCTTTAAGCACCTCATGTAGCTCTGCGCATCTATAAACAATACAAAAATGGATAAAGGGAGATGTTAGGATACATTCATTTACCATAACGCAGTGACCAAAGCAGGCTTTTCAACAGGATCGCCATATTTTTTCCCCACAATAAACTGCATTTTCCTAGAATGCACCTATCATTGCATGCACAATGCGGCCATTGAATTGGTCAGAACTGTGCCGCATCCAACTCTTTCTCAAAATGATCACACATAGTTACTTAGTTACATAGTTAAATTGGGTTGAAAAAAGACAAGGTCCATCAAGTTCAACCCCTCCTAATGGAAACCCAGCATCCATACATACACCCATCCCTACTGTCACATAAATTCTATGTACAAATATTTAATTTAGTATCACAATAGCCTTGTATATTATGCTTTTCCAAGAAATTATCCAAACCACTCTTATTGTCATTAACTGAATCAGCATCAGAACATCACCCGGCAGTGCATTCCCCAACCTCACTGTCCTCACTGTGATGAACCCCCTACTCTGTTCCTTTAAATTAAACTTCTTTTCCTCTAGTCTGAAGGGGAGGGGCCTCTGGTACGTGATTCTCTTTATGGGTAAAAAGGTCCCCTGCTATTTGTCTATAATGTCCTCTAATGTACTTGTAAAGTCTAATCATGTCCCCTCACAAGCGCCTTTTTTCCAGAGAAAACAACCTCAACCTTGTCAGTCTCCCCTCATAATTTAACTCTTCCCTCCCTCTAACCAGTTTAGTTGCACTTAGTCTCTGCACTCTCTCCAGCTCATTTATATCCCTCTTAAGGACTGGAGTCCAAAACTGCCCCCATACTCCAGATGAGGCCTCACCAGGGACCTATAAAGAGACACAATTATGTTTCATCCCTTGAGTTAATGCCCTTTTTTATACAAGACAGAACTTTATTTGCTTTAGTAGCCACATAATGACACTGCCCAGAATTAGACAACGTCTTATCTACAAAGACCCCAAGATCCTTCTCATTTAAGGAAACTCCCAACACACTGCCATTTAGTGTATAACTTGCATTTATATTATTTTTGCCAAAGTGCATAACCTGCATTTATCAACATTGAACCTCATTTTCCAGTTTGCTGCCCAGTTTTCCAGTTTAGACAAATCACTGTGCAAAGTAGCAGCATCTTGCATGGAACCTATAGTTCTGCACAATTTAGTATCATCTGCAAAAATAGAAAGAGTACTTTCAATGGCCACCTCCAGGTCATTAATAAACAAGTTGAAAAGCAAGGGACCTAGTACAGAGCCCTGCGGTACTCCACTAACAACACTGGTCCAATTAGAAAATGTTCCATTTACCACCACTCTTTGTAGTCTATCTTTTAGCCAGTTCTCTATCCAGGTACAAATACTATGTTCCAGGCCAACATTCCTTCATTTAACCAGTAACCTTTTGTGTGGCACTGTATCAAATGCTTTAGCAAAGTCTAAGTAAATCACATCCACTGCCATCCCAGAATCGAGGTCCCTGCTCACCTTCTCATAAAAAGAAATTAAGTTAGTCTGGCAAGATCTATTATGCATAAAGCCATGCTGCCACAAACTCATAGTATTATGATTTGTTATTGACTTAAAAATTTGGTTTGTAAAATGGTAGCTCATGTCAAAGTTCTCATACATAAACAAAATTATTTTAAAAGAACAACCATTGCAATCCTGAGAAAGTATTGGAGGCTCTGGTGTGGATTGAATCTACCAATTTTCTGCCATTACTGACCATCATCACAAGAAAATCAAGGGAACCAAGTCACAGTTGAATATTAGAAGCTTGCCCAGAGCAGATCTTTGCCCAATATAAGTGGACTAATGAGGCAAATCCAATCATGTGGGCCCTGACAGCCAGTTGGATCACATCCCTGGAGAGGTGTGGGCAGCAAATTATACCATAGCTGAAATGCTACCATCTCATGTCTATGTGCATACCACAACTTTCCACCGCACCTACATAGCATCTGCCAGAGGCAGACTAACAGTGCCTACAACCTAGTGCAGTAAAGGGCATATTATAGTACATCTTTCTTTTTACATGATGCACCCTATCTTCCAAGGATTTTGTCATGTTATGTTAATTATATTTTCTTATAACGTTTTCAATAAAAACATAGTCCCCCTTAAATGAATTATGGTGGGACAAACTCTCTCTACCCCCTGGGACTATGAAAACACATTCCTCCATGAGAGCATTGGTTACAGCTAACCTGAACTTTATGAATCCTTGCGTACCTTACAAGGGCAAAATCTGAAACTGAAAGTAAAGTCCCAGTCTACATCCTAACCCTAACAGCACAATCAAAACAAATGACCAAGACTTTACTGATTAGTGCAAGAAATAACAAAAAAAAACCCATACATACAGTATATCCAAATAAAAAAAATCAAAAAGTATGTTCAGCACACCATATGTATTGTGTTATGGAGGTAATACTGCCCATTTAAAATCAGACTGATAGAGGGCATGTATAATATTGCCTTGTAATCTCTATCCTAAAGTGCTGGTATCACAAGTATCTGACTCCATACACCAGTATCCCTGAGCACAGAAGAAGTCCATGGTGCCTCACTGCATGCGTGATGAAAGAATGGATGGAAAATGAAATTGCTAGCCATGTGTCTCAGCTTTCTGGAGACCATGACTATCACCATCTTTATCATCATTATTATTTATATAGCGCCAGCAAATTACATAGAACTTTATTAAATAACAGCAACATTATAATACCACTGTGTGCCATAAATAATGCAATTCCCACACTGGCAATAGTCTGGACACAACTACTTCCGATTTGTGAAGACCAAACCTTCTGTTTTTCAACATAGGCACCCAAGCTTCCATATATCTGCTGCCCAATAGGTGCCTATATATAAAAACTGCCCTACCTGTTGTATTAGATATTTCCCCTTCTGTGCACAATACACATTTGTATCAACAGAGCGGTTTTCCTTCTATCTTTAATTTCCGGTATCCTGGCATCACATTAGCTGTGCTACTAATTAATGTTTCTCTTATCTTAGTGGAAGTTGTAGAAGCCATTGAACCTTCATCAATTCTAATGATGAAGGCCAAACAAATCCCATCTTTCTTCATTTTCCTCTCCAGATTTTTGCCTGCCATATACCCAGTCTCATCATCAGATACAATGAGCCCGACCCATCTCCAGCCCAAGTGCTTAATCAGTTCCACAATCCCATAGATTTCAGATAACTCATCAGGAATAATTCTGTAGAAGGAAGAAAACTGTACTCTGTCAATAAATACAGGATCCCTGGAGCCATAACTGATCTGCAGAAAAAAAAAAGCAAAGAGAAATGAATTTGATTATCTGGAAGGATTGAAGTGCAAAGTAAGCAAAGCTCATCTGATGTTTTGATGTCGTCAAGCAAGAGTCTTTTTGTCTCATATGGCCACCCACTATCCAATGATTTGATCATAATGTGGACCTGTATAGACCAGTTGGGATAGGACTACATTAACAAACTACACAACTAGATAACTAGCACACTAGTCACCTAGCTCTTACTCGACTAGATATCAGTTGGGCAAGACCCAGGCCATTTTAATTCTGGCAGGGTCTGAAAGTCTTTTTGAAGAAGGATAGTGCGCATTTAATTATGAACAATTGAGAACATTGAGCACTGTGTCATGTTGCCTAAATAATCTATAAGTTCTATAAGGTTACTTGAACTTTTGAAGAGGTGATCATTATTATTTTATAGCTGTAGTTTATGCAAACAAGAACAGTGAGCAGGAAAAGGGACGATTTTTAAAAAACATGTCCAGCTTGAATGTTCGTTTGGTGTATAGTTTATAGTGTTAGGTCCATTGAATTTACTGCATTACAGACTCTGCCAGATATTCTGTAGTTCATTCAGTAATACACCAAAATCAAAATCAAATAAAGTCATTGTGAATTATTTTGGAATGGAGAGGCCTGTTCTTGAATTGTAGCACTCATCATTCCTGACTTCCATCAGGCAATACCTACACTATCCAGAATAAAAGAGTCTCTGTGAAAAATATATAATGAAATAATAGAATTCTTACTGAATCAGATACAAATGATAAAACTGATAAAACTGATAAAACTGTTAAAACTGATAAAAAAACAGATAAAAAAGTGCAGGACTGGCCAGACCAGGAAGGATCTGGATGTGCTTTGCCAGCTTGAATATTTTATATGGACAAACAATCCCTGTTTTGTCTAATGGCGAGGGCATCGAGCAGGCAGTAAGTGCTCATTTGTGATTTGCATCCACTTTTGTACAGAAGACAGAAGTTCTGCTGGAAGTCTTATTGGAGGATCAGAGCCAATCTCCAATAAGCAGCCATTGGATTATATGATAGATGAACAAAACATAATTAAAATACATTGCAAAGTGATAGTAATTTGCTCTCTAGAAGTAGCAGTACTCTGCATGTGTGATTTATTTTAACAGAACCATGTGAAAAAATTATTAAGCCGTGACTTTTTTGGGTCGGGCTTTTTGACACCGAAAAAACGAAAAAGTCGATGAAAGCGTCCCTTTTACAACTTCTTTCTTTGATTTGTGGTTTTAGAGATTTTAGAGGTTCTCTGGTATTTTTGACATTGGCTTTGTGCAACAATACGAAAAAGTCACAGTTTTCATGACTTTTTTCGCAACTTTTCCTGTTCATGCTTTTCTGTTCTGATTTTTTAATACAATTTTTGACATTCGTGGTTTTAGTAAAAGTGAGTTTAGTGGTGGTTTCAAAAACCGCTAAAGCAACTAAAATGTATCCTTTAATAAATAGGCTTCCAGGTTTTTGTTCTCATAGTCTTGTGCCCACAGCCGGGATCAATCTAGATTAAGAACAGACATACTTTTCCAGAATTCCCTTTCTCAAAGCATTTACCTCCTCTGAATACCAACCTAACTGAAACCAGAAAGAATAGGATACCATAAACTGAGGATTGGGTAAGAACCGACTTTAGTTAAACCACAAGCAATCAATAACACAACATACAGGCAACTTTCTAATGGTTATTAAGAAATTATAGTTCTTTTTGCATACAAACCTGGGGGTACCTGTAAATCCCTGTAAGCGACGCCATACTCAACGTAGAAACTGAAGATAAGTCTCCTATAAACCCCACAACCTTTCTGTTATTCCAGCAGCTGTAATTTGGGATTAGTTGTTGTGTCCCTGATAGAATACTAAATGTGCCTTCCAGTGACATTTGAGCATCATCACAAGAATCAAAGATGTGATAGCCCAAAGTCACATTGGGCAAGATCTCTGAATCCTTGTTGATCTCTCCAATTGTATAAATGAAAACTAGTAGATAACGGTACCGTTTGAATGATGATCTGTGATTGAAAATAGAAAGATCTGATGGCAGAAAAACGTATTTTCTAAATAAATTATGTTCTTTATTCTTCAACCATAAAACAACTAAGTGGCAAAACCTGCCAATAAGAAGACCTGCAGTGGCTACTACTGTTTTATGGTAAGACCTGCTTTGGTTTTCTATCCTATATCTCTACTAAAATAGAAGGGAAAACTATTATTTGGGGTTTTGGAAATAATTTTGCCATTCGATTTTACAGATATAGTAGAAATTCTACAGGCAAGGTCAAACATCAACACATAGGCATTGCACACATATAGTTTTATTATTTATTACCAAACTATTGTATTGCCTCTCTTATCTAGAACTGGGCATATTAGGGCCAGCAGAAAGTACCTGAAACCTCAAGTCTGAATATTACATCTTTTTTTTTTTTTACTTACCCTGAACATTTATAATGCTCTGGCTCAGTATGAAAGGGAAGAGCTTTTAATGGTTTATGTACATTTTTGATAAGAAAAATTCCTCCCACCACAAATTCTCCATCCCTAAAATACATGGTGTCACTGTTGCTGCCCAGCTGGCATGTAAAGCTGGGACTGGGCATTTCAGCAGTTGCAGGAAGAACCTGGACCATCAGAACCAACAGGAGAACCTTGAATCCTATATGAAAGATCATCTCCATTGATTCATAGAACAGAGCAAAGAAAATATTGAGTTTGCCAAGCTGACCTTGGTAGAGGTTAGACATAATGAAGCAGCAGAAATTGAACAGTAGTTGGTTTTGTTGTACAATATATTAGCTCTAACCCAAAGTGTAGAACCTTTACACATATATATATATATATATATATATATATATATATATATATATATATATATATATATATATATATATATATATATATATATATATACGTATGCAGAATAGCAGTTGGATTAGTCATGTATACTATCCTTTGAAACAATTATCACTTCTTGTTTTTGGCTCTTCCCAATAAAGTGTTTGCTTATATTTACCTCACACGTGTCCCCTGATATCATTTGTCTGTGCTTCTATGAAATCAACATTTTAATCCCATTTTTGTAAAAAAAGTACAATGTATTTTTCTTTTGAAATAATATGGTGTGGTCATGTGAGTATGCCTAGGGCCTTAGGCAACAATTCTTAACCCTAGATACACTGGATTTACCTTTTTTGGTGGCCCTCTGGTCAGCCCTCACCCATGGCTGTAAAAAAATGGTCAGGTAAATCTAAAAAAACCTAACAAGATTTTAATTATAACTTGGATGGAAGCCATTAAGTCTTTTAGTAACTTAGTTTAAGGATTCTTCTATTCCTCATTTATCTTATGTACTTCTCTATTGGACACTTCTAAGGTAGTTGGTTTACAGTGTTTCTTTTATGGACATCAGTTTTACCTTTTGATGGGTGTTGGGTGAAAGGAAACAACTTCATGAGGGTCTTTGCAAATGTTTGCACCCCCATGAGTGGGGGAATTACTCTGGGTTGATCCATTTCCTATTTCCATATTTAATCCCATTCACCAAGTACAGAAGACCCCCAAGTCTAGCTTTCATGCCAATATACCTTGGTATTCCCCACACAGCAAGGGACATTCCAGTTAAACAAGTAAAGCTATGAGAAGGACTGGTTTAGCTGGAGTCAGCCATACTTAGTGATGAGCAAAAGTATTCACTAATTTATTTTCACTAAAAGATTAAAAATAAAGCAATATAATTAGGCCATATCTCACCAAATACAATTATAGGTAAATAGGCAATTTCTAATTTGGCACTGGAAAAAACACAATTTCATTGTGAACTGTTTCTTAACGTGTTCTACTCACAGAGCAAAGAATATTAAATATAGAATACAGTGCTTTAAATCAAGAATGTAAATTTTGTGCCTGGACAGATTTTTAATTCCTCCTAATGTGAGTATAATCTATGATGGCAGGAGATGAGTCTTATAGCTTTGGTTCCTGACTTGTCCTCCTGAGTATAGAGCATTTAAGTACTTGTGGCCAGTGCCGTACACCTTCTCAGTCATGATTACATGAGCAGAAATTGATTTTCTTTTCTCACATTTGTCTCTCATTATCTTTTCTTACATTGATATAGGAAGTGTATCTGCATGCCAGGAATTCATTACGGAAACATCACGAGCTGGGCATTTAGACTTAAAAGTTTTAGCCGTTGGCGACATCCTAAATATTATTAGGGATATTTGGTATGTATTAGAGTATTCGATTCATGGATTTCTTCTCTCCACCAAGTTTTATAGAAATGTATCCAAGCAAAAGTAATAGACACATCAACATGTTCTGGCTGATCCATTGTTGGTAATGAAAACATGAGATGATACGCATAATTCCCAAAATACAATATATATACAGTATACATAAGAAGAATCAAAAACTCATTGACCTTGGGTAAAGGGAAGTACCTTAGTTTATTATGGATGGATGACAGTATTATCAGTATGTTTACTTGTATATTAAAAGCCAACCAATATTATACAAAGCACTACCATTAGAACAGGAGGACATGTTCTTCTCTTTTCTCCACTTTCCATTGTCCTGTACTAACCAATACTAACTTGCTTGTTTTAAACTAAACTGATTATTTGGTTTGGTCTTGGTCATAGTGCTTATTCCATAATAATTTTGTCGACTGCACACAAACACACACAGGTTAGGTCATTGACCATCCTTTTTCCTAAAATTCCACAGGGAGGGAATGAGCATTTAATAGTAAGAGTGAAGAATTACCAACTCTTTGTGAATGAATCCTATATATTCGGTTATCTAGTACAATATATGATCACTCAACTATCTATGTTCTCTGCCCAACAGTTTGGGAATCACCACTCCAATATGGAGCTCTTTAAGGCATCTGTGCTGACCATCGGTGATACTTATTTTTATACCAAGGAAACAAAGAACCTATACTTCCTATTACTATACTTTAGTCTGAAACAAACACAGTACCACTGTATGTGAGCGACATTGGAAAACGAAGCAGTGAATGATATATTATATAAAAAGGATGGTAAAAAATATATTCCAGTTTGTAGACATATTTCATGTACTTTTTTTCCTCAAGGCTCTCACTAAACAATAGGCCTTACATTCATAGTATTGTTTTCTAACAAGATTATCTTTTGCATTTAGTTCAGGCCTTAGAAGAATTATATAGCATTTTGGAATGAATATACAGCCTAATAATCCAGCACTAGAAAATAGGATAGCAAATATCTCAACTGCCACCATTCTACTCCCCTTACTGCTCAGGTATGCAGGGACAAATGTCACCCACACACTACAGAACACCAACATACTGAAAGTGATGTTTTTAGCCTCATTAAATCTGTCAGGGAAATCCTTGGCTAGAAATGCAGCAATGAAACTTAGTAGGGCCAAGGTTCCCATATATCCAATTATACAGAAGAAAAAAGAACCTGATCCTTCATTACACTGTAAAATAATGTAATTTGGGTCTGAAAGAAAGTCAGCCTCTGCGAATGAAGGATTTGTGGCCATCCATACAATAGAGATCATAATTTCACCCAAACAACATACAATGACTAATATGATGGACAGTTGGGTTCCTACATACTTCTTCAGCTTGCTCCCAGGCTTTGTGGCATTGAAGGCAATAATAACTGTGAGAGTTTTAGCCAACACAGATGACACAGAAATAGTAAATACAATCCCAAATGTTACTTGTCGGAGGAGACAACATATCTGTGTTGGGCGTCCAATGAATAATAAAGTGCAGAGGAAACACAACATGAGAGAGATGAGGAGGAGGCAGCTGAGATTTCTGTTGTTGGCTCTCACTATAGGAGTCTCACGGTATTTTATAAACATTCCCAGAATTATAGTACATGTAAAAGTGCATATTACAGAGATAGAGGATAAAGTGGCACCCAACACATCTTCACAGGAGAGGAAGTTTATACTCTTTGGGATGCAGCCATTTCTTTCTTTGTTAGACTTTTCATCTTGCAAGCACCTTATACAGCTCTGTGCATCTAAAAAAATACAAAATTGTATTAAAGGAGATTTTACCTTTTTTTTGAGACAAATGGAAGCAAAACAAAAACCTCATATACTGATCTTAAAAAAAGTTGGTATTAAAAAAAAAATCTTAAATAAACAAAATCCTTAACAAAATATGCATTTTATTGTTTTATTTGCAGATAGTAGCAAACAATTAATTTCAACATACCAGGTACAGTGGCACATAGCAAGTTCCTCTTGGGTTATTACTCGCACAGCACCAATTATTGTATCCCATTGTTTCAGGCTGCCTCAAGGGTGTTGCAAGGGATTGCATAAATAATTCCTTATCCCAGGGGTCCCCAACATTTATTACCCATAAGACACATTCAAATTTAGGAAAAGATGGAGAGCAACATAAATATGCAAAAAGTTCTAGGGGTGCCAAATATGAGCTGTGATTGGTTTATTGGAAGCCTCCATGTGGGCTTGCAGCATACAGTAGACTCTGTTTGGTGATACGTATGGTTTGTATACAACCAAAACTTGCATTCAAACCTGGCATTCAAAAAGGAGCATCTGCTTTAAGGTCACTGAGAGCAACATCCAAGGGGTCAGAGAACAACATGTTGCTCATGAGCCACTGGTTGGGGTTCACTGCCTTATCCAATTGAGTAACTACACTTGCTGGGTATTGCTCACACTAAATCTCTTTGATGGAGCACAGGCTGCTCATTCTAGCTATCTTGTTATAATGTTCATTTCCTGGAATGTTATATTATAGGGTCTTTTATCTACTGTCTACACCTCCTTGACCGGATCCCTTTTCACCTCTTTACTTAGGGCACCAAACTTCTTACTGTGGTTTTATCCCCAGCAAAATCCAAACCCCCCCTGGATCAAAAGTCCATAAAGTAAAAGCCTGGTGCTTCCTCCCCTTAAATAAACAACTCCCTGGGTCTATAGGAACCCATTCCTCCTCTAGGGCTTAGTGTTACAGGTAACCTGAACTTCCTATACCAATATATGCTATAGAAATAAAGAATAATAATAATATTTTGAGACATAACATTAGAAAGTTATTCCCTTGCCTGATGGTGTGATATAAAGGAGTCTGTGGACAGACATACTGTTAAAATAGAGGAAACTCATAAGGGTTCAGTTATGATGCGATTGTGGCTACGCAAAGATTGAAGTAGTCATTGCGAACACCGATGCCATTCATTAAAGGTACTTGCATCCCAAAATGCTCCTTGTACTTCCCTATAGTTATGATTTGCACTAGTGAAACATTCCTATCTTGAGGTGCTGCCATATTTAAGATGGTGGTAATTCCAACGTTGGCTCTTCTGGCTTAGTCAATTAGCACAGACATTATAATAATGTCAATGTTATCAAAGACTAAGAGGCTCATTTACTAATGGTTGCATTTTAATGCAAAAAGATCTTTTTAAAACAACTATTTAAACCACTAAAGTCTACTTCTCTCATGCCATGAAAGTTATTAAAATATCAAAACACAAACACAAAAAGTGATGAATGATGCGAAAAAATATGAATATCTATAAAATCTCTTTAGAGTTTTTGGGACAATTACAAGAAAAAAAAAATCAAAAAACCTCTAAAAGTTTGACAAAAAAAAAGGTCCAATAGGATCAGTGCCATTTCCATTGAATTGTATGGGACCTTGACTGTTTTTACTTGGAGCTTTATATTAGAGTTTCTTGTGTTTTTTACACTTAGTACATCTTGAATTTTTTGAGTTTTAGGGAAATAAAAAAACTCAAATTTTTGGCAAAAAAAAAAGATTAGGAAAAACTGCCCTAGGAATCAGCCCTCAGGTGCCTATATATAAAAATTGCCCTGATTATAACTTACCTGTCGTATTAGATATTTCACCTTCTGCACACTCTACACATTTATAGCAACAGAGCGGTTTCCCTTCTATCTTAGATTTCCTGTATCCTGGCATGCAGGGCTCATTGCATTGAGATCGAGGGCACTGCGGGGCAAAATAGAAATATTATTAAAATTGCTGTTAGGGAAAACTTCAGGAACATAATTGTAAGTATTCTAATCAACACATTTCCCCAAAATTTTTTATATATTTCTGCATTGTAAAATGTTTGTGCCACTGATCATGTATCTAATACTATCAAATGCCATAATATCATTGTCATATAAGTAAGTGGACCTGCACCTAGAAATTCCTGGGCAACCAATTGGATTTTCAGGTACATGGGCTGTATAACCAAGCTAATGGCTCAAATTCTTTTATCAGGGTCGGCCAAATCTTTAGAGAACAAAAAGTGGTCGCTGTCCGTCCTACCTACAAAAAATAAATAATTAACCTTTCTATTCTTTTTTATTATTCTCTTTATTATAAAAGCAGTTATAGATCTGAACAAATGTGGCTATTTAATTGGGTTTGAATGTATCTGGATATTATCTACATATACAATAATATTAACTATAAATAAATGGAGAAGAGTGTATAGGGAGAAAAAAAGAGGGTTGAGTACAGAACACCCCAACCTAGACTAAACTGTTAGATGATTTGGGGATGAGATGAGGATTCCAAAGGATTGGAGAATTTGCTTACAATGGGAATGGATGAGAGTATAAAGGGCAGGGAATAAATCACAGAGGGTGGAATTAGAGATGGATCATGTGGTGTTGGTAATCTGCAGATCATTTCAAGTTCACATAAAATTCAGTTTTATGAACGTGCCGGTTGACAGACAGATTGCATTGAGTCCATGTTGTCCTACATTGAACCTTTCAATGATATAAAGTTAGTAATATATTTATCAAAGGCTGTATAGCAACCTAGGAACTGGTACAGAGTCCTTATAAATCGGAAGCTTCTTTATTCCATTAGCTGCTCTTGAGCTCAAGCATAACGTTGACTTTAAAGGACTGTGGGTCCCACACCAATGAGCAAATCGCTTTTTTTATCCCTTTTTGGTACCAGAAGTGCTGTTTGTCCAAATCTTTTTGAATAGACTTCTGAATTGTTAAATCCAGGGACTATAGTGCCTTACATTTTGCACTGTATTTACTATCAGGCTTCCACTCATTATCAGGCTCCATTTTAACCCCCACCTGTTCTATAGCCCTATCTGTAATTCATCTCACTTTCTTTTTTAATATATATATATATATATATATATATATATATATATAAATATATATATATATATATATATATATATATATATATATATATAAATATATATATATATATATATATATATATATATATATATATATATATATATATATATTGATACCCTCCTTATCAGAATCCTAGAAACTTGGTTCCATAGCATTAACTTGTTTAATCTCTACATCGCAACACTATGGGAATTATTTACTAAACTCTGGTCAGGCTTTTTGGGACAAAACACAAATTTGTCAGGGTTTTTTTTAAAAAAAAAAACTTGAATTTTTTGAGATTTATTAAAGCTGGATGCTGCAAAAAGCCTGAATCTGAAAATCCGCCATCGCAGACTTGCCAAGGCAGTGTATAAATCAATGACAGATGTCCTAATCCTGTTTTGAAGTTTCTGTGGTATGCAATGAAATTTTGGGCAAAATTTAAAAAAATTCTGGCCTTTTTGGTTAAAAGACAGAAAAAATTGTACAATTTGGGTTTTTGCTTGATTTAGCATTTTTCAATGATAAATAAGGTAAAATCAGTTATGGGAGGTTTGTCATGGTTTTTTATTTAAAAAAAGACATAAATTCAGATTTTGGTAAATAATTGATTTCTACATTGAAGTACTGTATGTAGAGTACTGTATAAATCTACATAGGACCTTGGAACCTCTTTATCCATTATTTTGGTTTTGTATAGGAAAACCCGATCCAAGCTATAAATACATGCCAGTAGTTATTGACTGCTCTTTTTCCCTTTAAAGGGTTTGCAAATAATAGTAAAATGCTGGTCATGTAATTTTCCCTTAGCAAATATGTTTTTCTCAATGGGTGTAGATACGTGACCTTAACATAATGTAAATAGTCATTAAGGGTGAAAAAGACACAGGTCCCTCAAGCATTTTGTTTAAAAGAAACTTGCAGAACTGCTAATTGATCCAGAAGAAAGTGAAAAATGTGAAGCCATCACCAGAGGTTGGAAAATTCTCCTTGACTCCTCAAGATTCCTAGATCAAACTGTATCTCAGTTGGTATCTTATGCATTAGAACCTTGCCTAGAATATGAAATTGAATTAGAAGAAAGTGCATATACATATGCTTATTATACATATGCTTTCTAAAAAATATCAGCCTTGATGATTTACAATTAGAACTTCAGAAGACCAGGCAATTGTTTTGGAAGGTTACCTCTGTAAAGTAAGGACCCCAGAGATCAACACTGGTATTGATGTACAACTGTTTTCCAGCAGGTTTGGATGTATCAAAGCTTCCAACTTTTACTGTTTGGTAATCTTTTTCGGAGAAAAAACATTTCAGAATGTCATACTGGGTCGATGGGTCTCCTTTGAGTTTAAAGTGAATTTTGTGCTCAGAGGTCATCTCAAAAACCTTGTTCTGTATGATATCATTTAACTGAAAATGAAGACAATTGTTAATAAAGTAGAAGCGCTAGAGCATGTTCCAAGATGATTGATCCCATGGGCATCATGTCACTTTTGCATTAATTTCATTATCAAATAAGTAGGAATGAAAATCACATTTTTTGTAACTTCTATTTTATTAGTTTTCAATTGTACATAATTTTGCAAGAGATACAACCATCTAATGTCAAAAAAGATGGCTTATCGATGAAATATGAGAGTGTGTCCTAATTCTTCACTGCTAAAATTGTCCAGCAAATCAAACCTTACAATAAGAAACAATATGATAAAAGTCTCACAATTAGTAGAGGTTTGTGTCATTTATATACAGTATACCAATATCCATATTAAGGGACAGATTTATCAAGGGTCGAATTTCGAGGTGATGGGAGTTTTTTTATTAAAAAAAAAATCACATTTTTCAACTTCAGGTGAATAGGCTGTATACAATCGTTCGAATAGTATTTGATCAAATTTGATTCGAAGTATTTAAAAAAAAAAAAAACTTTTCCAAGTCCACCAAATGACTCCAAATAGGTTCTAGGAGGTCCCCCATAGGCTAAAACAGCAATTTGGCAGGTTTTAGATGGCGAATAGTCGAAATAGAATTTTTAAAGAGACAGTACATGATAAATTTCGATATTCGAAT
This sequence comes from Xenopus petersii, assembly GCA_038501925.1. Lineage (NCBI taxonomy): Eukaryota > Metazoa > Chordata > Amphibia > Anura > Pipidae > Xenopus > Xenopus petersii. The sequence goes on from CM076680.1 coordinate 2,932,494, forward strand.
TTTAGATTTTTTTCAAATTCAAATAATATTTGGACTATTCTCTACACTAAAATTAGCTCGAAATTCAAATTTTAAAATTCAAATTTTCAATTCGACCCTTGATAAATCTGATAAGTGTAGATTTTAGTATCACTATAGCATTGGATATTATGCCTGTCCAATAAATCATCCAAGCCCCACTTAAAGGTGTTAACAGAATGAGCCCTGACAATAATATCAAACAGTGCATTCCCAAACCTCATTGTCTGAGGTGAAAAACCACCTACTCTGCTTCAAATGAAAGTTCTGTTTGTCTAATCTAAGGTATGGCATCTGCCGGTGATCCATTTTATTGAAAAATTGAGGGGTCTATAATGCCCTCTAATGTAATCATGTTCCCTCACAAGTGTCTTTTTCCAGAGAAAACAACCCCAACCTTGACAACCTACACTCATAGTTTAACTCTTCCCTCCCTCTAACCAGTTTAGTTGCACTTAGTCTCTGCACTCTCTCCAGCTCATTTATATCCCTCTTAAGGACTGGAGTCCAAAACTGCCCCCATACTCCAGATGAGGCCTCACCAGGGACCTATAAAGAGACACAATTATGTTTCATCCCTTGAGTTAATGCCCTTTTTTATACAAAAACTTTATTTGCTTTAGTAGCCACAGAATAACACTGCCCAGAATTAGACAACTTGTTATCTACAAAAACCCCAAGATCCTTCTCAGTTAAGGAAACTCCCAACACAATGCCATTTAGGGGCAGATTTATCAAAGGTCGAAATGAAAATTCGAATTTCAAACAAATTTTTGTGTACTTTGACTAGGGAATAGTCCAAATTTGATTCAAGCTTGAAAAAAAGTGGAAAATTTAAATTTCGAAATTTGGGGGACCTCCTATAACCTATTTGGAGTCAATTGGTGGACTTTGAAAAATCTAATGGTTTTTTTTGTTGAAAAACTTTGAATCATAAGATTCGAATGTGCTATTACTTCGATTCGTATGAATCAAATTAGATCGAAAACTGACCAATTCGGCAAAAAAAACTTCAATTCAATTTTGGTTGGCCTTTTTGAATTTGAATTACGAAGTTTTCCAAATTCAAAAATTCAACCCTTGATAAATCGACCCCTTACTATATAACTTGCATTTATATTATTTTTGCCAAAGTGCATAACCTGCATTTATCAACATTGAACCTCATTTTCCAGTTTTCTGCCCAGTTTCCCAATTTAGACAAATCACTGTGCAAAGTGGCAGCATCCTGCATGGAACCTATAGTTCTGCACAATTTAGTCTCATCTGCACAAATAACGGTATCACCCCCAAAATTTACAACTGTGGACCCTGCCAATAAAATTTCCTTTGTTGTTCTGAAAAACCAAACTAACACAGCAGGGTTGACAGACACTATCTTGCAATGCTTGATCTTCTCTTACAAGTAGTCCCTGGTTAGAAGCAGTTGAATATAAATTTAAATTGGCTTCAGCTCCTGGAAGGAGATCTCTAGGAAAAGAACATTTTGTGGGGAATTCAAAGTGTTAGTAAATAAACAGTTCTAAAAAGTGTTGGTTGCCAATTGTAAAAATGTTGTAAGCAAATTCACAGAAGATATCTTATAGTTTTATGGATTTTTTGTAATGCCACCAAATTTTAAAAAACGTATACACTGTAAAACACGGTCATTTTTTCTCGAAGCTGATTAAAGCCAAATTAATCTATTGATTTTTTTTCCCCCAGACATTTTGGCGTAAAAAAAAATCTGTAAAAATACTGGGGGTTTGACTCATTTTCAAAAAGGTTTACTCGCGACAAACATTTTTAACAACATTTTTTGAAGATTGTCAGTAGAAGGGGAAACATGAAGGAAAATTGCTCTGTCAATTTCACTTTATTGAGGACATAAAGTTTGGGAACCAGATATCTGAACAATTAAGGAAAATCACAACCTGGTCTGGCAACTTTTATATTATTGGTCTGTGAGTAAGTCATATAACATCTTTAAACAACATTTTTGTGAATCCCCCCTTCGTGATGACAGACGGCGCTGGACAAAGCTGCTGCACTTCTCTTACTCACAAATGAACTTTTTTTATTGATGCAATTATGCTGTACTTACAACAGGGTATGTTTGGTGTCATTTTTGATGTTTACTGATATCATTTCTGGTGTTCAGCACGCAAGAGAAATTTATACTCTATTCTTTCAGAGCAACTCAACTCAACGTCGGGCGCTGAGGGAACCCTGGAGAACCACCTGGTCCAGATGTGGCAGTAGCTTCAGAGTTCCCCTGCGTCAATTTGAAATAGAAGATAGAAAGGACTCAGTGGTGCGAGGAAAATGTAAATACAAGGAGGGCATTTTGACTGTGGAGAAAGTGCGGGGACCAATCTAAATGACTATTATAAGTGATTATTATACTCAATCGGCAGTTCTCAACAATGCATGTTTTCTGAATGTAGTGCCAGTCTGAAGCTAATAAGGCATGGATCCAGGACAACATCATGAATGCACCTCTTCCTGAGAGTCAGCATTTTGCTCAGTTTACCAATTCTACACATTCCAGGGCCGATTCACTAACTTCTAGTGAAGGATTCGAAGTTAAAAAACGTCGAATTTCGAAGTTTTTTTTGGGCTACTTCGACCATCGAATGGGCTACTTCACCTTCAACTACGACTACGACTTTGAATCGAAGGATTCGAAATAAAAACCATTCGATAGTCGAAGTACTGTCTCTTTAAAAAAAACTTCGACCCCCTAGATCGCCATCTAAAAGCTACCGAAGTCAATGTTAGCCTATGGGGAAGGTCCCCATAGGCTTGGCTAACTTTTTTTTTTTCTTCTAACTTATATTTTTATTTGTATAAACACAGAGTACAGGCAAAATGAAAATACATCTAAGACCATATTGGCTAACTTTTTTTGATCAAAGGATATTCCTTCAATCGTTGGATTTAAATCCTTTGAATCGTTCGATTCGAAGGATTTAATCGTTCGATCGAAGGAATTATCCTTCGATCGTTCGATGGAACTATCTGCGCTAAATCCTTCGACTTCGATATTCGAAGTGGAAGGATTTTAATTCCTAGTCGAATATCGAGGGTTAATTAACCCTCGATATTCGACCCTTAGTGAATCGGCCCCTCCATGTTCATATGCATTGTTGGAACAGATACTGTATTAAGTCTATTACAAGGCTTTCTACTGTACAAATAACATCTTACCTGCCACTGCTTGAAATTCCTTTGTAGACTTGCATGTCTGTCAGGGTGATTTGTCCGTTTTTGTTTGATGTACAGTTTATGAAGAGCGAGAGCCATTGTGTATACTGCAGTGTAAACCCCGTAAGATATTCTGAAATTCATTGTATCATTGAATGATGACATACCATATTCGCCAAACAATTCACTCTCTGTACATTTTGGAAGGGTGATGCCTCTCCTGCTTGGGATTATTTGATTGGCATCAGACAAGTCACAATCAGACAATCTCTCTGATATATTTGTAAATACAACTTCACTAAAACATAGAGATGGATTTAAACCATATAAATATTCCATAAACCCAGGAATCTCTCCTTGTTGGATGGACAGAGCCAAAATGCCATTAAATGTTATTCTATTTTGGGGATATGCTGTATTTAAAACCCCTAAAAATGTTGATGATACAATCCATAATTTCTCTGGCATTTCAAAGACGGCAAAAAAGAAAAGAATAAACTCAACAGACAATAAACTGGCTAAAAGGACTATCACATTAGCTGTGCTACTGAGTAATGTTTCTCTAACACTATTGCCATTCGTAGAAGCCATTAACCCATCATCGATACTAATGAAGAAGGCCAAACAAATCCCATCTTTCTTCATTTCTTTCTCCAGATTTTCGCCTGCCTTATACCCAGTCTCATCATCAGATACAATGAGCCCGACCCATCTCCAGCCAAATCGCTTAATCAGTTCCACAATCCCATCGATTTCAGATAAATCATTAGGAATAGTTCTGTAGAAAGAAGGAAACTGTACTCTGTCATTAAATATAAGGTCTCTGGAGCCATAACTGATCTGCAGAAAAACCAACCAAGAAAAATTCATTTGGTTACATACATTGTAAGGAGGACAGTAGTTCAATTTCTGAGATCATCTTCCAGGTTGGAAGTGCAAAGTGACCAAAGTTTACCTGATGTTTTGATAAAGCGAGTGCAATGTGCAAAATAATAATAATCAGAAATGGCTTTAATTTTATTCTGTATTTGTTTCTTTATTCTGGAGCTCTCTGCTTTGAATTCAGACTGCTATCTAGTTTCTATGTCTCCAAACAAGCCCAGTAATTGGATCATAATCTGGACCAATGTAGACCAGAAAGGAGAGGACTGCATTAGGGATGGGCGAATTTGACCAGTTTAGTTTGGCAAAAAATTTGCCGCTGACGAAATGTCGCGGACCCCCATTAAAGTCTATGGGATGTCAAAAAAATTTTGTTGTGCATTGAAAAATGCCTTTTTTTTTACACACGATGCCATACAAGCCTATGGGCATCATTTTTGCGGTGATACAAGGCGAAAAAATTCTTGAAATCACGGAGCACCAGCAAATTTAAAACATCCGTTTATTTAGAAAAATAGTTAAAAATTAACAGAGCATAGTGAGCCCAATAGCTCCATAGCTTTTACGCGTTTTGTGGTCAACCCACTTCCTCAGAAAGAAAAAATTCTTCCATCCCTGAAGGGATGATTCATATTTAACTGCATATCAGATAGGCAGACCCTAAACATAAGGGGCCGATTCACTAAATTCGAGTGAAGTATTCGAAGTAAAAAAACTTTTAATTTCGAAGTATTTTTTTGGGCTACTTCGACCATCGAATGGGCTACTTCGACCTTAGACTACGACTTCGAATCAAAGGATTCGAACTAAAAATCGTTCGACTATTCGACCATTCGATAGTCGAAGTACTGTCTCTTTAAAAAAACTTCGACCCCCTACTTCGGCAGCTAAAAGCTACCGAAGTCAATGTTAGCCTATGGGGAAGGTCCCCATAGGCTTTCCTAAGTTTTTTGATCTAAGGATATTCCTTCGATCGTTGGATTAAAATCCTTCGAATCGTTCGATTCGAAGGATTTAATCGTTCGATCGAAGGAATTATCCATCGATCGTACGATCGCAGTATTTGCGCTAAATCTTCGATATTCGAAGTCGAAGGATTTTAATTCCTAGTCGAATATCGAGGGTTAATTAACCCTCGATATTCGACCCTTAGTGAATCAGCCCCTAAGTGTTCATAAGTGTGATGGGGTTGAATTGCCAGATTGTATAAGCCTATGTATGGGCATCTCAAAATTTTACCAAAAAATTTTTATTTATTGAAAAAAACTCAATCAGATTAAACCATGAACAAAACTTGAACAAATCTGTTTTATTTAAATTTTAAATCATTTTTTTGACATTTATAATAACAAGCTACAAAACATCAAATAAGAACAATACATGTGTGATCTTATCACAAACCTCAGAAATTGCAATATGAATACTGTTGATTGCAGAACATTATAATGAATACAACCAAAGGTTATTAAATGCAAAATACAAATGATAATTACAGTGTAAATGTAATTTGTCTTCTACTTATCAATTTTATTATGTCTATAAGCACTCAAAAAAATTTGAAAAATGTAATTTGAAAAACTCAAATTAAAAAAAAAAACACATTTTAAATAGGTCAGCTTCCATTGACTTCTACATGAACAAGTTTTTAGATGCCAAAATTTAGCATTTGAGTTTTCAGAATTTTTTGCCCTTAATAAATATTGAACATTTGTGGGGGTTTTTTACACCATATTTCAAATTCATGAGTTTCAGTGCATAAAAAACACAAATTGCAATACAAATTTGATTAAAACATTGATAACTCAGAGTATCATGTCAGATGGTGTGTCTTTGTAGAAAAAATATTGGGCACTGTTAGTCATTAACATAAAAAACATTTACATTTAGCACTAAATTATAATGCCTATATGTTGTGTTATTAGCCGTTTATTATTTATTTATGATTTTGTTTAAATCAAGGTATTACCTTAAACTTAAGTTTTGGTTATACCCTTCTGAATAGTTTCAATCAGACTGCAGCCCCACTTAATAATTTAAAAAAGAGCAGTGTCAGGAACATTGAAGCTTCAACATTTGTTGATGTCTGTTGAATATTTGTTTGGTGTACAGTTTATAGAGAGCAGGAACCATTGGGTGTACTGAAGAGTAAAACCCAAACTCCAAAATTTTCTGAAATGTAACGTATTTAAAGATAGACAATACTCATCAAGGAATGAAAGAAGCATTTTGTAAGGAAAAAGCCTGTACTATTAAATGCTGTTTAATTTGACCACCATCGAGTGATCCCTGCAGTTAAAAAGACAACCAATTTAAAGCTTGAGAAAGCAAGTTGCCCGTTTAAAAAAAATATATAATCACATTGTAAAATTCTTATAATTATGAGATGAAAGTGAGTGTAGGACTGGCTAGATCAGGAATGTATTTGATATAATTGGCCATCTTAAATATATTACAATATACGGACAAACAAAGAATGTTTTGGTTAAGGGTGGGCGCATTTAGAAGAGTGGAAGCCATTAAGAAATATCAAGTGGTGTTATCGTGGCAGAGTGCTTAGCGCTTTGCACAGAAGATAAATGTTGGGTCTTATCATAGGATCAGAACCTTTTTATACATTCTGTCTGTAATCCTGGAGGAATGAAGGAGCCATTGGATTTTAAAACTGGTGGACAAAAGATGAAGTGTATTAAAAGTATCTTTTTTTACTCTCTAGTGGTAGTTCATCTACCAGTCATACCCTCAGTCAAAGTGTAGCAAGATTAAGGACAGACTAATTCTAATTCTTTGGGAATTTTCTTTCTAAAAGCACTGACTTCCTCTGACAACCACCAGGGAGAAGATGATGTCTATTTGAGGTTTGGCTAAGATCTTGCTTTATATAAACCATAAGCACCAATAACACAACAAACAGGAGACTTTCACAGAGTCAGATGATGATGCTAAAGGTCACGTTCAAATCAAGTTTATCTTAAAAAGGGATCAGTACAAACCTGAGGGTACCTGTAAATCCCTATGAGTGACGCCATACTCAGAGAAGAATCAGAAGACAAGTCTCCTATAAACCCCACAACTTTTTTATTTTTCCAGCAGCTGTAATTTGGAATTAGTTGTTGTGTCCCTGATAGAATACTAAATGTGCCTTCCAGTGACCTCTGAGCATCGTCACAAGAATCAAAGATGTGATAGCCCAAAGTCACATTAGGCAAGATCTCTGGATCCTTGTTGATCTCTCCAATTGTATAAATGAAAACCAGTAGATAACGGTAGCGCTTGAATAATGATCTGTGGTGTAAAAATAAAGTTCTAATACCAGAAATACAATGAGGCACTGCAGTTTTTTTGCAAATCATTGCTACTTTAGAAATGATAGCTGTTTGTCTGCAGATTTACACATCTGTTGCTTCCATGAATGCATCCAAGTGTCTAAGGGCTATTGTAGGTATTGTAGTAGGTGTGTACTCATTCAGTAATGTCTATGGAAACAATATGGTGCCACCCAATCATATGCGTAACCATGAAAAGATTAAACACTATAAACTATACCCTCATACTGCCCTGTCTAAGGGAAATGACCACCCATGTGTATACATTGAAATGGACATAGAATGTTTGGATACAAAAAAAAAATAAACACATATCTTTGTAGCCTATTATATACTTTTAGAAGTTTTTATGATAAAAATAGAATATTAGTATTAAAAGAATGCAAGTATAGTTACATAAACTGTTTAGGCGACAGAAAATTTATGGGACTATAAACTCTTGGGAAAATAAACATTTTCGTAGAAAAATTTTGTCAAAGATTTTGTACATGACTCGTTTTGCGACAAAAAAAAACAAAACATGAGTGGAAAATGCATCTGTAATTTTATCTTCCACACCAACCAAAGAGATCTGAGCCATACCACTGTCTATATAAGGACATACATATAAGTACAGGATGGGAATTGTTATCCAGAATGATCGGGACCTGGGGTTTTCCAGATAATGGATCTTTCCGTAATTTGGGTCTTCATGACTTAAGTCTATTAGTAAACATTAAATAAACCCAATAGTCTGGTTTTGCTTCCAATAAGGATTAATTATATCTTAGTTGGGATCAAGTACAAGCTACTGTTTTATTATTACAGAGAAAAGCGAAATCATTTTTAAAAATTTGGATTATTTGCATAAAATGGAGTCTATGGGAGACAGCAATGCCGTAATTCGGAGCTTTCTGGATATCGGGTTTCCGGATAAGGGATCCTATACCTGTATATGATTTATTCATTTTAATGTGGGATCCGAAGAACCAATAATACAGAACTTGGCCAGGTAAAAGTTGTTGAGGTCCTTTAAATATCCAAGGGAGCTGTGCTGACCCTATTGGACCGCTTTAAATCAATCCTGACTTTTAGAAGTGTTGGGTTTTTCTTCTCTAGTAATTGTCCAAAAAACACAAATTTCTAGAGGTTTTCAAAGTATTAAAATTTTTAGCACATCGTTCAGCATCGTTTTCCATTCATACCTTTTTATTCTGGAACCTTTAATAAATGTCAAGACATTCGCATTTGTAGAGGAAGTGAGTTTAAATGTGGTTTCAAAACCCTTTTCACCATTTCGAGAATTTTTCGGCAGTTTTGCAAATTTTTTGGCAAAGAGAAACTGGACAGATTAGCTCATCAATAATTATACATTTACTATACACCTGAAATAACAACTTTCTAGACTTTATAATGAATAGGGATGTAGCGAACTGTTCGCCGGCGAACTAGTTCGCGCGAACTTCGACTGTTCGCGTCCGCCGAATGTTCGCGAACGTCGCGCGACGTTCGCCAATTGGTGTTCGCGTTCGATTCGAAGTAAAATTTCGTTCGACCATTCGACCATTCGATCGCTAAAATCGAACGATTTCCATTCGTTCGAACGATTATAAGCATTCGATTGAATTAAAATCATTCGATCGAATAGCTTCGATCGTTCGATTCGAACGAAAATCCTTCGATCGTACGAATAAAATCCTTCGATCGTTCGATCGAACGATTTTATCGAGCGTTCGAAGTTCGCGAACTGTTCGCGAACTGTTCGCTTTTTTGCCGGTGTTCGCGAACGGTGTTCGCGAACACATTAACGGCAGTTCGCTACAACCCTAATAATGAAGCCCATTTAGACTGTGTAGGCCATCCAGACTATCTCTTGATAAAAAGACTGAAATAATATGTACTCTGATCAGCTTTTGAGGTGGACTACAACTAACAAATCACCTTCCCTAAAAGAATTAGTATTGCCTCAAATGCTCAGCTAGCATCTAGAGTTGGGATTGAGCATAGTAGGACCTGCAGGAAACACCTGAAACACAAGAACCACTAGGAGAACATTATGTATGAAATATTACATCTTTTGATTACTTACTTTGAACATTTATCATGATGTGGCTTGTAATCAAAATGAGGATTTAATGGTTTAGATAATTCTTTGACATGGAAAATGCCTCCCACCATGAATTCCCCATCTCTAAAATACTTGGTATCACTGTTGCTGCTCAGCTGGCATGGAGAGTTGGGACTGGGCATTTCAGCAGCTGCAGGAAGAACTTGGAACAACAGAACCACTAGAAGAACCTTGAGTTTGATAGGAAATAGAATCTCCATTGATTCATAGACCAGAGCAAAGAGGAGATGCAAGTTGCTGAGCTGATCCTGGTAGTGATGGGGCATAATGAGGCATAAAGACAGAGCAGCAGTTTGTTTTGTCATACATTTCATCAAATCTAACCACTACCCACTCACACACACACACATATATATATACTGTATATCTGCAGAATTGTCTTTGGATTAGCACTTTAAAACAATTATCACTTCTTGTTTTTGGATCTTCCCAATATAGTTTTTGTTTATATCTACCTCTCACATGTCCCCTGATAACAATTGTCTGTGCTTCTATGAACTCAACATTTTAATTCCATTTCTAAGAAGTACAATGTATTTTCATTTTAAAATGATGATATGGTGTGATCAGAAAGAGTGCCATTCATGAATAGTGATGGGCAAATGTATTCGGCAGGCATGGATTAGTGACAAATGTCCCCGCCCGCGAATGTTTTTGCAAAACTGTGGCAAAAATTTACAGCAGAAAATTTGCCACGTCAAAATTTGCTGTGTCAAAAATTGCGCGTCAAAACTATTCGGACGCCAATTTACTTCAATACATTTGGACATAAAAATCGCTTGTAAAAAAATTGTCGCTCATGTCAAGATTGTTACACGTCAAAATTATTTTGACGCCCAATGCAATTCTCAAATTTTTCGCCGTTTCACAAATTTGACCGCTGTTTTGCTTCGCCATCACTACTCATGAATATGCCTAGAGCTGTAGACAACAATTAATAACCTTGGATATACTTGATTCATCCCTAAAGGCTTTGTTGGTGGGATCTTATTGTTTTCTTCTAGTTAGTTCTCACCCTTTGCTACAAAAATGGTTATGTAACTGGAAAACAAGTGTGGAAAAGGCAGAATATTAAATGGTATTTAGTGATGGGCGAATTTCTCTCATTTCGCTTCCCCAAAAAATTTGCGAATTGCCCACGAAATTGCCGAATTTCGCGACATGGCAAAAACTTCACACAAGAAAAAATCGAAAATTGATACCTGCATCCACTTTTAGACGCGGGTCCATAAAGCTGATTTAGTAAATTTTGCGACTTTTTGGACACACGTCCAAATTTTTTTTACACCTGCGGATTTGATTGGCAAATTTATTCGCCCGGGGCGAAAATTTGGAAATGCGCTGCAAATTCGTGACAGGCAAATTTATTCGGCCATCACTAATGGTATTCAGATGGAAGATTCTTTGATTCTTTAAAGGATTAGATCTGAGCTATTCAAGGTAGGGATCCTTTTATTCCTCGTATAGTGTTACTTCTCCTTAGCAAATTTTTATGGCAGTTGGTTTCATGTACAGCAGATATATTTTACCTATTAAGGGACATTGGATGATGGGTGGGGGGGCACTTTCGAAGGGTTTTAAAATGTGTCTTTGCATGTGCTTGTAACCCTATATTCTCAGCAGAACACAGCACGGCTACACAAGGGAAGTTATAAAATGGCTTGGTTCATTTGGGATGCAAATTTTAGTAAATCAGAATCAGAATTTCCATGTTTTTTGACCTAGTGATTTTTATAATTAATGTGTTCTACTCACAGCGCAAAAAAAGTCCTAAAAAACAAGACAGTATTTTAAAGCAAGGAGGACACATAGCAGCTATTGCCCTCATTGCCTGGACAATTGGTGAATGATTTTTTTTTAATTCTTCCTAATTTGGAGTATGATCTATGCTGGTGAGAAATGATTCTCATATCTTTAGTTCCTGACTTGTATTATATATAGAGCATCTAAGCATTCATGGCCAGTATCATAAAGCTTCTTAGTCAGGTTTCCATAGGCAAAAACAGATTATCTTCTCTTATGAAAGTCCACACATTGATTGAAGGTGGTCTATCTGCATGCAAATACTTGTATTAGAGCAGGGGTCCCCAATCATTTTTACCCATGAGCAACATTTAAAAGTAAAAAAAAGTTGGGGCGCAACACAAGAATGAACAAGTCCCAGGTGATGCCAAATAAGGAATGTGATTAGCCGATTTGCCACTATGTGGACTGGCAGCCTACAGGAGACTCTACTTGACAGTACACCTGGTTTTTATGCAAATAAAACTTGCCTCCAAGCCAAGAATTAAAAATGAATCACCATTAAGTTCAAGTTCAGTGGTTTTTATAGTAATCTGTTTAGGGAAAAGAAATAACATGTGGACAAAAAGCATAGCAAAATGTTCTTGTTGGTATGAAAAAAATGCACGTTTCACATGTGATAATGATACCCACAAATACAGTATATACATAATAAGCATCAAGAACTCATTGAGTAAAGGAAATACAGTAGTTTAATAAAAGATACACAGTATATATTTATTAGATGTCAACCAATATACAATATGCAGCAATAAGAACAAGCACAGTGCAGTAGTACATGGCACTAACATTAGAACAGAAGGCCTTGTGCTTCTCTATTAATCTGATTCACTTTCTGTAAAAACCAAAGTACTGAAAAGTTTTAAGGTAACGGTAAAGATTATGTTCCAGTTTGTAAAGTTATTCCACCCATTTTGCAGGGCTCTCAAAACCATAGGCCTTACAATATGTTAATTTTGTCTTTTTCTAACAAGATTATCTTTTGTGTTTAGATCAGGCCTTAGAAATATGATATAGCACTTGGGGATGAATATACAGCTCAATAATCCAGCACTGGATGATAAAATGACAAATATCTCAACTGCCACCATTCTACTCCCCTTACTGCTCAGGTATGCAGGGACAAATGCCACCCACACACTACAGAACACCAACATACTGAAAGTGATGTTTTTAGCCTCATTAAATCGGTCAGGGAAATCCTTGGCTAGAAATGCAGCAATGAAACTTAGTAGGGCCAAAGTCCCTATATATCCAATTATACAGAATAAGAAAAAGCCTGACCCTTCATTACACTGTAGAATAATATAGTCTGGATCAGAAAGGGTATCAGCCTCTGCAAATGGAGGATTGGAGGCCAACCATACAACTGAAATGATCATTTCACCCAAAAAACATGCAATGACTAATATGATGGACAGTTGGGTTCCTACATACTTCTTCAGCTTGCTCCCAGGCTTTGTGGCATTGAAGGCAATAATAACTGTGAGAGTTTTAGCCAACAGAGAGGAAACAGAAATAGTAAATACAATCCCAAATGTGACTTGTCTGAGGAGACAACATATATGAGTTGGGCGCCCAATGAATAATAAGGTGCAGAGGAAACACAACGTGAGAGAGATGAGGAGGAGGCAGCTGAGATTTTGGTTATTCACTTTTACCACAGGAGTCTCACGGTATTTAATAAAGACTCTCAGAATTACAGTACATGTAAGAGAGTATAGTACAGAGATGGAGGATAAAGTAGCACCCAATATGCTTTCATAGGAAAGGTAATTTATATTCTTTGGGATACAGCCATTCTTCTCTGTATTAGACTTTTGGTCTTCTGAGCATCTTATACATCTCTGTGCATCTATAAAGAATAGGAACGTGTAAAAAAAAGGAAATTAGACAACTCTTTAGGACTTTGCATGGATATATAGAAGTATAGAGGTTCAGGGATCCCAATACTTGCTGGCCATGGTGTAATAGAAAGGATTGCATGAGCACAGTGGGAACTTAGATTGCCACAGTACCAAAGAGATGAAATTTTGCCTCTGTCTGTGTCTTTGAATGAGATGTTTATGGGTATATCTAGTGCTGGGCCAAGGTCTAGGCAACCCGGCTAGCCAACCTTCCCTGAGAACTGGAGGTATGCAGGCTGAAGAGATATCCTCCACCATTCTGCCCAAGGCACTCTTGCCAAACCCTAACTCCAACCCTGGGCATATTTATTAAAATGTTTCTATTCTTTAATATATATGGCTTGCTTGATTTGATAACATTATGTACAAATTGGAATGGAAAAGTCAGGGACTGTAGCTACTTTAGTTTCACTGTGATAAACCTGTCGTGTTAAAATAAAACATAGCTAGTTCCAAGACACCCACATTTTTGCAATATTACCTACCTGTTATGTTAGATATTTGCCCTTCTATACATGGAACACATTTATAACAACAAGGTGGCTTCCCTTCTATTTTACATTTCCAGTTTCCTGGCTCACAAGGCTCATTGCATTGAGATTGGGGCTGCTGTGGGGCAAAATACAAACATGATTTAGATTTCTCTTATTAAAGAGATGAGAACAGTTATTCTGAGTTTTGTAATCAGCACATAATGGGCCAAACACAAGTCTATGCGTTTATTTTTCAATACAAAGTTTCTTTCTGAATTTTTTTTCATTATTACATTCTTGCTGTTTTTGCCTAAAGCTGGCCATAGACGCAAAGATCCAATCGTACGAATCAACGTACGATTGGACTTTCCCATCTCCCGACCTGCCACTAACCATTCAGATCAAAGTCTTACCATTCCGATCAAATAAAGTAATAAAAGAACAGATCAGCCGATGTTCTACCTTTTACCTTTTCGGACCGTGTGTGGAGAGTCCCGACATTTTCCGTCCAGCGGAGATCGGTTCGTTGCGTCTATGGCCAGCTTAAGTCAACGAGGTATATCCCACCGAAGTCTAAAGCATTTAATTGGCTATGAGATTTTATAAGACTGTCAGAATGAATGTTGGGATGATTTTGCCGGATCGTAATTAAATTGACCATTTCACACAATTAAAGTCTGTTTGTTAAAAAAAGATGGAAGATGGAACAAGAAATAAGATTCTCATCAGCTCAACTTGGGAAAAAGGAAACACCGCAAGTTTCAGAATTGAGTGAATCTTCTATTGTTCTATAGGGGAGTAACCTTGAATATTTTAAAATATTTTTGAGAAACTGATATAACAATATGTGTTGTGACAGTGTTGGCTGTAGGAACCTGATCAAGAACAGGAGACTGGAAGACTCACATCTAGTACAAAGACATCTGGAAAAGCTAGTTTGCCTTTAGCCACTAATATCTGCATGTATTTGAAGGTTTCCAAAAAAACCCCATCACAGCTCATTATAGTGCACCAGGTACACTCCCTAAATCCTTTTAAAAGAACCTTTATTTTTCACATATCAGCCCATGCAACATTTTAAGAGTCAATCTGCTTGTTGTCAAGCATCCTTGCAAGGTTTCAAATCATTGAAGTAGTGTGGTAATATCAATCTAAGAAGAAACTTTAAGGTCATGGGGTAATATTACTGCTTTGGACCAGCTTTTGCCCTACCAAGCACATTGGTACAACCTTTTACCTCTGAGGTCCTAGGTTTGATCCCAACAAGGGCATTATGTACCAGGAACTTATTTACCAACACTGGCCAAATTTGCACCTCAGCAGTTTACTAACATTCAGATTCAGATTTTTTCACCAATCATATTTGTTGAGTTTTTAAAACATTTTCTTAAAAATTTGAGATCTATTAAGTGTAAAAACCACAAAAACTCTAATACAAAACTTCTCCAAGTCAAAGCAGTCAAGGTGGGAGCTGATAGCTGCACTGTGAGGGACTTACCCGGGGGACGGCAGGGACGCCTGCTTCCTCCTCGACGGGGACGCACGTCTCTCTTCACCGCCGCCGATGCGGCTAGGCCTCAGGCGCCGGCTCCTATGGAGCGCGCGGCGCGCATGCGCCAGAATTAAAGGGACAGGTGCGCTGACGTCTTTGCGCAGGTGCTGGCGCTGATTCGCCAGCGTCCAATGGCGCCAAATTCAAATGTTTAAAGGGCCATCAGTTCTTTTGTGCTTTGCCCAATGTAGGTTCTGTATATCGTTCCTGGGTGCTATTTTGCTGTGTTTTCTTGTTGTGACCTTGGCTATTCCTGATTCCTGTTTGACTTCTGCCTGCCCTGACCCTTTGGCTTGTTCCTGACTACTCTTTGGATTTCGTTTTGTACTTCGACCCTGTTTGTTGCTGACCTGGCCTGTGACCTCGACTACTCTGCTGTTTACCGATTCTGTACCGCATTCCCGATTGGTTTCGACTCGGCCCGTTCTTGGACTTTGTTAACCTTTACGTTTTGTTCCCTTGCTCGCCCAGAGTTCTTCCCTCAGTCTCCTCACTATTAAGTCCTGGCGGCATCCGAGTAGCGGAGGGCTCCACCCGACGTGAAAGGCGGCGGTTATAGGCCGAAGCGTGAGCCGAGCCCAGGACATTGGGGTTTACTCTGGGTTGTGGGATACTGAACGTTACATGCACTGATCCTATTGGACTTTTTTTTAACCAATTAGACTTTCAGAGGTAATGGCATTTTTTTCTGCTAGTAATACTTCGTATTTATTCTGCACTTTTTTATTCTGATCTTGTAGTAACTTGGTTTCAGAAAGCTCTATTATCACTAAAATGTAACCTTTAATATAGGGGCCTCTTAATAAACTTTAGCTTGTTTTGTAGTGATGGGCAAATTTGCGTCTTGTTTTTGACGTCGGCATCTGTTTTTGATGCCGGCGGCCATTTTTTTTTCGCCCGCAAATTTTTGCCAGTGAATTTATTCGCATGGTGCATAAATTTGCCCATCACTATTGTTTTGTTCTACAACTACGTGGCAGTCAGTTTGGGCGAGGGGCATCACCTGTGTAAAGTAAGGGCCCCAGAGATCAGCACTGGTATTGATGTACAACTGATTTCCAACAGGTTTTGATGTATCAAAGCTTCCAACCTTCACCGTTTGGACACCTCCTTCTTCCGAGAAGAAACATTTCACAATTTCATAATGGGTTGATGGGTCTCCTTTGATTGAAATACGGTTGTTGGCCACAGAGGTCATCTCAAAATCCCTGTTGTGTATCACAGCATTTAACTAAAAATAAAGACATCTGTTATGAAAGATAGGTTTTAAAAATAGGGGAATATTTTTAGCAAGTTACCGCCACTCATTGATCTAAAAGAAAGTTTAAGTTCTGGAATGGGTCAGCCATATGAACATTAAATATGATAAACTCCTCACAATGTTCTCCATAAGCAGTAGCATTTTGGAACATTTAAATATATTATAAAATATTTTATTAATGCTCACCCTCAAGTCCATGAAAGGAAGTCTCATGGAAGTCCTGTACTATTTTCTAGAAATTAGTTTTTTAGAAAAATTGTTGCGAAACCCATTTCTTTAGAACGATACAATAAAATCAGTGGGGGCTCATTAAAGCTTTACAATGTTTCTACCCTCATTTTGCCAATATCACAATCACAATGTTGATACACATTTTAGGTAGAGACACTACTATGCCTGATACAGGTCTCAGTCTTCTATCAACAAAACAGCAGAGTTTGATGCAAGTGCTGGAGAGCCAATATCAACCTTTCTTTTGGCTACAACAGTTCAACAACGAGTCAAAGGGGAGATTACTTTTTCAGTTAATCCAATATTAAAGTGGACAATTGTGTTGATATAAATTGTACCAATGCATCAAGAGTAGTGATGGGCGAATTTGCACCGGAAAATTTGCGAAATTCGCGAAACGGCGAAAAATTCTCGAAAAGGCACCGGCGTCTCGTTTTTGAAAAAAAAAATTTCTTGAAGCCGGCGAATTTTTGCAGTAAATTTTCACAGGCGTTTCGTGAATTTTTGCGGGCGTTTCGTGAATTTATTCGCTGGCGGCGAATCACGCAAATTCACCGCAAATTCGCGCCTGGCGAATAAATTCGCCCATCACTAATCAAGAGTTTATTTTTACAGGTATGGGATACGTTATCCCAAATTATGTAAAGGCCATGACCCATAGGCTCCATTTTATCCAAATAATCCAAATATTTAAAAATGATTTCCCTTTTCTCTGTAATAATAAAACAGTCGCTTGTACTTGATCCAAACTAAGATATAATTAATCCTTATTGGAAGCAAAACTAGCCTATTGGCTTTATTTAATGTTTACATGATTTTCTAGTAGACTTAAGGTATGAAGATCCAAATTACGTAAAGACCCGTTATCTGGAAAACCCCATGTCCCGAGCATTCTGGATTACAGGTCCCATACTACATGTTAGAAAATGAAAGCAAACACCTTATTTGTTGTGGTGGATGCTATAATTTAGTGCATCAACAGCATTAAAGTCCTTCACCCTAAAGACCTTGCGCAGCTATAATTAGCTTACCTGCCATGGCTTGATATGAATCTGTAGTCCTGCTCTTTGGCCTGGCTGATTTGCCAGTTTCTGTTCAATATACAGTTTATGGAGAGCAAGAGCCATTGTATACACTGCAGTGTAAACTCCGTAAGATATTCTGAAATTCATTGTATCGTTCAATGACAGATCAAGTTCACTAAATAATTCACTCTCTGTGCAATTTGGAAGAGAGATGCCTGTCCTGCTTGGAATTATTTGGGTGGTGTCCGACATTTTACAATCAGACAGTCTCCCCGAGACATTTGGAAACAAAATACTCCCTGGAAGTTCAGATGCATTTAAACCATGAACAAATTCCTTAAACCCAGGAATCTCTCCTTGTAGAATGGAAATAGACAACATGCCATTGAATATTATTCTATTACGTGGATATGCTGAATCTAAAACCCTTAATAAAGTTGAAGATACAATCCATAATTTCTCTTGGATTTCAAAGATGCCAAAAAAGAATAGTATAAGATCAATGTACATTAAACTGACTAAAAGAACGATCACATTGGCAGCACTTTTGACTATTATTTTTCTAATCTTTATGGTATTATAAGAAGACATTGACCTAAGATCAATTCTTATGAAGAAGGCCAAACAGACACCATCTTTCTTCAATTCTCTCTCCACAATTTCACCTGCCCAAAGTCCAGTCTCATCATCAGATACAATCAGCCCAACCCATTTCCAGCCAAAGTGCGTAATCAGTTTCACAATTGTTTCAGTTTCAGACAATTCATCAGGGATAGTTCTGTAGAAAGAAGGAAACTGGACTCTGTCGTTAAATACTGGATCCCTGGAGCCATAACTGATCTGCAGAAAAATCAGTAAACTTTATACAAAAGCTACAGTTAATTAATGTTGAGATAAGCGAATGACATGCTAAGATAGCATGCAACTGGGTTCATTTTTTTTTAATTAGTATTTCTTTTCCTCTCTTTGTTTTGAAGCTCTCCAGTTTGAAATGTAGACTGCTATCTGCTTACTAACCTCTATTAGACTGTGTTTTAAGGGCAATGCAGTGGTTCCCAAACTATGGGCCCCCACCCTGGTGGCACTTGGAGCAGTGGCAGTGTGGGCTTACCCTAAAGGCCAGTTGGGTTGATATTTCGAGATACTGACTATTTGCTCTTATAGATAAACTTTAAAGCTTAGCTTGAAGGTCAGTTGGGGGAGGTTTGGCATGAAAACATCTCTGATATCCTAGATATTCTTTGACTATTACATCTGCTGAGTGTGCACTGTATTGTCCTGTCCCTGCACTGTGCTGTCCTGTCTTGCAGGAGTTGCATATTTTTGCACTTGTACTTTTTGTCTGTTGTCTGGTACATCTATGTTGTGTGTAGCACCATGGTCCTAGAGGAACGTTGTTTCGTTTCACTGCGTACTGTACAAACGTATATGGATGAAATGACAATAAACTCACTCTTGACCCTTGAATACTGTACAGCCGAATGACTGATACAACTGATGTCTTCCTATATCTGTTACCTTATTGGCAGCTAAGGGCTTTGGCCAAAGGTCCTTAAGCTGAAATATCTGACAGTAATGTTTACTAAAACGTATACCAAAAAGAGTAATAGTAAAAGCAGGCACACAATCAGCTGCATATGGTATAGTTGCTTCTATCTGTAACACATACACTGTAGTTCTTTCCAGATCCTAATATGTAGAACAGTATGGCAGGGGGTTACAAATAACCTTTATGTTTAGGGGCTTACAAGTTTATTGAGATGATTTTCTCAGCTCCTGAATTTATGAGTAGTCAGTAGAACCCCCAACTTTTTATTTCCCCAAAGGACAGGTCATACTTGATACCCTGGTTTATAGAAACCACAAACAAAAATAATGGTGGTAATCCATTTGAGTACAAACCTGAGGGTACCTGTAAATCCCTGCAAGCAATGCCATAGAAAGAGAAGAAACAGAAGACACGTCTCCTATAAAACCCACAACCTTTCTGTTAATCCAGCATCTGTAATTTGGGATTAGTTCTTGTGTCCCTGATAGGATACTAAATGTGCCTTCCAGTGCCTTCTCTGCATTGTCACAGGAGTCAAAGATATGATAGCCCAAAGTCACATTAGGCAAGATCTCCAAATCCTTGTTGATCTCTCCAATTGTATAAATGAAAACCAGAAGGTAACGGTAGAGTCTGAATGATGTTGCTCTGTGATACAAAAGCAAAGATCTGATGCCAGGAAGCTTTCAATTCATTTGCTAAATAAAGCTTTAACATTATTGTTCATGTATAATACAAATAAGTAGCAAAAATCTTTAGGAACCTACAAGAAGGTCTTTGCTGCTTTGTTTTTCCATCGTCTACCTATTAATTTGGAAGAAATTCCATTGGAGCTTACAGATATTCAGAAATGATACAGGCAATATCTCTACAGTCTATTATGGTTCTTTGCTTGTTTTTCAAAGAATGGACTGATGTCATTTAACCATTTATTTCTTTATATACCAAACTGAACCATGGGTGCCTGTTACTGAACACTTGTGAGCATTTAATTCTGTTTCACCACATCAGTAGAAATGGCCAACTAGTCTTCAAGAATCTAAGGAGGTGTAGATCTTTTGCTTTATATAGATTAAATTGTTTGTAAATTTTTCAAATGGGCAGTTGTTTGAAGAGAAAAAAAGTACATTTCAATGAGAATAATTGTTTCCTATACCATATATGGATATTTTGCACAGAATATGCTATACTTATTTTATTGTGTAGGGAAATAATAAGGCAGCCCATCACCATACATATATAGGGTAAGCTATACCTTCACACTGTACTGTAACAATATGCCTGCTACAATGGTTGCTAATTGTAAGAAGTCTTGATTGGACAAAACAGAAAATGTGAATAGGATTATATTTAGGCGACATTTACATGACAAATAAGGGGGAGGATAATGTGAAATTCAACATATAACTGATACAAGAATGAACATTTTTATTAAGGTACAGAAACATATAATACTCACGTCACACATCTACAACGTATTTGCTTTTGTTTGAAAGCTTGAACTTTGTCTTCATCAAAGTCTTTTATGTAAAAAATTCCTCCAACTATCAAGTCCCCTTCCCTAAAATACTTGGTATCACTGCTACTGCTCAGCTGGCATGTCGAACTGGGACTGGGCATTTCAGCAGCTGCAGGAAGAACCTGGAACATCAGAACCACTAAGAAAACTTTGAGTCTGATAAGAAATAGAGTTGCCATTGACTCATGGAACAGAGCAAAGTAGAGATGGAGGTTGCTGAGCTGATGATGGCAAAGATGGGACATAATAATAATACAACACAGATACAAAGCTGCATTTATATATCATCAAGGAACTGTAATTAGTAAACACCTGCAAAGATATACATATATATTTATACAAATGTTCCTTTGAGAAGCAATCATCTCTACATCTTTTTCGGCTCTTCCTAGAATAGAATAATAGCATCAGCATATTTTTGTATTCTTTCCATTGGGTCAGTCTCCTGCACTCAGTTTTGTCTATACCTAAGAACATATTTTTCCATCCATTTATTATTATTAACATTATTAACATGTATTTATATAGCGCCAACATATTGCGTAGCACCATTTACACGCAGGACGAAGTATTACTTTACTTCAGGACCCAAATGGGCTTGTTTATTAAAATTTGATTTTGTGTATAGTTAGCGTTAGTCTAATTTTTTGGTTTTAGAGGTTTTTGAAACCACGACTAAACTCACTTTCTCTAAAACCATGAATGTCATGAAATGTATTTAAAAATCCGAACTGAAAAAAAGCATGAACGGGAAAAGTCGCAGAACCAAAACGGTGAATTTTTTCGAGTTAAACAAAAACTACTTTTTTCATATTGTTGCGCAGAAGTCAACGTCAAATACCTTTAAAACCTCTAAAACCACAAAATCAAAGAAAGATCTTCCAGTTGTAAAAGGGACAGCTGATGTACAAGGGACATCTACATATTTTCGACACGTTTTAGCTGGAGAATTTTCGTATTTGGAATTGTTGCAGCTTTTTTGCATGATAAATTTAGAAAAACTTTTTGGCATCAAAACTCTTAAAAAATCAGCCCCTTAGAGTTTTATTCTACTTCAAATAAACTCTGCATTTAATAAATATTCGAATGTTTGCTTTACTGATTAAAAATATAAGTCCAAAAAATTTGACAGAAAAAAATCATGAAAAAAAATAGAATAGCTCAAATTTTTACTTTTCATTGTGTTGTAAAATTAAAAAAAACTTTCATTGAAACAACACTAAATTGGGGGCATGGTCTGGATGGCAACCTAGCAAGACGTGCGCGCTAGGTGCTCTACACTAAATCCATCCTGAACTTTACTTTAAGGTACACTGAAAGGCTGCAAGAGGCTCATCCTCTCTTCCCCAACGCTCCTTGAACTACACTGACGAGGATATGGGAAAAAGTACCCAGAGGGTGTGCTCAGAGGCCGCTTCCAAGTTGGAACAATTTGCACGGCAGCAGGCCCAAGATGGCGGCGGGCCCTCGCAAAGTCCTGCGCACCAACCCTCCATGGAACAGCCGACAGACACAGACGCACTAGAGGTTGACCCGCAACCAGCGCCAACACCGTCTGACCTAATTTTGCAATGTCAGACCACCTTGACTACCACCTTTACTTGCAAGATAGAAGAGCTGCGGGTGGACCTCTCCCTGATTAAACAGGATCTACAAAATGTCCGCGAACGAACCAACAGAGCCGAAAGCAGAATCGGCGACCTAGAGGACCGCACTGCCTCTTTACCAGAGGACCTGAGGCTTCTGCGCCGCCAAGTGCAGGCCAACACAGACCTCCTTGATGATATGGAAAACAGGCTGCGTAGGTCTAACGTTAGAGTGGTTGGTCTGCCAGAACGGAGCGAAGGGTCATCTCCTGAGCAGTTTGCGGAGGCCTGGCTCAGGGATCTCCTAGGCCCGGCTACCTTCTCGGCACACTTTGTATATCGCTATACCCTGACTTCTCCGCTGCAGTGCAGAAGAAAAGAGGCTCCTTTATTGAAGTCAAGAGGAAATTAAGAGATCTGGGCCTCAAATACGCAATGCTGTTCCCGGCCAAATTGAAAGTGATGGAGGGCGACAGATCCCTGTTTTTTGACCACCCGGCGGGTGCCCATGAGTGGCTGGAAGCCAGGCCCAGTGGGAGCCGCTCGCCTCGAGATCCGTGAGTACTCGTTTCACTGTGACATGGGTGCGTAGGCCTCACTGCTGACCATGTCTTTCTATACCCAATTTCCATCCGGATATGCATAGGGGTTCCCTCACCCACGGTGGTATCTTGTGGGCCCCACTCTCAACGCACAGAGTCGCGACACAGTCGTTAGCTACAGCTCTTTCTGCGAGCAGCCATTTATGTGCTACTGCCATTACTTGGAGCCTGATTGTGTACCACCTTAGATGCTGTTCTGCCAACACCCTCTAGCGACTCTGAATCTTTGCTGCGTCCACAACACTGGATATATTTAATAGACCCCGGGCCCCTGATCTAGGCCCTTCCCCTGAATTCCGGATGTATCACTATCCCAGCTTGTCGACCCTAGTTTTTGCTGACCGGCCTTCTGAGAGCACCGGAGGCCTCCTGTGGTGATCCCCTAGTTCACTACCTCCTTTTTCCAGCATATGAAAAGCCGTTGCGGCCTGTCACTCTGATTTACCCAGGCCCCTATGGAGCCCGTAATAGTGTGAGCACCTAGATGCCTTTCTCTATTTACAACGCCCTTGTTTGACGAAGGACTAGAGACTGGAACTGCCTTAACCATGTTCTGAGTTAGAATCTTCTTCCGTTATGGGATACAGGTATCCCCAAGTTGGGGAGGGGATGCGGGGAGGGGATGCGGGGAGGGGGGATAATGTGGGTGATATGTATGTATTTTTTTTTTTGCTCTTTCCTTTCTCTTCTCTTTCTCTCTTCTGGGAGCAGGTAATGAGTACCATACCTATGTCTTATATATGCAAATGCACTGATGAGCACGCACCGGGGGGGCGAACTGCCCTGGGCCAGAAACCCATGGCTATTTACCGCATTTTACAGGAAGATACACAGCCTCTGGGTGGCGGCTCCCAGGTCGCGACCCCCCGCCGGTGCTGGTTTATTCTATACATTAACCTATGTCAGTAAAATTCACGGTGTTGTCATGGAATACCCGGGGGCTAAATAACAAGCTACGGAAATCTGGAGCAGACATAATCTTGCTTCAAGAAACGCATCTTATAGGTCAGCGAGTGCTAGCTCTGAAACGTAACTGGGTAGCTGCTGTATATCACTCGGAATATTCCACCTACTCAAGAGGTGTGGCGGTTTTAGTTAGGAAAACCCTTAATTTTGTTTTAGAATGAGTGATCACTGATCGGATGCGCAGATATGTAATTGTCAAATGTAGACTGAACTGCCTGTTATACATATTGGTGACTGTATATATCCCCCCCCCCAGCAGAGATTACTCTCCTTAACGACATTTTCCAAAAAGTGGCCACCCTTGGACCCTACCCAACTATTTGGGGAGGTGACTTCAATATGGTACCTGACCCTGGCCTGGATAGGTTAAAACCAAGTGTTAATGACTCCCAGGCATTTGGAAATTGGCTAGATTCCACACATTATGTAGACGTGTGGAGGTGGAAATATCCACACCTCCGACAATATACCTGCTACTCAGTGGCTACATCTGCCCTATCCAGAATTGATCTCATTCTGACCACGTCAGACCTCCTAGCAATGGTCTCGAATATTCACTTTGGCACCTGGGTATGCTCAGACCATTCACCTGTGCTGATGACTATTGAGAAAGGTGGGAACACCCACGCCCGAACCTGGCGACTCCCCCCAAAGTGGATCTTCAACCCTAGAGTAAAAGATAGGTATGCTGCCCAGCTAAAAAGTTATTGGGAGATTAATGCGCACACAGCCTCTGACCAATCAGTCTGGGACGCCTGCAAGGCATATACTCGAGGCCAGTACACCTCGTTAATCTCTGCAGCCAGGAGGGAGGTTGAGGCAGACCTGACTGTGGCTAAATCTAAGTTAGGAGAGGCAGAACAAGTTCTGGCCACTAACCCCAGTGACGACGCTAAACAGGCTATGACAGCTGCACAACGAGATGTAGACCTGGTACACATAGACAAATACTCCCAAAAAGAATTATACCGTTCGGCGACATGGTTTAGCCAGGGAGACAAAAATGGAAAACTTCTCGCCACCCTGGCCAGGGATGATACCCCCCGCTTTGTTGCAGGAGTCAGAGATGTATCTGGGGTCCTTCTCACTGATAAGACTCAAGTCACCAAGAGATTTGAGGAGTACTTTCAGGGAATCTATGCTGCCCTACCTCCTCTGCCTGGCCAAATGCTCACGGAATATCTGGGGCAAATAGACTTTCCATCCATCCCCCTAGACATGAGACACTTTCTAGACTCCGACATCACGGAGGATGAGATAGGGGAAGCCATAGCAGCCATGCCGTCTGGCCGGTGCCCAGGGCCTGATGGCCTACCGACTGAGTGGTACAAGGCACACACCCAAATCCTAACCCCCCAGCTTCAGCCCATCCTGAACAACGTCTCTGAGGCAGTCCCACGCCCTGATACGTGTTATATGGCGCATGTCACGCTCATTCATAAAGACGGCAAGCCCCGGGATCATTGTGACTCTTACCGCCCCATCTCGCTCCTAAATTGTGATGTTAGGATCTTTGCTAAGGTACTGGCCAATAGGCTTAAGAGAGTGGTGAGGGGGATAGTCCACCCAGACCAGACAGGCTTTATGCCAAACAATGCCACGGACATAAACATCCGGCGCCTTTTTAATAACCTTGAGGTCCCCCATGTCAACGCAGGGAGTAGGATAGTCGTGTCCTTAGATACTGCGAAAGCATTCGATACGGTGTCTCTTGGGCTTATCTTCGGGAAGTCCTCCAACACTTTGGTATATGTCCTCGGTACATCTCCTGGGTGAAGGCACTATACCTAAAACCACAGGCTAGGATAGTTGTAAATGGCAACCTCTCCGAAGCCATACAGTTGGGACGGGGGACTAGGCAGGGCTGCCCCCTCTCACCCCTGCTCTTTGCGCTTGCAATTGAGCCACTTGCAATACAGATTAGGGACTCCCCGACCGTAATTGGGTTACAAATAGGTAGACTGGAGGAAAAGGTCTCCCTATACGCAGACGACATGTTATTGTATTTGGCCAATCCTAGAGGAGCCTTTAATGCTGCCTTAGACCTCATAGACAACTTTGGTAGGTTTTCAGGCTTAAAGGTCAACCGAGATAAGTCTGTGATTTTCCCCATAGATCCCCTCCCTGCTGAATTTGCTGCTAGCATTGGCCGTCTCAGGGTGGTACAGTCCTTTAAATATTTGGGGATCACCATAACGAAAGATTGTAAAGGTTTTGAGGAGGCCAACTTGTCCCCGATAACCAAGGCGCTGGCCAACAAAATTGATGTATGGACGCAACTACCACTTACCCTCCCTGGCAGAGTGAACCTCTTTAAAATGATTTTCCTCCCCAAATTTTTATATGCCCTCCACAACTCCCCCATCACACCCAGATCCCAGTGGTTCAAATATGTGGATAGGCTTATCAGGAGACTTGTCTGGGCCGGGGATCGCCCCCGTTTAAATTTTAAAACTCTATAAGCCCCAGTTACTAGAGGAGGACTAGCCCTTCCCAACCTAAAGCTGTATTTCCTCGCAGGCCAGTTGACATACTCGCATTGGTGGCTGGTTCCCTGCCGGGACAACATAGCCACAGCTAACATTGTGGGGTCATTGGAGGCCCTAGCAAACCTCCTTTATAGGGGACCTTCTATAAGACCTAACACCACGACCCCCATGCGAACAGTGCTAGATGCATACCAGAAAGCACTTAAACTGGCACACGGATCTCGAACAACATGGTCCAAGTGGACGCCACTCTGGGGTAACAGCTATCTTCCTCAATTTCTCACTATTCCTGATGTCTCTCAATGGGCTGCTTGTGGTATCAAACAATTGCAGGATGTAATAGTGGAGGGGGACCTAAAGTCATTCCAAGCTTTGAAGGATGAATTTCACCTGCCCCAAGGTATGTTTTTTAGGTACCTCCAGCTTTCCCACGCCTTTCGTTCCCAATTCCCTGAGAGACCATTAGACGTGTCAGGCACTACTATAGAAAAATATCTACGTAAAGAGGGTCTAAACAAACCTCTCTCCCGCTCATATACACTGCTGTGGTTGGCCTCCCCTGATCCACTGGTAACTGCTCTAGGTAAATGGAAAAGGGATATCCCTGAACTAACCGATGACATGTGGGAGGACAGCTTAAGGCAGATCCCCGAGATAACTATACCTGTGAGGGATCGGTACATTCAAATGCAGTTCCTAAATAGGGTCTATCTGACTCCCCATAGGCTGAATAAAATGTTCCCTAATGCATCCGATGTTAGCTTTAGATGTGGGGTAGCTGTTGGTTCATATATGCATGTATTTTGGCATTGTCCAATTATTCAGAAATTCTGGAAGGACATTGCGTTTTATTCCTCTGAAGCCTTAGACCTGCCCCGTATTTTGTCCCCACTGGTCTGTCTACTGGGAATATTTGAGGACCTGGATTTGGACCACTGCACCAAAATCTGCTATCTCCAACTTCTCTACTTCGCAAAGAAAGCCATCCTTCTGAATTGGAAATCTACTGCCCCTCCGTCCCTGCCATTCTGGCTGAATCTGGTCAACAGCTCCTTGTCAAACCAGAAACTGACATACCTTTCCCGCAGTTGTCCGCAAAAATTTACCAATATATGGGGCTTGTGGTTGGCCTACAGAGAAAACCCGGTAAATCCGCTGAGAAATGTAAATTGTTGAACTGTGTTGTTCCTGATTGCTAGACATGCTAGCTTGCCCTGCTCCCTTTGCCTTTGCTCTCGTATCTTCTCCCTTCTCTTTCTATCTTTCTCTTACCTTATTTGCTGTTGAAAATCTGAAAATAAAAACTTAAAAAAAAAAAAAAAAAACACTAAATTACATTTGCCATAGACAGGTCCCATTGACTTCTGCATGAACTCAACAGCTACTAGAAGTTTTACTTCTGAGTTTTACATTTAGGATACATTTTGTGAAGCAAATCCATTACAGTTTGATAGAGAGGTTAGCACTGAGGTTGACAAGCTAAAGTAAAATAATGAAAATGGCATTGCAGCAAAGGATAAAATAAACCCCAAATTATTTTTTAAATATATAAAAAATAAAATCAAGAGAAAGTGAGGCAATTGGTTTTTCCTTTTATGCAGCTGAGAAACTTGTTACATTTGTTTCCTTTTTAATAGGTCTGATTCTTATAATTGATGCATTGATGGATGTTTGACTCTAGCAAAGGTCCAGTACCCAAAGATGTTCACCACAGGGTACAAAAAGTGCTGAGTCCTGTGATTGCCAAACCATTTTATTTTATTTTCCTTGATTTTTTTAATATCTGACATGGTGCACATTACTACTACTACAATAATGCCATTATGCAAAAAGTGACCCTAAAAACGCTCAGCCACTTAATTGGACATTAGTGATTGGTAAACTTTTAAGGCAGTAATAAGAGATACAACCAATGTTGTTAGTGGAGTTCCATAGGGTTGTGTCCTGTTATCTTTGTTTCTTAGCACTATAAGTACTGTCTCCATTTTCACTGCTATATAATTTTTCCAAACTTGTAGGATTTGAGAGAGGTTTGAACAAATTAGGGAAGAGCAAATTGGCAAATGAGGTTCAGTGTTGATAAATGCACTTGGGTAGAATAAACATATAAATAGTACATATATAATAGTACACTGACTAGAAGTGTGCTGAAGGCATCCTTCATTGAGAAGGTTTTGAGTATTTTTGTGGATAACAGACTGTGCAACTCAAGGCAGTAACTCATTATCTACTAAAGAAAATGAAGTGCTCTTTTGAATAGAACTATAATAACACTACACTTTGGTTTTAGGCATCAGACCTGAAGAATGAATGACATGGAAAGGGTAAAAAGACTGATAAACAAAATGGAAGAATTATGCTGTGAGGTAGTACTGTTAAAGTTAGGGTTGTTGGAGGAAAGGTGATTGTGTGGGAACTTGATTACTCTGTATAGGTACAAAAAGGAACATAATAGACAGAAAGCAGGAGATCCTTTTTCTCAATGATAAGAGAAAAACAAAGAACAATTGTTCTTCTTGGTGGGATAATGATCGTACTGGGGGTCATTTGGAGGGGATGAACATGATGGACTATTATATACTGATTATATACTGAAATATATATTTTGTTAAATGTGTAACTGCAGGTTGTAACTGTATTGCACTTGCAATAACTTACTGCCTAATAACTGTGTAACTCTAGATCAGTGATCCCCAACCAGTAGCTTGTGAGTAACATGTTGCTCTTCAACCCCCTTGGATGTTGCTCCCAGTGGCTTCCCAGCAGGTGCTTCTTTTTTAATTCCAGGCTTGAAGGCAAGCTTTAGTTGCATAAAAAACTGTAAAAATGTAAAAAATGTATACTGCCAAACAGAGCCTTCTGTTGGCTGCAAGTCCACATAGGGACTACTAATACACAATCACAGCCCTTATTTTTGCATGCTTTATTATTATTTAACATTATTTTATACTTGAGTGTGGCTCATGAGTAAAAAAGTTTGGGATATAACTTGTTACAGTTTAATACATCTCTAATCAGTGCTGGAATTGGGACGAGATGCGGTGGAATGGCGCTACTTCTTTTTCTCCATCCCCACTGGCAAGATGACATGGCTTAGCATACCGGAGCTTTTTTTTTGCCTGTGAGATGATAAGAATGGGGCTAGCACACTGATTGGAGAATAATTTCGGAGGGCCGGACAAGCTTGTCACTCACACGTAAGTGGAAGAGCCAAACAACGGAGAGTAAATCTTTTGTGCGTGTCAGAGGCTGAGGCTGTGTCAGTCACTCAGGGAAGGGACCTCCACTTTGTTTTGTCTTTCAAATACAGGTTCTCACATCCCATTAAGTTGGCTACAGATCCCGCGTCATGTCTGTGGGCTACAAGAACTATTAGTGGCATCTTCATTAGTGTCTGGCAGCAGCTGGGCTATTCTAAGCTTACATATTTCCTCCCTTCTGATGAGTAGTTCAGTGCAGGCAGTTAACTGATTGATGGGGATTGGGGAAGCCATACCATTTGCTGCAGAGGGGGAGAGATTTCCCCTCATACCACTATATAATAGGATGATATCTCTGCATATAATAAGTGTGCTTAACTGACAGCTGCCCATAGGGGGGAGGTTGGAGCATGGAGCATGGAAGTGATATATGTGCTTTACCAAGGAGCACTAAATTATAAGTACGGAGAGGGGGAGGTTTGAGGAAGGAGATGTGTGAAAATAGTACGAGGGGTAAAGAAGGAGGACAGAGAACTGAAGTCGGAGGGAGGAGAAGGAAAAGTACAATGAGTAATGTGGGAGCATGGAGTACAGAAGTAAAATACGCACTTTGCAGAGGAGCCGAGATCACAACTTGATTTGTGACCAGGACAGAGATTCGATGGGGGAGATCACAGGATGATATACAATCAGGATGGAGGAGTGACTAGAGCTTTTTACGATGTGTGAGTACAATTCTTGGTAAGCTGCTTTCATTTATACATGAATTTGCCACCCTGCTACTGTATGTGTTCTGGGGGTATTTATACATGAAATTGCCACTGTGCCATCCTGGTTTAGTGGGGGCATGTCCACAAAAGTGGGTGTGGCCTCTAGAAATAAATTTGTGGCGCTATGTAGCACTGCCCAAATCCCTCTGGGCGTGGCTTTTGCCTGCGGGCAGGGCTACACATGTCACTCATACCATCCCTTCACCTTTTTGTTCCCAATTCAAGCACTGTCTCTAATCCATCATAACTGCATGGTAACTTCATTACAAGAGTCCAGAGAACACAGCCCATGATTCAAAAAAATAGATAATTAAAGGTTGTGCCCGTGCCCTGACAATTGCTGCCTCCTCTGTCGCTGGTACAAGTTGCACTAGTTTCATAAGATTTACTAACTGGTGCAAATATTTATGGTTCTGGTATGTGAAGGAAAATGTTGTGGCTTGCTGGGAAAAGAAGAATTAGACTGGACTTTCCCAAGAAATGCAACCAAACAGGGAGGTGCCAGTCTATGAATATATAATCAGCATATGACATTTATCTTGATGTGGGTCTGGTGACTTGATGCTTTTTGATAAAAAAAACTTGTAGCTAAAAACCCTTGTTTTTGAAAATGTATTGTGACATTGTTTCACAGAAACAGAGTTAAGGGTTAATCATTGCAGATAGTCTGCCTCGATGTTGATATCAGTTCTGACCTCTTTTTAAATGTTTAATGACCATCATATGTCTTTGCCTGTGATAAGTATTGCAGGACTTTGACTATTCAATAAACGTCTTCATTTTACTGCAACCGATGGGTCCTTGGCGTTTGGGTCCATCTTTGTGTATGTCCGTGTATAGAATAAATTATTGATGAACATCAGGCCAGAGCAAAAGCATTTATCATTCCTCCACCATGTGAATTTGGCCTGAATAATCACACTTACATTAAACTTCACTTTGGTTTTACTTGGAACCTCCCATAGCCAACTCTGCATTTCTGGGGATAATTATTTGATTACTGTTTTCTCTGTATGACCCCGTAAGCAAACGATTGTGCTAAATGTATTTAACTGTTAAAATGAAGGTTTAAAAAAGTCCACCAACCTCCCTTTCCAGCATTGTGTTATTGTTTGTGTGAACCACCTAAATCAAACTTATGGTTAGGGATGGGCGAATTTTTACACCTTGTTTAGCCGTAGAAATGATGCCCGTAGTCTTGTATGGCATTGTGCGTCAAAATTTTTTTGACACCCATAGACTTTAATGGGCGTCAGCGACATTTTCGTCGAAACGAAAAGGGTCAGATTTGCCCATCCCTACTTATGGTTTATGTGCATAGTTATAAAAATGTCCTTCTTAGGCTACCATACCTCTACCATGTGACCATGTGTCACAGCAGGAATGATCAGTCTAGCTGGCATCTTAATACTATACACAGCTAGCACAACACCATCCGCAGTAATCCTTCCTCATCCAGCCTCATGGTAGCATCATTGGTAGGTATTATTTATACCCCAATCCTGTCCTATAAATGCAGATCATTATTTAACTGTTTGCATTTTAAGTTTATAACTTGTTAAATAACTACAGACACCTCATGGCAGTGCTTTGTCAGTTTCTGCCCAGGTATCTAGGCCTTATTCTATATACAGATGCCTCTCATCCTTTTACTTTTGTACAGGTTGTTGTGTAACACATTCTACACAGTGATTGATGTACTTTCTATACTATGATGTGTTGTACAGCCTTTCTTAGGACTGTCATTTTGTATTTTCCTAGTTTCGCACCTTCCCTTGTTAATATAAAGTTAAACTTTCTAATCTGGTGTCAGTGGATTAATGAAGGAAGGAGTTTAGCTGCATGCCAGGCTACGCACTATCCCACTTAGTGAGGACAGAACACCATGTTTATTAATTGCATTGGGTTTACTTAATCCTTAAACAAATTATTGAATTATTATGATAACCGAAAATGTCT
Organism: Xenopus petersii; assembly: GCA_038501925.1. Classification (NCBI taxonomy): domain Eukaryota; kingdom Metazoa; phylum Chordata; class Amphibia; order Anura; family Pipidae; genus Xenopus; species Xenopus petersii. The sequence continues at coordinate 2,964,902 of CM076680.1, forward strand.
GGAGAGGTTGGTTGATAATACATGTTCCCTAAATTCTAGATATTGATAATGAGCACTAGAAACTCTTATAGTGCATACCATGCAACTGTTTCATAATGAGTAAGCAGAAGTCAGCATGCCATTACTATCTATACAGTATATATTTACATTATGTCTATATAAAGGTTAAGGAATTGGTACAATAAAACATTAAGTCACACAAAGGTCTCAACTAGAGGTCTACCTGCCGTGAAAATGGCCACACTAATTGGTCATGATGAGATGCCAGGCAAGTGCTATTACAGTTCAATTTAATTTGCTTTATAGCTCCAATACATACCAGAACAGACTTATATGCACAGGTTAGCCACTGTTCAAGCTGATAATCGTTTGCCTAATTGAGTGTGAGAGTATGAAGCCATTTTAAAGCTTTAGCTATGGCTATACCATCAACTATGCCCTTATACCCAAAAAAGAAAAATACAAACCCGGAAGGACTTCCCATGCCTTATAATAAAGTAAGCATAAAACCAAGAAATATTGAAAATCACTTCCCAGCTTGTAGGATATTATTTTAATTTTCATGGGATCCCACTGAACTGTAGCTAAACACTACTTTAAAAAGAAACCCGTTCTCTAATAATATTGTCTTTTGTATTCAGTTCAGACCTTAGAACAATTATATAGCATTTGGGAATGAATATACAGCCCAATAATCCAGCGCTGGAAGATAAAATGGCAAATATCTCAACAGCCACCATTCTACTCCCCTTACTGCTCAGGTATGCAGGGACAAATGTCACCCACACACTACAGAACACCAACATACTGAAAGTGATGTTTTTAGCCTCATTAAATCGGTCAGGGAAATCCTTGGCTAGAAATGCAGCAATGAAACTTAGTAGGGCCAATGTTCCTATATATCCAATTATACAGAAGAAGAAAAATCCAGATCCTTCATTACATTGTAGAAAAATATAGTCTGGATCAGAAAGTGCATCAGCCTCAAGAAATGGGGGATTGGAGGTCACCCATACAATGGAGATTATAATTTCACCCAAAGAACAGACAAAGACTAAAATGATGGACAGTTGGGTTCCTACATACTTTGTCAGCTTGCTCCCAGGCTTTTTGGCATTGAAGGCAATAATAACTGTGAGAGTTTTAGCCAACAAGGAGGAAACAGAAATAGTAAATACAGTTCCAAATGTTACTTGTCTGAGGATACAACATATCTGTGTTGGGCGTCCAATGAATAATAAAGTGCAGAGGAAACACAACATGAGAGAGATGAGGAGGAGACAGCTGAGATTCCGGTTGTTGGATTTTACTATAGGAGTCTCACGGTACTTTATAAAGATTCCCAGAATTATAATACATGTGATAGAACATATTACAGAGATGGAGGCTAAAGTATCACCCATGTCTTCATAGGAAAGGAAGTTTATTTTCTTTGGGATGCAACCACTCTTCTCTTTATTAGACTTTTTGTATTCTGGGCATATTATACAGCTCTGCGCATCTATAAACAATACAAACGTGAAAATGGAGATTTATTTTCACACAAAGACTTCAAGTACAGAGGTACAGGTAGAGGTACAGTATAGGGATTTCCATACTTGTTAGCCATGGTATGATATAAAGCAGGAGTGCCCATACTTTACTAATGCGAGATCTACTTTTAGTGATGTTGTCCCATTATGATCTACATTCATAAAACCATTGTTAGCATTTTGTTCCTCTGAAAATATTACTGATTGAGTATATTATTATATTTAACAAACCACTATTTCTTAGATAACCTTAACATAATAAAAATCTGAATGAAAAGCATGAAATAGGAGGACAATTTTTGACAAGCTGTTTGTTGACAGTGTCTTGAGATCTATTGCTCACAAGCTAAAGTTCTACTTGTAGATCCCAATCTACCTTTTGGGCACCCCTGATAATAAAGGGTTTATAAAGGACTACACATGGTTTTTCATTATCATGATCTACCTGTTGTGTTAGATATTTCACCTTCTGCACATGGCACACATTTATAGCAGCAAGCTGGTTTCCTTTCAATTTTTGATTTTCTGAATCCTGGTCCACAGGGCTCATTGCACTGAGATTGAGGGAACTGTAGGGCAAAATATATAAACATTTAAACTCATTACTGAAGTATTGTGACCAGATTCAATTCAGTGAAAAAAAATTATCTCATGGTTCATCACGTGAAAAGTTATGGACGAGATTCAATTTGAAGACAAAAACTTTTCTCCAAATTTAGTTCCAGTTCTTCCAAATATACCTCAATAGAGTTTTCCCGTGATTAACCATGAAGTACATTTTTCTCAATTACATCTCAAATTGAATCTCATTCATGGATTTATTTTCACGTAATAAACCTTTTCCTAATGATTATTAGAAACCAGGGCCCAGATTCAATTCAGTGAGAAAAGGTTTATTGCATGAAAACTCATGGATGAGATCAAATTTGAGATGCAATTCAATTCAGAAAAAAAAGTAATCTCACGGAAAAGTGAAATGTGAAAAGTTTATTGAAATTTATGGGAAAAAACTGAATTGAACTGAATTGGGAGACACATTTTTTTCTCCTCAAATTGAATCTCGTCCATGAATTTTTGGGTGATAAACCATGAAATAACTTTTTCTCAATGAATTAAATCTGGTCCAAAGTGTTTGAAGAATAATAAAGCTTTGAGCACCATAACCCTGGTAAAGCCTGTGTAAAGAGAATGTAAATGAAAAGTTCTTCAGATGCTTATGTGTATTTCCTCGAGTTAACCAGTTAATTAACTTCTGATAACAATTTGACCATAATTAGTGATGGGCAAATAAATTCGACAGGCGCTAATTCATGGCAAATATCCACATTTTGCTGCCGGTGAATAAATTCTTGAAAGTGCAGTGAAAATGTGCCGGCATCAAAATAATTTGGGTCAAAATTGACTTGGGCATCAAAATTCATGTATACTCGAATTGTTCGCATTTCACGAATTTCGCTGGAAATTCGCAAATTTTTCGGCAAAGCAAAACTGGACAAATTAGCCCATCACTAACCATAATTTGTGTGTATTTAATAGGGAATAAAAGTAATATCACCAAAATCCAGAATAAAACCACAAGGATAGTTAATAAATAATAGACAAATGGTAGAAGACACAATCTCTTTATAATGCTCTATGAAAATCCATCAGGACCATTTTTGATAGATTTTGATTAGATTTCTTTCTTATTTCATCTAAGGTATCTTTTCTGTGTAATCTTTCATAATGTCAGCCAAGGAATGATCATTATCTGTTACAAGCCTAAGTTTGAGAAATTATACAACATTATTTATTATACAAATGTACAAGGGGGCCGTACAATAAACTCTGACATGAGTGATCCATTCAAAGTAGATGAAAGGAGATTCATTTTTAATATCAGGAAAGGTTTTTTTACAGTGAGAACTATGAAGATGTGGAACTCTTGGAAGGCACATTCGATTTAAGAGAGGATTGAATGACTTTTATATAGTGAGAAATTATTGAGTTACTGCATTAACTCTAGTACAAAGCTGACCCAGGGACTTTTTAAAGTTTGGAAGGATGGAATGTAGGAAGGATTGGAGCCATATTGGAAGACTGAAGATTGGGCATGGGTTCACCTTTCTCTGGATCAAAAAGCACTTAGGCAAGCTTGACTAAGAGAAAAAGGTTGTATTTGATGACCATATGTCAATCTCCAAACGTATCTACTCTGTTAATACATGTTCTAAAATATACAATATAATGTATAATAATATGTTACAATAATTTTACACTATGAAAGGGGACTTACAACTGGATTTTGTGCCTCCTATATTAGAGTCATTTATTTGCTAAGGACTTACTTTAAAAGTCTACAAGCAGGTCTTCTTCAGAGGCTTCTAAACAGAAAATCATTTTAAAATTGTAACTTGAGAAAAGCAGTGGGTATTTTAATGTTACCTCTGTAAAGTAAGGACCCCAGAGATCAGCACTGATATTGATGTATAACTGATTTCCAACAGATTTGGATGTATCAAAGCTTCCAACCTTTACTGTTCTGACACTTTCTTCCTCTGAGAAAAAACACTTCAGAATTTCATATTGGGTTGAAGAGTCTGTTTTGCCTTTAAAGTGTTCCTTTTGACCAGGAGTCATCTCAAAATCTCTGTTGTGTAATACAGCATTTAACTAAAAATTAAGAGATTACAGAAAAGGCGTGTCATATGTTTGTTATATCTGTGATTAAGCCTTCTACCAAAAACAATGCAGAGGCTGATGCAAGTGATGAAGATCCATTCGCATTATTTTAGTTGGTTGCCCTAGTTCAACAACCAATCAAAAGGCAATTTCAATTTTACAAGTTCCAAACCATCACCACCAAAAATCTAAACTACCAACCCTGTTGTCACTATGATCAACAGTCTTCTGATATAAAGCAAATAAAGTTCTTGCATATAAATAAAGTCTTGCATAAAAACTCAAGTAGTGCTAAAAACATAATAATGCCTCTTTTATAGGTCCCTGTCTCACCTGGAATATGCAGTGCAGTTTTGGACTCCAGTCCAAAACTGCACTGCAATAAGGCATAGCTAAAATACCCACAACCCATAAAAGCATTCATGATATGGGAGACCCTTTCTCCAAACAATTAACAATATCCAAACAATAATTTTCAATGTAGGTGTAATGTGCAGCCAATAAGTTCCACTATATTGCTGCTAAGTGTTCCAGTTCCATGAATCAATGTAATCTGCTGCCATGAAATAAGGCATTCAGGGTAGATTTGTGTAGTCCTACCGACCAAACTGCAGTGCGGAGCTAAAGTATCTAATAAGAACAAATTTGAGTGAGAAGAATCTAAACATGAGACATTCTGTAGTCCATAGTAAAGAGTTAGATAAACCTTGCCTCCCAGAAGCCTAATAGGAGCTCCATTTGTATGGGTCCCACAAAGTTTTTTGCAGATTAAATATAAAGTTTGTGAGAACATCCTAGCACTCTGGTGTTCCTATTCAGCTCCTTCACAACATATAGGACAGATGAACATTGGTCATGGTTTTGTCAGTGGGGCTCAACTGCTGAATGAAGCAACCCAATATGCTAAACTTAAACATCAAGGTCCTTCATCGACCATTAATTATGTCATTAGTACCAATATGTATAATGGCCCACCCAAAGTTGTCTCTCAGTCAACCACCACAAAAAGTGGAGTATTTCAATAATGCAGTTAGTTTAAGACTGTGCAAAGCTCCAGTAAACGTACCTGCCATTGCTTGAAATGAGTTTGTAGACTTGTTCTTCTGTCAGGGAGATTTGCCAGTTTTTGTTTCATGTACAATTTATGGAGAGCAAAAGCCATTGTGTAAACTGCAATATAAACTCCATAAGATATTCTGAAATTCAATGTATCATTCAATGACAGATCATGCATTGAAAAGAATTCACTCTCGGTGCATTTTGGAAGTAAGAAGCCTGTCCTGCCTGGCATTGTTTGGATGGTGTTGGACAATTCACAATCAGATAATTGCATTGAGACATTTGGAAACAAAACACTACCTGGATGTTCAGATGGACTTAAACCATGTACAAATTCTCTGAACCCAGGGATCTCTCCTTGTTTAATGGAAAATGCTAACATCCCATTAAATATTATTCTATTTTGTGGATAAACTGTATCTAAAATCCTTAAGAAAGTTGAAGATACAATCCATAATTTCTCTGGCATTTCAAAGACAGAAAAAAAGAAAAGAATAAAATCAACATACATTAAACTGACTAAAAGAACTATCACATTAGCTGTGCTACTGAATAATGTCTCTTTTATCTTATTGGAACCTCTAGAAGCCATTGAGTCCAATTCAATTTTAATGAAGAAGGCCAAACAAATGCCATCTTTCTTTAATTCTCTCTCCAGATTTTTGCCTGCCCTAAGCCCATCCTTATCATCAGATACCATGAGCCCAACCCATCTCCAGCCAAAATACTTTATCAGTTTCACAATCCCATAAATTTCAGATAATTCATCAGGGATAGTTCTGTAGAAAGAAGGAAACTGGATTCTGTTATTCAACATGGGATCCCTGGAACCATAACTGATCTGCAAAAAAAAAAAGCATATATGTCTTAACATTAAAAAAATATGGTGTACAGTCAATAAACATTGGTGCAGAAAAGGGCTGCTAAGATTAATTGCAACAGGTCCATCTTTTTTAAAATTGAACTTGACTTTATTTTCCTTTTTTCTTGTTTTAAACTCCATCTGTGTACATGGAACAGGCTTCATTGAAGTATCTGGTAGACAAAACTACCAACCTTTCCTTTGCTGTAGTTCCCATAGTGAACAAAAGTATTAAATGTCTTCTACTGAATGGAGCTAATCCAGACTGAAATGTCCTGTTAGCATTCACCCTATTATTTTGGCTAATGTTTGGACAAGGTTTTCCATTTCACTTGGCATGTGGTTGTAAGTATTTGGTTGACCACATTTATTCAAGTTTGACAGTGGTTACCCAGTAGTAAAGCGGAAAGAGCTGTGGGAACATGGCCAAGAGGTCACTGAGAAGACCTGTTACCTCTGTCCACATAGACTGAATCATAGGGCAATCCTCAAAGATGTGAGGCAGGGTGCATTTTTCTCCACAGTTCCTCCAGCATGTCAAAAGGTGGTCAGGAAAAAAGTTTATGGAGTATGTCTGTTGTATGATATGAAAACATTCGGGGGCCTATTTATTAAACCTTGATTTTTTTTCTGGTCGAGTTTTTAAAAGAGAAAACTGGGTTTTTTTTAGGTTTATTATACCCCAAAGCTGCTAAAAGTCCAAATCCAAAAATACTCCAGCTAAAACCTTTTAAGCTCGTGTAGAAGTCAATAGTATATGTCACTTTTACAATTTGAAGAAGTTGTGATTTGTGCTGAGTTTTGTATGAAATTGTGATGTTCGGTGATGACTCAATAAATATGAGCTATTCAGGCCTCAAATAAAAAAATTCTAGCAATTTGAATTTTCGCTCAATTTTGCTGAGGCGTTTCCTATCCCTGACTTTTTCAAGCTGATTATTTGATAAATTAGTTAAATTCATGGATGTCATTTCGCATTTGTTTGAATAAAAAAAATCCCCTACGATTTTGTAGATATGTTCTCAGATGTATGTAACCATCTTTCTAGCGTTATCCCAGATATTTATACAATCCACAGTAAGGGTTGTGAAAAAAAAATCCCATCCCATTTTTTCCAAAACTGAGAGCTATTCTGTTTGATATATAATCTCAAAGTGACCCTGATTCCTGTGCACATTAATCACTTACATGTACGGAAGTCAATTATTTTGCTTGTGCATTGTACCATTAATTATATTGTTTCTTTAAAGGGGACCCGTCACCCAAAGAAATTATTCAAAATCCTATTTTATCACATTAGTCAAGCAAAATGAACTTTAATTACAGTATATAAATGATTTGAATCTTGTTTCCTTCAGTCTGGGAATTCAAAATTATAACAAGCAGGCAGCAGCCATTTTGTGGACACTGTTATTAAGACAAGCCTTGTATCATCTCAGAATCTTGTTTGTGCACCAGAATGGGGGACCCAATTTCAATTTCCATGCCCTGGTTACACAATTAAATGGTTAAGAGAACGGGGGAATGTGGGGAGAGCTGTCACATCTAGTAAGTTCTGAACAGAAAGTGAAAGTAATTGTCTGCCCCGCCTCTATGCCACTGGCATAGAGGAGGGGCAGACAATATATGATTGACAACAGAGATTTTTAAATGAGCTTACAGCAGCTATGAATGCTTTAATAAAAAATAGAAATTGGATTTCATGTTTAATTTGAAAAGGACTTTTATTATACAGATTTTTGTGTCTGGGTGACAGGTCCACTTTAATACATTGGGGCCCATTTACTTAGCTCGAGTGAAAGAATATAAGAAAAAAAACTTTGAATTTCGAATGATTTTTTTGGCTACTTCGACCATCAAATTGGCTACTTCCACCTTCAACTAAAACTTCGACTTCGAATCGAAGAATTTGAACTAAAAATCGTTCGAATATTCAACCATTCGATAATTGAAGTACTGTCTCTTTAAAAAAAAAACTTCGACCCCCTACTTCGCCACCTAAAGCCTACCGAGGTGCAATGTTAGCCTAAGGGGAAGGTCCCCATAGGCTTCCTAGCAATTTTGTGGTCGAAGAAATATCGTTCGATCGACGGATTAAAATCCTTCGAATCGAACGATTCGAAGGATTTAATTGTTCGATCAAACAATTTTTAGTTTGATCGGAACTATTTGCGGTATTCAATATTCGAAGTCGAAGGATTTACATTCCGCAGTCGAATATCAAGGGTTAATTAACCCTCGATATTCGACCCTAGGTAAATATGCCCCATGGTGTTACGCTCATCTCCAGGGATATTCTTCTGTTTGGTTTGCCAAAGCAAGCAAGTGCCTTAGGAAAGGGAGCTCTGTGCAATGTAGCCTGACCCCCTTCAACATGCAGCTTGGCTGGGTGTAAGACATGAGAGAAATATCACGGTGAATTTGAAATCAGTAGTGATGCATGTTGCAGAATTATGATGCATCAGAATTGAGGTGTGGTATACCAGGTTGTGTACAAATACAACCCTTTTTATTTTAGAAAAATGCATTGTGTAAGTGCCTGTTGAAATAAATGCAGCTCTAAATGAAGCAAAAGTATTCTTTTTGTATTACTTTGTTTGCCCACAGGTTGTTCGGTTGTGGAAGAGGTGTAAGCTATGTAAAGCTTTTGAGAAATTCCTATTGTGGAACCTAAAATCACCCACAAAGTGTGAACAGAATAACTCACTGCAATATATTTGCACTTGTACTTCTACTAATTTTATAATGCAGTGAAACGCTACTCTCCTGCAGGTATACAACCAAAAAGCTACCCCAATTCTCTAACTAGACGGTCAACCAGGTGGAAATGGGTCCCCCTATCTGAGGTTGTATACGACATCCTAGATAATTAAAACTACAAACAAAATTATAGGTTTCTTTAAATTGACCATTGTTCATTGAGAAATGATACTGCTACAAACCTGAGGGTACCTGTAAATCCCTATGAGTGATGCCATACTCAAAGAAGAAACAGAAGACACGTCTCCTATAAACCCCACAATCTTTCTGTTATTCCAGCAGCTGTAATTTGGGATTAGTTGTTGTGTTCCTGATAGGATACTAAATGTGCCTTCCAGTGACCTTTTTGCATTGTCACAGGAATCAAATATATGATAGCCCCAAGTCACATTAGGCAAGATCTCCGGGTCCTTGTTGATCTCTCCAATCGTATAAATGAAAACCAGCAGGTAACGATACAGTCTGAATGAAGACCTGGAATGGAAAAAGTTTAATGCTTCTTGGTCTTTATTTGTATTTTCTAATTAAATGCAAAACATTCTTTAAGTATAAAACAGCAAGGGGCAGATTTACTAAGGTTCGAATTTGAATTTTAGAGTTGGAATTTTTGATAAAAACTCACAATTTTGAGTTATAAATTCCCCAGTTCGAATTCAAATTCGAATTCAAATTTCAGATTTATTACAGTCAGACCCTTGAAAAGTTTGAATTCTCCACCTAAAACCTGCCGGCCGAGTTCATGTAGAAGTCGATGGCAGAGGTCACTTGAACTATTTGAAGATATTAATAGTAGTGATGAGCCAAATTTTTGGCAAGTTTTTGTGTGAAAATTACACCCCATAGACTCCAATGGGAGGAAAAAAATGTTGTGCGTCAAAAAAAAATTGACGTGCATTAAAAAAAAATTGGCGAGTTCAATTCAAATTCGATTAAAATTCAATTTGAGTTTTTGGGTTGTGACTATTTGATTGAATTTGAGATATTCAAATGTTTTCATAAATAACATAACGTTCATATTGTGAATAAAATTTAATTTATTAGAGTTTGAAAAAAAATCACTACTCTAAAATTTGACCTTTGATAAACAGCCCCCCAAATGTGGCAAAAATCTTTCGATATCCATGAGTAAGAATGAAAGAAATACTAGGGAGCTCTTATAGCCCTACAGATATGGAAACAGGAGAAATAAATATTGACTTTGAAATGTGCCATTGGAACGTATAGGGCCAGATTCAATTCAGTGATAAAAACTCGTGGACGAGATTCAATTTGAGATGCAATCCAATTCAGAAAAACATCTCACTGTTTATCACGTGAAAACTCTATTAAAGTCTATGGGAAAAACTGGGATTTAATTTGGAGAAAAGTTTTTTCCTCTCGTCCATGAGTTTTCACATGATAAACCATGAGATGACTTTTTTCTCATTGCATTAAGTCTGGCCCAATTTACTATTGTTTGTGCTGGTTCAGTTCCTGTGCTGCAGCCACAGAATCCTTTATAATCCCCAACAGTGAGAGTTGTTATACTTTAAAGCAGCAACACCCAGGCTGATATAATTTAATTATTTCCTACCAAACTGTAGATCCATGGGAGCCCGGTAAGGAGCATTAAGTTCTGCTTTGAAACAGTTCCACAGTTGATAATTAGAAATAAGCTTATCAGCAAAATTCTTTGGAGATGGAGAGGTTTTTGCATTCTGTCCACATTACAGAAACATTTCTGCCACTTTGAAAATTGATAACAGAGCTCTGAATTAAGGAAAGCCCATCTCCCATAGATTCAATTTTATGCAATTCATTCAAAATTGTTAAATAATTTCCTTTCTCTCTGTGATAAGATTGTACCTTGTAACTGAGCTGCATGGTGGCAAAATGATCCTACTGCCATTATTTAATTTTTAAAAGAATTGTATCCAAATTACAGACATATCTGTTATCCAGTTGACATCAGGTCCCAAGAATTCTGGATAATAAATCCAATAGAATCATACATACCATATATAAATTCTATATTAACATATATTAAAGGAATATACTGTAGAACGTTTACTCACATTTCACATCTAAAATATCTTTGCCTTTGTTTAAAACAAGGATATCTGTTTTCAGTTAACTCTTTTAGGTGAAAAATACCCCCAAGAATCAAGTCCCCTCCTCTAAAATACTTGGTATTACTGCTGCTTCTCAGTTGGCATCTAAAGCTGGGACTGGGCATTTGACAAACTGCAGGAAGAACCTGGAACACCAGAACTGCTAGGAGAATATTGAGTCTGATAGGAAACTGAATCTCCATTGACTCATGGAACAAAGATAAAAGAAGATGCAGGTTGCTGAGCTGATGGCGGTAAAGACGGGACATAATGCAACACAGACACAATACTGTATTTATATATTACCAGTGAACTGTAATTAGTCAACTCCTGTGAAAAAATGATTTTAATACAAATGTTCCTTTACGAAAACAATGATCTCTTCTTTTTTTTGGTTCTTCCAAATATAGAACAGTAGTCTCAATATTTTTGAACAGTTATTTAGAACTGGTCCCCTGTTCCTAGTTACAGTAAGTATACACCTAGAAACACAATATTGCAATTCCATGTTCATGAAGTACAATGCATTAATTTAGCTCTAGGTACCCAAAATCTCGAAAAACTAAAAAGATTAGTTCCAAGATTGTTAATGTGACTTGGCCTCGAACAACCAACCTAACCCATAAACTGGATACAAGAGTTGGGAGCATGATTCACTTGGAGGGCAGGAGGCTTAGCTGATTATTTTGTTCAAAACATAATTATTCATGTTGAGTTTTTTGGAAGGGATCTCTTGGAAAGCTGGAATTTGCCACTGATATAGAAAAAGCATGTATGGGGGTAGATAAGCTGAGAAAGAAGGCTTCTCATGAGATTTGCTGCATCCTGGGGTAAAAGTAGTCCTCATTTGAAACTTTATCATTTTGTAAACTAAAAATAAAATTCCACGTTTTACATTGGCGGTGCAGTTTATGGTCCACAGCATAAATACAAGTTCATATCATTGGTCTAAATGCAATAGTGTTATATCACAAAACCAAAGGTCTACTTCGAGGTAGCTTGAGATACTAGGGGGCCGATTTAATAATATTTAAATTCCTATTTCTTTCACAAATCAAATTTTCAAAAAAATTATGTTTTTTTTTTTTTAAATTTCCCATAGGAAATGCAAGTGTGTGCATGTTGAAAGTTGCAGTTCGGCCACCTCTGACTCCTTCCTCCACCTACTATAAGGGCTCGTCTGAGCCCCAAACATAGTGCCAGATTCAATTCAGTGAGAAAAGGGGTTATCATGTGAAAACTCATGAACAAGATTCAATTTGAGATGCAATTCAAACATATCTCACTGTTAGAACCAGATTCAGTGAGAAAAAGTTTTCTCCAAATTCTGTTCCAGATTTTTCCCATAGGCTTCAATAGAGTTTATAAATCGTGAGATAAGTTTTCATGAACTGAATTTCACCTCAAATTGAATCTCGTCCATGACTTTTTATGTGATAAACCTTTTTCTCACTTAATTCTATCTGGCCCATTATCACATAAAAACTCCATTGTAAGTCTATGGGAAAAAAACTGGAACTGCATTTTAGAATTTTTTTCTCCATTAATTGAATTTCATCCATGAGTTGTCCCATTATAAATCATGAGATAACCTTTTCTCACTGAATTGAATATGACCCAGAATGATGGATCTAAGTGCAGCTGGTTTTAGTTCAGACATGCAAGAAATGGTTACACTGGGGAAGATTCAATATAGTGAGAAAAAGGTTTATCACTTGAAAAGTCATGGATGAGTTTCAATTTGAGATGCAATTCAGAAAAACATCTCAATGTTTATTATGTGAAAACTCTATTGAAGTCTATGGGAAAAAAACTGGAGCTGAATTTGGAGACATTTTTTTTCTCCTCGAAATGAATCTTGTCCATGAGTTTTCACGTGATGAAACCATAAGATCATTTTTTCTCACTGAGAATAGCCGCAGGTCCACCAGTGACTAGATAGTATGACTACTAACCACATAGTTCTATATACTGGTTGGTGGGGATTTTATTGTGACTTTATCAGATTTGGATTTCTTTACTGCCTTTTTAATAGAATACATCATATTTCATAATATAAAAATCTGTTATATGACATGGTGTGTGCACCAAATTATGTAACATGTAAGAAGGCAAGTGCAGATGCTGTAAAAGTAAAATATATGTCATGGAATCTGCTCTGTCATTATAGCTTAGTCTTATTTGTGCCATTCTATGGTGATACCTCTCCTACACCAGCAACCAGATAGTTCTGTAATACAGCACTTCCATTTAACTATCTGTTAAAAACATCTGTTAAAATAAATATGTAACTCTAGATCACTGGTATGAGCCCTTGTGGACTCAGTGGAGCAAGGGTGTTGCAGAACTACAACATCAGGTTGACTAAATCAGTTGGTGCAGTGGTTCTTCAAACAACTGATATCTCTTTAAGTAGAGGAACAGCCTCAAGGATGATAGTCACCGATAGATTCAGTAAATGTATTCAGCATATACTCACATGCAAAGCTTCCAGAAACATTTACTCATCAAGGGTCATTACTCAAGGCAAGGATTTAGTCAACTCTGACAATTCAATCCCAAGTAAAGGGATTTATTGAAGTTAGCACTTGACTAGAATATTTTTTAAACCAGTGAGAAAATTGGTAATAGTATACTGTAGTTTCTCTTTACCTATAATTTGGAATTTGTCCAACGAGTCTTCCCCAGTCAATATAGTTTGTCTCATTGGATATAATACTGGGTGTCTGTAAAGTATTTATTCTTTTTTCTTTTCAGATGTTCAAGAAAGTGGGTTGAGCTGAGCATGAGCATGGGAGACTGTTATTTAGATCAGGTAAATCAGGTGTTATTTGGGAGTTTGCTTTATAGAACTTATGAAGTAACTTCCAAAGTATGAGGCTAACTCTGTAGAGTGGGTTTCATTTTGGTTGGTTGATGTTTCCATGGCAGCTGTACAGTATTAATTCTAATATTTTCTCCTGGGAATCAAATTTTAAAAAAGGGTTATCACGGGAAAGCTCCTAGACAAGATTCAATTTGAGATGCAATTCAATACAGAAAATCTTATTTTATGGTTTTTAAATGAAAACTCTATTGAAGTCTATTGGAAAAAACTGGGACTGAATTTGGAGAAAAGTTTTTTTTCTCCTTGAATTGAATCTCGTCCATGGGGCAAATTTACTAAATTGCGAAGTGGCTAACGTTGGCGATAATTTGCCAGCGGGACGTCATTTTGCCACTTTGCAAATTTACTAACAGTCACCCTGGAGAAAATTCGCCAGTTATGTAGATAGAGTAGCGCAACTTCACACCCCAACGCTGGCAAAGCTGCACTCTGGCAAAGGGGGCCAAACTACGCAAATTTACTTTTTTCTGAACGTTACCTCCTTCGCCAGAGTTTCGCCAGGTCAAAGCAGGCGAAGTTCAATAGAGTAGATAGGAGAACATTTAGTTGAAAATAGTTGAAAAATGTTCTCATTCGCTGGTGTTTTTTGGGTGATAGGCTGAAAACAAACGCAAATTTTTTTTTAGGGTGCCCACCTTCCCCCCTATATTTGTAAACATATGGCATCTTAAATATACTGTGGGCACATGTGTAGGGCATTAGAACACTTATATACACTTTTATTGACTTTCCCTGGGCTTTTGTATTGTTATGTATTTGGCGCCGTATGCAAATTAGCCTTCACTAGCGCAACTTCGATTACCCTAATGAATTAACCCTAGCGCAACTTCGCTACCTTTTGCTTCCTGAGTGCAACTTCGGATTTTAGTGAATTAGCAGCCTGGCCTGGCGAAGTGGGGCGAAGGCTGCGCTAGCGAGTTTCCGGACTTTAGTGAATTTGCCCCCATGAGTTTTGACATTATAAACCAAGAGATAACTTTTTCTCACTGAATTGAATCTGCCCCAAGTTTTTTACTTTGTAACCTTTAGAAAATTAACCTTATTTTTTTACGTCTGCAGAGTTAAAATAGGGTGCTACATAATTACAGCAACTGTTATTATAATGGTTTCTGTAAAGTCCACTTATTGCAATTATTGTATGTAGTGATGGGTGAATCTGTACTGTTTCCTGCAAAACGGTGAAAAAAATTTGCGTAAGGCTGAAAATGTGCGAAACGCATTGAAGTCAATGGGCATCAAAATAATTTTGATGCACAATTGTTTTCTTACCAAATTCATTAAACTCAATGGGCATACAGGTAATTTTGACGAGTGACAATTTTTATTTGCATGCCAATTTAGATGCATGACAAAGTTGTGGTTGGTTTTTCCCTTGGAAATTTTCAACGCAGTTTTGCGCAAACATTCGCGGGTGGCAAAACGGGGAAATTTCATGCCTGCCAAATTTATTCTCCTATCGCTAATTGTATGGGCTTCACAATATTTCTAAAAATATAGATGAATTTTATGATAGATAATGTCTGGGCAAGATGTCTGATAAAAAATATGGTGATCCCTATATATTATATATATATATAAATAATGAGGAATGCAAATTCTTTAAGTATAAAAAGCAACTGTTTAATATACTGTAAGTAGATGGCAACTATATTTAACACATTATGTTTATTTAAAGGCAAACAATATGCAATATTCAGCAATAATGACTAGCATTAAATTAAACCATACTCTAAATTAATATAGATCATTTTCTAACAATGATGTCTTTTGTATTCAGTTCAGGCCTTAGAAAAATGATATAGCACTTTGGAATAAATATACAGCCCAATAATCCAGCACTGGAGGATAAAATGGCAAATATCTCAACTGCCACCATTCTACTCCCCTTACTGCTCAGGTATGCAGGGACAAATGCCACCCACACACTACAGAACACCAACATACTGAAAGTGATGTTTTTAGCCTCATTAAATCTGTCAGGGAAATCCTTGGCTAGAAATGCAGCAATGAAACTTAGTAGGGCCAAAGTCCCTATATATCCAATTATACAGAATAAGAAAAAGCCTGATCCTTCATTACACTGGAGAATAATAAAGTCTGGATCAGAAAGTGTATTGTTCTCTGAAAATGGAGGATTGTAGAACATCCATACAGCTGAGATTATCATTTCACCTAAAGAACAGACAAACACTAAAATGATGGACAGTTGGGTTCCTACATACTTCTTCAGTTTGCTCCCAGGCTTTGTGGCATTAAAGGCAATAATAACTGTGAGAGTTTTAGCCAAAACAGATGAAACAGAAATGGTAAATACAATCCCAAATGTTACTTGTCGGAGGAGGCAACATATCGGATTTGGGCGCCCAATGAATAATAAGGTGCAAAGGAAACACAACAGGAGAGTAAAAAGGAGGAGACAACTGAGATTTCTGTTGTTGGCCCGCACTATAGGAGTGTCACTGTATTTTATGAAGATTCCCAGCATTGTGGCACATGTAATAGAGAATATAACAGTAATGGAGGATAAAGTAACACCTAACATGTCTTCATAGGAGAGGAAGTTTATATTCTTTGGGATGCAGCCATTTCTCTCTTTGTTAGACTTTTCATATTCAGAGCACTTCATACAGCTCTGTGCGTCTAAAACAAATTCAACAGTGGATACAAATCGTGACAGTTGTTGAACTGAACTAAAACAATTGACATTTAACTTGGTGATACATTTTTGACTTACTAAGGCTTACTAAGTCTCAAGGTGGCCATTTGGTGCAGGCTAAGTCAGTCTTTTGGCCCCTGGACCATTGCATATACAGACCTTCAATCAATGTTGGACCATGTATGACCAGTTTTGGGAAAAAATAAATTTTAGCTGAAATGTTTAGGAGTAAAGTTATAGGGGCAAATTCACTAAGGTGCGAAGTTGCGCCAGGCGCAACTTTGCCGCACTTTGCCGCACTTCGCCAGGCGTATTTTCACCAGCGCTCCGCAAATTCACTAAAATCCGAAGTTGCGCACAGGCACAGGGGTAGCATTAGTTTGCGAAGTTGCGCTAGAGTTAATTCGACAAGCGAAGCGAAGTTTCGCTAGCAATGGTTAATTTGCATACGGCGCGAAATTCAAATTTCAATGGAGGAACACGTATCTGCACTACAAATGCCTAAAAAACCTTCAAATCAGCAAACATACATTTTATTTTGTCCTACACATGTGCCCACTGTCTAGGTAAGTTGCCATGAGTCAGGAAATGTAGGGGGGAAGGAGGGGAGCCCCAAAAATTTTTTCGATCTTTTTCAGCCTATCACCCATCATGTAGAAAACACGCCAGCGTTTTTTGGGACTTAGAAAAAAATTTTACTTTTTTGGAAACAATCCCTATCTACTCTATTGCGCTTCGCCAGGTCTGAGGTGGCGAAGGAAGTCTAGCGTAAAAGGTAGCGTTCAGCACACTGCGCAAGTTAGTGAATTTGCGTAGTTACATCGCTAGCGAAAATTAGTCTGGCATAAGTGTGCGAAGTAACACTAGCGAATTTACGTCAGCGTTCGTGAATTTGCGCAGTAACGAAAATGCCAAACGCTAGCGAATTAACGCTAGCGTTTGGCGCTTAGTGAATTTGCGCCAAAGAGAGTAGATCCTACATTATTTTGATGTTTAATTCTCCAAACAGAGGGAGAGAATAGAACCTAAATGTTATTTCTCCATACAACTAGAACTTGGCCTGTGCATCAAGCTTATAAGAAAACCTTGCTCATCTTTATTCTATATTATTATACAGAATATGTATTATTATTATTATATAGAATAGTTATTATATTAACTATATTTATTCTATTATTATACTAATGGCTATACAAAAACATTTCTTCACCTAGAATCAAAATTCCAATAAATATTCTTAAAACAATTTTTTTACTTGAAAGTTTGAGATGTATTAAGTTAAAAACTCAAATAATTGAATTCAAAAATTCAGTATCTAAAAGCTATGGGAGTATGTTTTTTTTTTTTTTCAAAAATTAAAATTTTTCAGATTGAATTTTCAAAATAATTTAGAATTTGGACTCAAAAATGAAGTACTCATTTGACATTTTTCGTGTTTTTTTAGCATTCATGGAAAACTTAAATATTGGAATATACATTAATCTGCCATAATGGCCCAGATTGAATTCAGTGAAAAAAAGATTTATCACGTGAAACACATGGGCAGGATTCAATTCAGAAATGAATTGCACCTCAAATTGAATCTTGTCCATGACTTTTTATGCGACAAACCTTTTTTCTTACTGAATTCAATCTGGTTCTATCACATGAAAACTCCATTTAAGTCTATGGAAAAAAACTGGATTTGGAGAAAGTTTTTTTCTCCTCTAATTGAATCCTGTCCATGAGTTTTCATGTGATAAACCAGGAGGTAACTTTTTCTCAATAAATTAAATCTGGCCCTTTAGGAAAAAACTGACACTGAATTTTAAATGTTTTTTCCCATTAATTTCCCAATAATTCCCATTATTGGTGGCCATGGTGTACCTGGACAGACATCCAATTAGAATAAAAGATGGCAGAGAACACAGTTCTTGCATTATGACTTACCTGTTGTGTTAGATATTTCACCTTCTGCACATACTACACATTTATAACAACAGGGGGGTTTCCCTTCTATCTTAGACTTTCTGTAGCCTGGCATACATGGCTCATTGCACTGTGATTGGGGGCACTGTGGGGAAAATATATAAATAATGTAAATGATGAACAGTTGTTTTAATCAACCAATACAGTATTAGTTCTGTTTTTTTTCATAAAAAGTGAAAACATTTTTAAAAAGTTTTAATCAATGGGGGGGGGGGTTGCCAAATGTTATCTGGCCTGATACTGGGTAGAGGCTCAGGGCAGGTGCATTTTTCTGCTGTAGGGGAACTGGCCAGGGTGTCAGGTAAGTTATTTTATTTTCATATTGCTTTAAATGATTATTAGAAACAAAATCATTGGCCAGTCCAGGCCACCCTGATTTGAGTTCCCTATGTTTCCTTTAGCAAGGAATAAGCATGGAGCATTGACTGGTCACTTATAGTAATAAGTTACTGCACCGTGGCAATCATATTGGGGCAAATTCACTAACCAGGCGAAGTGGCTAACGCTAGCGAAAATTTGCCAATTTACTAAAAGTCGAAAATTCGCTAGCAAAGTAGATGGGCTAGCGCAACTTTGCAGCCTAACACCAGGCGAAGTTGCACTCTGGTGAAGGGGTGAAACTACACAAATTGACTACGTTTTTTTCCCCTGAACGTTACCTCTTTCGCCAGAGTTTACTTCGCCAGGTCAGACCAGTGCAATAGAGTAGATAGGAGTTTGTAAAAAAAAAAGTTGAAAGTTTTGGAGTTTTTTACTAGTGATGGGCGAATTTATTCGCCAGGTGCGAATTCGCGGCGAATTTGCGTGATTCGCCGTCAGCGAAAAAATTTGCGAAACGCCCGCGAAAATCCGCGGAAAAAATTCGCCGGCGTCAATTTTTTTCCCGAAAAAACGGACGCCAGCGCCAAAAACGGGCGCCGGCGTCGAAAAAACGGGCGCCGGAGTCAAAAACGGGCGTTTCACGAATTTTTCGCCGTTTCGCGAAATTCGCGAATTTTTCGGCGAAGCAAAACGGCATAAATTTGCCCATCACTATTTTTTACTTTTTATAGGTTGATAGGCTGAAAAAGATTGGATATTTTTTTAGGGTACCCTCCTTCTCCCCTACTTTTGTTAACTATACTGTGGGCACACGTGTAGGGCATTAGAACACCTCTATATCATTTTATTAAGTTTCCCTTGGCTTGTGTAATGGTATTTATTTGTTGCAGCATACACGTCCATTCAAACTTCTATTTCGCGCTGTATGCAAATTTCTGATCGCTAGCGTAACCACGAACCGCTGATGGTAACATCGCTAGCGCAACTTCGCAAACGATCACTAACTCTTGCGCAACTTTGGATCTTGAATCATGAATTTGCGCAGCCCTGGCGATTCTACTCCTGGCGAAGTGC
This sequence comes from Xenopus petersii, assembly GCA_038501925.1. Taxonomy (NCBI): domain Eukaryota; kingdom Metazoa; phylum Chordata; class Amphibia; order Anura; family Pipidae; genus Xenopus; species Xenopus petersii. Next base: position 2,984,772 of record CM076680.1, read on the forward strand.
GGCGAAGTCAACGCTGGCGCAACTTCGAAGGTAAGTAAATTTGCCCCATTGTCTTTTATTTTTTATGGGGGGGTATGTCGGTATAACTTCAGTATTACCTTTGTAAAGTAAGGGCCCCAGAGATCAGCACTGTCATTGATGTACAACATGGGTTTGGATGTATCAAAGCTTCCAACCTTTACTGTTCGGCCATCTCTTTCTTCCAAGAAAAAACATTTCAGGATTTCATAATGATTTGATGGGTATTTAAAGTGTACCTTATCTCCAGAAGTCATCTCAAAAACCCTGTTCCGTATGATAGCGTTTAACTAAAAATGAAAAGACGTGTTAATGAAGGTCTCTCATGGGTGCCCTCTGTGCGCTTGTTTATTGCTCCCAGACTTTTGCCTTTAGAGCAACGATGATAATTAAAGCCATTTGTATGAGCTGCATGAAATACAAGTGTAAAGAAGATCTAAATATTGTTCATATTCATCTCACATTCTCTATTGGCCTTTTTCGGCCAGGAAAGAACACATCAATGAGCATGAGGAATGGATTTCAGGGAAGGATAAGTTATTTGTGCTGTAAAATATGAAGTCGTCTTCACAATGTTCTCCCTAAGTAGTAGTAGTTTAGGTCATTATTGTATATCTCCCTCAAAAGCATGAAAGATACTGTAGCACTTGGTCCTACACACAAAAATCTCACAGTATAAGATTGAATCTTTCCCACTAGAACATAGTAGCCTATGTGTTTTAATTTATTAAACAAAGGTTTAGGTGTATATTTTCAGTAAACAATAAACAACAGATCCTGGGCTGGGTGTCTTCATATCCAGTACAATAACATTTAAAACAGATGTTGTACTAAGAGTATTCTACACCCCGCCAATACCTGTTTATTATATCAAGAAATCTTTCTCTTACTATCTAAATGGGGAGTTTGCTCTAGTCCCAGTGTAAAGGTGGAGTACAGGTGGAGTACAGGTGGAGTACAGGTGGAGTACAGGTGGAGTACAGGTGGAGTACAGGTGGAGTACAGGTGGAGTACAGGTGGAGTACAGGTGGAGTACAGGTGGAGTACAGGTGGATTACAGGTGGAGTACAGGTGGAGTACAGGTGGAGTACAGGTGGAGTACAGGTGGAGTTAGCTTGCTTAGGTTGTGATGCTTGATTGGTTCAGAGTGTGCAAGAAATTAGCCAGTAGAGATTGTTCTGTAGAATCTTACCTAGGACTGGAAGTGCCTGGACAAGTCATTTTAGTACCTCTGGGAGCACCTGGATAACACCTGAAATGGGAATTAGTACTAATATAACAGTGTAACAAACTGTAACCTACAGCACTTTAATACCCCTCCGAATTTTGTCTGTCTGTTACCCTCCCATTTAGACTGTAAGCCCTACGGGGTAGGGTCCTCTAGCCTTTTGTTTCCTTGACACTGAGCACTTAATCTGTATTGTAATTATATTTTATATTTATGTGAATTATATTTCTAATAATGCTCCTATTGTAACTTTTAACTTCAATGACCCCCCTTGTTTGTCAATAGTAATTTATTGTTTTGCTGTAAAGTGCTTTGCCCTCAAGGAGCGCTATACAAATATAAATATACATACATACATTAAAGGTGGCCATAGCAAGGCCCAGCTCTCTGGAACCACTTTTAAATCTTGCCACCTAAACAAAGCTGTAAGCAATCATTTGTCTCATAAAAAGAAATAGTGTTTATTATTTTACTGCAATTCTGAACCTAAAAGTGGCCTTAGCACTACATGTGATGGATCTTGTGTTTCTCAGCTTACTTGTAATTTGTCATAGACCTGGTAAGCTGCAACTCCAGTAGATCATGCATTACCTACATCTCTCTCTCTCTCTAGTGGACCCTATGGGGCCGATTCACTAACTTTGAGTGAAGGATTCAAAGTAAAAAAACTTCGAATTTCGAAGTGTTTTTTGGGCTACTTCGACCATCGAATGGGCTACTTTAACCTTCGACTACGACTTCGAATCGAAAGATTCGAAGTAAAAATCGTTCGATAGTCGAAGTACTGTCTCTTTAAGAAAAAACTTCGACCCCCTAGTTCGCCATCTAAAAGCTACCGAAGTCAATGTTAGCCTATGGGGAAGGTCCCCATAGGCTTTCCTAAGTTTTTTTTGGTCGAAGGATAATCCTTCAATCGTTGGATTAAAATCCTTTGAATCGTTCGATTCGAAGGATTTAATCGTTCGATCGAAGGATTATTCCTTCGATCATTCGATCGAACTATTTGCGCTGAAATCCTTCAACATCAATATTCGAAGTCGAAGGATTTTAATTCCCAGTCGAATATCGAGGACTGCAGCCATGGGGGCAGCCATTCAAGCACAGGATACACAGTAGATAACACATAAGTACTACTATAGTTTATATAAACAAGCTGCTGTGTAGTCATGGGGGCAGCCATTCAAGCACAGGATACACAGTAGATAACAGATAAGTACTATTATAGTTTATATAAACAAGCTGCTGTGTAGCCATGGGGGCAGCCATTCAAGCACAGGATTCACAGTAGATAACAGATAAGTACTACTATAGTTTATACAAACAAGTCGAATTTCTGCCATGGGAGCAGCCATTTAAGCTGAAAAAGGAAAAGGCACAGGTTACTTAGCAGATAATCAATATGTTCTGTAATAGAATACAACGGCATGCTACAGCCTTGAATGGCTGCCCCATGGCTACACAGCACCTCATTTATATAATCTATAATAGGGTTACTGAAGCAAACACACCAATTTTTACCTGTACAGGGAAGAGAACATTATATTTTAATTAATTTGGAACAATTTAATTTTTTGGTGTTGCTGTTCCTTTAAATCAAATAACTCTTTTAAACTGTTCAGTATCTATATAGATGTTCTAGTAATGTACAGTATTGTCAGTGTGAAGCTAAAACATCCAGCTACGGATTCTGGAAATTCTCACGGATGTACCACTATCTATTAAGTCAACTCATTTTGCCAATACCACACACACACACATTTCTAGACACTATAGATTAAGATCAGCCTTCTACCTCCATTGGTGGAGAGCCATTAACAACAGTAAGGTTGTATGTTTTTATTCTACAGAGGAAATTCCACCTTGTGAATATCTGCAAATCAAACAGACACATTGGGGCAAATTCACTAAGATTCGTAGTTGCGCCAGCGCTCCGCAAATTCACTAAAATCCGAAGTTGCACTCAGGGGTAGCGTAAGGTTGTGAAGTTGCGCTAGCGTTGATTCGCTAAGCGAAGCAAAGTTACGTTAGCGATGGTTAATTTGCATACGCCGCCAAATTCAAATTTCAGTGGAGGAATACGTAGAATCACTACAAATGCCTGGGAAACCATCAGAACATCAAATAAAATTTTTATTTTGCCCTACACGTGTGCCCACTGTCTAGGTAAGTTGCCATGAGTTAGGAAATGTAGGGGGGAAGGAGGGGAGCCCCAAAAATTTTTTCGATCTTTTTCAGCCTATCACCCATAATATAGAAAACACGCCAGCGTTTTTTGGGACTTAGAAAAAATGTGAACTTTTTTTGAAACAATCCCTATCTACTCTATTGCGCTTCGCCTGGTCTGAGGTGGCGAAGGAAGTCTGGCGTAAAAGGTAGCGTTCAGTACACTACGCGCGTTAGTTAATTTCCGTAGTTACATGCGTAGCGAAAATTCGCCTGGCGTAAGGGTGCGAAGTAACACTAGCGAAATTACGCCAGCGTTCGTTAGTGAATTTGCGAAGTAACGAAAATGCCCAACGCTAGCGAATTGACGCTAGCGTTCGGCGCTTAGTGAATTTGCCCCATTGAGGTGTCCGATCCGCCTGTCCATTATTTATCCAAATAGGGATAAATGTAAATGAGGTTACCAGATGTATTTTGTAAGGATAACCTACGATCAAGTCAATAGCTTTATAATAAAAAGTTTGGTTTGCTGAATTTGCAGAATTTTAAGGAGCCTTACCTGCCATTGTTTAAAATGGGATCGTTGCCTTCCTTTTCTGTCAGGGTTACTTTTTTTATTGTACAGTTTATGGAGAGCGAGAGCCATTGTGTATACTGCTGTGTAAACTCCATAAGATATTCGGAAATTCATTGTATCATTCAATGACAGGCCGTAATCAGTAAATGATTGACTCTCCGTGCATTTTGGAAGGGAGACGTCTGTCCAGCTTGGGATGGTGTTGGACAAGTCACAATCGGATAACTGTTCTGAGATATTTGGAAACCAAATGGCATCTTTACATTTAGATGGATTTAAACTATACAAAAACTCTCTAAAGCCAGGAATCTCTCCGTGTTGGATAGAAAGAGCCAAAATGCCATTAAATATTATTCTATTTTGGGGAAATACTGTATTTAAAACCTTTAAAAATGTTGAAGATACAATCCATATCTTTGCTGGCATTTCAAAGACGGCAAAAAAGAACATAATAAATTCAACATACAATAAGCTGACTAAAAGAACTATCACATTAGCTGTGCTTTCAAGTAAAGTTTGTCTAATCTTTATAGGATTTGTAGAAGCCATTGAGTCCGATTCAATTTGAATGAAGAAGGCCAAGCAGATGCCATCTTTCTTCATTTCTCTCTCCAGATTTTCGCCTGCCTTAATCTCATCATCAGATACAATGAGTCCGACCCATCTCCAGCCAAAGTGCTTAACCAGTTCCACAATCCCATCAATTTCAGACAATTCATCAGGGATAGTTCTGTAGAAAGAAGGAAACTGGACTCTGTTGTTAAATACTGGATCCCTGGTGCCATAACTGATCTGCGGAAAAAAACCAGCAAAGAATATAAAAGTGAAAATATATAATAATATATAATATGACTTGCCAATTTGCGCGATTCGCCACCAGCGAATAAATTCACGAAACGCCCGTGAAAATTCGCGGAAAAAATTCGCCGGCGTCAAAAACGGGCGCCGGCGTCAAAAACGAGACGCCGGCGCCGTTTCGCAAATTTTTCGCCGTTTCGCGAAATTCGCGAATTTTTCGGCGAAGCGAAATGGCGCAAATTCGCCCATCACTATTAACTATGAGACAAAGACATTCTGAGATATTTTAAATATGGAAACACTTCCTCTTTAATTGGCATTTATTTTCTTTCTTATTCCCTCTTTGTTTCAAAGCTCTACAGTTTGGAATTTAGAAGGCTATGTGGTTGCTAGGCTGATTGACCATTATTAAAATGCAATTTAAGTTTAACTTAGTTACATTTGTACATTGTTTAAATGGGTTGTTATATATGCACGTACCTTTACACAACGTTATATATGCTCACTTATATAAACTATGTATATACATAGCTATACAAACAAACGCTGGCGTCTTTTACTTTTTACAAGGTGATAGGCTGAAAAACATTGAAAATATTTTTTAGGGTACCCTCCCCCCCTACATTTGATAACATATGGCACCTAAACTATACTGAGGGCGCATGTGTAGGGCATTAGAACACATTTATTAAGGTTCCCTGGCCTTGTGTAGTGTAATGTGTTTGCTGCTGCATATACTGCCATTGTACTTTAACTGCACGCCGTTTGCAAATTTGCGATCACTAGCGTAACTTTGAACCGCTGATCGTGACATGGCTAGCGCAACTTCGCAGATGATTGGTAACTTCAGATCTTCCTAAATTTGCGAAGCCCTGGCGAACCTACGCCTGTTGAAGTACGGCAAAGTGCGGTGAAGTCAACGCTGGCGCAACTTCGAAGGTAAGTAAATTTGCCCCCTGTAGTACTCCACTGACAACACTGGTCAAATTATAAAATATTCCATTTACCATCATCTCTGTGTATTCTATCCTTTAGTCAGTTCTAACCAAGTACAAATAGTATGTTATAAGCCAATATTTCTTAGTTAATCAGTAATCTTTTGTGTGTGGTACTGTATCAAATGCTTTAGCAAAAGTAGATCACATCTACTGCCACTCAAATGTCTAGACTTCTGCTCCCTTTCTCATAGAAGGCAATTCAATATGATCTGTATAAAACCATGCTGGCACAAAACTCATATTATTGTGATTTACAATGTATTCCTGCATCTTATTCCTTATTACCCCTTCCATTAGCTTTCAAGCTGAGAATGAGATTTCTTTTTGAAGAAGCAAAATTAACCAGACACTGCACATTTCTCACAAGGGACTCTATACAGTGCTCACTATATAAATTGATAATAAAATTTAAAATAAGAGAAAACACACCTACCAATGCCAGATAACATGCTGCACAATTTAAGCTGTAAGGCCATTCTCAGAAATGTCCTAAACATGGTGATGCCAGCAAATGGTTTGCAGTAGAGGTTTTGTAGAAGTCACAAAAATACACAACATATATACAACTGTCAAATAGCTAGAAGATGAAGCTATTGACAGGCATCAGGGTGACCTAAAATGAACCTTTCTAGGCATGATTGAACTAATAAATGATATTATGTATTAGTTTACAAACCTGAGGATACCTGTAGATCCCAGCAAGCCAAGAAATACAAAGAGAAGAAACAGAAGACAAGTCTCCTATTATCCCCACAACCTTTCTGTCTTTCCAGCAGCTGTAATTTGGGATCAGTTGTTGTGTCCCTGATAGGATATTAAACATGCCCTTCAGTGACCTTTCTGCAAGATTACAGGAGTCATAGATCTGATAACCTAAAGTCACATTAGGCAAGATCTCTGGATCCTTGTTGATCTTTCCAATTGTATAAATGAAAACCAGTAGGTAACGGTACAGTCTGAATGGTGATCTACAGAGTAATAGAAAAGATTTGATGCCTGAAACTCTTTGCACTTATTAAATCAATGTTAAACATAATTCTTCATGTATAAAACAACTAAGTGGCAAAAATTTTTAGGAATGAGAAGACCTGCAGTGGCTTTTCTTCCTTCTGTTTAGTTCTGTTCCCGGGCTGAAGACACATGATCCTTTATTTTCTTTTCACACAAATAGACTGTACCCTTATACTGTACAATCTAACACACTTAATATCATCACACTTTAGAAGTCTTCATGGAAAAAATAAATAAATGTAATATATATATATATATAATTATTTATATAAGCAGTTTGGGTAACAGGGAAAGCAGGTCGCAGCCAGAACTCTTCTGTACAATTGTTATTAATGTTTTGCTCATTAAGAGGCTAATTTAATAATGTTCATATTTTTGTAATCTCACCAAATAAGCACTGTAAATTGTGTATTTCATTTATTATGTTAAACGGGGTTATTTAACAAAGGTCGAGTTGTAAAATCTCAAAAAATTCAATTTTTTTAACAAAAAAACTTACATTTTTAGAAGAAAAAAAAAACTAAATTATTTCAAGATTTATTATGCCCCAATGCTGAAAAAGCCAGAATCGGAAAATTTGCCATCTCAGACCAGTCAAGGTTTTGTATAAGTCAATCGGAGTGGCACCTATCTCAAATTTCAAGTTTTTGTGGTCTGTGCTGTGTTTAGGCCTAAAACCAACTTTTTTTAGGTTTTTGGGCAAAAAAAATCTGAAAAAAACATGAAAAATTTCAGTGATTCAGGGAAAAGCCTGAAAATTTGATTTTAGCAAGTTTTTCTAGATTCAATTACATTTTTTAAAGTTTTTGTATTAATAAATAATCTAAAATTGGGCATGGGAGCTTGATCATGGTTTTTTTTTTTATAAAATATGAGAAAAATTTAGATTTTTAGTAAATAAACCCCAATGCGTAAAAACTTCTCCATCTAAAACATTGGCGAGGACATGTCAGTGGGAACTGTCCTTTTAAAATTCAATTGGTTTTTGTTTGTTTTTATTTGTAATCACACAAATACTCTTACAAAAATGAGTATTTTGAGGTACTTGTATTCTTATTTGGATTTGTTTCACATATTTACTTTTTCATGCTTTTTATATTTAACATATTTAAAATATAAGGAGTCATCTGTTCTTTGAAAAAATGTTACTTAATTAAGCTGAAAAAAAAAAAACTAATCTGGTTAAATATTGATAAATAGGCCTAGCCAAATCTTCAACTCAACATGTAACTGCCATAAATACATGCTGAAAATGCTATATTATGGTACAGACTATAAACCTGACAAAGAAAAAAGAATGTGCACTTACATTTCACAGCGAAAATGCCTTTGCTTTTGTTCGAAATAATTAATCAATGAGTGTTGAGATAAATCTTTGGTATGAAAAATTCCTCCAATCATGAAGTCCCCTTTTCTAAAATAAGCGGGGTGACTTCTACTGCTCAGCTGGCATTCAGAGTTGGGACCGGGCATTTCAGCGGCTGCAGGAAGTACCTGGAACATGAGAACCACTAAGAGAACCTTAAGCATGATGGGAAATAGAATCTCTATTGATTTACAGAAGAGAGTCAAGAGGAGATGCAGCTTGTGGAGCTGATGGTGCCAGAGACAGAACTTCATAATGCAATAAAGATACACCAGGAATTGGCTGATTTATATATTATCAGTGAACTGCAATTAACATATATATATATATATATATTCCTTTGAGAAACAATCATTTCTACTTTTTTTTTTATCTTTCCCAATATAAATGTGATAGTCTCAGGATTTTCATATATTTACTTTTGTATCATACTTATTGTCTGTACACAGTACAAAGGAGTGTTTACCCTCAGAACACTAAGTGGTTATTAAAGGATAAGTAAACCTTAAAAATAAGTGAATGTAAAATTGATGAGGGGGCTATTCTAAGCACTTTTGCAATGTACATTAATTTTTTTCCCCAAAATATTAAGGGAAACATGAACTGTTAATAGGAATGATTTTTGTTACAACAGCGCCACCTGCTGGTCAGTTTCCCACCAGTCTGACCAGCAAGTAGTCAAGGAAGTTGTCAGGAGAAAGAAAGAGGCTGATGTTCTTCTGCTTAGGAAAGATGTGAGAAAGGTTTCTAATTTTATTCCTAAGCAGAAGAACATCAGCCTCTTATTAACCCTCGATATTCGACCCTAAGTAAATGTGCCCCTAAATCTTTTTAGTTTTTTGAGCTTGTAAACTCACTAAAAAGTATAGGTAAATGACAAATTCAATATATTTGTGATTCTTTCCATTCTTTTACTAATTCAAAGCTTTTTTTATGTTTGGATTTTTTAATAAAAAAGGTAACATGTGTGTTTTTTAAATTGTGAGTTTATTTAAAGTAGTATGAAACCTCTAAACTTACTCAAAACTTAATTTTGATAAATAGGCCTCTTAATCTCACAAAGTTCTACAAGGATTATTAGATGATTTATAACAGAGAGATAGAATAACAAGTATCATATGAAGGGTGATTTGACTGGTGTTCAGATTTCCACCTAATGCTAGATTTTATATCCAATGCTGAGTCAGAGTGTAGACTCTGGACAGATATATTCTTTAAATGAGTAATCTAGGGTAATCTAGAACTAGCTCCTCCAATGTACATACAACTGCAAGAAGACTATGGGGGTTATTTATCAAAGTCCAAATTTATGTCAATATTTCTGCTACAAACTCCGATCAAATCCGCTCGGGTTTTTAACGCTTATTTAATATTACATTTTCCCTAAAATTTGCTTTGCGGGGACAAATTTGATATTCACGATTTTTTCTGGGTTTTTTTCATTGAATTTTCCAGATTTTTTTTTTATTTTCACCCAAAAACTCTGAATACTTCGGTGTATTGCACGAAACCCAGCGCACATCAAAAAATCATTGGAACTTCTCCAATTGACTTATAAGCAACCTTGACAGGTCTGAGATGATGGATTTTCAGATTCAGACTTTTCCATCCTCGGGGTTGAATAAATTCCAAACATTTTTCTGTGATTTTTGCATTTGGATTTTCATAAATAACCCCCTAAATTGTGCAATAGCACAGAGGTCTGTGGTCTCTGGGCTTCTATAACGGTGTTTAGACTAAACACAGTGAGTTGTTATGATGGTGAATGTCTGGACAAGATGGCTGATAATATGTGTGTTTAAATATTATATATGAATAATGAGCAGTATAGTATCTTTGTGTAAAGCCTTGTGTAGCGCTATAGTAAACTGCTTTATGTGAAGACAGTTTCAGCTACTTTCCTTTGTGGGCTGGGGCCACAGATGAGCTCTCTTTCTCAGGGGTAAGCCCTCGCAGCGGGGTGGAGGCAGGGTGTAGTGTAACTGTAACGGTAACTGTGTGCAATGCACAAGAGATTGGGCGCCAGTAGTTTTATTTGCTTAAACAATAATGGAGTTTATTAACCAAAACCAGAGTTCACCATGGAGCATGAAACATAGAGTAAAACAGAGATCAATCAAGGTTACACAATATACTCACTGTGTGAATATAGAACAACTCTCTGAGGAGTAAGGAGTACATGTAGAGAACAATGCAGCTTGTTGGAAGGTATTTCCCCAATCTTCAGGATTACCTTAAGTGGAACTCAGAAACTCTTACTTCCCTGATCTTAACACTTAGGCCCTACTATGGGGTCAGTAATTATTATTATTATTATTATTATTAACATGTATTTATATAGCGCCAACATATTGCGCAGCACTGTAAAGTAAATGTGATTATACAACTACATCACATGAATTATATATATAGAGTATATGGAGTAACAAACGTCACAATCAATACAGGTACAAAAAGGTGAGGAAGGCCCTATGCATAGGCATACAGTCTAAAGGGGAGGGAGTAATACACAAGGTGTGGGAGTGGGCAAGATCGAAGTAAGTGGGTGAGAAATGTGGTACTGTATGTGGTGTTGCGTTTGGTAGTTAAGCAGAGTGAGGGTAGGCTTCTCGAAAGAAATGCGTTTTCAGAGATTTTTTGAAAGTAGAAAGTAATACCCGGGATCTTAATCCCTCTAATCTCCTCGGCGGAGCTTTGAGCTGCTCAACTAAATACCCTATCTATCACTCCTAGAGTGATCTATTAAAGGGTATAACTATCACTTAACTAAACTCAGGATGAGTTCCACCACCCCTAACCTCTGTGGCCTAACAGAGGAAAGGTTCAGCAGCAATGGCCTCTACCTCATGGCTTTAAAGCCCTTTTATATTGTGCCTCTAGCATCCACTGTGAGAACTGCAGGGAAGACATAAGGACAAGGTCCCCATAAGGACCCACTGAGGTGTCCATATTACTAGGGATGTGCCTGTCTGTAATGGGTAAGGGTGTCTAAGATTTTCACATCCCTACACTTGTATTTATGAAGCCTCGATTTTTTCTGGTCAAGTTTTTTAGGGGGAAAACTCACATTTTTAGAGATTTATTATACCCCAAAGCTGCTAGAAATCCAAATCCTATGTTAATTCCCCCGAAAGAAAAATTGGTAGCCCAGTCCATACTGTACAAAAAAAACCTCAAATGTTTAGACATTTATCATACCCAAAAGCTGCTAAAATTCTGGAAATACTCAAGCTAAAGCCTACTAAGGTCATGTAGAAGTCAATGGCAGATGTTCCTTTACAATTTGAAGATATTTCTTGAACTTGTGATCTGAGATGGTTTTTCTGTGATACTACAAAAATTGGGGGTTTTGGGGCGACAATTACAAAAAATTGCAAATGAGAAAAAGACATATGATTTGAATTGTGTTGTGAGTTTGTCAAGACTTTTTCCTGCACCTACTTTTTTGAGCTGATATGATTGATAAATGAGTTCAATCTGTGGATGGGAATTAGGTCAACTTTGTGTTAATAAAATTTGAAAAATTTGAATTTTAGTAAATACCTATGTATCTAGTAGAGTTAATTCTAAAATAACTGGACTGGAGTTTTCTAGAAAAAGTTTTGCACTGACCAAATCAGCATTGTAAGTTCGACTGTGTGGTGGGGAATTCTGTGGTATTTATAACCTTAGGGGTAGGACAGTCGCAGTGGCATCCAATCACAATGGTTCCATTGAACTTATTCGGTTGGTGCTAGCTGAAACTCACATATGTGTAATCTAGTCACAATGGTACCATGATCATCATAGAGTAAAGTGTTGATTTTTCAAGGTACTTGACTGGAAGGGTGAATTGTTATGAAGCCACCAGGGTAAGGATGTCAAAGCAGAAAAACTTAACATGCATTTTTTCTATTTAGGTTTACCAAATGGTACATACTACTTAAAAAGTATATTTTTATGAAAATTGTTTATTTGTTTGAATCTCGAATTTAGAAATGAGCTGTTTTATGCAATATATTTTTAGTGAGACCTACATAGTTTTCTTGTAATAATCTACACACAGGTGGGCATAAATTGCATTTTTAACGAAAGGAGAGGGCATATATATTTTTAATTTCATGGGATTCAAGATTTCTTGAGCTTTTTGCACCAAAGTAGGAACACCTGACACCAGAGCCGGGCCAAGGTAGTTTGGCACCCTAGGCAAGGACTTCAATCAGCGCCCCCCCCCCCGTTCTGTAGGACCATTTCCCACCTAATCACTTATAGTTTTTTTTAATAAAGAAACCTTACAACACATTGATTAATTAAAATTTTCTTTTTTATAAATATGTAATGTTAACAAACAAAAATAAAGTAGACTCTACTTAACTGTACCTGCCAGCCAGCAGCACCCAAAATATTGCCCCCCTGAAGTCTGTACCTGTTGTGCCAAAAAATGCATTTCCCCCCAGCCCCCCCAAATCTGTACCTGTTGTGCCAAAAAATGCATTACTCCCCCCAAGTCTGTACCTGTTGTGTGCCAAACAGCTCCAACTCCAAAACCAGCAGTCAGCAGAATAGTCACCAGGCAGCCACCCATAGTTTTAGTCAGGACTCAGTCTCAGGAGGAGTCAGAGGAGCTCAGCTCAGGCCTCAGGAGAGCAAAGAATGCCGTACCACCCGCACGACGCGCCAGGCCAGGTCACCTGACCTGGTCACCGTGACCACACAGGCGCACTGTCGCGCACAGCTCCCTCCTGACGTCCCCACGCCCGCCGACGCTCCTCTTGCTGCAGCGTGCAGGCGCATGATTGGATGCGCAATTGCGCATTACGTGCGCTGCTGCCTCTGAAGAAGGATCTGACGGATCCAGCCAGCAGGGCATGTAAGAAACTGGCTGGGTCTCAGGGAGTCGGGGAGGGTGGAAAACAGAGCGGAACTCTGCTGGGGGCCTGGGGCAGCCGCATTGGGGAAAAGGGAGGTAAAAATTAAAGAAATCAAAATAAAAAAAAAATGTAAAAAAAAAATATATATTTTTTCTTTTCAAAATTGCGCCCCCCTATGACTGCGCCCTAGGCGGGTGCCTACTCTGCCTACCCCTAGTTCCGGACCCCGTGGTCAGCACTGCTATTAATGTAGAGCTGTATTTGTAGAGGACAAGTGTAGAGGTATCAGAGCTTCCAACGTTGACTGTTCGGACATCTCTGAGAAAAAACATTTCACAATTTCTTTATGGGTCTCTTTTGACATTAAAGTCAATCATGTCCCTGGAAGTCATCTCAAAATCCTTTCTCCGTATGATAGTATTATGTGTGTGTCTGTGTGTATTTCACTCATTGTTAGGGCAGGGATGATAATTGAAGTCAATTGCAAGGACTGGATGACTGGATGAAATAGAACCCTAGTTTGGTTGTTTATGCTCTATGCTTTCCCTGAAGTTCAGATGACATTTAGGGCACAATTGTAGTAGAAAGGCTCAGACATATGAACCATAAATATGTATTTATTAGACCAGGACAGAAAGTAGTAGAATCAATTAGTATTTAGTAGACCACTACATTTAGCATACTTAAACAAAAATATGATTGGTTTGTGTGGCATATTGTACTACTGGTTTGGCAGCTTTGTTAGTAAAAAGCTTAGTCAGAAGCTTAAATAAGAAGTGTTTATATTAGAATATATTTCAAAAATGCCTTGCACATTTCATACCTCTGTACTACTCATTCATACGCAGTAAGGATTACCACCCCCTGTGGTTATAAAGCAGTAGACCCCTCCCATCAGTTAATTGCATTACATTACATTAAATCAGCATTTTATTAAGTTATTACTTTATATAGCTAAAAAATTAGTCTAACAAATACTGCATAATTTATATGCCCTAAACATTTCTCCCTGGGAATCAATTAGAAGACCAAATATATATGCAAATATAAAATGCCACTTAAATACCTGACATAGACGTGTAAGGGATGTCAAGGTTAACTTGTAGAAAGAAAAGCAGCCATTGACTTTTTCCCAAAGAATAATGCCCTTGGTTTTATTTAGTTACGACTGATACAATACTTTTTAGGAACCATGTAACTAAATGTTTGTTCTTTATCAAATGTGATAGTTTTCCCTTTACCCTTCAATCTTTAACTAAATGTGTATCTCTTTTATTTAATATGGAAGTTTCTCCTTTAACCATTGGAATTTACCATCTAATGTCTCTGTGATTCACATGATGTGCTTGGGTTTAATACATTTGCGAAATGCATAAACATAATGAGGCAAATTCACTAAGCGCCGAAGCGCCGAACGCTAGCGTCAATTCGCTAGCGTTTGGCATTTTCCGTACTTCGCAAATTCACTAACGAACGCTGGCGTAAATTCGCTAGTGTTACTTCGCACACTTACGCCAGGTGAATTTTTGCTAGCGACGTAACTACGCAAATTTACTAACTTGCGCAGTGTACTGAACGCTAACTTTTACGCTAGACTTCCTTCGCCACCTCAGACCTGACGAAGCGCAATAGAGTAGATAGGGATTGTTTCCAAAAAAGTCAAATTTTTTTCGAAGTCCCAAAAAACGCTGGCGTGTTTTCTACATGATGGGTGATAGGCTGAAAAAGATCGAAATTTTTTTTGGGGCTCCCCTCCTTCCCCCCTACATTTCCTGACTCATGGCAACTTACCTAGACAGTGGGCACATCTGTAGGGCAAAATAACATTTATATTTGCTGATTTGAAGGTTTTCTAGGCATTTGTAGTGCAGATACGTATTCCTCCATTGAAATTTGAATTTCGCGCCGTATGCAAATTAACCATCGCTAGCGAAACTTCGCTTCGCTTGGCGAATTAACGCTAGCGCAACTTCGCAAACTAACGCTACCCCTGTGCGCAACTTCGGATTTTAGTGAATTTGCGGAGCGCTGGCGAAAATACGCCTGGCGAAGTGCGGCGAAGTGCGGCGAAGTTGCGCCTGGCGCAACTTCGCATCTTAGGAATTTGCCCCATGAGTGCTTTCAAAGAGCTTGATTTGTTATTCTTGTGAAAAATACCCAGTTGAATAAATTAGAGTGCTGGTGCCAAGAGAGACAGAGACACTGGGGTTTGACTTTTTTCAACCCAAATCAACCATGTAACTCTGTACAGTATATATCAGGACAGAATACAAAAGTTATGTTGAAATTAACATTTTGTACAGAAATCTTATTTCTTCATCCTCTTGTAGCGCTATAGTAAACTGAGTGCACCTTACTCTACTATGGGCTTCACTCCTAGTACATATGCTCCGGATGAGACCTTAAATCTTAGGGAGTGAGCCTTCGCATCGAGGTGGAAGCAGGGTGTAGTGCAACTGTAATAGTAATCAGGGTGCAAAGAATTGGGCGCCAGTGGTTCTTATAACTTAACCAAATAACAGATTTATTGAGCACAGTATACAATCCTCAGTGGAGTGTACATAGATCAGAACATTGCAGGTTCATACAATACATTGAATAGGCAGTACTCACAACACCTTGGTCAGTATGATTCTCCTCAGAGATAGGAACAATACATGCAGCTTTGAGGAGGTACACCCAGCTTTCAGCCTTTTCCCTAAGTGGAACCTGAGGGGAATCTATCTACCCTAGGTCTGTACACTTAGTCCCTACTTCTGGGCAATGAGTACCCTGGGATCTTAATCCCACTACAATCCTAGTAGGAGCCTCAGACTGCTCAGCTAAATAAACTGACTGACTATCACTCCTAGAGTGATCTATAAGGGTGAGTAGCCTATTCTTACTAGACCTGACCTGTCTAGGTTCCACTCGAGCTCTGCCTCCTGCACAGGTTAGAGCCAGCACAAGATGGACCCTGAAAGTATGACTTCAGAGCCTTTTATACTCTAGCACAGTGCCATCTGCTGGTCACTGTGGGAAAGACAACAAGAGTCAACAGTAACCCTCCCAACTGTATTTTAGGACCCAATTAGGTGTCCATAACATGGAGGGACTGCCTGACAATAATACTAGGGGTGGCTATTCTACACATCCCTACACTCTCAATGATATTAAACAATTCCTAGTCATACATCATTCTATTGTTTTCTAATAACAGTCTCTTTTGTGTTCAAATCAGACTTTAGAAAAATGATATAGCACTTGGGAATGAATACAGATGCAGCCACTTTGGTTTGTCTGTTTGACACAGAATAACTAAACACATATATCCCATTTATCTCATTTAACACAGAAAACTGCGTCACAACATCCCATCTAATTAAAGCATTCACCATTGTGAACAATGGAGCTTTGGTATGCTAATGAAAAGGTTAAATGCATTAAATGAGTTAAGATGACTTAAGATAACACAGTTTCTTCAATTACCCCTGAGTCATGACGCATTTAACTCACAAATCCAAGTGGCTTCATCTGTATACACCCTAATAATCCAGCACTGGAGGATAAGATGGCAAATATTTCAACTGCCACCATTCTACTCCCCTTACTGCTCAGGTATGCAGGGACAAATGTCACCCACACACTACAGAACACCAACATACTGAAAGTGATGTTTTTAGCCTCATTATATCGATCAGGAAAATTTTTGGCTAGAAATGCTACAATGAAACTGAGTAGAGACAAGGCTCCCATATATCCAATTATACAGAAGAAGAAAAAGACAGACCCTTCACTGCACAGCAGGATAATATAGTCTGGATCAGAAAGAGTATCAACCTCTGGAAATGGGGGTTTGGAGGACAACCACACAGCAGAAATTACAATCTCAACTAAAGAACATGCAATGACTAATATGATGGACAGTTGAGTTCCTACAAATTTCTTCAATTTGCTCCCAGGCTTTGTGGCATTGAAGGCAATAATAACTGTGAGAGTTTTAGCCAACACAGATGAAATAGAAATAGTAAATACAATCCCAAATGTTACTTGTCGGAGGAGACAACATATCTGTGTTGGGCGTCCAATAAATAATAAAGTGCAGAGGAAACACAACATGAGAGAGATGAGGAGGAGACAGCTGTGATTTCGGTTGTTGGCTCTCACTATAGGAGTCTCACGGTACTTTATAAAGATTCCCAGGATTCCAGCGGTAGTGATGGATAATATTACAGAGATGGGGGATAAAGTAGCACCTAGTTGGTCTTCATAGGAAAGGTAATTCCTATTTCTTGGGATGCAGCTGTTTCTTTCAGAATTTGACTTTTCATATTTAGAGCATTTTATACAATTCTGGGCATCTGTAGTAAGAAAAAAAAAAAATAAGGAACAATTAGGCTAACCCTTGGCTTTTCAATTTAGGATTGTTATCAGCAGACTATTAAATTACAATTATTATTCTTAAAAAATTATTTAATTTATTTGTAAATTATAGTTTTATGAATACAATTTAGCAGAACAAAATAGCCATCACATGGAAAGACAGCTGAAAACACATAAATTGGACTCAAGTGTTTTTGACAATCAGTTTGGCAAGTTTAAATGGAAATGCCCTTGAGATCCCATATAGACCACATTTCTTAATATCCAGGATTTTTATTTTGCAAAGATGCTATTCTCTCTTAAAACACCATTTTTATTTTTGCTAACCTGGTTAACAACTTCATCTAAAGTCAGGAAATCTGAAGATTTTCATCTAGCCGATATAGATGAAACATGGTGTGATAAAATTTGAGTGTATAGAGAACTCAGGGAATGATCGACCAAGAGCAAAGGTATGTGGATTCTTAGGTAAAGGGGAGTTGTTCATTTAGTTAGTAATTTATGTATTTCATATCAGAAATGTTGTATTATGGGACAAGTTCAGAAAATATATGGGTGTTTCACAAAAGTGTCTGTAGGTAGATCCACCAAAAACTTTTAAATCCCAGAAATAAAGCCATTCTGATGAAGGCCAGATGTAAGGACTCACCCTGGTGGTCTAGTGGGCGGCAGGGTTGCCCGCAGCATCTCCAGTGGGGACACCCGCCGTGTGCCGCCTCTCTCCTTCTATGGCGTGCACGGCCGCATGCTTCCTGGTTTATGCAACGGCGTGATGATGTAATCACTTAACGGTGCGAAATTCAAACTATTTAAAGGGACTTTGTGTCAGGGAGCCGGGAGCTCCCTCCAGGGAGGTAGTTTGGATCAAGGAGGAAGCCTTCTAGTGGGAGCAAGGTCGCGGTATCCGAAGGGTTAAGCAGAATCAGTAGTAGTGGTCACAGGCAGGAGTTAACGAGGGCAGGCAGATCAGATGCAAAAGTCCAAAGTCCAGGCAAAGTTTCATAACACAGGCAGGTAACAGGAATCATGGACAGGGAGCAGGAATCAAGCCTGGAGCAGGGAACAAGGCTGGAAAACAGGCAATACATAAACCCAGGATCAGTAGTGATTTGAATCCTATTCTTGCGTGCCGTCACAGTGTTTTGGGCGCCCTTTTATGATGAGATCCCGGCACCAGTGATGACATCATCATGCAGCGACGCTGCAGCCATGTGTTCAGCATGGGCGCCGCCATCTTGGATCTTCACTGTGAGTGCCGGGAATGTAAACAGCGCCGTCGGGTACTTCTGGGTCGGGTACTTCTGGTAGTCCTGACACTTTGTAATTAAACACATGGCCCGTTGTTAGGTTCTATTAGCTAAGTTCCTAGCTAGTGATTCATATTGATCTTCTGGTTATTGACCCTTGCCTTGCCTGACTATTCTGAACTCTGTATCCTGACCATTGCCTGCCTGTTTATTCTGAAATCTCCATCGACCCGGCCTGTCTGATTATTCTAACTCTGCTTGTGCTGGCCCGGCCTGCCTGTTCCATGCTGCATTGTCTGGCCTGTATTCTACGCTGTACTTCCATCCAGTATCCTTGGTGAGACGCTCGTGCCCCTTTGCTTGTCCAAAACCTTTAGCTTAGTGCTAATGACTCACATAACAACGGAGCTGAAGATTGTAATTGTTGAAGATACTGTTGCATTAAATGTCCAGTATACTCTCCGACAGCACCACCCACAGGATTATTTGGTTTAAAATGCCTTTATTTGAATATGGGCTCTGACCCAGATACTCAGCAATGTTTCAGACTGCCGTGAGTCTTTTGTCCAAGCTGGAGATACTCAAACAGTTTCAGCTGGCATGTTTTGAACTTTTTTGTTAGATCTGCATCTGATAGAGTGGTCTAGCAAATTGTGTGTATGTTGGTCCTCTTATATATGACTTAGAAGTCTCAGTTGGTCTCTAGAACTGTTTAAATAAAATGTGTTGACAGGATATGAAGATTTTAAGTCATGTCTTGACGTCTATTTCAATCCTGTAGAGTTTGTTGAGTATAGTAAAAAAAGTCCAGACAAAGGAAAGTTGATTTACTAGAGGGCATTTTCCACATAGCATTAGGGTCCCAATGGAAGCTGTTGGAGTAATTTTTTATTGGTGGGAATCCCAGACCCACATGATGTAAAGAGGAGGTCAAGGTTGTTTTTGACAACCTGCATCAATAAACAATAGGACACAATTTAAATTCTACAACTTGTCATATAAGGGAGTGATTTTGGTACCCAAGTAGGTGACAGTTTCTCTTCCAGTTGCAATCCTTAATGATTTGAGGCAAGTTTAAAATATTTCTATTTATTTTTCCTTTGATAATTTTATATTCTGAGAGAGAGAGAGAGAGATTTGTCCAGGAATTTCTGTAAAGATGGCAGGGAAAGCAGGGGGTAATTTATGGTAAAATATCAGCAGCACATAAAGCCACTTTCTTTAAACTACCTTGACCCTTGTGATATCTGGGCTGGTTCAATTAACAGCTGCTAAAGATTCTATGCTCAGGGTATTTAGCTGGGTCGTCTCTTAAAATGTAGAACTAGAATTCTCCTACAATATAGAACTAGAACAATGTAGAACTATACTTCTGCTCTAAAGCTAGCAAAGCATACTATTCATTGTAAACTGTGTATTTTAATGAAATACGAAATTTCCTCACTTATCCCTAACAGTACCGAGAAAATGTAAAGAAGCTCTGCTCTGTGAGAAGTGGGCAAAAGTATTGAGATCCTTAAAATGTATCAGGGGGAAGGAGCTGAAATCAATATAAAGTAAATATCATTTTCAGAGTTGGACTGGGCTGGTGCGACCCTGGGAAAAAAAAGGGTTGGCCCTGGCCCTCAATATCCCTGCCTACCTAGACCCACTCCACTTCTGGATGGGGTGTGGGGGAGAGGACCTGGGAGGTTGTAACATGTGCCCTTGAAGTCACACCCCTGGTGAGCCTCCAATGTACCAGTCCAACACTGATTGTTTTATTACCGTTGTTTCAAATTAAATTTTTTTTTTTTTTAAATTCACTCACATTTTCTAGATTTATTAATAACTCATTGTCTTTGAGATGAAATGTACCTGATATATTAGACATTTCCCCATTGGCACACAGTACACAGGTATAACAGCAAAATGGTTGCCCTTCTGTTTTAGCTTTCACGTATCCAGGCTTACAGGGCTCATTACAACGAGAATGGACAAACTGTGAAGTAGAATAGAAACACTTGTAAAAAGAATAATAATAATAATTATATAATAATAATACACATGGAAAATAAACATTAGGTAATTGTTCTAATAGATGCCTTATTTGCATCACAAAAGTTACCATCTTTAAATTAAACAGTGACTCCTGGAGAAGGGCATCCATGGAGAGCTAACAGCAACTTCGCCGCACTTCGCCACACTTCGCCAGGCGTATTTTCGCCAGCACTCCGCAAATTCACTAAAATCCGAAGTTGCGCACAGGGGTAGCGTAAGTTTTCGAAGTTGCGCTAGTGTTAATTCGCCAAGCGAAGCGAAGTTTCGCTAGCGATGGTTAATTTGCATACGGCGCCAAATTCAAATTTCAATGGAGGAACACGTATTAGCACTACAAATGCCTAGAAAACCTTCAAATCATCAAATATAAATTTTATTTTGCCCTACACATGTGCCCACTGTCTAGGTAAGTTGCCATGAGTCAGGAAATGTAGGGGGGAAGGAGGGGAGCCCCAAAAATATTTTCGATCTTTTTCAGCCTATCACCCATCATGTAGAAAACACGCCAGCGTTTTTTGGGACTTAGAAAAAAATTTGACTTTTTTTGAAACAATCCCTATCTACTCTATTGCGCTTCGCCAGGTCTGAGATGGCGAAGGAAGTCTAGCGTAAAAGGTAGCGTTCAGTACACTGCGCAAGTTAGTGAATTTGCGTAGTTACGTCGCTAGCGAAAATTCGCCTGGCATAAGGGTGCGAAGTAACACTAGCGAAACTACGCCAGCGTTCATTAGTTAGCGAAAAATGCCAAACGCTAGCTAATTAACGCTAGCATTCGGCGCTTCTGCGCTTAGTGAATTTGCGCCAAAGCATTTAAAGGCGCACTCAAAGTCACTGGTTCAATGGTAGGGTAGATGTAGATAATTGTAGGAATAAAATCCAAGCTTATTAAATGCAAGTTAAAAGCACTTTTCAGAACTCTTCAAAAACTAGTAGATGAAAGAGGCAGAGGAGTGCATGGAGTGCATGGCTCTACGCGTTTCGTGGCTATTACTGGTCACTTCATCAGAAGCCAAAGCATCCCCTGCTGGCAACATATTTCTAAACATTAAAAACACCAGGTGATGTCAACAATTCAATTAAAAACATTATAGTCACAATGACGTCAATCAATTAGTGAAATACGTGCAAATTAAATATATTGAATTCATATTTAGCATAATGTCATTTAAGTTAATTTGATTTTGTTTAAATTATTTGAATTCATTTAATTTGAGGTAATTTCATATACATCTCAACATTTTTGACGCCGGTATCAAAAACGATAATAAAATGGACGCCAGCATCAAAAACGAGATGCCGGTGCCATTTCGAAATTCGAGATTTTTGCGGCAAAACGAAACGGCGCAAATTCATCCATCACTATTAAGTACTTCTAAATCTGAGACAAAACATAATATATAAAACTGTGGCTCCTTTAGTAGTAGAGTAAAGGAAGGGTTTGTTTCACCCCAGATAGAATTCAGTGAATTTGAATTTTTTGAATCAGTTATATTACCTCTGAAAAGTGCGGCTCCCAGAGATTGTCAGTGTTATTGATAAACAGTTGTTTCCCAGCAGATTTTGAGGCGTCAAAGCTTCCAACCAATATTCTTTTTTTTTCCTTTTTCAAAGAAGAACCATTTCAGAATATCATAACGGACTGGTGGGTGAACGTTGCCTTTAAAGTATATTTTATCCCCAGAAGAAGTTCTGAATTTCACATGCCGTATCAATGAATTTAGCTTAAAAAAAATTAAATGGCACATATGATGTTTCTTAAAAAAAAAAAAAAATACTGTGTGCAGTAACTCATTAGTGCAAAAAAATATCTTAGCATATCACATCAGGCAACAATTTAAATTTATTATATATATGTATAAATATATATATATATATATATATATTATTTATAATGAAACAAGCTGAAATGCCGCTACTCATCTTTCTTATTGGGTGCACGTGGGCAAGGCTTAATTTACATACTAAACAAATCAGCCCCACCATTCTCAACATATAACCCCCTGAAAAAATATTCTTGCACAACTGAACTGTAACTTTTTTAAAAAAAGACACTTTTAGTTACAAAGTTTGTACAAAACATGCATAAGCTGACATAGCCCGTCAAGGCAGTGTCCATGCGTCAACAAATTGTTATCTGGGGGTAGACAGACCATACCTGCTTTTCTCTTTATTTAGCATGAGCTCTTCCAAAAACACCATTGGGCAGGGGTGTAAATTAAGCCTTGCCCACTTGCACCCAATAAGAAAGGTGAGGAGCAGCATTTCAGCTTGTTTGGTTTTAAAAAAACTATCATTTTTGGGGAGGTGGCTCTCTCCTTAAATGCTGACTCTCCCAACCCCCACCTAATGGTGTCTTTGGAAGAGATCATGCTAAGTAAAGACAAAACCAGGTATGGTCTGTCTCCCCCCAAAGGTAACACTTTCTTTTTATTCACTTCTATTATTTCACTTCTATTAAGTGTTTTCCCTTAGCTCGATATTACATTTTCAGAGATCAAAACATGTTGTTAGTTTCCCCGGTTCCCCTAGCCTTGTGACTTGTACTCTGATAAACTTCAGACACTCTTTACTTCTGCACTGCAAGTCGGAGTGACAAGGGAAGATTGTATTATACTTACCATAATCTTCTTTTCCTTGTAACAAGTTTCTAAAGCTACCGGAAAAAAGTGGGCCATACTGATATGGACTTTGTCAAGGAAAGATCATGATAAATATGAAACAATCTCCTTTTACCTTGTGGGACTCCATGTCAGTACTCACCAGGATGTAACAAGTGACTCTTCCCCAATGGGAGGGTAATGGGCTCTTAACAGGATCCTGTGATCAGGAATGGCATGACACTGAAGAGAGAGTCCACAATTACAGAAATTCAAGAAACTGAGACTCCAGGTGAAACCCCCAGAAAAAAGTAGTAAGAATAATCCTACAGAATAGGCTCTATACTACAGAATGAGAGCCCAAGCTAGTTAGTCAAATAGCTTAATAGCATGAAACTCCCAGAAGAGAGATATGAAGCCACCACTGCACATGGCAACCTCAATCAAAGTTTGAAATACATACTCTTCTACTCACTAGGAAGCATCACTAGTTATGAGCAAAAATTTTCACCAAGTTTTGCCATGAAAATGATGTTATGTCGATTAAAAAAAAATGTTGCGCGTCAAAAAAAGTCATGAGTCTATGACTCAACAACATCATTTAACAATCAGATAAACAAAGGAAGACACACAGGGTTGCAAAATAAACAAATGACGTCCTCCGCACTGCCTTTTCAATCTTTTAAAGAATGCATCAAATCCTCGCTTGGGTAGACCGCTATCCCAACAAATGGCGAAAATTAAAGGATGAGGAGAGCACTTCTCAATAGCAAAACGCTGTGGTTGTGTTTATTAAAGGCTACTACACGACATGTTTCGGGTCATTACATACCCTTTCTCAAGTGTCAAGAAGACACACAGGGTTGTCATATCTAGAAGTTACCTAGAAAAAGAGCCATATGACTATGTACCATAGACACACTACACTTAGCCAGGGTAAATGGGACAAACCCACACTACAACACAACAATTCAGTACCAGCAGATGTGGCTTATACGGCTCCTGTAGCTCTTGTGCTCCTATCACAATAGTAGCGATATGATTAAGGAGGAAGAAATCAGAGCCATGATACAAATTCCTTTATTGGTCCTGCACAACACTACATGTCAAGTGCACCCTACAAAAACCAAACCTCATTAGTATAGTATAGGAAACAATCTGTCAGCCTTGGATGAACAGACTAAAACCATCCGAATAACTAGTTGGACCATTGACCAAATTGCAGCACAAATGGCATAACCTTAGCTCCATATATCCACAAGATGGGAATCTACAAAGCTGGAAGAAGCAGGCCAAAACACTACCCAACAATAACTGCAACACCTCAAGCAAAGGGAATACAATGATACTCCAGCAGTTATATCCAGAAGGCAATGTAGCAGGTAGTAACACTCAGGGATGTAACTGTAAGGAAACAGACTCCACTACTGCTGGTGGCTAAGGAGGGCACAGACTTAAAAGAGGAGGTAAGATGCCTCTAACATCTGAAGTCTAAACCAGTTACCCATTTATTATGCAAGAACAACAAGCCCTGTATACTGCATATTTAATAACCAGAAAATTGGACAAACAGATAAAACAGACCCAAATAAGTCTGTCTTTTAAACAGTGGAAACCTCACCACTAAGTCACTACGATGTTCCACTTTTGTCTGCAGTAGAACCAAAAGACTCCTATCCCAAACAGCCGAATTCAGCCTATACTAATGAAAAACTTTCATTACCGATTAAGCTTTATCTAATCACAGGAGCATTGCATTTGTAGAATAAGCCAATCATATGCAGGGGTACTAGACAGAGATACAGCCAGGCCACACATACATGTTATACACAGTTTAGATTTGCTGCTGCTGCTGCTGCTTAGAGCAACTATATATCAAGCATATATCAAGCATATATCAGCGCCTAGCAGCCACCAGCCCAGTGACCTACATCCAATAAGGTTATCGGTGAGCAATAGCCAGAGGGCTTCACACTGCAGAACACATTGCCTGACAGCCCACTTGCCTTTATCCATTAGGGCTACTGATCTTAATAGAGCAAATAGATAGAACTCAGCACAGTGCAGGTCAGTATAAGATCCCATTACCTGCCCACCCAGTGAGCTATATCCATTAGGGCTACTAGCATCAAGTGAGAAATGACTAGAGCACACTGCAGAACAGAATGGGAGCACATACATTATCTGCTGCTCATTATCAGGGGTGCTCCACCAATGAGGGAAGTTGAAAAACTCAGACGGCAGTGCTGGGTAGGTATCCAGGGACAGCAAAAAAATCTCTCCATATCTTTAAGAGCCGAATTTCCAGTTTTCAAACCAGAAATTCGGCTTTAAGAGTGCAAGAGAGCACAATTGCACTCTCCTCACTAGTGTTGCGGCCTCCCCCCCCAGACAGGTAAGCATGCAAGGGGAAGCAGCATTGCAGGAGCCACATCAGGTGACTCAGCATCAGAAAAGGTGCTGCTTGTTATGCCAGGTTGTAACCAGGCCCCTAAAAAGCCACCATGAACCGTTCCTCAATAGTGCAGATTTTAGTGCCAAAAGAGTGCACTCCATTAAAAAGGTTACATGTCTGGGTGCAGGAGTCTGTAGATTATAGAACATGATATTACACTGAACTCAGCCCATCAGCAGAAAAATGAACGGATAACCAAATAACAGGTCCCTGACACCTACATTGCTAATAATGGTCCAACCTAGTGGTAGATTTGAGAACAGCACTCAATAGTAAAAATTCAAGTCTCGTTGCGACTCAGTTTCATTGAGTAGGAGAAACAATAGCCTGTCTGAAAGTAGTTACATTGTGGTGTGCTGGCTCTTTCTGAACACACATGACCAGGCAAAATGATCTGAAATGGCACCTACACACTACACACAACAAAAAAGAAATTATTGGTTCAAGAATAACATTTTAAATGATAGAATGAATTATTTGCAATGTACACAGTGTTATTTAGTAGTAGAAAATATACCATAGAAACATGACAGAATCCCTCTAAATATTAACTAATAAATACAGAACGTTGGGCTAATCACCAAAGAATATTGAGCCATTAGGCCGGTGTGTAATGAGGATGCGACCAGAAAACAGGGATTGTTTGTCCAAATATATTGCAATATGGTCAAGCTGACTAACTACAGTTCTCAGAAGGCAGCTCCACGTTGTTGCTTATATCTTTACCAACAGGTAATCCCAGTGGTGGCCAACAAAAGGGCAAGCATTTGGAAATGTAAACCTTGAAAGCAAGTTGCAGGTAAAAGTCCTTGTGAAAATGAATGAAGCAGTAAAATTCTTACTGATAAAAGTGAATGTAGTACTGGCCAGTCCAAGGATGCCTTTAATGTAGTTGGTCAGCTTAAATGTATTGTAATATGAGAAAAACAACAGCTATTTTGTTTAAAGGAACAGTAACACCAAAAAATTCAAGTGTTTTAAAGTAATGAAAATATCATGTAGCGTTGCCCTGCACTGGTAAAACTGATGTGTTTGCTTCAGAAACACTACTATAGTTCATATAAACAAGCTGCTGTGTAGCAATGGCGGAAATTGAAAAACAGCTACGTATATGGCACAGAATAATTAGTGGATAACAGATAACACCATTAGACGGACAGAGCTTATCTGCTGTGAAACCTGAGTCTTTTCTCCTTTGAATGGCTGCCCCCATTGCTACACAGCAGCTTATTTATATAAACTATAGTAGTGTTTCTGAAGCAAACACAGCAGTTTTAACAGTGCAGGGCAACTCTGCATTATATTTTCATTACTTTAAAACACATTTATTTTTTGACGTTACTGTTCCTTTAAAGTAGAGGGTGTTTTTTTAAATGACTGTATGCATAAAATATCTAGGGGGTTATTTATTAAAGTCTGACAACCAAAAACTTGAAAAATGTTAGTTTTTTCTAGTCTAAAATCCGAATTTTTAGTGGAATACAAAACCTAAACATTTTCAAGATTTATTTTACCCCGAGTCCAAATCCAAAAATCCGTCATTTTAAACCTACCAAGGTTGTATATAAGTCAATGGGAGATGTCCCTATACTATTTAGAAATTTCTGTGGTCTGTGCTGGAATTAGCCTGAAAATCTGACTTTTCGGGCAAAAATCCAAGCGATTTGGGAAAAAACTTGTACTTGTGTCCCAATCCCATTAAATCTTGTTTTTTTTTTTTATTAATAAATGAGGTTCAATCGTTGATTCTAGTTTGGTCAGACTTTTTGGATTAATATAATCAGAAAAATTAAAATTTTGATAAATAAGGCCCATATGTTCAAAATATTGATAGTGGGTGAGTGCAGATGACTTCTTATATTTATAACAATTAATATAAAGTATATTTGATCCATAACTGTTTAACAACTTACCTGCCACTGTTTAAAATAAATTTGTAGGCTTTGCTGATTTCGGATAACTAGTCATTGTACCGTAGAGTTCATGCAGAGCGTGAGCCATTGCGTAAACTGCTGTGTAAAACCGATAAGATATTCTGAAATCAAATGTTCCATAGGATTCCAGATCTGTATGATGAAATGACTCATTCCCTGTACATTTTCTAACTAAGCTGCTTTCTATCTCTGAAAAGGTGCAATGAAACAATAGTTCCCAAAGTTCTCTGAATAAAATGTCATGTTGATATTTATTTGGATTTAAGGAATAGAAAAATTGCTTAAAATCAGGAATCTCTCCTTGTGGGAAGGAAAGTATGAAAGTGCCATTGAAATTGTTTAAGAATAGTAAATTTTGCATTTCAACTATACGGGAGACAGATGACGATGCAATCCATATTTTAGGTGGAATTTTATTAGGATCAAATAAAAGAGTAAGATATAAAATATAATGTGAACTGAGAAGAAGAATGACCACTTTAGCTTTACTTCTGGAGATTGTTGCCATCATTTTCATGGAATCTACCATAATAGGGTCAGACGTAAGTTTAAGTATAATGAGGAAGGCCAAACAGACACCTTCTTTGCCCATTGATTTTTCCAGCTTTTTATTTGCCGTGTGCCCAGTGTCATCATCAATTACAAGTCCAACCCATTTCCATCCAAAATGCCTGATCAGGCTCATTATAGCATCAATTTCAGATAACTCATCGGGGACCATTCGGTAGAAAGATGGAAACTCTAGGTTGTTATTAAATATGGGATCAGCAGAGCCGTGACTGATCTGCGGATAAAGAGGTAAAAAACTGTTGCTCCTAAAAAAATAAGCTTCAATAAAAAGCATCTAAAGTACTGTTTCTATTTTTGCTGATGATGAACTATAGGTTCCATGCAGGATGCTGCCACTTTGCAGAGGGATTTGACTAAAAAAATGGGCAGCTATATGGAAAATGAGCTTCAATGTTCATAAATGCAGGTTATACACTAAATGGCAGTGTGTTGGGAGTTTCCTTAAATGAGAAGGATCTTGGGGTCTTTGTAGATAACAAGTTGTCTAATTCTGGGCAGTGTCATTCTGTGGCTACTAAAGCAAATAAAGTTCTTGTATAAAAAAGGGCATTAACTCAAGGGATGAAACATAATTGTGTCTCTTTATAGGTCCCTGGTGAGGCCTCATATGGAGTATGGGGGCAGTTTTGGACTCCAGTCCTTAAGAGGGATATAAATGAGCTGGAGAGATGCAGAGACTAAGTGCAACTAAACTGGTTAGAGGGAGGGAAGACTTGGGGTTTCTCTACATCTTCCTCAGTGTCAAGTAGAGATGAGAGAAAATGTTCACCTCGTATGGTTTTGTGGCAAAATCCTACATTTCTCCCATGGTGGAAATGTTTGTGAAACCATTTCATCATGTAGTTCGTTTTATGGGGAGACACACATGTTATAAAAAAAACAGCATATCATGTCATAATATCCTATCCTTGTAATTTGCCTCCTCTGGGTGGACCATATCATCACAGCAGACACAATCAGTTGTGGGCTGGTTAACTCAGGCTACATCCTCTGCCATGGGCACCAATCAACTGCCAGAGGTCACCTCACCTGCCATCTTAGTGATGGGGGACTGTAGAGGGAGGCGCCCCCCCTTACCACTGTTCCAGGGAAAGGCAAAGGGGCTGCACTGCACTATGGTACAAGGGCACTGAGTGTAAGGCTGGGCCAACAGGATTTGGCTCCTGAGCCAATTGAGGCAGACAAGGCAGTGGCCATGTGGGCATTTTTATACTATTTGTACATTGTAAGTGTCGGAATAGGTGGATACAATTTACAGATTTAGCAGTATAATACAATTACTAATACAAGTGCCAGCGCACTGTGTGTCTAGGGGTATGAAAATAATCTTCCGGCTTGTGATTTTTATTGAAAAAATGAACAAATATTTATTGCTGTGCTCAATGAACAGGGTTCAGCAGAGATTGTCAATACAGGTCCAC
The DNA here is from genome assembly GCA_038501925.1 of Xenopus petersii. Taxonomy (NCBI): domain Eukaryota; kingdom Metazoa; phylum Chordata; class Amphibia; order Anura; family Pipidae; genus Xenopus; species Xenopus petersii. The sequence continues at coordinate 3,014,407 of CM076680.1, forward strand.
GTGGCACAGGGAGACAACACAGACAGATGTTACAACCCCAGCTGGTCTGTATCCCTTATAAGGATTCTGTCATGATTTTTATGGCATAGTTTTTATTACTAAATTACACTGTGCACATTGCAAGTAATTCATTCTACAATTTAAAATGCTATTCTTGGACCAATAAATTCATTTTTTTAGTAGTAATATATGTAGGCAGCCATCTCAGGTCACTGTGCCTGATCGTATGATTTCAGAAATAGCCATCACTTCACAATGGAACTGCTTTCAGATAAGCTACTGTCTCTCCTACCTTCCCATTGTTCTGCTTATGGGCTGCTAGGGAAAGGGGCAGCAAGTATCACTCCAACTTGCAGCACAGCGGTAAAGAGTGACTGACGGTTATTAGAGCAGAAGTCACATAACTGGGGGCAGCTGGGAAACTAACCACATATCTGGTCCCAAGATTTCAAAATGAAATCTTAAAATCTGTTTGTTTTTTGAAAAAGAGATTTCAAAGACGAGACCCGAAACGTTGCTGTAATGCCCTAAAGGTTTCCAATAAAGGATGTTGTAAATTGAAGTCTATACCTGTGGAAAGTGGCCACCGGGAAAACTTACACCACGACTAGGGATGTAGCGAACTGTTCGCCGGCGAACTAGTTCGCGCGAACTTCGACTGTTCGCGTCCGCCGCAAGTTCGCGAACGTCGCGCGACGTTCGCCAATAGGCGTTCGCATCAAAATCGTTCGACCATTCGACCATTCGATCTCTAAAATCGAACGATTTTCGTTCGAATCGAACGATCGAAGCCATTGGATTGAATGAAATCATTCGATCCAATGGCTTCGATCGTTCGATTCGAACAGAAATCGTTCGATCGAACGATTAAAATCCTTCGATCGTTCGAATCGAACGATTTTCGGATGTTCGAAGTTCGCAAACTGTTCGCGAACTGTTCGCATTTTTTGCCGGTGTTCGCGAACGGCGTTCGCGAACACATTGTCGGTGGTTCGCTACATCCCTGACCACGACAAAGAAAAGAGCCAGGAGGCTGTGCTGACTACTTCTCGCTCTCTAGTGTAGACATTGGCAACATGGGAGCCTTTTTTATTGTAAAGGACAGTTGTATATGCAATTGCTGAAAAACACTAACTGCAATGCAATTTCCCATTTTCATTTACTCCAATGCAGTTTGGCAATTGTTTTGACAATAAATTTGACTTTTTTGCATCGGGGCTTGAAGTCCCTCTGCTTTCAAGAGAATCTGTGTACCACCCTTTATGAAAAGCAGGGCATTAAGTCCCAGAATCCATCTCTTTGCAATGGATCAAAGTGAAGGAGTGTGAGCCTAAGGGAGGTGGGGATTTGGTCCCAGTGAGCACAGAACCAGGTGATCATGGTTTTATTTCACTATCACATAAAGTAAGTAGGGATAAATGGCACCAGTCTGTGGGTCCTTTAAGTCCAGCTTTTTTTTTGGTGGGCCCTATTAGGTCCAGTATCACACTGAACCCAACTCACCCCACACATTAATGAAGAAATGAAATCAGTAATGGGCTGGAGTTTATGGAATGTATTGTTTCAGCACAGACCTGAGGGTACCTGTAGATCCCTGCGAGCCACGCAATGGAGAGAGATGAAACAGAAGACAAGTCTCCTATAAACCCCACAACCTTTCTGTTATTCCAGCAGCTGTAATTTGGGACGGGTGGATCTGTTCCAGACAGAATTCCAAAAGCACTCGCACAAGACTTAATCTCCGAGGCGCAGGAGTCATAGATCCGATAGCCCAAAGTAACATTAGGCAGTATCTCTGGATCCTTATTGATCTCCTCAATGGTATAAATGAGAACCAGTAAGTGCCGATAGTGCCGGAATGAGAACCTGTAATTGGAAATATACAAAGAAGAAACATCTTTTACAAAAGTGTATAGTGCTCATTGACTAAATGGTGCTAAAAAAAAGCTTCTCTGTAAATCTACCAAACATGGTCACAAATGTTTGCAGTTCCAAAACTCTCCCAAAGACTTTCTCCCACAACTGTGACCTTCAAAAAAATATAATTATATATAAGACTCGCTCTTCAGTACAATAATACTGTATTTTCTATAGACATAGGTGACTTGTCCTTACGATATACACTTTGTTTCGTCTCCTTCTGCAGCAGCGAGAATATCATTTATCTGGAGAATTCCACCAATGATCAAGTCCCCATCACTAAAGTAGTTCATCCTGTGGTTCTTGATCAACTCGCTTCTAAAGCTGGGACTGGGCATTTCAGCTGCAGAAGAAAGTACCTGGAACATCAGACCCACAAAGAAAACCTTGTATCTGGCAGGGTTTAGAATGTCCATTGATTCACAGAACAGAGTAAAGACATAATGCAGTTTCCTGAGCTGATAGGGAGACATCCAGCAACACCGCAGCCAAAATGTGCACTTGTACACATTGAACTGGCATTGGAACAGTAGCAGTCCCCTTATTTATGGACCTTCCTTGAAATGCAACCTGCGAGGAGCTATACTTAATGAACTATTTTAGCAGCAAAGTTATAGAGTTTCCTAAATCAGCCAAAATAGCCTGTGTTCTGCTCTTCCCAATAAAGCTGCAGCCTTGGGATTTATGGACGTTTGCGTTAGACTTTCTCTTTTGTTATTTATGTGGCTGTATTTTTTTGGACCTTTTGGATAGTAAATAAGTGTTCAACACAACTCTAACTGCCTTTAGGTTGGATTCAAAGGTTATTTAAGAGAATATATACCCTTTATTTTTAGTTTCCTCCCTGAATGTTCTTTAGATTGACATCTACACTACACTAACCCTAGGGGTGCTAGACCTACAATTTTGGATTCATTGATTTAAGGTGATATTAATATGTTTCAGGTTCTTCAGGTTATTTTGGTATTGTTTTTTAACCTTTCAGCAAATCAGCAATAGTTCCAAGAATTTCTAAAAAAAAAAAAAAAATGTTCACCTCAAATGTAGACTTCACTCTAGACACAGCCCATAAAATTTAAGAAAGAAAATGACTGAAGGTGGTGTAAATTTAAGCACATGCTCTGCCACTCTTTCCTTTGTAGGTGTTCTTATGGTGACATGTACTAACTGGTGTAATTCTTGGTGCCTGTGGTATGTGTAGAAAATATGACTCTCTAAATATGCCCCAAGTCTCTCATTCAAGCCACTGCCTGGTTTCTAGGCTAAATAAGACCCTAGCAACCAGATAGCTGAAAAACCACAAATAATGAATAACATGCTGTAACTTATTATTGGAATTAGCTTTGGCATCTTGCCTTTATTAAATAAACTGGGGCTGATTTACTAACTAATGCTGAATTGCAGTAAAAATTAGAAGTCAGCACTCAAAATTCAGTAGAAGAAGGTGCAGGACTATGGTAGCGACTTCCACCTGTTCTGTATACACAATCAGCAAGTAGACAGCACCACACGTGAAGTATTTTCTATGAGAGGCCTTTATTGAAAAGAGCTTTTTTTTGGTCGCCGGTGTAAAATTTTGGTCGCCAGCGTCCAATTTGGGCGCGCCAGCGTCCGTTTCAGACGCGCGGCGTCAAATTCCGACGCAAACTTTAGACATGGTGCACACGGACAAACATAAAACAATGCCTGTGTGCTGGTTAAAGACAACAATAGTAATAATCAAAAAGAAAACCGCACCAACCAGGTCTTTATATGAAATATCCAAAAAGGTTTTATTTGATCAACGTTTCGGCTCAACAGCTGGAGCCGTCTTTTTAGTTCCTGAAGACGGCTCAAGCTGTTGAGCCGAAACATTGATCAAATAAAACCTTTTTGTGTATATATATATATACTCATGTGTTAGTAAAAGACCAGCACACATTTCTGTCTGGGCTGCTTCAATTTTTTTGCCAGGGCTGCTTTTTACTCCGGCCCTGCCCTCAGCTACTCAGATGCCGCCAGGTCTTAATATAAGAGAAGCAAAGCAAGTAGTTCTGGACAAGCAAAGGAGCACACTCGTTATCAAGTTTAGGACGGAAGGCAACACCAACTTCACAGGGAGTAGACGATACAACGAGGTCGGATAAGCAAGGATCGGTACAGGCAGAGTTCAAGCACAGTTAGGTGGGCCGAGGTCGGTACAAGAAGAGTTTAGTCAGGGTCAGACAGTCCAGGTCGGTACAGACAGAGTTCAAGAATAGTTAGGCATGCAGAGATATTTAAACTTTGCACCAAAACACATTGACATCATGATGCTCTGGCGTGTCAAACCAGGAAGTGTGCGCTGTGCGCACCATAAGACTAACGGCAACATGAAGGGAAGGACTAGGACTGTTGGCATTCCCGCGGCGAACATCCGCGCTGGCTCCTAGTCCTTACTAGACCACCATGGTAAGCCTTTACAGGAGGAAAAGAGGAAAATTATTGCACTCTGTGCCAAAATAGAAAGTACCAAAACTAAATTCCTGAGACAGCCCATATGCCTCATGCACATTTCAATGTTGGCTTCATCCAAGTTGCCCTTTATTAGGGACCAGCATATGTAAACACTTGTGTTTTTGTCTACTGTAAGGGATGTGTTTGACATGACCATGGTTACTTTTATATTTCACCAGAGTTAGACAGTGTGACGGGTCACACTGGGTGACATTAGGTGAAGTCAATTTGGCAATCGTAAGAATCCCCAACCATGGAATGTCAGATCTGTTTGCAATAAACTCACCGCTATACACAACCATTTCATTGCAAATTCCTTTAACTTACTCGCACTTACTGACACCTGTCTCTCTCCTACTGACACTGCCTCCCCTGCTGCCCTGTCCTATGGGGGCTACACCTTACTCATACTCCCAGACCTGCTAACAGACCTGGAGGTGGGCTACGTTTGCTTCTCTCTCCCCGCTCTACTTTTAAAGTTCTTCCACCTGTTCCCTCTCTATCATTCTCCTCATTTGAGTCTCACTGCATTAGGCTCTTTTCTCCTGTTTCACTCTGCATTGCTCTTATATATCCACCACCAGGAGCAACTGCACAATTTCTGGACAACTTTGCTGCCTGGCTTCCTTACTTTCTTTCATCTAACATCCCATCCATCATATTAGGTGACTTTAATATACCCGTTAACAACATTAACAACTCTTCTGTCTCTAAACTTCTTTCACTAACCTCCTCCCTAGGCTTATCTTTGTGCTCAGACTCCCCCTCTCACTCCAATGGTAATGCTCTGGATCTCATATTTACCAGACTCTGTTCAACCTCCAATTTCACTAACTCACCATTTCCCCTCTCTGATCACAATATGGTCACATTTCAACTCTCACTAACTCCCTCCTCACCCCCTGCTATTCCCCAAACACGTACTTACCGTGACTTGCAAGCTGTAGTCTCATCTCTCTTCTTCCTTTGACTCTCTTCACTCTAATATCTCAGCCATCTCATGTCCTAATGTGGCTACTACTATAGTCCTCTCACCACTGCCCTAAATGAGCTTGCTCCTATAAAAACTAAACGTTCTAGACCCAAACCACTTCAACCTTGGCATACTGCTCATACAAAAGCTCCAAAGACATTCACGTGCACTTGAGCGTCGCTGGCGCAAATCCCGCTCAGAATGAGACTTTTGGAGCTACAAATCTGCCCTGCGCTCCTAAAGTACCAGCCTCTTCCAAGCCAAACAAACATACTTTACTTCACTCATTAACTCCCTTTCTAAAAAAACAGCACAACTTTTCTCCACCTTTAACCCTCTCCTTTCCCCTTCTCCACCCCCTCCATTCACATCTGTCTCTGCTCAAGATATTGCTGAGCACTTCAAAAACAAAATTGACATTATCAGAAGGGACATTACACTACTCAACCCCCCTAGACTTCCACCCCCCTCCCTCCACACTCCCCAGTCTCTCCTGTGCTCCTTCACCCCTGTCACTGATGAGGAATCTCAAAGCTTTTGGCCTCTTCTCACCTTACCACCTGCCCACTTGATCCTATTCCCTCAAAACTTCTCCGCAATACCAATCCTTGTCTAATCAAAGCATTAACTCACCTATTTATTCTTTCGCTCTCAACTGGACTGGTTCCTTCTGAATTAAAACATGCTCTTGTCACCCCCATTCTGAAAAAACCCTCTCTTGATCCCTCCAATCTTGACAAACTCTGACCTATCTCTCTGCTGCCTTTCATCTCTAAACTACTTGAGCGCCTAGTCTATAAACGACTAACCTCATTTCTCTCTGACAATAATCTGCTGGACCCCCTAAAATCTGGTTTTAAGCCACAACACTCCACGGAAACTGCCCTGACTCAACTAACTAATGACCTTTTAACCGCTAAAGCCAACAATCATTTCTCACTACTAATACTGCTTGATCTCTCAGCCGCATTTGACACTGTAGATCACCCTCTCCTCCTCCAGTCCCTCCATTCGCTTTGCCTTTGTGATACAGCCCTGTCCTGGTTCTCTTTTTACATCACCAATCGTTCCTTCAGTGTCTCCTACAACGGAGTAGCATCTTCTCCCCTACCTCTTTCTGTTGGAGTTCCTCAAGGCTCTGTCCTGGGACCATTACTATTCTCCCTCTATACTTCCTCCCTCGGCACATTAATCAACTGGTAAGGTTTCCACTACCACCTCTATGCTGACGATACTCAGATCTATCTCTCATCTCCTGATATCAACCCAGAACTCTTAACTCGCATCTCCTCCTGCCTGTCTTCTATCTCTACCTGGATGTCGCAACGCTACCTTAAATTAAACCTCTCTAAAACTGAAATGGTTTTCTTTCCTCCAACTAACACCAGTAGCATCCCCGAAGTATCCATCATAGTTAACAATTCCACTATCACCGCCTCTCCCCAGGCCCGGTGCCTTGGGGTTATCCTAGATTCTGCCCTGTCATTCACTCCTCATATCCAGTCACTTATTAAATCATATCACTTCTACCTAAGGAACATATCCAAAATACCATCATTTATCTCCCAAGACGCTGACAAAATTCTTATTCACTCTCTCATCATATCGCGTCTAGACTACTGTAACTCTCTTTTAATTGGCCTTCTCCTCAGAGACTCAGACTCAGACTGTCACCTCTCCAGTCCATAATGAACACTGCTGCGAGGCTCATACACCTCAGCAACCGCTCCTCCTCTGCCTCGTCATTCTGTCAATCCCTGCACTGGCTTCCGTTACCTTACAGAATCAAATTCAAATTAATGACACTGACTTTCAAAGCACTTTATAACTCTGCCCCACCCTACATCTCTGAACTCATCTCTATATACTCACCCACTCGCTTACTACGCTCCTCTACTGACCTGCTACTTAACTCTTCTCTCATTACCTCCTCACATGCTCGCATTCAAGACTTTGCAAGGGCTCCACCCCATCTCTGGAACTCTCTCCCACGGTCTGTCCGACTTTCTCCCAACCTTTCTGCTTTCAAAAAATCTCTGAAAACGCACTTCTTTCGAGAAGCCTACCCTCACTCTGCTTAGCTACCAAATGCAACACCACATACAATACCACATTTCTCACCCACTTACTTCGATCTTGCCCACTCCCACACCTTTTGTATTACTCCCTTCCCTTTAGAGTGTATGCCTATGCATAGGGCCTTCCTCACCTATTTGTACCTGTATTGATTGTGATGTATAATTCATGTGATTTAGTTGTATAATCACATTTACTTTACAGTGCTACACAATATGTTGGTGCTATATAAATACATGTTAATATTAAAATAATAAAATGGCCCCAGACTTTCCCAGCATGGAAGAGGGGGTGTTAAGCAGCGAACCCATCACAAGACATCCTCCAAGATGGCGCATCAGTGCTGAGGTAGGTGCTGACTTTCTAACGGGGTAGCAAACTGTCTCTGAAGTAACCCTTCCTTCAGACTATACTTGCCATAAAACACTCGTGTTGGGGGTGGAGAGACACTGCATCTGCCTTGAAACTCTGAGGGGGTTGTTAATACAGTGTGTCTGCCATGAAAGGCTGGGGGTGTGGACAGAATGTGCCTGTCATGAAACGATGGGGGGAGGGGGTTATTGACACGCTGTTCCTTTGCTAGTGTAACATATATGTAGTCAAAACATATATGTTGTGTAAACTACTTCTCTGAATGAATACAATCCTGTAGTCTGTCTACAGGTCTTCATAGAAAATGGTCCTCTCTGCTATTCCTGATGATTCACCAGTATAAACATTTCACCAACGAGCCCAGAAAGTCCAGGGCTAATCATGAGAAATGTAGTGCACATGTTTGTAAACAATTCAGTCCTTCATCACAGCATTAGTGGTCACGGCCCATCCTTACTGAATCATGCCGGGATCTGCCCATTTAGAGAAGGACTGAATGGATATGGAACATGTAGTCCATCACTTCTTCTTGAAATTCCTTTGGTGCCACCTTTGTGCTTTACATTATGTGTGAGACATAAGAACACACAACAGGTAGGCATAGTTGTTTCATAATATCCATACTTGGGATTGGTAAAGAGGGCAATATATTATCAAGTGCACTTAGGAAATTAAACATTCAAAGTTGGTTTGCTTTATTACATACAGTACCTGATGAGTTGGATATTTCCCCTTCTACACATGGAACACATTTATAACAACAGTGTTTTTCCCCTTGGACTTTGTACTTCCTGTATCCTGGTGGGCAGGGTTCATTGCACTGAGACTGTGGGCGCTGGGGGACCAAATATTAACATTAATTTAACTCACTTGAATGAATAATTAGGAACAATACTTTTGCAAAATATTCACATGTTTTAAAGTAGAACTTTGAAACAAAATCATTGTCAGCAGATAATAAAACCAGAAGGAACACCATATTGGGTTAACCATCATGGGGGTACAGTGGCTTACCAATGTTATGATCATAAATTTGTGATTTGTATTTGCAAATGGCCCAGTTGCAGATAATCCATTTATGAAGACACTGGGGATTTATATAAATCAATCCCTTTTTTGTGTGTGTTTTTCCTGTTTATTGTACTTTAAGTAGCCTTGAAGTGCATCTAAAGCACTTTGTAAACATATTTCTGGAAAAAATATTTTCTCCAATTAAAAACTTCCTGAGTATTCAAAATTTTGGATTAAACCTAAGCCTGACCGATAAATCCCGATAAACGCAGACGACAAATTTATTTAGAATTTTCCATCACTATGCAGGACCCTGGGCTTTCAGATAAACCAGTTACCCTTCTGGAAAAATATTTATTTCATTATTTGTAGTGATGGGCAGATTTGGGGCGTTTCGCTTCGATGAAAAATTCACTAATTTACCTGCGAAATTCGGTAAATGGCAAAAAATTTGCGAAATTGCACCTCTGTCCAAAAAAACAGAAGCCGGCTTCCATTTTTTTGACGCGGGCAAATTTTCTTGGCAGTTTTGCGAATTAATTGCCGGCGGTGAATCGCAGGAATTCACCACAAATTTGCGCCTGGAGAATAAATTCGCCCATCACTAATTATTTGCTTTCCGTGTTTTACATTTGTGTGATGTCTGATGGCAGAACAGGTTGCTTGAAGGATCACAGTGGTGTTTGGTCATGTGGTGGACACTGACCATCTGCATTTATCATGGTGGATATTGCATATGATTAGTGATAGGCAAATTTATTCACCAGGCATGGATTCACAGCGAATTTCTGCACTTCACCCACTGCCAATGTTTTCGCAACACTGCTGGACAAGAGTCGCGCGTATAAAAATTGTCACAATTGTTGGTGTTTTGCAATTTTTCCAGAGTTTCGAAGATTTTTCAGCCAGAATTGCTCATCACTACATTTGCTTGTCCAAACCTACAGTCCCACCAAAGAGAAATTTTATACTGTAATATCTGAATCTAACAATAGTTTCAGTCAAAGAAATCCTGAAGCATATGTTCTAATGGTTGAAATGTGTTATTTTTGGCCTGTGGCTACAAAGGCGACATTACATTTTTCTTCTCTTCAGCATTTAATTATGTTCAATCTTCTTACATCCAACTTATAAAAAGTAGTAGTGTTAGTATTCCCAATGTTACCTAGTGTAGGGACAGTGCACAAACTCAAGTTCATCTATTTCTTCCATAGATGGCATTCACTGAAAGCTGCCCAATCATCAGGAAGGGTTCAATCTTCGGGTGAGTCTCTACCCTCTTGTGATGTATCTACCTCATTTTAGCCCCTTTGGATTGTGTATGCTACATTTGTGGTGTTGTCTCCTCTGCTATTGAAATATCCCAAGATCAGCTGCATAACGACTTTATAAGATACCAGCGCATGATTGTTCCATAAATAAGTTTATGTTTAGGAACCACTGACACCAGATTGTTTTTGTTCTACCTAAGAGGTATAGTTTAACTACAGCACCCTTGCCCCACCTTGCTAAACAGAACCCATGCAAGAGTCACATGTAATGCCTGTCTTCAAAGTTACAGCACATAGAAAATTTGAAATGATAGGGCTAATTGTGTAAAAACCCATATATCTGAGAGAGATTATGACAAGTACTGTGGTTGTTAACCAAGTAGGAAAAAGGCAAGAGAAGGTGGCCAGCCGGGTGTTCATTGGTTCTTGATTTCCCTGGTTTCATGCTTTGCAAACATGAGGGCTGGGGCATTTGCAATGAAAGTTAAGTAGAATGTAAGTGGTATAATTAAGTAAATAAGTAGGTGGTATAAATGGCTCTGAAACTAAATTTGCAATTATTACTATTGGGTGACAAAAGTGGTTTGGACCTTTTGTGGGTTGATTTTCATTGCAATATTTTACAATCACATTTTAAAATTTGGTAAATCGTCCTCCATGTGTAAATTATTTATTCCCTATTCCTTTAGATTGTAAGTTCTTGCTACCAGTGTCTATAAACCTTCTGCTTAATTGTTGGGAAGTCTTTAAAATGCTGCTTAATAAATATACTTGTCAGTATATTCCATTTGTAAGCAAGGAACGTCGTTGCAAAGCAAAACCCTTTTAAGTTCAATTAGGGATGCACCGCATCCACTTTTTGGATTCGGCCGAACCCCCGAATCCCTCGCGAAAGATTCAGCCGAATACCGAACCGAATCTGAACCCTAATTTGCATATGCAAATTAGGGGTGGGAAGGGAAACACATTTTCTACTTCCTTGTTTTCTGACAAAAAGTCACACAATTTCCTTCCCGCCCCTAATTTGCATATGCAAATTAGGATTCGGATTCGGTTCGGCAAGGCAGAAGGATTCGGCCGAATCCGAATCCTGCTGAAAAAGGCCGAATCCTGCCCGAATCCCGAACCGAATCCTGGATTCGGTTCATCCCTAGGTTCAATAGAAGCGTTGGTGTTGAGGTGGGTAAGAAAACACATGCTTTTAAGGCTTTCAAGTTAGCTGGGACAGCCGAATCATTTATAAGGTACAAGGAGGCCAATAAATCATGCAAAGAAGCTATAAGGCAAGCTAAAATTGTTATAGAAAAGGATATTGCAGCAAACAGTAAAAATCCTAAATTATTTTTTAAATATGTTAATAGTAAAAAAATGAAGTGGGAAGGGGTGGGACCTTTACTATCAGAGGGGGGTCAGCTGGTTGATGAAAACAAAATAAAAGCGCAGATTCTGAACTCCTATTTTTCATCTGTCTACACAAATGAGGAACCAGTAAGTGAAGGTTTCCTTCTTAAAGGGATACTGTCATGGAAAAACATGTTTTTTACAAAATGTATCAGTTAATAGTGCTACTACAGCTGAATCCTGCATTGAAATCCATTTTTCATAACAAGAAATGGATTTTTTAAAATAACTTATGCATGGATTTGTGGAGTAACATTTTATTTGCCAGACAGTGTTTAGGGATGTGTGTTTTTTATAAAAATGCTAAAAAAAAAAAGAAGTTTAAAATGACGACAGATTCCCTTTAACAGTCCCAATTCTAGTAATACAACTAATGATGCGTGTTTCCCACATGAGGAAATTCAAAAGAGACTAGAACATGTTAAGATCCGAGGTCCGAGGCCAGATGGTATTCATCCCAGGGTACTGAGCGAGCTTAGCTCTGTGATTGCCAAAGCTCTTTACTTAATTTTTCAGGATTCATTGAGATCATAGCATAGTGTTGAGAAACTGGTGAATTGCAAATGTGGTGCCTCTATTCAAATAAGGATACCGCAGTGTCATTCTGTGGCTACTAAAGTAAATAAAGTTCTTGTATAAAAAAGGGCATTAACTCAAGGGATGAAACATAATTGTGTCTCTTTATAGGTCCCTGGTGAGGCCTCATCTGGAGTATGGGGGCAGTTTTGGACTCCAGTCCTTAAGAGGGATATAAATGAGCTGGAGAGAGTGCAGAGACTAAGTGCAACTAAACTGGTTAGAGGGAGGGAAGAGTTAAACTATGAGTGTAGGTTGTCAAGGTTGGGGTTGTTTTCTCTGGAAAAAAGGCGCTTGTGAGGGGACATGATTAGACTTTACAAGTACATTAAAGGACATTATAGACCTTTTTACCCATAAAGTGGATCACCGTATCAGAGGCCTCCCCTTTAGACTAGAAGAAAAGAACTTTCATTTGAAGCAATGTAGGGGGTTCTTCACAGTTCTTGGACAGACATATCTAAGGCTATTCTGATACTAAGCTCTATAGTTAGTATAGGTATGGGTATTTAGAATTTATTTAAAAGTAGTGAAGGGTGTGTGTATGGATGCTGGGTTTTCATTTGGAGGGGTTAAACTTGATGGACTTTGTCTTTTTTCAACCCAATTTAACTATGTAACTATGTGTTAAATTATTGTAAGGCCCCTGTTGTAATATTAATGTAAAGCTCTGTGGAACTTGCTGGTACAATAAATAGATAAATTATTATGATACAAAGTAAGGACCCCAGAGATCAGCACTGGTATTGATGTACAACTGGTGCTCAGCGGGTTTGGTTATGTCAAAGCGTCCAACCTTTACTGTTTGGACATCTCCACGTTCCAAGAAAAAACATTTAAACATTTCATAATAGGTTGATGGGTCTCCTTTGGATTTTAAGTATTTGTTGTCTTCAGCAGTTCCCTCAATTTCTTTCCTCTGTATCATAGCATTTAACTAAAATTGAAGAGATTAATTTATAAAGCTGCAATGATCACCCTGTGTGTTTTTATAAGTATAACCTGTATCTTTACTGTCTCCATCCATAATACTGGGGGAAAGGGGAATTTTCATCATATCTTGATTTACAATTGAAATATAGTATAGCTTGTATGTTAATTAAACCCTAAAATATGAACTACTACCCAAGCACCAAAGTTTAGTAATTAGCTCAAAGAATATTTGACAGAATACTCTGCACTTAATTGAACTTTAGACTCATAGGCAGCAGTTTTGGTGACACACAAAGTACACACTTTACACCATTCCATGCTAAATTTGACCATTAAGCAGATTCAGTCTTGGTCCATATCTGCAATGACTTTGGAGATAATTCACCGGTGCAAGATGGTGCCCTTCAACTATGTTTCACCACTGTAAACAGCAGCACTTATTACCCTTCTATTTGTCTCTGTAAGTTAAAAGTAAAAACTTCCTGCGTATTCAAAACTTTGGATTAAACCCAAGCCTGGCTGATAAATCCTGACAGAAACCTCAAAGGCATGCAGTGGCAGGGTGTAGGACCCTGGGTTTGCAGATAAACCAGTTACCCTTCTGGAATAATATTTATTTCATTATTTGCTTTCTGTGTTTTAAATTTGTGTGATGTCTGATGGCAGAAGAGGTTGCTTAAAGGGGAAGGAAACCTAGTCGGCGCAAACCCCCCACCCCCCCTCCCGTTTGTTGCCCACCCTCCTTCCTCCCCCCTGGCCTACCCGTCCCGCTGGGCAAATGCCCCTAACTTGTTACTTACCCTTCTGCGCAGGTCCAGTCCAGGGAGTTCACCGACGACATCTTCTTCCACGCGATCTTCTTCCTGCTGTGAACGGCGTTTTGGCGCATGCGCAGTAGGATCATTTCGCCGGTACGGATCTACTGCGCATGCGCCAAAAGTCACGCGCATGTGCAGTAGATTGTACCGGCAAAATGATCCTACTGCGCATGCGCCGTTCACAGCAGGAAGAAGATTGCGTGGAAGAAGATGTCGTCGGTGAACTCCCTGGACTGGACCTGCGCAGAAGGGTAAGTAACAAGTTAGGGGCATTTGCCCAGCGGGACGGGTAGGCCAGGGGGGAGGAGGGAGGGTGGGCAACACACGGGAGGGGGGGTGGGGGGTTTACGCCGACTAGGTTTCCTTCCCCTTTAAAGGATCACAGTGGTGGTTTATGATGGTGGATATTGCATTTGATTAGTGATAGGCAAATTTATTCGCCAGGCATGGATTCACAGCAAATTTCTGCACTTCACCACTGCCAATGTTTTAGCGACACTGCTGAGAAAATTTGCAATAGAACAATCTGCTGTGACAAAAAAATTGTTGCGCATCTAAATTGTTGCACGTCAAAGTTATTTTGGTGCCCATTGACTTTAATGCATTTGGACAAGAGTCACGCGTATAAAAATTGTCACTCACATCAAAATTGTCAAAATTATTTGTGTTTTGCAAATTTTTCACTGTTCGGCAATTTTTTCCAGAGGTTCAAAGATTTTTTGACGAAATGGGACATTTTCGCTCATCACTACATTTGACTGCTGTGAGAAAGTAGCTTGTCCAAACCTACAGTCCCACCACAGAGAATATTTATACTGTAATATCTGAAAGGGAATCAGTGAAAATCAGAAATAGGGGCCGGTCTAAAACTAAGCTCTCTTAGAACTCGAGGGTGTATGCCATCTGGCCTTGGTGCCATGTTTACATTAATTTTTATTAAAGCTTTATGAATCATATCCTGAGCAACATAGGGTGATTCTTATTGCTTCTACATTTACTCCTTAAGGGAATAGATTGAGAACAGTAACAACAAATACCGTATATACTCGAGTATAAGCCGAGTTTTTCGGCTTATTTACCTCGGCTTATACTCGAGTCAGTGGGCAGTAGCTGAGATTGCAGTCACTTTTAATCATTCCTATACCAACAGTTCGCTTGGGGTGAGACTGCAATATCACACAGCACCCTCTGTTGGTTATATGAAAGAATAACAGTGCGCCCTCTGTTGGTTATATGAAAGAATAACAGTGACTGCAATATCACACAGCGCCCTCTGTTGGTTATATGAAAGAATAACAGTGACTGCAATATCACACAGCACCCTCTGTTGCTTATATGAAAGAATAACAGTGACTGCAATATCACACAGCGCCCTCTGTTGGTTATATGAAAGAATAACAGTGACTGCAATATCACACAGCGCCCTCTGTTGGTTATATGAAGGATTAACAGTGATGGCAATATCACACAGCACCCTCTGTTGGTTTTACGACAGATTAACAGTGATGGCAATATCACACAGCACCCTCTGCAAATGGTAGTGGGACGTGGGACAATGCACACAGTAATCCGTTTGGCAATTCTCTGTCACCATCAACTTTGCAAAGAAGTCCGGTTGATCGCTGGGGGGTTCGCTTTGGCGGAATGTGCGCTGCTGGGAGACAGGGCTGTAGTTGTGTCTAGGCTTATACTCGAGTCAATATGTTTTCCCAGTTTTCGTAGGTAAAATTAGGTACCTCGGCTTATACTCGGGTCGGCTTATACTCGAGTATATATGGTATTTCTGTTCTGTGTTTTTTTCCGCTGAAAACATAATGCCCCAATCTATGCTCTAAACGGCAGCCCTCAAGGTACTAAAATTCGCTTTTCGTAAATTCATGTTTTTTTGCTGTCCCAGTGTATTTATTTGTTTTTTTACCAGACAATAAATGATATAACATTATGGTCACCATTACCCAGGGGTTCAATGACTTGCACATTTGCTATAAGTTCATTAGAGAACACTAGATCCAGAATAACATTTTTTTTGGTTGGCTCCTCAACAGCCTGTGCCATAAAATTGTCATGTAACAGTTTATAAGCTTATTCCCATTAACTGATCTGGCAGTACTGTTGCTCCAGTCAATATCTGGGTAATTAAAATCCGCCATTATCATTACTTTACCTAAACTAGCAGACTTTTCTATTTCCTTCTCTTCACTTACATTAGGGGGTCTATAGTGACTCCTACAATTCATTTGCTGGACTCTTTACAATTGGTGAAGAACTCCACCCATACGACTTCTGCCCCCTAATTTTTTAACACCACCTTCTCCTTTATATAAGCTTTTAAATCCTGCCTAACATACAGACATACCCCTTCTCCTTTTCTGTTGCCTGTGTCCCTCTGAAACAAAGTATAGCCACTGATATTAACTTCCCAGTCATGTGACTCATTCAGACATGTTTTGGCCACACCAATCACATCATATTTTCCCTCCAGCACCAGCACCTCCAGATCTCCCAGTTTACCAGTTTAATTCCTTGCATTTGCAAACAAACATTTAATAGTGGTATTTAATGTTACTGGCTGAACATTAGCACCAGGCAAGCAGCAGATTGTTCGACATGAAGGATTACCCTATCCACCCTTTCTAATAGTTGAATCCACTATAACTAGAATCTGCCTTTTCTTCCTTGCACTCCCCCCACCATCCGTATTCGAGACACTGCCTCCCGGGTTGCTCCGAGAGTCAGCCTGCTCCATACATGCCAATTCAGAGATGTCCGCACCAGTATCTTCAGCCAAAATGGTGAATCTGTTGCTTTGGAGTGATACTGTGGGTTGAAGAGTTCTATCTTGTGATGCTGAATTTGACCATTTTAAGCAGATTCAACCTTGGTCCGTATCTGCAATGACTTTAAGAGATAATTCACCAGTGCAAGATGGTGCCCTTCAACTATGTTGCACCACTCTGCATTATTTTAACAGGTATGGGAATTAGTTCATATTTGGGTGGCAAAGTGGTGCAGTTAGGGTGGGTGAAAGGAATGTCCAAAACTGCTTACTGTGATGTGTTATATTTTCACTCTCATTTCAGCATAAGACGCCCTAATATTTGTTTTAGCATTTTACATCATTCTAAATAACCCACCTGTTTCTTTGGTTTTATGTGCAGACATGCCTGAGGATGACTGCTTGCTCTATATGACCAAAAGCTTATAATTTACAGGACTAGGCTTGTAAAGAACCTTTTGTAATAGAATTGTATATAGGTACAGTGAACTCTTCTGTAATCTTAGTCCTTCGTTAGAATTCTCCTGCTTTCCCTTAAGACAGAACCTGTGCCTCACAACTCCTTGTTAAGCAATAACTTTCAATCATTTTTCTAGTATCTCAATAATGTGGCCCTAGTCATCTTCCGTCTCCATTTCTCTTAGCCACTGTTCTTTCATTCCAACCTCATCCACTGCCGTCTTCTGCCTTTCTCTCTAATTATTAGGTTTATTTTCCATACATGAATTCCAACTCCTTACCTCTTTACCTTTTGGAGCACCAGAATAGTAATCTGTCTAAGCATTGTGAACAGCAGCACTTATTACTCTTCTATTTGTCTCTTTAAGTTACCCGTACATGTTGCACAAATCATCTCACCTGCCATTGCTTAAAATTAGATTGTAGACTTCCTCTGCTTTCAGGGAAACGTGGTATTTTTTGTTTGATGTACAGTGTATGGAGAGCAAGAGCTATTGTGTATAGCGCAGTGTAAACTCCATAAGATATTCTGAAATTCACTGTGTCATTCAGTGGAAGATCATACTCATGAAAGAATTCACTTTCAGTGCAAATTGGAAGGGAAATGCCTATGCTGTTTGGCATGGTTTGGATGGTTTTGGACAGTTCACAATTTGTCAATTTCTCTGAGACATTAGGAAATAAAGTACCATCTCTATAATGAGATGGATGTAATCCATATAAAAAGTCTTTGAAGCCGGGAATTTCTCCTTGTTGACAGGAAACAACCAGAACTCCATTAAATGTTATCCTGTTTTGGGGATAAGTTGTATCTAAAACTTTAAAGAAAGTTGAAGATACAATCCATATTTTCTCTGGCATTTCAAAGACAGCAAAAAAGAACAGAATAAATTCCACATACATTAAACTGGTTAAAACAATAATCACATTAGCTGTGCTTCTGACTAATATCTCTGTTATCTCTATGGAATCAGTTGAATCCATTACTCCATAATTGATTATAATGAAGAAGGCCAAACAGATCCCTTCTTTCTTCAGTTTTGTCTCCAGATTTTTTCCTGCCCTAAGCTCAGTCTCATCATCAGATACAATGAGCCCAACCCATTTCCAGCCAAAGTGCCTAATGAGATTCACCATCACTTCGATTTCAGATAATTCATCAGGGATAGTTCTGTAGAAAGAAGGAAACTGGACTCTGTCGTTAAATATGGGATCCCTGGTGCCATAACTGATCTGCAGAATACAAAATCATTTTATACAATAAACCATATGGTGTGCAACAAAAGTGATGTCAAAGTGTCCGTAAGGTCTGAAGTGCAATGTGACTAAACCTCACGTGACAAAGATATCTGAAGTCATTGGCGTGCCATAAGGAAATCTGAATCGATGAGAAAATAATAATTAATAAGAATAATGACTGCAAAGTAAATGGCACAAGGTATGGTTTACAGTTGGATTTTAAAAGCAGATGAACATGCAGAAGGAAGTTGACCCCAGCAGCAGAAAGTTCTAGGGCCCCTAAAGGGCATTGGTGAAGACCAGTGTGATAAGGTCTCTTGTACTTAATTTAAGTGGTTGAGCCTTAGCAGTCCCAAGGCTCATAATCTACAGATCATAACAGTAACTAATGCCTCAAAATTACTGCATCAAATCCTGCATTAAAACAATTAATATCATACAGGTAAACACTCAGGGCATTACTAAAATTTGATTTTATCTCATTATTTTAATTTAAAAAACCACAACCAAACTCCCTTTCCTGACCATATTTATTATTTAAAAAGCTCAAATTAACGGAAAAAAAACGAAAACGTACAAAACATTGTATTGGATTCCGGTGTAAACCCGCAGACCACAATAACTGCTAATTAGGATAGGAACCTCTGCCATTGACTTATACACAATCTTGGCAGGTCTGAGATGGCTGATTTTTGGCTTCAGCATCTGGCTTTAATAAATTTAAAAAATATATTTTTTTTTAAAGAAAAAAATGAAAAATTCGAGTTTTGCCCAAAAAGCCGAACCAGATGAATTTGAGGTTTAGTAAATAACCCCCTCAGTCTCAATCAGTTGGTTTTATTGGAATATAATTAACAAATAATATTTATTTTAAACACAAACCTGAGGGTACTTGTATATCCCTAAAAGAAATGCCATAAACAGAGAAGAAACCAAAGACAAGTTTCCTATAATCCCAATGACCTTTCTGTTGTTCCAGCAGCTGTAATTTGGGATTATTTGTTGTGTCCCTGATAGAATACTAAATGTGCCTTATGCTGATGACACCCAACTCTACTTGTCTACTCCTGATCTTTCTAATTCTGTCCTTTCCCAAGTCACAGACTGTCTCTCTGCTGTCACCTCCTGGATGTCTCAGCGCCACCTGAAACTGAACCTTTCTAAAACAGAACTCATTATATTTCCTCCAAGATCTTCCCCTGTCCCTCAGATATCACTCACCGTAAACAACACCACCTTTCATTCCACCACACAGGCTGCCTAGGAGTCATCTTAGACTCACATCTGTCTTTTTCACCAACATTCAAACACTTGCAAAATCTTGCCGCATTCAACTGCGCAACATTGCTCGAATACGATCCTATCTCAGTTCAGAATCAACTAAAACACTGATTCTATCTCGCCGCTCAGCATCAGCTGCTCCCATATGTATGTCCCTTCACTGGCTCCCAATCTCTTCTAGAATCAAATTCAAATTACTTACACTCACATTCAAGGCCCTTAATAATGAAACCCCTCCCTATATTCATCTCTAATCTCCAAATACTCTCCTTCACGAAACCTACGCTCTGCTTCTGATCTTCGCCCCACTTCTCCTCTGATCACTTCTCACCATTCTCATCAACTTCTCTCGGCTTCTGCTTTTCTCTGGAACTCTCTGCCACAAGCTGTCAGACTTTCTCCTTCTTTCCAAACTTTCAAGCGCTCCTTAAAGACGCATCTGTTTAAAGAGGCTTATTCGATGTACCTTAATTAATCATTGCTGTATCAAAAATGACAAAGTGTTTATATAATCCTAATGTCTCAATTGTACCCTAACCTTTTAGTTTGTAAACTTTAATCTCTAGGTCCTTCTAACCCTATTGTACTCTGTAATCTTTGTTTGTTATCCACCATTTATTCCCTGTTTGCTATAACTGCAGTAAAGCACTGCGTATCTTGACAGCGCTATATAAATAAATGATGATGATAGTTGTGTCTCTTCGTTTCATGTGAGATGACCTTTGATTTGCTCAGTTTGAGGAAAGTATCTAGTATTGTGGATAATCTTTTACACCCTTCTCCCAAGTTTTCAGTTCCTCTACCATCTGGCAAGCAATATTTCAAAGTTTAAGCCTGCACAGTTAGATTATGTGAGAGTTTATTTCCCAACGCTGCTGTATTTTTTTACCGTTTTATCAACTTTTTTGTACACTTGGTTTTGCATCACTATACAGGTATGGGATTCATTATCTGGAAAGAGTTCTCCAGAAAGCTTTGAATTATGGAAAGGCTGTTGACTCCCTAATGATCAACTAATCCATCTTTTTTATCATTACAGATTACAATTTTTTTTTCTTTGCACTTCTGTTTCTGATTATATGCTGTGTACATATGCTGTGTCTGATTAAATAAAATGTGGGTGAGCAAATAGTGGTCCTTTAGTCAATGTACCAGAATTTCTGAAAGTCTTCAGAATCCAAGTTGGGGTTTGAATATAGAAACTGAATAAAGGTGTTAGGAAAGTCAAATAACCCCAGGTGTAGCTAAACAGTGTGCAAAATAAATGGATGTACTGTTATAATGTATAGCAGGGAACCCCAACCCTTTTTACCTGTGAGCCACATTGAAATGTAAAAAGATTTGGGGAGCAACACAAACATGAAAAAAGTCCATGCGGATGCCAAACAAAGGTTGTGATTGACTTTTTTGTAGCCCCTATGTAGACTTGTAGCCTACAGGAGGCTCTTTTTGGCAGTACACCTGTTTTTTATACAACCAAAACTTTCCTCCAAGTCAGGAATTGAAAAACAAGCACCTGCGTTGAGGCCACTTGGGGGCAACATTCAGGATGTTGTTGAGCAGCATGTTGCTCACGAGCCACTGCTTAGGGATCACTGATGTATAGTATATGTGGGCAAGTTGATTAATAATAAACATGTTGTTCCCAGAATACTATAATTCAGTAATAAACAATACAAAATCTTCTTGTATAAACACCAACTCTTTTATTATGGAAATGAGAAGAAGGTATGACATAATAGCTATATAGGTACAGAACATATATATGAATAAATATACGGTATAATAGGAAGTGATTAATGCAGTAGTAATATATTGACACATAGAGCTCAACCCAAATGCAGTAGCCCAAGCACTGCATGCAGTGGGGGTCATTTATCAACACTGGGCAAATTTGCCTATGGGCAATAACCCATGGTAAATAATCAAAAAGCTAATCACTGATTGGCTGCTATAAATAACTGACCATGGGCACATTTGCCCAGTGTTGATAAATGAGCCCCAGTAGCCCAGTAACACCATTTATCTCAATAAAACAGAATGTTCATCATTAGCTGGGACAGCCACAATTTTATCTGGTACACATAGGCAATTAAATCATGAAAGAAAAGCAACGAGACAAGCAAAAATTTAGATAGAAAATGGTACTGCAGCAAGGAGTTAAAAAAAATAGTATGTAAATAGTAGAAAAATAAAGCAGGAAGAGGTGGGACCCTTAATTTCAGAGGGGATTAGTTAGTTGATGAGAACAAAGAAAAAGCAGATATTCTGAACTGTTTTTTTCCCTCTGTCAACACAAATGAGGAACCAGCTAAGGAAGGTTCCATTCTAGTAATTCTAGTATTACAACTAATGGTGCATGGTTCATGCAAGTACCAGATGGTATTCACCCCAGGGTACTCTACTAAATGAGTACAGCTCTGTAAATGCCAAACCTCTTTACTTTCTGTAATTCTTCAGAATTCATTGAGGTCTGGCATGGTATCGAGAGACTAGTGAATTGATAATGTGGTGCCGGTTTTCAAAAAGGGATCCCTATAAGCCAGTTAGTCTGACATCAATGGAAGGAAAGCTTTTTGAAAGGGTTATTAAGAGATAAGATACTTGAATTCATTGCAAATAGTAATACTATGAGTTTGTGCCAGCATTGTTTTAAGCGTAAATTAGTGATTTTTCGCCAAGTTTCACAGCAAAAATGATGCCAATAGACTATAATGGGTGAAAAAAATTGTCGGTGTCAAAAAAAATTGTCACCTATTGACTTTAATGCAATTCGGGGAATTTTTGCAGTTTCGCAAATTTTCAGCACTAGTAATAAATCTTGACAGACTAATTTAATTTATTTTTATGACAAGGTGATCAGGAACCTTGATTCTGGGATGGCAGTGGATGTGATCTACTTAAACTTTGCTAAAGCATTTAATACAATACCACGCAGAAGTTTACTGGTAAAATGAAGGAATGTTGGCCTGGAACATAGTATTTGTACTTGGATTGAAAACTGGCTAAAAGATAGATTACACAGAGTGGTAGTAAATGGAACAATTACTAATTAGACCAGTGTTGTTAGCGGAGTACGGCAGGGGTCTGCATTTAGTTCTTTACTTTTCAACTTGTTTATTAAAGACCGGGAGGTGGGAATTGAAAGTGCTGTTTCTACATTTGCAGGTGATTCTAAAATGTGAAGAACTATAGGTTCCATGCAAGATAATGCCACTTTGCAGAGAGATTTGACTAAATTGAAAAAAACCGGGCAGCAAAACTGGGCAGGAAAATGAAGTTCAATGTTGATAAACACAAGGTTATGCACTTTGGCAAAAATAATATAAATGCAAGTTATACACTAAATGGCAGTGTGTTGGGGGTTTCCTTAAAGGCTAAGTAAGCCTAAGAAAAAAGTGAATGTAAAGGGGGCTATTCTAAGCACTTTTGCCATGTACATTCATTATTTATTTATTTTTTTAAATTCCAAGATATCAAAGGTTACATGTACTGTTAACATGAATGAATTTTGTTACAACAGTGCCACCTGCTGGTATTTTCTGGTCAGGCTGACCACCAAGTAGTCAAGGAAGTTGTCAGGAGAAAGAAAGCTGGTCTGATGTTTTTCTGGTTAGGAAGGGTTTGAGTATGGTTTCTTATTTTTTTCCTAACCAGAATTTTACATTCACTTATTTTTAATGTTTACTTAACCTTTAACTGAGAAGTATCTCAGTTTTTTTGTACATAACAAGTTGTCTAATTCTGGGCAGTGTCAGCCTGTGGCTACTAAAGCAAATAAAGTTCTTGTATAAAAAAGGGCATTAAATCAAGGGATGAAACATAATTATGTCTCTTTATAGGTCCCTGGTGAGGCCTCATCTGGAGTATGGGGGCAGTTTTGGACTCCAGTCCTTAAGAGGGATATAAATGAGCTGGAGAGAGTGCAGAGACTAAGTGCAACTAAATTGGTTAGAGGGACGGAAGAGTTAAATTATGAGGGGAGACTGACAAGGTTGGGGTTGTTTTCTCAGTAGGTGCTGACCAGGGGATATGATTACACTAAGTACATTGGAGGACATTATAGACAAATAGCAGGGGACCTTTTTTTCCCATAAAGAGAATCACCGTAGCAGAGCCCCCCCCCCCTTCAGACTAAAGGAAAATGAATTTCATTTGAAGCAGAGTAGGGGGTTTTTCACAGTGAGGGCTAATGTCCTGCCCGTTGATGTTGTGATGGCTGATTCTGTCAATGCTTTTAAGAGGTTTTTTGGACAAGCATAATATCATAGGTTATTGTTATACTAAAATCTATATCGTTTATGTGAGTGTATGGAGGGATGAGTGTCAGTGTGTATGTATGGATGCTGGGTTTCATTTGGAGAGGTTGAACTTGATGGTCTTTGGTCTTTTTCAGCCAGATTGAAGTATGTAACTATGTTACTACCATTTATTCACTCTTTTATCATTTTCTAACAATTGTGTCCTTTGTGTTCAGTTCAGGCCTAAGAAATATAATGTAGCATTTGGGAATGAATATACAGCCTAATATTCCAGAACTAGAGGATAAAATGGCAAATACCTCAGCAGCCACCATTTTACTCCCCTTACTGCTCAGGTATGCAGGGACAAATGTCACCCACACACTACAGAACACCAACATACTGAAAGTGATGTTTTTAGCCTCATTAAATCGGTCAGGGAAATTCTTGGCTAGAAATGCAGCAATGAAACTTAGTAGGGCCAAGGTTCCTATAAATACAATTATACAGAAGAAGAAAAAGTCAGACCCTTCATTACATTGTAAAAAAATATAGTCTTGATCAGATAATGTATCAGCCTCTGCAAATGGAGGACTGATAACCACCCACGAAGTAGAGATGACGGTCTCACCCAAAGAAACTGCAATGACTAGTATGACTGACTGTTTGGTTCCTACATATTTCTTCAGTTTGCTCCCAGGTTTTGTGGCATTGAAGGCAATAATAACTGTGAGAGTTTTAGCCAACACAGAAGAAACAGAAATAGTAAATACAATCCCAAATGTTACTTGTCGGAGGAGACAACATATCTGTGTTGGGCGCCCAATGAATAATAGAGTGCAGAGGAAACACAACATGAGAGACACAAGGAGGAGACAGCTGAGATTTCGGTTGTTGGCTTTCACTATAGGAGTCTCCCGGTACTTTATAAAGATTCCCAGAATTACACCACAAATGATAGAACACATCACGGCAATGGAGGATAAAGTAGCACCTAAATGATCTTTGTAAGAAAGGAAGTTTATATTCTTTGGAATGCAGCCATTTCTCTCTTTGTTAGACTTTTCATATTCAGAACATTTTATACAGCTCTGTGCATCTAACAATTCAAAATAAAACAAAAATAAGGAAACATTTTAATATTACAAAGAGAATCACACTGGTATAATTGTTGAGCTAAACCACCTGTAACCTATAAAATGACAGCTTTTGTAAAACGAAGACTGTTCTATATCATGAGTATTTAAAACCCTAAAAGTGATGCCCTACTCTTACCTAAATAGTTCTAATAGACAGATACACCTTACCACAACTTTTCATCGCATCAACATAGCATATAAGGAAAAGGGACAATTAAATTTAACAGTGAAGAGGAGGAGATTTATTTAGCAATTGTGGGCTTTTCCCGTTGGATAGGGATGAAAGCCCAGTTGAGACCTCCATAGAGAGATGAATCTTAGATCGGTCTTGGGTGAAAGAGAGATAGGTCTTAGATTCTATCCCTCTAAAAAGGCCAAATTATAATTGTAATTTTATCACTACTGGCACAATAAAAAAGTGTGTCCTCAGAAGAAATTCATAACATGTGAGCACCCCAGCCATTTCCAAAGAGATAAGGAGGGGATTAAAGTAATTTGAGAAAATGTCTCATAGGCTCCAAGCTGGGGCCTTTTAACTAACAATCAAATTTAGTTGTTTTTTTTTACAAATCTCTAAATATGTGTGGTTTTTCTATTTAAAAAAAAAACTTTGAGATGTATTAAGTTTAGAAACCACGAAAACCAATACAAAACTTTGCCATGTAAAAGTTGTCGAAGTCCTGCAGAAGTCCATGGGAGCTACCCTGATCCTTTTGGACCATTTGGAAACAATTCAGACCTTTAGAGGTTGTCAGATTTTTTTTCACCAGGAATTGTCCAAAAGACTTTTTCAGATGGTTCAGCGTAATTTTCCGTTCATACTTTTTTTATTTGCATCTTTTAATAAATTCCATGGCATTCGTGGTTTCAGAGTTTGTGAGTTTAGTCATGGTTTTGAAAACCTCTAAAACCACAAAAATTTCACCTTCAATAAACAGGCCTTCAAGGGTCTGGGTTAGTGATGTGTGGGACTGGCTTTTCCCGACCCGCGGGTATCAGGCTGGTCGCACATCACTAGTCTGGGTTTCTTTAGTGCCACATTCCCCTTGTTATATCACATATCCTAGGTAACAGTGGTAATAGGGAACATGGTTCATCTTTATTTACAGAGTCTCCAAGTTTCTAAAAATCTGGGTCTTTGCACCACCATTTATAGTTTATCACTGTTAAACTTGATTTATCATACAAGCAGTTGACCAATAATGATGTTAGATGTAAACCAAATGTAGTGGTCTGGTTTTACATTAGTCAATGCATTTCTATAAATTATACCATGTTGTGATAGAAAGGATACAATTATAAAATACCCTAACTATGCATTACAACCTACCTGTTGTGTTAGACATTTCTCCTTCTGAACACAGCACACATTGATAACAGCAGGGAGGTCGCCCTTCGATTTTAGATTTCCTGTATCCTGGCACACAAGGTTCATTACAAAGAGATTTGGGAAACTATGTGACCAAATATAAAAATATAAAACATATAATATACATATATAATTTTTTTTACCTCCATTAATCAACAATGCATTATTTCTAAAGGTATAGTGGTACTTTTTGCCATTAAAATACAATTCCCCTATTATTCTGAACAGCAGAGTCTTTTAGAATATTTATAGGAATAAAAGAGAAAGAAGCAGAAGAGGAACACAATACACAATATCATTGCAAAGTGAATGATAAAAAGGAACCCTGCAACAGAAACTGAAATAGCACCCAATATGTCTACACATACACAAAAAATGGACTAGTCAATTCACATTTGCCAAGGCTTCATATTTTCCTGGAATCCCATGGCTTGAGAATATATAAATTACAAAAGCTAACTCATGAAACCTATATTTCATCCTAAATCTTTACCTCTTTCCACTATTCCAAAAGAAATTCAATACAAGCCTAAGAGAAATACGACCAGACATAAATAGTTAGGACTAGCGTATAGGTCTTACCTTAATGTAGATATGGTTCCCTAGCACTTTTATTATCATGAATAAAGATTATAATTATAAAAATTATACAAAAAAATCAACATATACTGTATTTGCTCTACAATGGAAGAATGTGCACAAACATTACATTTTATATGAAACCCGACTGATATAGTAGTAACATGTATGCAGCTTGCGATGCATAAATTACTGGTAGAACACAGCACTGGGATTGTGCATTGATCACATTTTGCGTATTATTTGTATCATTGCTTTGTTTATTTTTACAACCCCATTGGAGTTTTAACCAAAGAAATAGACTGGAACTTCTCAGTTGCTTCAATACACAATAAGTTATATTTCATTTCCACCCCAATCCAATTTGATATGATGCATAAGTGTCTTCCTCTGGACATTAGGGGGCACATTTACTAAGCTCGAGTGAAGGATTCGAATGAAAAAAACTTCAGATTAAAAGTTTTTTTTGGCTACTTCGACCTTCAAATTGGCTACTTCAACCTTCGACTACGACTTCGACTTCAAATCGAACGATTCGAACTAAAAATCGTTTGACTATTCGACCATTCTATGGTCGAAGTACTTTCTCTTTAAAAAAACTTTGACTACCTACTTCGCCAACTAAAACCTACCGAGCATCAATGTTATCCTATGGGGACCTTCCCCGCAAGCTTTCTAAGCATTTTTTGATCAAAGGAAAATCATTCGATCGATGGATTTTTCCTTCGATCGTTCGATCGATGGATTTTTCCTTCGATCGTTCGATCAAACTAATTGCAGTAAATCCTTCGACTTCGATATTCGAAGTCGAAGGATTTTACTTCGATGGTCGAATATCGAGGGTTAATTAACCCTCGATATTCAACCAATACTAAATGTGCCCCAAGTCATTGATTTGAGTACTTTTGCATCAGTTAGATTTGATTTGCTGAAACTTCCTAATTTTTTGAAGCAAGGGAGGCCTGAAGATACAGCCATGGCTATTTGATGATCACTAGATCTCAATACCCTTTAAGTTCTGAAAATAAAGTGATTTTGGTGAAACAGTGCAATGACTACACATTTGAATGGGAGAGTGTGGCCACAACACTACTGGAATTATGGCAAAAATATGCATTGTGGTTACAAAAACATAATGATTTGTGTCCAAAATTGCACTTTGCATACTGTACTTACTATTGATTACTTATAATATGTTATTTATTTGTACTTTGTATGGTCAATAGATTTCAAGACTTTTCAGGGTAATGTGTTAAGAGGTTCCCCTGGTCTTGTCAAGGTACACCCAGCTTTCAGCCTTTCCCTAAGTGGAACCTGAGGGGAATCTATCTACCCTGTTCCTATACACTTAGTCCCTACTTCTGGGCTATTAGTACCCGGGATCTTAATCCCTCTGACTCTCCTTGTCGGAGGCCTTGAGCTGCTCAGCTAAATAACCTGTCTGTCTGTCACTCCTAGAGTGACCTATAATGGTGAGTAGCCTATTCTTACTAATCCTAAGATAATCAGGTTCCACACAGACTCAGCCTGTTAGCTCAGGCTAGAGCCAGCACAAAATGGACACTGAAAGCATGGCTTCATAGCCTTTTATATCACAGCACAGTGCCATCTGCTGGTCACTGTGAGAAGTATCAGGGGCCTAGCTTAGAGCAGAAAGAGCAAACAGTACTCCTCCCAACTGTATTTTAGGACCCAAATAGGTGTCCATAACATTCAGGGACTGCCTGCACAAAATACTAGGGGTGGCTATTTTACACATCCCTACACTTCCTATATAATATTGCCTACTTGTTTGCTCTATTTCTACCTCTGCTCAACCATCATAGCAGGACTAGATCAGCATCTAAGGCATTTAGTACTATAGGCTGTTTTGTCCTAGAAGGTAAGAGGATAAAACAAGTTGTGATGTTCCATTTTACCTTTGTAAAGTAAGGACCCCAGAGATCAGCACTTTCATCAATGTGAAGCAGATGTGCAGCAGATTTGGTTGTATCAAGGCTCCCAACCTTAACTACTTGGACACCTCCTTCTTCTGAGAAAAAACATTTTAGAATTTCATAACGATTTGATGAGTCTTGTTCAAATTTCAAATGTATCTTGTCACCAGCAATCATTTCAAAATCTTTACTCTGCATCATAACATTTAACTAAAAGTAAATATATTCATTAATAAAGGCCTGTCATGGTCAACCTGTGTGTTATAAATATATAAAATAGATGCATATCTTTATTTCTCTCAACCTTTTGACCTTAGGGTAGGGATAATAATAAATGGTATGTAAACAGGTTACAGGTCATTCAACCCTATTTTTCAATTTCTTTACCCCAATCTAAACAGTGGGTGAAGGTGATGTATTGTTAATAGGAAACAATCACATAATAACCACCAGAAAACTGGAAATCATTATGAGATGTACATACTGACATTAGCTTTTCTATTTTTATTTTTTATTTTTGTGCAGACACACATGTATTAAGGCTGCACTCTGCACTACAATCATGATAAACAATCGGGCACTCGGTGCAGAGCACAGTGTATTTGGGTGCTTAAAGGGATACTGTCATGTGAAAAATTATTTTTTCAAAATGAGTCAGTTATTAGTGCTGCGTCAGCAGAATTCTGCAAGGAAATCCATTTTTCAAAAGAGCAAACAGATTTTTTTATATTCAATTTTGAAATCTGACATGGGGCTAGACATTTTGTCAATTTCCCAGCTGCCCCTGGTCATGTGACTTGTGCCTGCACTTTAGGAGAGAAATGCTTTCTGGCAGGCTGCTGTTTTTCCTTCTCAATGTAACTGAATGTGTCTCAGTGGGACATGGGTTTTTACTATTGATCTTAGATCTACCAGGCAGCTGTTATCTTGTGTTAGGGAGCTGTTTTCTGGTTACCTTCCCATTGTTCTTTTGTTTGGCTGATGGGGGGAAAAGGGAGGGGGGTGATATCACTCCAACTTGCAGTACAGCAGTAAAGAGTGATTGAAGTTTATCAGAGCACAAGTCACATGACTTGGGGCAGCTGGGAAATTGAAAATATGTTTAGCCCCATGTCAGATTTTAAAATTGAATATAAAAAAATCTGTTTTCTTTTGAGAAAAGTATTTCAGTACAGAATTCTGGTGGAGCAGCACTATTAACTAATTCATTTTTTCCCATGACAGTATCCCTTTAATTACTGCCTCCTACAGATTACAGACTACTAGGTGATAGTTCTAAACTCAATAGACCGATCTCAATTCCCAAACAAATCAATGTCCTGATTTTGATAGTTCTAAACTCAATAGACCTATCTCCATTCATAAAGAAAGAAATGTTCTGATTTTAAGAGATGGAGTATAAAAACATAGTAGAAAATATGGCTTGACAATAAAATAATTTATGTGAACAAAAAGAAAAATCATAAAACATATATAACACTTTACTGGGTCAGTACCAGACATCAGCCTAACGCTATACGCTTTTAACAAATAGACCTTCTCCAGCTGAACATGTGTAGCAGAAGAAGTAACATTGTGATCTACAGGTTCTGGAATTGTCCCAAGGATATTCCTTTCTGGGACAAGGTAACAAACACAGTAGTCCTTGTAGAGGTCAGACAAAACCCAGGTATATTTGTTATAGGATATACAAGACATTTCTAATGGGAATACTCATGGAAGGTTACACAAAATATGACATGTTCTGGGCAACTCCTTAATTTGATCTGAGGAAAAGATAACACAAAGAAAAATGCAAATCCATTTATATGTAAGAATTTTCTTTGGAACCTTGAATAGTTGCAATTCCTCAAAGAAAAAAAAAAGTGAAAAGTCAAGTTTGTATAAAAGTCAATGGGGGTTGTGTCTAACATCATTATTTGTTTTGCAGTTAATCAAAACATTGGGGATTTTCAGCCTCATTAAAAATAAATGAAACAATGTGATTTGCACTTGTTTGTGACTTTTCTTCCATGAGAAAACGCAACCATTAATAGTCTTGCAACCATGAATTGGATTGTATTTTGTTTAAAAAGCTAGTCTTGAGGAAAAAAGCACAATTGTGGGGGAAAAAAAACAATTTCCCCCTTGACCTAGAAAATTAATATAAAATTCAAGATCACAATTTTGTTTTGATTCAAGAAGTGTGTTCACAATCTAATTTTTAAAGCCTGAGTGTATAAGGTTTATCACATAATAAAAATTCAAGCATTCATTTGGAAAACTTTGCAAGGTCACCTAAGACCTGTCAGGATTCTATAAACAGTCAATGGTAAATACCTTTTCAGCATTAAAACATTTTGAGTTTTGAGTTATTTAAAAGAGATTTTAAAGTATCATTAAAAAATACAGCAAAGATGTGTTTGTTTGAGAGCTCTTTTTTCTGCAGTTTGTTTAAGTTTGTCTTAATATATTTATGTATTTATTTGCAATTATGGTATTTGTAACACTATGAAGAAACACACATAGCCCATGACTTTTAATATGGTTGAAGAACCATCAAAGAATATGTTGTTGTCTATTAGAGAAAAAAAATCTCTTTTTCCCCCTCAACCTAGAAAAGTAATATTAAAATTCAACATTTTCAAAAGATTCTGACTTGATTCAAGAAATGTGTTCACAATCTAGTTTTTAAAACCCAAGTTTATAAGATTAAGCAAGATTATTTTATAAGATTAAGCGTTTAAGCAAGTTGAAGTTTGAGTTTTTAAAAGAGATTTTAAAATATCATGAACGATTAATACAGCAAAGCCATTTTTGTTTGAGAGCCACTGTTGTTTTTGTTAAATTGTTCAAGTTTTATCTAGATTTATTTAAGATAGATTTGTAACAATTTAAGATAAGCAAATAAACAATTGTAACTATTTAAGATAAGCAGGTCTCTTGGGGAAGCTGTGATTTGCAGCTTAAAGGACATTCATTAGCAAAACATCAATAACACAGAAAATCCACAGAAATGTGTTCAAACTTTCATAACCTGCCAAATTTTTTAAATTGAACATGGTAATTAGGGAGCCACAAAATGGGCGTGGTAAAAAAAATTACCATGCTCCGTGGGGCAAGTCTTTTTGTCCCTCTTTCTGTTTTCAAAATGTTGGGAGGTATGCTTGTGGGTTTTTTTTCTGTGACTGCTGTAATAGATCATAATTACCTATGAATATGTAACCGGAGGTACAATTTTTTTTAATATCTAATGAGTTACGGGGTCATTTTTGATGTTTAAAGTGATTTATGCCCGTGAAACTGGAGCAGAATCCCATTTACTCTGGCCCTTGTTTTGACTGGCCATTAGATTCCCTAAAGTGAACTTAATTATTTAGAAGTAAAGTTAGACATCACATATGATATAGTGAAAAATGCATCCACTTCTGTATAATATAAAGAGTTCCATGATATTAAGAGTTCCATGACCATATAAAGGCACATATTTAAAAAAAACAGGGTATTATATAGCTAATCTAGGACTGCAGAGGTATTTGCATAATTGTAAATAAAAAATAAGTTTTTGTATTTATGTTATACAGGGGGCCATGAGATGCAAGTTCAGTAAATACCACATTTACAAAATACCACCCATATGCTGCACAAATCATCTTACCTGCCATTGCTTAAAATGAGTTTGCAGACTTGCCCTTCTGTCGTGGTGACTTGCCACTTTTTGTTTGATGTACAGTTTATGAAGAGCGAGAGCCATTTTGTACACTGAAGTATAAACTCCATAAGATATTCTGAAATTTATAGTATCATTGAATGCCATATCATTCATATAAAAGAATTTACTTTCCATACATTTTGGAAGGAAGATGCTTGTCCTGTTTGGGATGATTTGTATGGCGGTTGATAAATCACAATTGGACAACCGCTCCGAGATATTTGGAAAGAAAATTCCATTTTCATACAAAGATGGATTCAAACCATGCAAAAATTCCCTAAATCCAGGAATCTCTCCTTGTTGGAAGGAAACAACCAGAGCACCATTAAATATTTTTCTATTTTGTGGATATGTTGTATCTAAC
The DNA here is from genome assembly GCA_038501925.1 of Xenopus petersii. Taxonomy (NCBI): domain Eukaryota; kingdom Metazoa; phylum Chordata; class Amphibia; order Anura; family Pipidae; genus Xenopus; species Xenopus petersii. The sequence continues at coordinate 3,047,308 of CM076680.1, forward strand.
ACTTTTAAGAAAGTTGAAGATACAATCCAGATTTTCTCTGGCATGTCAAAGACAGCAAAAAAGAACAGAATATAATCAACAGATATTAAACTGGCTAAAATAACTATCACATTAGCTGAGCTACTGCGTAATGTCTTTTTAATTTTCAGCGAATCTGAAGAAGCCATTGAATCACCATTGATTCTAAGAAAGAAGGCCAAACAGACCCCATATTTCTTCATTTCTCTCTCCAGATTTTTGCCTGCTAACGGCTGAGTTTTATCATCAGATACAATGAGCCCGACCCATTTCCAGCCAAAGTGTTTAATCAGTCTCACAATTGCATAGATTTCAGATAATTCATCAGGAATAGTTCTGTAGAAAGATGGAAACTGTGCTCTGTTGTTGAACTTGGGATCTCTGGAGCCATAACTGATCTGCAGAAAAATCAGCAAAGAGAAAATAATTTCATAAAATCAACTGTAAAATAAAAGTGATGCCTGAAAGTGCCTACAAGGTGGAGGTACAAAGTGAGGAACAATTATCTGACAATTATCTATGACGTAGGACTTGAGGTTTTGAGGATCTATTTGAGTTTGTTTCACCAACTGAAGTTCTTATCTGCACTGACAAGTTTACAAGCTGATTATCTGCTTAATATACTCTTAGGGGCCTATTTATTAAAATTTCATTCATTTTTGAGGTTTATCAAAACAAAATTTGCATGAAAAAAATAAGCAGTCCTTTGTAATGAAACAATGCGTTTTTCACAGCGATTAAGTTGTTTTCTGCCAATTCATAAGATAACATTTATCCCATTCAAATATTTTATTTCATTTGGTAGTTATCAAGAAAATAAATGTGATTGCTCAAAAGCTTCTTTAGTCACCAATTTTTTTGTTTACCACGTATCTTTGGAGACTCCTCAGAGGTAAATCGTTTTGTGGATCAACTTGGAAAACATAAAAATACCAGTTCACTTTCCCCAAATACCAACATGAAATTGGATCATTCATCTTCTTTCACGCAAAGAAAAAGATTTGAGAGCTCGTCAAGTGACCCAAGCACCTAATAAGGAACCTATTTTTTCTTGTGACCTTAAGCATAGGTTGAGATCCAAATCTCCTATCTCCCATAAAGGACATTCTCCACTGATTTTCAGTAAAGATAATATGGTGCTAGAATCGTAATTTTTTTACAGCGCTGGTCAATGGTTCTCTCTTGACAACTTCTCTATTTAAAGGGTCGGCTGTCCAAGGGAAAAAGGAGGTCTTCAATACTTTCCCTATATTGGAGCCATATTTGTTCTTGTTATTTTTTATTCTTTTTTTTTAATACTTCATGTGATATTGAGAACATTTTTATTTTTTACTTTCTCTTATTATCTCTGAGACTTTGTTTATATTTACTTATCTTTCACCTTAGATGTGTTTGTTTGTTCACATTGTGGACCTTAGATACTATTTTGTATATTGTGATTTCGCATGTCAGCTCATCTTTTACACTAACTTTTCCTACTTGACATAATGGCACTAAATTTAGTCTCATGGAATATAAATGGTAGTAACCATTACATATAGAGGAAAAACAATTTACAGCAGTTGAAAAAACTTTAATGGGGAAACTATAATGGTATGCTGCTTAGAGCAGCCATTAATAAAAAGGGGGGAGTTGCAATTATTTTCCCCCAGAACTTAAATTATTTCAACAGATACAGATGAGCAAGGCAAATTTGTTTATGTAAGTGTTAATTCATGATAAGTAATGACACCATATTTCTATTTATGCTCCTAACCATACCAAAGAAAGCTTTTTTTGTCAATTTATTAAAGAGAATCTCCCACACTCTAATGTTATTCTGGGAGGCGATTTTAATATGACTAGATGCTCAAGTAGTTTAGAGATGAAAGGTAGCAGAGAGATAGGTCAGAGGTTATCAAGACTGGAGGGATTAAGAGAGGGTTTTTTCAGAATGGGGATGACAAGAGCCTGTTTTAGTTGAGAAGGAAAGATTCCAGTTGAGAGTGAGAGATTAAATCGATGAGTTAAGGCTTTGATTAGACAAGGATTGGTACTGCAGAGAAGTTTTGAAGGAATGGGATCCAGCGAGCAGGTGGTAAGGTGAGAAGAGGCCAAACGTTTGGAGATTTCTTCATCAGTCACAGGGGCGAAGAAGCGCAGGAAAGACTGGGGAGTGACACTCAAGCCTTAGACGTAAAGTAAATGACAACTTCTTGATGCTAAGCATTTTGCTAAAAGAATGTTACTCTAATCTAAAAAATACTTTTCCTCCCTATCAACTTGTAACAAATATGAGGAAGTCTCTGCCTCCTTGAAGGCTTGGCTTACCTTAAGAGATTCAATCTTTGCCCAATATTCTAAAGCAAATCTTGCTAATCCAAGTAATAAAACTAACAATGTATTAGTTAATCTTTCTAAATGTTGGAATAGGAAATCCACGCCGATTAAAATTAAAGATAAACAGGGTTCCCTTACTAATTATCCTCTAAAACTATTAAGTATTTTTAAAGAATACTATGAATCTCTCTACTTCTCTACTGAGTCTAGTTCTAATGTAAGTAAAGACTTAGATAATTTAAAGTTTCCCCAACTTCCACTAAGCAATTGGAAGATCTAAATAAACCAGTCTCTATAGAAGAAGTTATCTTCACTATTAATAAGTCCAGATGGTCGCCCCCCCCAGTTTTTTTATATGACCTTAAAAACTAAAATTAGCGCTTTTTAAACATATGTAATGATATCTTATGATTAATGATGGACAAATTTATTCGCCAGGTGAATTCTCGGCAAATTTGCGCGATTCCCCGCCAGCGAATAAATTCGCGAAACGGGAAACAGAATTGTTGTAGTCTAAAAAAAATTTCACCAGAGAGGGTCCATGGGGCACATGCTCAGTAGCGCAATCCCACGGACACAGGGACTGGACGCAGAGACACCAACTTTATTATATAGGATTGCTCTAGCCAATAAGATACCATGTACAATAATAAGATTGGATGCTGAGAAAGCATTTGATAACGTTGTTTGGGGAGATCTTGGGATATGTTGATGATTCTTCTGGAATTGCTGGACCTTTTAACAGCTTCATTAAATATCTGTATTCCAATCCTATCGCTCAAGTATTAATAGCGGGTGCAAAATCCAGGCTATTTAAAGTTCTGAAGGGAACTAGATTGGGGTGCCCATAATCTCTGCTCTTGTTTAACAATTCACTTGAGCCTTTAATTAGAGCCTTAAACAAACTAGAGGCATTCAAAGGTATTAAATTTCACAAAGTCCGCCTTAAATCTTTAGCTTTTGCTGATGATTTGTTATTAATAGTACAAAATGCTAAGAATTAATTATGAGACATCTTTAATCTTTTTAATCTCATCTTTAAGTCTCAGGGTATAGAATTAATTCACATACAACTGAAATTAAGAATATTAATGTTTCATTGTCAAAATCCCTTCTCAAACATTTTAATCTCAATTCTCCTAAACCACAACTTAAATACCTCAAGCTTTTCTTTCCGAAAGACTTAAAAAATCTTTTATTCACTAAATTCTGTCCCAACTATTAAATAAAACATTAGCACTTTGCCACAAATGGAAGAATGGATAAATGCTGATTTTTCCTAAGTTGGTTTATCCTTTAACTAATTTACTGATTTTGATGAAACATTGTGATAATAAGACTCTGGATAGAGCATTAAAAAAATTTTTTATTATTTTATATGATTCAAGACTTTAATGATCCTGTTAATGGGATAATCTCCTTTCTTGGGCAGGTCTAAATAAATCAAACTGATTTGAAAATATCTGACCACTGTCTATATATGATTATTAAAAGTGCGTTCCAACCAGTAACTCCTACATCCAAACTTCAACTTAAATGTAATAATATTGATACCCCACCGGCTTATGAATAATGTTTTTTTGCATTGTATGCTAACAGTATACTTTTCCTCCTCTCTTTCCATTATTTCTTTCTCCTTCTCTTCCCCCCCTTTTTTCTCTCTCTTCCCATCTTTTCTTCTCCTCCTTTTTTATATAATGTTCATTACCAGTTATGTGTTTACAAGTAACCATAGATAACAGGGTACCATGTGACACAGATGGCCCACTCTATGTATAATTAAACTCAATAGAACATGTCAGTTTAAAGGAAAACTATACCCCCAAAATAAACACTTAAGCAACAGATAGTTCATATCATATTAAGTGGCATATTAAAGAATCTTACCAAACTGGAATATATATTTAAGTAAATATTGCCCTTTTTCATCTCTTGCTGCCTCAGAGATCACCTGACCAGAAATACTGCAGCTCTAACTGTAACAGGAAGAAATGAGGAAGCAATAGACACAACTCTGTCTGTTAATTGGCTCATGTGACCTAACGTATAGTTTGTTGGTATATTTGTGAGTACAGTGAATCCTACGCTCCCAGGGGGCGGCCCTTATTTTTTAAAATGGCAATTTTCTATTTATGATTACCCAATGGCACATACTACTAGAAAAGTATATTATTATGAAAATGGTTTATTTACATCAAGCAGGGTTTTACATATGAGCTGTTTTATGCAATATCTTTTTATAGAGACCTACATTGTTTGGGGGGTATAGTTTTCCTTTAAAAAAAAGTGCGTTCCTCTTGGTTTCCAATAAAAATCTGTCTGCTGTCTAAAAACATTGGGTAGCGGAGGTGATAGATAGTTTGGGTGACAACTTAGAGCTCTTAAATATTAACTATTTAGCTTGTAAAATTTGGGGTCCCTCTTCTGACCAAAAACACCCCCTTTCAGATATGGCTTTGAAATGGTTAAACTATCTTTTATGTGACATCACCCCTACCCAGCTAATTTCATCAATTGTTCAATTTAATAAATGTTTTCTTCAGAGGTCTGGAGAGCTCAACACTTTAAACAAATTCATCTTGGGTATGGGAAGCTTTATCGTTCCTATAAGGGCTTAGGTCAGTTATAGTTTTGCCGCCGCACCATTGGCGGGGTCGCCCGCCGCACCATCGGCGGGGACGCGCGCTGCATGGTCTCTGTAACCCGGCGCCATCTTAGTTTCTAGGGTGCGCGTGGCGCGCCTGCGTCCCTCTTAAAGGTACAGGCGCGCTGGCGTAATTACGTCAGCGCGCATTGGCGTACGTTTTGGCGCAAAAACTTAGGGTATTTAAGGCCCAATCTGACCCCCAGCCAGTGCCCATGATAGAACTTGTTTCTAGTGGTTTCCTGAGCCTTGTGCATCTGATCTGAATCTCGTCTGTCTGATTTTCCGTGTTTGACCCTGCTGTATCCTGACTATTCTGAACTCTGTATCCTGACCCTTGCCTGCCTACGACAACTCTTCCTGCTTAACCCCTTGATTGACAACCCGGTTTGACCCTTGCCTGCCTGACGATTCTGATATCTGCCTGCCTCAACTCTGCATGTCTGACAATTCTCTTGTCTGCTCCATTTGTACCGTGACCTTCGGCCCAAAAGACTCTGCTAACAGCCGTGCCCCTTTGCCAGCCAGAACACCTAGCCTTGTACCCCTCGTTAAGTCCAGGTGGCACCAAGTAAGCTGAGGGCTCCTCCCGAAGCCCAACGGTGGTCACACTACTGGTGAAGCCGAGCCGAGACCAGGGTACTTGGCATTTGTTCTGGTATCGGGTGCCGGTCGTGACACCTCGTTTGTCAAAAGTTAAGAAACTTTATCAGCTCAAAGTTAAAAAAAAATAGTTTTATATCCAGTTTATGTCCTTTTAAACATTGCCCCTCTCTTTTTTTTAAACATCTAACCCCAATTTGATTTTCGAACTTAATTTTCTGCTTTATGGTGGCTACTAAAAAGGCCCTATTTCTGTACTGGATTTTAGAGTTTCTCCCCCTCCATAAAATATCTTAAACTCAGGTTTATTGTTAATGGGTCTCTTTATTTCAATCATGTAGACTCTAGGTACAAATATAAACGTTTAGAGTTGTCACAGATTTAACTATTTTAATTTTTGGACAGCATTAATGACTTGGTGTCGTCATAAAACTTTTTGATGTTGTTAATCCACCATGCAAAGTTCAGTTTTATGTTGGTCTGGTTATTTAATTTTACTTTATGGGTTTATTGGCTCATTATCGTTATGTAATGTAGTTATTGTGCTTATATTTATATAATTATTATATACTCATGTGTTGTAAACTGCATGGTGTATGTATTTATGTAATTTAATCGTACTTAACATGCTCTGTTAAAATGTAAATAATTTATGCTTTGGAAAACCAAATAAAAACAATGAAAGAGCAAAGAAAGTAGGTAACTGCCACTTGGAAATCAACATGTCCACATCATCAACTCAGGGATATCTCAGGGGTTGCATTAAATGATATCAATGATATGAGGGCTTATTGGTCAAGTGCCCAAATATAAGTCATTGAAAGAACAATGCTCAATGTGTTGACATGGCAGGGGACTTGTGTCTGTAGCAATGGGGCCATTTTTCATTCATTCATTTAGATTGAAAAAAGTTCTTATAAAAAACTCAGTGGATCTAAAAGAAGTTTCCCCATTTGGGAAAGACCTATTTACTGCAATCTTCATTATAGATTAGTTCCTGAGCCATTCATTCTATTCATTCACATGGAGAAACTTTGATCGGGCACACAGAGCTAAGACTTTAAACCTCAAAATATGAATTGGTTTAAATGTATTCACCCCCTGAGCACACTGAGTAAGTTAACATCAATTCATGTTTTGGTTTTAGAGCTCCATTGAGACCAGCATGCTTTATTTAATACAAAATATGTATTTTAAACACAGACCTGAGGGTATCTGTAGATTCCAGCAAGCCAAGCAATACAAAGAGAAGAAACTGAAGATAAGTCTCCTATAAACCCCACAACCTTTCTGTTATTCCAGCAGCTGTAATTTGGGATTAGTTGTTGTGTCCCTGATAGGATACTAAATGTGCCTTCCAATGACTTTTCTGCATTGTCACAAGAGTCAAATATATGATAGCCTAAAGTCACATTAGGCAAGATCTCTGGATTCTTGTTGATCTCTCCAATTGTATAAATGAAAACCAATAAGTACCGGAACCGTCTGAATGATGACCTGGGAAGTAAAAGGAAAGTTTTGAAACCAGGAAACTACAGATTAACTAATAATCATTTAAAGGATTTTAACACTCAACCTTAAGTGCTGTAAAAAAAGCAGACCGGATTCCTACTGGTAGAGGTGGTAGTTGTTAAAATGCTCTAATGTGCATTTTAGTGTGAGAAAATGTTGTGTTCATTTTACATTATATAGTAATATAATAATTATATAGAGAGGCAGTGGGTAGTAACATTCCAAATACAGTATAAAAAATAGCTTCAAATCGATTATATACAGTGAGAAGCTATAACACCCTAGATACCCTTTGGCCTTCAAAAACAGTTTACCTAGAAGCTGGAGAAGGTTTTAGCTTTGTATAGATGAAAATGAACCCAGAAACTGTTTGCATCGCTAAAAATTATCCCACCTAGTGGTAGAAATGAGAATAGCACATATGCAGGAGAAATTGAACCATGACCCCTGACTAGTGATGGGCGAATTTATTTGTCAGGCGCAAATTTGCCGCGATTTGCCGCTGGCGAATAAATTTGCGAAACCGCCGCAAAAATTTGCCGGCGTCAAAAAAAATGGACACCGGCGTCGTTTTGTTGGACGCTGGCACATTTTCGCCAACAAATGCATAAAAAAACGGACATTGACGTAAAAAAAAATGGACTTCAGCGTCAAAAACGGAGGTTAGCGTCAAAAACAAGACGCTGGTGCAGTTTCGTGAATTTTTTGCAGTTTTGCAAATTTTTAGGCGCAGCAAAATGCCCCAAATTCGCCCATCACTACCCCTGACTCCAGATAACATTGAATGGGAGAAACAGTAGCTTATCCCCAGTTACATTGTGCTTAAGGGGCAGATTCACTAACTTCGAGTGAAGGATTCGAATGAAAAAAACTTCGAATTTCAAAGTTTTTTTTGGGTACTTCGACCATCGAATTGGTTAAATTCGTTCGAATTTGATCGAAATCGAACGAAATCGAACGATTCGAAGTAAAAATCGTTCGACTATTCGACCATTCGATAGTCAAAGTACTTTCCCTTTAAAAAAAACTTCGACCCCCTACTTCGGCAGATAAAACCTACCGAAGTCAATGTTAGCCTATGGGGAAGGTCCCCATAGGCTTGCTAAGCTTTTTTTGATCGAAGGATATTCATTCGATCGTTTGATTAAAATCCTTCGAATCGTTCGATCGAACGTTTAGCGCTAAATCCTTCGACTTCGATATTCGAAGTCGAAGGATTTCAATTTGAGGGTCGAATTTCGAAGTATTTTTAACTTCGAAATTCGACCCTTAGTGAATCTGCCCCTAAGTGTTTTTTCAAGAAGCCACAGCACTGGGTACAATGGCCTGAGAATGTTGCCTGCACAATTTTACAACCAAACAAATATAGGTGTTACATATTACATTTAAGAAATTTGGGGGTTTATTTACTAAAATCTGAATTTTTCTCATGTTTTAAACAAACTCGACCAAACTCCCATCCACAAATTTATCTTATTTAGTAATAATTTAATTTTAAAAAATTGGATCGAGAAAACACTAAAAGATTAGATCGTCAATTCACATTGACTTTTTCGGATTGTCGTGCAACAAACCAGAATTTATCGAGTTTGCCACCCAAAATACTACATTTTTTTGTGATATTGCCCAAAAAGACAGAATTCTTCAGATTATAGTAAGACAAGATGAGATGGAGTATTTTTGGATTCAGACTTAAAGCAGCTTCGGGGTATAATCAATCTTGAAAAACTATAAGGTTTTTTACCTCAAAAAATTTGAGTTTTTTTAAAAGCCCGACCAGAAAAACTTATCAAACATATCTTCCATAAATATTTGAAACAAAATAATTCACAAGATCTTATAAACTCAAAGGACTGACAGGAACCTGTTGAGATATTTTGTATTATTCACTCCCATAACAAGGTTGCCTTTTAAAGGTCCATTTGTGGAATAAAATATCATTGTACAAAGGTACAATGTCAAGACCAGTTACAACTAGACTCCCAAACCTCAGAGACCAAGAAGCTGACATGTGCTTACAAAATTATATTCTGCCTATTGTACAAAAGTCCCATTTAATGGGGCCTTTAGCAAAGATATCATTCATAGATCACTGACTTTGAAGTCTTAGCTGTTCACTTTTACTGAACTGGGTAGTAGTGATGGGCGAATTTATTAGCCAGGCGTGAATTCGCGGCGAATTTGCGCGATTCGCGCCCAGCGAATAAATTCGCAAAACACCCGCAAAAATTCGCGGTAAAAATTCGCCGGCGTCAAAAAAATTTTTTCCGAAAAACGGACGCCGGCGTAAAAAACGGGCGCCGGCGTCAAAAACGGGCGCCGGCGTCGAAAAAACGGGCGCCGGCGCAGTTTCGCGAATTTTTCGCCGTTTCGCGAATTTCATGCGAAATTCGCGAATTTTTCGGCGAAGCGAAACGGCGCAAATTCGCCCATCACTACTGGGTAGAGTTAGAATTGTATTTAGCTGAAGACTCAGCAGACTTACCTTTTCCACCTCAATGGTTTTAATAGTGACAACTAGTGATGGGCGAATTTATTTGACACTTAGCAAATTTGCAGCGCCAAAAGTTTTTTCAAAGCCGGCGATGATTAACAGACACCCATTGACTTTAATCAAAATCTGCGTTTCGCTAATTTTTCGCCAGTTTCACAAATTTCGCTGGAAATTTGCGAAATTCGTAGCAAATCAAAACAGGACAAATTCTCCTATCTCTAGTGACAATATGAGTCGGTCGGAGAGCTGTAATTTTGAGCTTTTCAGGTTTAAGCTGATACTCCCTTTATTCTCCTGTACATTGTATTTCCAAGCTGCTGTATTAGGGAAGGATTTACTAATTTACGTCTTCTCCCCCTTTATAAGGTAACAATTGAGAATGTTAACCAACACATTTGAACTGCAGACTGATAGTAATGTTTTTTTAATTACCAATTAATTAACCAATTCATTAATAGAAGGTAAGTTAAGTGAAAACATTAATGAAACATAACCGTGGTGTCCTTCTTTCTCCATCTGTTCATGAAGCAAGGCAGGGCTGCTAAGAAAGCAAGACATCCAGTAAAGACACAGAAGGTGAATGAAGCTTTATAGGACCTGAATCTTTTAAGATAAATTCTACTCTATTTTGCAGGCGATTTTGTCTGAAAACAACAGATTACTCTTTGCTTTCACAATTTTTATTGAGATGATAGTGTCACTTTAAAATGCAGCTATGATCTTGTATATCCCAGTAGGCAACAGTATGAATAGTACAACAGAGTGCTGACTCTTGGTATATCTGCAGGAATAAAGACCACTTCCTATATTTAATAAGTTAAGTTGTGGTTACTACGAAACTCAATGATACACATGCACAAGATGCAGCTATAACAAAAATCAAAAATGTACTCACATTCCACATTTAGAAGGGCTTTGCTTCTCTTTGAAAAAATTACAAAATCCATACCGACTTAAGTCATTCAGATGGAAAACCCCCCCAACTATCAAATCCCCTTCCCTAAAATACTTGGTATCACTGCTTCTGCTCAACTGGCACCCAGAGCTGCTAGTGGTTATTCCAGAGCTGCTACTGGTTATTCCAGAGCTGCTAGTGGTTATTCCAGAGCTGCTAGTGGTTATTCCAGAGCTGCTAGTGGTTATTTCAGAAGCTGCAGGAAGTACAGTACCTGGAACATCAGGACCACTAGGAGAACCTTGAGCCTGATAGGAAGTAAAATGCCCAATAAAGCTTTTAACAATGCAAAGAAGAGATTCATTTTGCTGAGCTGATGGTGAGACCTCATAATGCAACAAAGACACAATAGCATTGGCTAACTTATATATAATTTCATCAATGCAGCTAACAATCACCTCCATGTTTATTTTTATCATTGTTCCTCTGAGAAGCAATCATTCTTTTTCTTTTTCTTCTTTTTTGGTTCTTCCCACTATAGAGATAGTTATAGTATTTGTGGATATTGACAGTGCAAAGAATAATAGATGCAATCACTTTATCACTTAAAGCAGATGCAATAATTGGTTTATTAAAAGGAAATAGTATTAATAAATATTAATATTAAAGGTCACAACAGGGGGCGTGGCCAGCATGCGCTTGTGGTAAGAAATGCCTTTTGTCGCTCCTGCAAATATCCTGAACATATCCTGCTTTAAAGTGCACTTACAGATGCAGCCACTTTGGTTTGTCTGTTTGACACAGAATAACTAAACACAGATATCCCATTTATCTCATTTAACACAGAAAACTGTGTCACAACATCCCACCTAATTAAAGCATTCACCATTGTGAACAATGGAGCTTTGGTATGCTAATGAAAAGGTTAAATGCATTAAATGAGTTAAGATGACTTAAGATAACACAGTTTCTTCAATTACCCCTGAGTCATGACGCATTTAACTCACAAATCCAAGTGGCTTCATCTGTATGTGTACGTAACTGGAAGAATTGGCAGTGCCAAACATTGGTGAAACCATCCTGACATTATGGGGAAACATTCCGCTGCAAAGACCCTAAAGATGGCGAAATAACTGATCAGAAGATGAAGGATGCAATCAGCTCATTCACTAATGGTAAGGCCCCGGGCACAGATGGGATCCCCATGGAGTTTCATAAACAATATAAAGATACAATGATGACCCGGTTGAAATCCTGTTATGAACAGGCATTATCCACTGGGACCCTGCTCCCCTCTTTGACAGAGGCCCACATTGCACTAATTCCTAAGAAAGGGAAGGACCTAACACTGTGGGAATCCTACTGTCCCATTTCCCTGTTAAACTGGGATATCAAAATATTAGCCAAAGTGCTGGCGGTACAATTGAACTCAATTATTCTTAAGCTGATTCATAGAGACCAAACAGGGTTTATGTCGGGGAGGGCAACCACCGCGAATATCAGGAGACTCTTTGTGAATTTACATTTACCCCATACTCTGGCAAGAGGGTTATCCTCTCAATGGATGCCACCAAAGCATTTGATACAGTTGAATTGTGATTTCTGTGGGAAACCCTGGCAGGGTTCAGTTTTGGGGACAAATTTATAAGTTGGGTGCAACTGCTGTATTCCTGCCCACTGGCAAATATATGTCTAAATGATTTCTGAACCCTTCCCACTACACAGTGGTACCAGGCAGGGCTGCTCTCTGTCCCCTTTATTATTTGCACTGGCCATAGAGGTACTAGCCATAATAGTCAGGGTTCATGAAAGCATAGTGGGTTGTAAAATGATCTTCCTGCCGCAACTACTTTATATATTTGCAAACTCCCCAGTCTACATACCATAAAAGGTCTTTACCCAACTAGACTCAGACACCAAGACATTTGTGTGGGCTGGGAAATGCAGTAGACTTGCATATTCAGTCCAGCAGCTTCCAGGTTTGCAGGGTGGGATGGCCCTACCAGACTGGAGATCCTACTACCTAGAATCTCAATTGCAGCATCTGCTGCCATGGACTAAACAAGACAAAACAGATTCCTCCTACTCTATACTTAGCACATGTTGGGTTAACAAAGCAGTGCCACCACTGATATTCTTATTCAAACTCAGTTTCGAGTGTGGGAGATTGCATTAACATTAACTTACCCAGTTTCAGGGGATCTCCCCAAACACTCCAATGTGGGAGAATGAAAGGACCCCTCACTTTAAAAACATAGACCTGCAGAACTTCTGACATTCCCCACAGGGAATACAAATAAGTGAATATCTATATCTATAGATCTATATGTTGATGGTGTATTTAAAACCTTTGAACAAGTTAAAAATTACTTTGATGTGATGGCCAAAGCCTGGCTGCAATAATATCAACTTAAACAGGCTGCCAAAGCTCAATGGTCAATATCCCTGGTCTTACTATACAAGTCCTCAGTGGAAAACATGCTAGAATACTTAACTAGCTTCTACAGAAACCAACCTCTGGCTTTACTCTACTCTATTAAAAAATAAAAAGCAAACAGTAGGACATTTTAGAGGTAGATGGGAAATCAGTATACCGGATTCAGAAGATGAGGAATGGAAGGAGACACTGGAGGCCCCAAATCTGGTATCCTTTAATGTAAGAAGCAGATTCTCCCAAACCCTTATTTTACACCAACCATACATTACATTGGCTAGCATGCACAAAGCAAACATAAGGCCAAATAACTGCTGCCCCAAATGTCAACTGCCCAGTGCAGATTTTTTCCACTTGGCATGGAGCTGCTCTGCAATTGCCCCATTCTGGACAGAGGTTTGTGAGATACTTACCGAAATCACTAAGATACAAATTCCAGTGTCCCCAAGACCTGCCTAATGGGTATTACTGCGCATCTTGCCAAATCACATTATATGTTGACATCTTTGAGGGAATTGCTTTTCCTAGCACGAAAATGTATAGCACTTAAGTGGCTTTCAGGAGACCCTCCTACTGTGCAAAAAAAAAAAAAAACACGTATGCAGGAACACATGACACTGGCCCAATTAGTGTTTATACATAGAAACTCACCAAATAAGTTTGATTTGGTGTGGCAAGGATGGCCGGATGCTATAAAGTCAGAAGATGTCCTTCTCTGAGAAACCACAATGTATAACCTATTGTGCACCGACTTCTATGTGTAATGCTGTTAAAACTGCATTGTAGACAAAAAGACACTGCAAACTGTATCTCCATGTAATGGTTGGCACCCAGAATCTAGAACCAATGCCAAGCACCCTGGTCTCGGCTCGTGCTTCTGCCTGTAGCAGCTGCCTTTGGCCTCAGGAGGAGCCCTAAGATACTCAGATGCCTCCAGGTCTTAAAATGAGAGGTGCATGGTGAAAGGTTCTAAACAAGCAAAGGGGCACAACTGTAAGCAAAGTCTTGTGGGCAGAAGGTTGAGGTACAAGGTGTAAGACAGAATCATAGGACAGGACAGGCCGGGTCGAGGCAGGCAGAGAATAAGCGAAGTCAGGCAGGCAAGGGTCAAACCAGGAGATCAATCAGAAGGGATTTAGCAGAAGAGGTAGTTGGTATACAGGCAAGGGTCAGGATCCAGAGGTCAGAATAGTCAAAAGCCAGGCAGGGTCACAACAGAAATCAAACAGGTTCAAAACAGAATAGCTGAAAGCTCAGAAGCACCAGGAACAAACTCCTATCACGGGCAAGGTCCTGTGGCTTTAATAAGCCTTTAATACTTTTCAAATTTGGCGCGCCTGCGCCTTTAAATAGCAAGGTGGCGCGCAAGCGCGCCCTTAGGGATCCAGGATGGCGTCCAAAATGGAGCGGCGTGGTGGGGGCGCTGCACCACTGGACCACCAGGGTAATTTGATTTTACTACACTCCACCAACCATTGCTTTAATGTTTCTTCATGGTTTTATATTTTTACAATGTTTTAACCTTTTTATGTTTTGCTATTTGGTTGTAAAAAAAACAATAAAAAAAGATTATAACACAAAAAATAAAGGTCACATGGTCTTCAAATCATTTGGACCATTAACTTCACTAGTAACCCTGGATTCAAGGGCTGGAGGCCATGTTTATCCACCTGGTGGGCCAGAGTCTTTGTTTGTTGTACATGTATTTAAGACATTTTTGCATCTGGGAATATTTGCAGAAGCTACATGTCTGATTTAAACAGAAATATGTAATGTCTAGGGCGGTTATAAATCAGAAAGTAAAGAACAGCAAAAGATGTATTGCTTCTTTTATTTACATCATGTTTTGTAGTTTCATTGTGTTGCCATATCCACCAATACTGAAAGGTTATAATACATTTTCAGAGACTTCCCTGTTAATAAACATAGTTTGGTAAATAGTGAGTTCAGACCATTGATCCAGATACAGTAGTTTTAAAGTGAGATCCCCACTGCTAATAGTGATACCCCTTAGCCAATGATTAGCCATTTTATCACATATCTACCACCTGTGGCAACAGCAGCTTTAAGAGAAGAAACGTGAGGTGGCAACACGTGATTGGTTTTAACGTTTGGGGAGGGATTTCCTGGGGTATAAATTTTGTGACCAAATGTAACAACAGTAATGCCTATGAATAAGTGTCTGTGGGTGCGAAACGCGTAAGGCGGAGTATCAATTGGTCTGTATGCCTACTTCTTAATATTTATGATAAATAAAAAGTGATTTTTTTAACTTTGAGAATTGACTGGGAATATATTGTTGAATTTTTAAAGTTCAGGCTGGGTCAGGATTCAGAGTTCAGAGTAGTTACAATACAGGCAGGGTCAAACACAGATAATCAAGATAATCAGAATAACAGGATCAGACGCACTAGGTTTAGAAACCACTAGAAACAGAGTTCTATCACGGGCACTGACTGGGGGTCAGAATGGGCCTTAAATACTGTCAGAATTCGTGCCAAATGTGCTTCAATGTGCGCTGTACCTTTAAAAGGCGTGCAGGCGCCCTAGGAAACAAGATGTCGCCTAAGAACCATGCGGCGGGCGACCCCGCCGCACAGGTAACTTTGTTACAACCATTCACTAATTCACATTAATGTAATTAATTACATTAGAGAAATATAGAAATATAGATTATTACAGACTCATTACAATTAACCCACTGCAAATAATTTTATTACAGTCATTATCTTGCAATAAATTGTCTTTATTCTACAACTTTGTCATTATTAAATTAATTGAACATGAATGTTCATACTCTTCAACAAAGTGCTACTGGACATCAGTCACAATGAAAAAAGATGATGCTACATGTTCCTCAGCAAAATATATAATTTTCCAAGATAAATACAAAACCATTGAAAATCATAGTATTGCACAGAATAAAAGAAGAACAAAGAACAAATGTTAAAATCATATCCCAGCCACTAGGGATCTACTTTTTTGTTCCCTTTTGATCCCTTTTTTGTTCATATCAGGCCGAAAAAAAATTATATAGCACTTGGGAATTAATATACAGCCTAATATTCCAGAACTAGAGGATAAGATGGTAAATAACTCAACAGCCACCATTCTACTCCCCTTACTGCTCAGGTATGCAGGGACAAATGTCACCCACACACTACAGAACACCAACATACTGAAAGTGATGTTTTTAGCCTCATTAAATCTGTCAGGGAAATCCTTGGCTAGAAATGCAGCAATGAAACTTAGTAGGGCCAAGGTTCCCATACTGTATATCCAATTATACAGAAGAAGAAAAAGTCAGATCCTTCATTACACTGGAGAATAATATTGTCTGGATCAGAAAGTGTATCAGCCTCTGGAAATGGAGGATTGGAGGCCAACCATACAGCAGAAATCACAATTCCACCCAAACAACATACAATGACTAATATGATGGACAGTTGGGTTCCTACATACTTCTTCAGCTTGCTCCCAGGCTTTGTGGCATTGAAGGCAATAATAACTGTGAGAGTTTAAGCAAACACAGAATAAACAGAAGTACTAAATATAACTCCAAACATTACTTGTCGAATGAAACAAAATATTTTGCTTGGACGCCCAATGAATAATAAAGTGCAGAGGAAACACAATATAAGAGAGATGAGGAGGAGACAGCTGAGATTTCGGTTGTTGGCTTTCACTATAGGAGTCTCACAGTACTTTATAAATACCCCCACAATTACTGCACATGTGGACGACAATATTACAGACATTATGGATAAAGTAGCACTTTAGTGTGTTTTCATAGGCAATAATTTGTTTTCTTTTGGGTGCAGCCATTTTTCTCATTATTAGACTTTTCATATTCAGGGCACTTCATACAATCCTGTGCATCTAAAATCAGCAGGAAAAAAGTAAAATTATGATGTTTGAGTGAACTGATATGTACTGTAGCTGTCACCTTTCTTAAATTTCAATTTTGGTTGTATAACTAATAATTCTGTAAAATCAGAAAGTTAAAATATACATAACTTCAATAGAAAGAGAGATAGACTGAATAGCATAGTGCAAAGTGCAAAAAATGGGTACATTACCATCCTTCACTTTAAGAAAGTGTCAAAAGTCTTATTTCTGTGTACAGTATATTAGACTCAATAGGAGATAAACAGTTAGTTACATGCAGTTGTAATAAGAGTTGGGGAGCAACACAAGCATGGAAAATTTTCCTGGGGTGCCAAATAAGAGCTGTGATTGAATATTTGGTAGACCCTGTGTGATCATGCAATCTAAAGTATGCTCTGTTTGCCAATTCTCCTGGTTTTATTCAACCAAAATTAGTTTCCAAGCCAGGAATTCAAAAATAAGCACCTGATTTGAGGCCACTGAGAGAAACAGCCAAGAGGTTGGTGAGCAACATGTTACTCATGAGCTACCTTTTGGGGATCACTGGTCTAACAGAAGAAGTGCATATTATCAATGATGGGTATTGATTTTGTCTCCTACTTGTCTCCATAAATGGTTCACATACATTTTAAATATGGTGGTACCTGTGTTTTTTAGCTCTGAATTCATGAGGATGGTCAGGGAGGAGCACCCTATCCATTCCCTAACTTTTGCAATAGTTAAGTTTGGGAGTACCAGCAGACAAAGGCAGAAAAGTCCTGTACTTATTGCCTACACAGTGATTAGCATTTTCAGCCAGATGTAGATTGAACACTAAAAGCAATCAGTTGCTTATTTGCCAAGTGTTGATAAATAACCCCCTGTACCATACAGTGTGCTGATCACAGCTACACCCTGGACATAAGTTCTCTCTGAATGAGTAATAAAGGATGCGCTTATGTATCCTTCTTGTATTGGTGTTGGTGGTCTCTGTAAATGACCCCCTATAGTTTCTTTCCATTTCAAAGCCCTTAAACTGATTTTTTTATATCCTAATAGTCACATGCCCATAACATTTTAACTGCACTTTCCTTATGTCATACCATTCATTATCTCTGATGATATTAATTGTTAAACAGCATGGAAAGACAAATTGTAGAGGTACAGAGATTCCCCATTCTGGCTGCCCATGGCGTGATTTAAATGATTCCATGGATAGATACACTGTAAGAACAGAAGAGAAAAGGGATACACAGTTTTGCCTACCTTTTGTGTTAGATATTTCACCTTCAACCCATCGTATACAATTATAACAACAGGGAGTTTTCCCTTCTATTTTAGATTTTCTTGTATCCTGATGTACAGGGTTTATTACACTGAGATTCAGGGAGCTGAGGGACAAAATACAGACATAACTGTAACTTCTTTCAGTGAGGATGAGAACAATTATTTAGTAAGTACTGTATTGAGTATATACTATGGCTAGCATTGTGTATTTCTGGCATTTAATTCATCTCCCTAAGGGAGTTATTTACTAAACACCAAATGCAAACATTTGTGATTTTTTTTTTAGAAAATCAGACTTTTAAAAAATCACACATTTTTTGGAATTTATTAAACCCTAAGGATGGAAAAGTCTGAATCTGAAAAATCCAGCATCTCAGACCTGTCAAAGTCTTCTAATCTAATCTTCTTCTAATCTTCTAATCCTCTGAATATTTGTGGGCTATTCTTCTTCCTCAGTTCATGTAGTGTATTAGCATATGGTTAGTGATGGGTGAATTTATACGCCAGGCAGGAATTTGCAGCGAATTCCCGCGATTCACAGCCGGCGAATAATTTCACGAAACCGCTGTGAAAATTCGCCTGTGTAAAAAAAAATGGAGTCTGGTGTCCGTTTTTTTTCGCCGTTTTGCTAATTTCGCGGGAAATTCGCTCATTTTTCGGCAAAGCAAAATGCCCCTAATTCACCCAATCACTAGATATGGTCAGTGTATACATTTTAAACAAGAACCTAGATTGTAGGGTAGTTGATGTATACATTTTTTGCTTTAAACCCTACTTTGTGGTTTATTATTAGGAACCCCCTTACCCAAAGTCAAAAATACATGAATAAATTGTTGCAGTTATTGCTCCTTTATATAGTGGTGACAAACTGGGTGATATTAAATAGTCAATTACATATTATTTGGGTTTATATATGTAATAAGCATGGAATAAGCATCATGGAATGTACTGTACCTTTGTAAAGTAAGGAGCAAATAGATCAGCACTGTCATCAATGTAAAACTGATTTCCAAGAGGCCTGGATGTATCAAAGCTTCCAACCTTTATTATTCTACCATTCCCTTTTTCTGAGAAAAAGCATTTCAGAATTTCATAATGGACCGGAGATCCTCCATTCTCTTTAAAGTAGATCTTGTCCCCAGAAGTCATCTCAAAAACCTCATTCTGCATCATAGCGTTTAACTAAAAATAAAGACATTTATTAAAAAGGTGCCTTCTGACATAATTCTGGGTGGAAATTGGAGTGTAAAAAAATTTGTAAAAACCTAACTGTTTAGGTTAATTCAAGAATGTGTACAGGCCCACTCCAATTCATATATGTGTAGCGCTATAGTAAACTGCTTTTGTAGTTAGCAGTTTAGCTACTTTCCTTTGTGGGCTGATACCACGGATAAGCTCTCTTTCTCAGGGGTAAGCCCTCGCAACACGGTGGAGGCAGGGTGTAGTGTAACTGTAACTAGGTGCAATAGCACAATGAAGGGCGCCAGTAGTTCTTTAACGGTTGAACATAGAACTGTATTTATTGAACAATAGCACATAGATCATCAAGCACATTGATCCACAATGGAGCATAGAACATACACAGCAGCATAAAGGAAACATATACTCACAGCACGTATAGGCTGAATCCCCACAGGCTAGGAAATACACAGCAGAGAGTGAGTTGGCAGCATGTGAGGAGTATTGCCCAGTTTTCAGGATATCTTCCAGTGGCAGACTAGGGGAATTCCTATCATCCCTATCTCAAAACTTTAGTCCTTACTCCGGGTCAGTAATACCCTGGGATCTTAATCCCTCTAATCTCCTCGGCGGAGCCTTGAGCTGCTCAACTAAATAACCTCTCTATCACTCCTAGAGTGATCTATAATTGAGTGTAGCTGTCTAATTACTAGGGCCAAGGCACCTAGGGTCAGCACTACCTTCCCCTTCCAGCCTGCTTGGTTGGGCTAAAGCAATGGACCCAGAGCACATGGTTCCTAAACCTTTTCTACTCTGGCACAGTGCCATCTGGTGTACACTGTATGAACTACAGGGGTTACATAAGCACAAGGTCCCCATAAGGACCTTTTAGGCATCCATATTACTAGGGATGTGCCTGTCTGTAATGTGTAAGGGTGTCTAAGATTTTCACATCCCTACATATGTAATACTATATATAATTGTAATGACTTGTTCCATTCTATTTTGTATTGTCTTTTTGGTGCAAACAAAGGCATTTATGAATTTAAAACGGGGGTTCTGAGAGTTTTTCTATGTGTGTGTGTATTGGTAATGGCATATACCTTTATTGTTACCTCTTTTCTGGCTCTGGGTCTGGGTGCTAATAAAATATCCTGCATAAGACATAGACATCAGGAGATACAGATGTTACATTTTTTTCCATTTCTACAATTTTTACCCCATCATTTACTACATTCATTGTAGATTTTTAGCCAACCATCACCCTCTTTGCAACATAAACTCAATAAATAGGCCTTGGACTAATCTGCTAATCTGCTCCACCAGGAACAATCATGAGTAGCTTCAATCTCCCCAATGCCCCATTTGCCCCATTCCGCTTAAGAAATATCAAAACCCATAGAATTTAATGATTAAAACAACAGACAAAAAGTATGAGCATCAGCACAAGCTGTTTTCATTGAGCTCATGTTGAATAAGATGGTATAATGACCCTTTAAACCTAATTTAGAATATTAGTTCAACTGTATTTCACCTATGATTTGTTTTTAACCACTGGGATCTTTGTTACTGACTGATTAAGCCCCCTATATTTTTTTTTGATCCAACATTTTACCAGCTGATCCTTCTGTGCTATGGACTGATGCCACCATGTTACTGACTAAAGTCTTGACTTGTCCTGACTGACGTAAAGGTAAATAATAGAAAGGACTGCTGTTAGGTGCTACATTGACTACTACTCTTGTGTTAATGATAGAACCCCTATGTTACTGATAGATTCCCCTGATTTAAGAACCATTTGTGCTCACGCACTCAAATATTGGTCATTATTAGTGAGGCCTTGCATTTCAATGTAAGTGGAACATGTATCCTGCTAGTTAGCCGAATGTTCAACATATCTTCCTACCTGCCATTGCTTGAAATTATGTTTTGGACTCTCTTTTCTTTCGCAAAAGCCAACAATCATTTCTCACTACTAATACTGCTTGATCTCTCAGCCGCATTTGACAATGTAGATCACCCTCTCCTCCTCCAGTCCCTCCAGTCGCTTGGCCTTCGTGACACAGCCCTGTCCTGGTTCTCTTCTTACATCACCAATCGTTCCTTCAGTGTCTCCTACAATGGAGTATCATCTTCTCCCCTAACTCTTTCTGTTGGAGTTCCTCAAGGCTCTGTCCTAGGACCATTACTATTCTCCCTCTACACTTCCTGCCTTGGCAAATTAATAAATTCGTACGGTTTCCACTACCACCTCTATGCTGACGATACTCAGATCTATCTCTCATCTCCTGATCTCAACCCAGAACTCCTAACTCGCGTCTCCTCCTGCCTGTCCGCTATCTCTACCTGGATGTCGCAACGCTACCTTAAATTAAACCTCTCCAAAACTGAAATGGTTCTCTTTCCTCCAAATAACACCAGTAGCATCCCCGAAGTATCCATCATAGTTAACAATTCCACTATCACCCCCTCTCCCCAGGCCCGGTGCCTTGGGGTTATCCTAGATTCTGCCCTGTCATTCACTCCTCATATCCAGTCACTTATCAAATCATGTCACTTCCACCTAAAGAACATATCCAAAATACGATAATTTATCACCCAAGACGCTGCCAAAATTCTTATTCACTCTCTCATCATATCGCGTCTAGACTACTGTAACTCGCTTTTAATTGACCTCCCCCTCCAGAGACTGTCACCTCTCCAGTCCATAATGAACACTGCTGCGAGGCTCATACACCTCAGCAACCGCTCCTCCTCTGCCTCGCCATTCTGTCAATCCCTGCACTGGCTTCCGTTACCTTTCAGAATCAAATTCAAATTAATGACGCTGACTTTCAAAGCACTTCACAACTCTGCTCCACCCTACATCTCTGAACTCATCTCTATATACTCACCCACTCGCTTACTACGCTCCTCTACTGACCTCCTACTCAACTCTTCTCTCATTACCTCCTCACATGCTCGCATTCAAGACTTTGCAAGGGCTGCACCCCTCCTCTGGAACGCTCTCCCACGGTCTGTCCGACTTTCTCCCAACCTTTCTACTTTCAAAAAATCTCTGAAAACGCACTTCTTTCGAGAAGCCTACCCTCACTCCGCTTAACTACCAAACGCAACACCACATACAATACCACATTTCTCACCCACTTACTTCGATCTTGCCCACTCCCACACCTTGTGTATTACTCCCTTCCCTTTAGACTGTATGCCTATGCATAGGGCCTTCCTCACCTTTTTGTACCTGTATTGATTGTGATGTTTGTTACTCCATATATTCTATATATGTAATTCGTGTGATGTAGTTGTATAATCACATTTACTTTACAGTGCTACGCAATATGTTGGCGCTATATAAATACATGTTAATAATAATAATAATAATAATAAGCTGACATTTTTTGCTTGATGAACATTTTATGGAGAGCAAGAGCCATTGTGTATACTGCAGTGTAAACTCCATAAGATATTTGGAAATTCATTGTATCATTTAATGCTGAATAAGCCTCATCAAATAATTCAGTCTCTGTGCATTGCGGAAGTGAAGCTCTTGCCTGCTTTGGGATGGTTTGGATTATGTTGGACAATTCACAATCAGACAGTCTCCTTGAGATATTTGGAAATAAAATACCATCTTCATATTGAAATGGTTTTAAATCATATAAAAATTCCCTAAAACCAGGGATCTCTCCTTGTTTAAAGGATATGGCCAACATGCCATTAAATATTATTCTGTTTGAGGGTGATGTCCTATCTATGACCCGCAAGAAGGAAGAAGATGTGATCCATATTTTGTCTGGCATTTCAAAGGTTGAAAAAAAGAACAGAACTGTTTCAATGTACACTATACTGACTAAAATTACAATCACATTAGCTTTAGTTTGAAGTAAGGTTTCTGTAACCTCAGGAGAATATATTGAAGAAACTGTCCCAAAATCAAACCTAAGGATGAAGGCCAAACAGCCTCCATCTTTGTTTATTTCACTTTTCAGATTTTGACTTGCAGTATGACCAGTCTCACCCACAGATACAATGAGTCCAACCCATTTCCAGCCAAAGTGCCATATTAGCTGTGCAATCCCATAGAGTTCAGATAATTCATCAGGGAGAGTTCTGTAGAATGAAGGAAATTGTCGTCTATCATTGAATTTGGCATCCCTGGAGCCATAACTGATCTGCAGAAAAATTAAAACTTTTTGAGGTATTTTATACAACAGACCATTAAAATGTCAGAAAAAGTGATGTTCATGGATTGAGTTGCATAATAATCAAGTTTGTGTTCCCTATTCATAATACACCCATTTTTTTATATTTGATACTACAGTGCAGTTTATCTGTTTTTCTAGAATCCTCTGTTTATAAAATGTTAAAAAAATCTCATGATCACATTTTTCCATTTTTTCCCATGCAAAAACAAAAATTTCACTGCAAACTCTGTATCAGCCAAAAAATGTCCATTGCTAGAACTAACATACCAATGTCCTCTCTAAATTTCCCCAAAAGAATGTATTTATCCGAAAATATGAGATTCTGTCATATCTGATTATGGAACATACTCTTCATACACAAGACTAATTGTTCATCTAATTTGTGTTTGTTTTTTTGGGTCCATCATTGTAAGGGATGCACAAATACCATCGTTTTTGGATTCTTCTGAACCAAATTTGAACCACAATTTGCACATGTGAACTAAAAAAAATAGTTGATTTCAGAAACGTCTTGACTTGGAGAGTTTATATTCTGTGCAGCTAAACATGTTCATTTAGATCTAATCCATTCAGCCACATTTAAATAAGTAAGACTGGGCATTGATTTTGGAGATCAATGGTTTTCCATTTTATCTGATAGGTATTTCTTTTTGTTTGGGGTATTATATTATGATGAAATAGTAAAGAGTCTTTGTTTCAAATGTTGCCACAAATTAGGAAGCGCCTAATGTGATAGTACACAAAGCCCTAAGTGTGCTTTCAATAGAACCAGGGTCCTAAAACCAAACCATGGCCCCTGACCAATACATCTCCTCCAAAAAAATGTACTGTTGACATTTTACTACATTTTAAAACATTAGGGGGCCCAATTACTAACAATCGTAGTTTAATTGTATTTTAAAAAAGCTCTAAAACCACTATAATTTGACCTTTAATAAATGCCATTCTGACAGACAAGGGCTAACTTATTTACTGGTTTCCTCCAGCTGCAGGGGGCTTTTAATAGACTCTGCCCATGTAAACTCATTGTCTGAGAAAACAGGTTCTGTGGGTTACAAGAAGGGTGTTTTTGCAATTTGGCTTAAGGAAGTAATTAAAGGGATCCTGTCATTGGAAATGGATTAGTGGAAGAGTTTATATGCCGAGAACTTCCCACACCAGTCAGTTGAACTGAAGAAGCTGCTCGGATAAGTAGTGAAACGTCTTCATTGATTACTCAGCAAGTCCAGTTGTTTTTAGATTGACCTATACTAGATATATTATTTCTACGCTACTCACTCCCTCACCTCCTCATTCTCCTAGTCTTTTATATATACTTAGAATATTCTTCCATTATTAAGCATTTTCCCCATAAAGAAATAGGAAATAACCATGAAATAGGCCAAATGTTTAGAATCAAAAGGGCCCACTAACACCGGGCCCACCGGGAGTTTTCCTGGTATCCCGATGGGCCAATCACACACACTGATGGCAATTCACATACAAAAATTATACTTTGCATATTGCACTGCGCTTGTAATTGACTTTTTTTAAAATAATAACCTATTAAGCTATGAAAGGCTTTGTTTACCTTTAAATTAACTCTTACTTTGGTATGACTGGGAATATTCTAAGGACTTTTTACTGGTCTTCATTATTTTTTTAATTTCTAATAATAAGCCTCTCTGTTTTACATATTTCCAAACTACAACTGAAATGAGTAGTTGTGTGGCTCATTGACCCCAGCAATTATAAAATAGACTGTAAGGTTTCAGTGTTGTTGTTGTTCTTTGAGACTTTCAGGCTTTTTCCTATTTACCCAAACGTTCAAATTCCTTCCTGGCTTGTATGGGAATGTAGCCCTAGTAACCACTTAACAATGAAAATCCCAAATCTGAAAGTTGCAGGATATATGACATAAACATGAAAACAAGTATATATCTGTAATTTCAAATTGTCTTAGAATACTGCAGTCTCCACCTAAAAGTTAATGTAAAGTTAGACTGAACATATTAATCCATGTAAAGATGTGTAGGGACCCAGAGGGTTAATGGTCCTCTATGGCTTATTACCAAGTTTCTGCATTGAAGGCAATGTATCCAGTTTGGGTTATTAGCATAAGGCATTTCATTGGCCCAGAGGCTGATGATCACTTCCTGTCACTCTTCTGTATAGAGTTCGGCAGAGGGTGGAGCTTCCTTGTAACGATCGCGTTATTAGGAACCTTGCACAGTGATGGGTACACTCAAATGCACAGGGAAACCCTGTGGATTCTGGTGTTCAACAACACCCATTTGGGGCCCCGGGCTTTCTGCTACGGAAACCAACAGGGAAAAGTGTGTAACTAGAAATAAGTCCGTAAACGAGGTACCGGCAAGGATTTAGCGAAAACATCATCGAGATTCAGGCAAAAGGTTCAAGGCAGGCGACAGAAATGGTAGTCGAAGAGTCAGGCAGGAGTCAAAACCAGGAATATAAAGACAGAGTAAACGCATGGGCAGAATCAGTAGACTGAAGCCAGCTTGGGCACTTTCAAAATGGAGAATGGGAATTTTAAATGGATCTTGGTGGCAACCTCAGTGTCCAACGCCAGAGTAGTCACGTGCCGGGAGGAAGGAGAATCCAAGGATCTCACAGCGCGTCTTACATTCCTCTTTTGACTTCCACTTCATGAGAGAGTGGAGGTTGCTGGGAGCCTAGGATTAGGCCCCAGTAAAGGGGAGGCCCCAAGGGTGGTGATGCCCTTGGTGAAGTCAGGGATACAAGGACCCCGTGAACAAGGAGTACTCAGGACAGGGTAGATCTCTGTAACAGCACTTTCTAGGAAAGTTAGACAGACAGAATTATATAACAGTACCAGTCTGTGCTCCAACTAGTATGCATAACAAGGGAGTAGCTCTCCCCTCAGTTAAGACTGACTTGTAGGGGCCCATTCACTAAGCTCGAGTGAAGGAATAGAGGAAAATAGAGGGGAAAAAAATCGATTTTCTAATGTTTTTTTTGGCTACTTCGACCATTGAATTGGCTACTTCGACCTTCAACTACAACCTTCGACTTCGAATTGAACGATTCGAACTAAAAATCGTTCGAATATTCGACCATTCGATAATCGAACTGCTGTCTCTTTAAAAATTTCTTCGACCCCCTAGTTTGCCACCTAAAACCTACAGAGGCCAATGTTAGCCTATGGGGAAGGTCCCCATAGGCTTTCCAAGATTTTTCTGATCGAAGGATAATCCTTAGATCGATGGATTAAAATCCTTTGAATCGTTCGATTGCACAAAATCCTTCGACTTTGATATTCGAAGTCGAAGGATTTTAATTCGGCAGTCGAATATCGAGGGTTAATTAACCCTCAATATTCGACCCTTGATACATCTGCCCCGTAGTGTAGGGATCACACACTAATAGGGATCTAAGAACAACACTCAATAGTAATAACCCATGTCTCACTGAGACACATTCAGTAACAGCAGCCTACCAGAAAGCATTTCTCTCCTAAAGTGTAGAAACGTTTCAGCACAGCACCTTGAGGTTAAAAATGCCTTTGTTCAAATTCACATGAAAGACCTGTTCAGCAACGTTTCAGGCCTATATGCAGCCTTTTATCAAGCTCTCCTAAAGTGTAGGCACAAGTCACATGACTTGGGGCAGCTGGGAAATTGACAATATGTCTAGCCCCATGTCAGATTTCAAAATTGAATATAAAAAAATCTGTTTGCTCTTTTGAGAAATGGATTTCAGTGCAGAATTTTGCTGAAGCAGCACTATTAACTGATGCATTTTGATGTATAGATCTGTGCACTCCTCGCTACACTGGACTCCGTATACCACATTGCTTTGTTTTTCTTTTGGTGTTTGATCCAAAAGAAAAAAAAAAAAAAAAGAAAAGAAAAACAAAGCAATGTGGTATATGGAGTCCAGTGTAGTGAGGAGAGCACCGATCTATACATCGGGGAGACAAAACAACTGCTCTCCAAGCGAATGGCTCAGCACAGGAGGGAGAACTCTACAGGGCAAAACTCAGCTGTCTTTCTACACTTAAAAGACAAGGGACAATCTTTGAAGACAGCAAGGTCCAAATCTTGGATAAAGAAGACCTCTGGTTTGAACAAGGCGTGAAAGAGGCGATTCATGTCAAGGTGGAGAGACCATCTCTGAACAGAGGTGGGGGCCTTCGACACCACCTGTCTGCTACATACAATGCTGTTCTAATATCTGTACCCCGGCGGATTCAGAACACTTCACACATCCATTCATGCAACTCTCACACGTAACACCTGTATCTAGGAGTCACATGGCACATTGGATAATCCTATCACAGTAACTAATCAGAATCTACACCTCTGTGAGTTTCTTCAGATGTCAACTCTTTGAAGAGTTACAATGTGCCATTGTAAATGGATTAGTGGAAGAGTTTATATGCCGAGAACTTCCCACACCAGTCAGTTGAACTGAAGAAGCTGCTTGGATGTGAAACGTCTTCATTGATTACTCAGCAAGTCCAGTTGTTTTTAGATTGACCTATACTAGATATACTATGACCTGGATGAATGAAAATCTTCATAGTCGTAGAAATAATAGTTTGACGAGGTCCACTGTCTAGTGTTTTCTGGTGGGCTCACGTTCTTTGGTTTTCTGGTGGGCCCAAGGTCTAAGGCTTTCTGATGGGCCACTGGCATCGCAGTCCGACACTGATTGCCATGCTTTTTTTTCTGCAGAGTTCCAGGAGCAGGGAGATGCATTCACCTTAGTTGCATTCAATTGTGTAGCACGTTTGCTGATCAGATGCAAATTACATTTTTAGAGTCAGGTTTGTGAAAGTAATGGTTTGTAGCATTAAAAAAGATTTAATGTATGATTATTTTTTAAAAAACAAACTACAACTCAGTGGGGCTCATTTTTAAACCCTGGGCAAATTTGGTCCTGTCAATAACCCATAGCAACCAATCAGATGAATGCTTTCAGTGTTCACCCTGCAGCTGACTGATAAAAGCTAATCACTGATTGGAAACCCTGGAGTTATGACTCTATGCAGGGAGGCTCCAGAATTCCCCAAACTTAAGAGACTTTACACTTGTACACAGGTTGGCTGCCATGGCTGCCGCCAGGCCAGTAATCTACGATGGATGGTCAACCTAGTCTCCCTCATCTCGCCATAGATTTGGGCCATCTACCACCTCATCCCGTTATCCTGGCGGCGATGCTGACACATGACATCAATGAGTCCATGAGTCCCGGCTGCACCGCAAGTCTCTCACCCAGTCGCCGTCCTTCCTCCTGTGGTTGTCCCCAATATCTGCAGTAGGAGTAGCGGCTGAAGACGCAGTGGTGGAAGCAGCATGACCTACAAGAAAAATCAAATATAAATATATATATTGGACATGTGCATAATCCATAACAAACAAAAGATTGTGAAGACATTGGCAAAGCTGATATTCCAAGTTAGTTTGAGGGTGAGAGTTTACATGTTTGGGGGGGGGTGCATGAGAGTGGACATTTTATACCAGTCTGTAGCTTTGAAAATATTGGTTCTTTTTTAGATAAAGCAACTGTTGATTGTTTTAAAGGACATGTTAACCCTCTTCACAAAAATGTAATCAGTGAACAGCCTCTTTGAAATCTTTAGATACCTGCCACTCTGGTTGTTAAAAGGTTAACGGTAAGGCTGCAGCATCCCCTTAATCACTTAGAATTCCTACTCCTCCTTTAACCCACTCTGCCCCCTCCTTCCCCTTTGGCTGTTGGCTCATGAGCATGCTCAGTTTTACTCAGCTCAGATTACTAAACACACCCTATAGCCTAACAGCCAATGAAAAGATAGCATTGCTGGTTCCCATAGAAACTCTGCTCTAGCTAGACAGCAATCCAGTAAAGAAATGCGCAAGGAAATTCTCAAGTGCAAAACAGGAGCAAGATTTAGGCAAATGAGTGAAATGTGGAAAAAAAGGAGTAAGAGAATATATGCCAAGTTTACTTACTTCTCCAGTCTGTGTCACAGTATTTTCCTTCCAACCCTTCACAGACCTCTTTGCCCATTGTGTCCAGAAGTCGGCGCTCATAAGGTTTCAGCCTGAGTGGAGGGACACGCCCTGTGCCAGTCTTCTAGGCTTTAGCTCTCCTGGCAGCTAACTTTGCCCTTATCCATTACTGAATCACTTGTACACAGTGTTCTATCTCTGTGAACAGCACCTACAGTGTTGACTTTGTTCATTACCTGGGCAAAGGTAATGTCCAGATTTGTTGGCGCCTGGCAGCATTGATGAGATGGGACTGACTCATAAACAGCACATCCCATCACATTAGTACTTCATCCACCAGTGCTCTATCTCGTCACTGGAAAATCGCCTCTCCAGTTTGGTGCTGGGGCCCACTGTCTCCCCTCCTGTGAGGCAGTGGGTGCTGCCTCCTCCTCCTCACTGCTGTGCAGCCGCTGTATCCTCCTGGGGGAGCCTCTAAGTGCCCTGGGTCAGTTGTGGGACATGCTGCATGCCCTGGATGGTCAGTGGGACATGCAGTGTGGACTGAGGGACACCCTGCATGGGCTGGGGGATACCCTCCCTGTCCTACTCTCCTCCCCCTCCATACAGGACCCCCCTGCCCTACTCTCCTCCCCCTATGGGACCCTCCCTTACCTACTCTCCCCCCCCACGGAACCCCCCCTGCCCTACTCTCCTCCCCCCATGGGAGCCCCCCTGCCCTACTCTCCTCCTTTTCCTCCCCCAGAACCCCTCCCAGTGACTCCCAAGCCATGTCCCCCACTCTCCCCCTCCTGCAGAGACTAAGATCCCACATAGTGTGGTATCCAGTCACCCTTGGCACCTCCTCAGGGCTGGAGAGACATTCTCCCTCCTCATTCTTCCTTCGCCCTAACATTTTGAGAGAAAAATCAACCTGCTTTTTCAGAACACTCCTCTTCCTCGTTTGTCCAAGTAACAAGTGCACAATCAGTGAGAAAATGCACTAAAATGGCCACTGTAGGACTTCCTGTGTCAAAAAAATTACAGAAAGGAAGTGGAGTTTTAAAAAACTTTAATTGATCAATTCAGATTTAAGTGGGGCAACTGCAAACTCGACCATATTCAAATGCACATCACTTGATGTGATGGGTGAATTTGTCCTGTTCCGGTTCGGCCTGAAATTCGCAAAACTGGATTTTTTACTCCGGCGACAATTTCGATGACACATTAAAGTCAATGGGCGTCCGTTTAATTGTCGTCGGCGACAGAACTGAATATTTGCGGCAGATTCGCAAATTTATTTGCCTGCAGCAAAACGGGCAAATTTGCGCCTGGAAAATAAATTCGCCCATCACTATGTTTGTCCTCATATCATATTCTCTGTTTAGGGTTTAAATATTTGTAACAGTTTGTTCTAAATTTGTGCCTGTGTCGAAGGATTTACCGCAATCAGTTTGATCGAATGAAAAATCTAAGGATTCAAAGAATTTTCATCTATCGATCAAACGATTTTTCTACGACCAAAAAAAGCTTAGAAAGTCTTTCATTGCACCTCGGTAGGTTATGCTTGCCGAAATAGGGGGTCAAAGTTTTTTTTAAAGAGACAGTACTTCGACTATCGAATGGTTGATTAGTCGAACGATTTTAGTTTGAATCGTTCGATTCGAAGTCGTAGTCAAAGGTCGAAGTAGCCAATTCGATGGTCGAAGTAGCCAAAAAAAACATTCAAAATTCCAAGTTTTTTTTATTCTATTCCTTCACTCTAACTAGTAAATGTGCCCCATAATGTTTAGATTAATTTGCAGAGAATCAGTCAGGGTCCCATAAAAGTCACCTGGAGCTAATCCTATTGGATTTTTTTTAGCCATTCACATTCATAGAGGTTGTTGGATTTTTTTTTCTGGATTTCTAGTAATCATCCAAAAAACTTAAAATTTTAGAGGTTTTAGAGATATTGGAATTTTTCATTCATACTTTTTATATTCAGATCTTTTAAAAACGTTCATGGAATCTGTGATTTTAGAGAAATAAGGGGGAATGATAAAGGGCTTGAGCCTAAAACATGTTAAAAAAAAGCACTCTTATAGCAGCAAGTCCTGCTTCAGTGGCTTTCTCTTGGTAACCAATACTACAAATGTATCTTTTATGGAATTTTTGATTTTAGAGAAATAAAGGGAAATGTAATTAAAAATCGAAAGAGATGTTTAAAATGGTGTTTTTGCAAATGTTTATCGCGCCTCGTAATGTAAAATCATTCGCTGGTGCATATTACATCACTAAGCAATGGTTAGCATTAACACCTGCTCTGGAGTTTTGTTTAAATATTTTTTCACAAAATACGCTTTGCGATTGTGAAATTTTATTACATGTTCACAAACGCCATTTGGTCGTAAACTTTGCGAGGAAGTTGTTGAGGTCTGTATTTGGTCAAAAGGACACAAACATGGTCACTAACTAAAATGATTTTTGCACTAACACAACATATTACATTCCCCCCAATAGAGTCTAATCGTGGTTTCAAAAACCTTTAATACCACTAAACTTCAACCTTATTAATAAATGGTCTTCCAAGCATCTGCTTACATTAACCCTCTCCATGCAAAAATCTCTCATCTTCATAATACATTTTTGTTGAATTTGTATTAAGCTTACTTTTTTTAGGTTTGTTTTGTAAAATAAAGGAAGGTAATAAAAAGAAAAATTATATAAAAATGCCTCAGGTTCCTTAAGAAAAAAAAACAGAAAGGTTATTTTGCAAATTGTCATTGATGCGAAACATATCACATTCACCCATCACTAATGAGCAGATTTATCAAAGGTCGAATTTGAATTGATGTGAATTTTTTTTACTCTAATAAATTCAAAAATACTCACAAATTAAATGGAAAGTTACTTAATTAAAAATTTGAATGTCTAAAATTCTATTGAATAGTCCCGACACAATAATTCTATTCGAATTCGAATTGAGTTTTCCCTCAAAAAAAAAAAATTGAAAGTCAGGAAGGCAATTAACATATTCAAATGGTTCAACGGACCTCTGCCATTGACTTGTAAATGTACTCGGCAGGTTTTAGGTGGTGAATATATAAATTGCAACTGTTTCCAGTTGTGATGAATCTCACATTCAAATTTCAAATTGGTGGATTAAAATTTAAATGTGTGAATTTTGACACCAAAAAGAAATGTAAACTTCTAATTTGAATTTACAATTCCATCCTTAATAAATCTGTCCCTGAGGGTAGACTCTCAGGCAGTGGATTTCCCACTGTCTTTTCCAGGGGATCAAAGATATCAAAGATGTCACCTAGATCTCTTGCCTTAGGGTAATCCATTCCTTTGTGTACTAGAGTTCAACGGCTTTTGGCTCTCTTGATGAAACTTCATCTGAAATTCTGGTTATGCTTTTCCCTTCAAGGACAATGAAGAGAAAGACCTTCTCTCCAACTTGCTCCTGGCTTTGGCCAAACTAGCCATTTATAAGTCCAAGAAGCAGTGTTCTCTAGCTGCGGAGATCTTGTTCATGGTGCTGGTGCATTCCTGCATATGAGTGAAGAACACCCAAGCAGTGTTAACTGGTTGGTGGAATGAATTTGCTGACCATAGATGGGGTACTTTGCTCAGTATCCCCATAATTGGTTTTTGTTCACACAACCCTCACACTCTGTATTTAAGTACATTTATTTAAGTATTAATTTATTCAGTAAGGGGGTTATTTATTAAAACTCATAATTTCAATCAATAAAACTCGACAAAACTCCCATCCATGATTTTATCAATAGAATAACTTGATAAATTTGGATCATGAAAAAACTAAAAAAAAATCAAGAATAAATTTGAATTGTGTGACTATTTCGGATTGTCATGCACAGACCCAAATTTACCGAGTTTGATGCCCAAAATGCCAGATTTTTTGGATTATCAGAAAAAGACCAGTGTAGACCACAATATCTTCAAATTGGGATAGTGACAGCTGCCATTGACTTATACATGAACTTGGCAGGTCTGAGATGGAGCATTTTCAGATTTGTTTGTGAAAGTTCTCATTCATCCAGGTCATGGTATATATCTATAGAAGTAAGTCAAATCAACTGGACAGCAAGTCCAGTTGATTTAACTTACTTCTATAGATATTTTCAGATTTGGACTTTTAGAAGCCTCGGGGTATATTAAATCTCAAAAAAATTTACTTTTTTTACATGAACCAGAGAAACCAGCTAAATTGGAGCTTTAGCAATTAACCACCTAAATCATTTCCATTTTAAAGGTGGTGTGATTGGTTGACTTTGTTGAGCAATTACTCAACTGCAATTATTATAACATATCATCTACTGAAAAATCCACACATGTACTGCATTCTGAGGTATAAAACCAAAAGGAGTAAGTTCACCCCAGAAATATATTTTTGGAAAGTCCACTTTCCCTTGAATGCAAAATGGGTAAATATGGCTTAAACTAATGGTTTATATTTCTTCTACAACAAATACTTACTGTGTTATAGGAGTTGTATGTAATAGCATTCCTAAAGTTAGTGGTTTTGATAAATAATCTGAAAATTACTTGCAATCTTCTCAACAATCATATCTCCCACATATCATCAGGTACCAACATAAACCAATACCACAAGAATGAAAGCTAGGGGTCTATTGAACAGTTTGATGCCCAGTATGCATATGTTTACTAAAATATGTGGTGTTTATGGCCTTCATAATGATAATAGTGCATATGGCTGCTGCAATATAAGCACCTAGTATGTATATTTTGTGCCATAAGACACTGTAAAACCATAAAAACTACACATTCTGTAAAATCCAAAATTGTCTTTCTACTGCAAACTCCGACACTGCCAATCTACACTAAGGGGCAGATTTATCAAAATGTGAAATTAGATTACATTTATCCATGTATCAATGGAGTTCACTATTTGATAAATACTTCTAAAAATTACATAGGAATGAAAGAAGCTTTTTTATGGGAACCTCTAATTTTACAATTTGATAAATCTTCCCTAAACCTAGCAACTTTAATGATATTTCTCACAAAGCTTGCATTTCACTCCTTCAATCATATGCTCCGCATTTCTGAACTTATTTTTCAAAAAATCTAATTTGCGATGTTTGTGAGTTTTTTTCTACTGACAATTTTGACAAACTCAAATGTTTGCCTATTTATGAAAATAATTGATTGTAAAAACCTTGAATACAATTATGAAAAAAACTTGAATTTTTCAAGTTTATAGGCTTAAAAACTCAAATACCTCAATTTTTGTTGTAGGCTTTAAAGATTTAAATTTGTGAGTTTACAAACTCGAAAACTTGAAAATCTTGAATTAAAAAAAGGCTTGAATTTTGCCTAGTACAACTCCCATTGACTTCTACATAATCTCTCCAGCCCTTAGATGCCGATTCTTTTACATTCAAGTTTTTGTTGCTAAATAAATACCAGACATTTGAGTTTTTAAAATATCATTTGAGTTTGTGAATTTTTGTGCAAAAAAATTTGAATCTTGGAAAAAATTTAAATTTGAACCTTGATAAATTACCCCTTCATATTGTACCAACATAGAGCATCCTAAATATGAATATCAGGGGTTTACTGAACAATTTGATACTCAATATGCATAGAGTTACCAAACTATGGGCCCAATTCAGTGAGAAAAAGTCATCTTGCTGAGATTCAATTCAAGGAGAAAAAAACTTTTCTCCAAATTCAATTCCAGATTTTCCCATAAACTTCAATGTTTTTCTGAATTGAATATATATTTTATATTATATCTCAAATTGAATCTTGTCTCGTATCTGAATCTCATAAGTTTTCATGTGATAAACTCTTTTCTCACTCAATTTGAGAATTGACAAAGAACAATGCAGAAATGCAATAAAACTGCTAAAATCTAATAAAACCCTAAAAAATCAATGGGTTTTTCCCCCTTAGTGTAATCATCCATCAGAATCACAATCACAGTGCAAAATGAAAATACCTTGCACAACTGAACCTGGGTAAAACAGTTATCATACATTTATGTTGACATTTTATGCATTTATGAATTAGTAGGATGGGGTGTCCAGCCATTATTTATCAAGGATGTTAAATAAATTGTATATTTATTATATAAGGTTTCGTTACATCTTGCCATTATACATTTTCTTATACTTTTTAGATTAATATTCAGATGGTACAGATATCTGCTGGTTTACATTTATGCAACTGAAAAGATCAACAAGGATCTGGAAATTTTGCCTAATGTTACTTTAGGTTATCACATCTTTGACTCCTGTGATAAAGCAAAAAGGTCACTGGAAGGCACATTTAGTATCCAATGAGGGACACAAAAACTAATCCCAAATTACAACTGCTGGAATAATGGAAAGGTTGTGGGATTTATAGGGGATATGCCTATAGTTTCTTCTCTCTGTATTGCATGGCTTGCTGGGATCTACAGGTACCCTCAGGTTTGTGTTAAAACTAAATAACATATCTTACCACAAACAGGCCCTAAGACATAGTGTGGGATCCAGCCATCCTTGGCACCTCCTCAGGGCTGGAGAGGCATTCCCCCTCCTCCTCCTCCTCATTCTTCCTCCATCCTGACATTTCCAGAGAAAAATCAGCCTGCTTTTTCAGAACCCTCCTCTACCTCGCTTGTCCAAATAGCAAGTGTGCAATCAGAGCAAAAATGCACCTAAAATGGCCACTTGAGGACTTCCTGTGCTAAAAACGTGTACAATGAAGTAATAACTAATAGCCCTATTATGCAATCCAATACCACCTTTATCTGCACTTCTCAAGTATACCAGAGCTCTCCTTTCAACCTTTGTTAAGTAATCATTATATTTAAAATTTTTCCATTTCAATTTTTATCATACCTTTTTCTACCATCTTAATGAAAGCGTTTAAATAAGGGTCTCTACTGTGTATAGGATTTCATACTTTCATATATTGTTTTTAGGAAAGAATATACTTTAGGACAATCTTCACTTTGTTCCATATTACCTCCATAAACACAACAATTTATTTTACTCCTTAACCCTTTCCCTGCCAGCCCATTTGTCCTAAATGCGAACATCTACTGCCAAGCAGTTTTTAGACATTTTACACTCATTACTTTTACTGAGGATTTTTGACAAGAAAACCTATGTGAAATAAGACACATTATATATCTTTTTTTTCGTAATGAATTGGGCTTGAACACTGAAACAAAATTTTGTACTTTTTCTGGAGATATAATGAAAATTTTGATTGAAATATGTAAAAAAAAAGTGAAATAAAGAATAAAATGTTTTTATTTTGTGTTTTTTTTCAAAGAAGAAATACATTTACTGACAAAAAGTTTACAGTTTGTAAAAGCCCTGATTCTGCTGAATCCAACGATACCAGATATGTATTGGTATCCCGCTTTTCTTGTCCACAACACACCCCAATAATAAAACAGCATTTTGTACAATTTTCCATTGAAACACAATAGATAAGAGCATCTATAGGTTAACGTGCCATATCAAACGACAGAAGTGACGTACCCCCATAAGTTAGGTGTTTTTAGAAACTGCGTTCCTCTAGGTTTTTAGCTGTGGTGAAGTTTTTGCTCTAAATGTAGCTGCCGTCACACAGATCACCCTAAAACACAGCAATATTTTTGGGGATTTTTTTTTTTTCTGAAACACCATTACAGTCACAAAGTCAGAAGTGAATTTGACAAAATTACTCCACTGAAAATAGTCAAATGAACCCCAAATATGAAAGAAAAGGTTCTCCTGAGTAAAACGATACCCTGCATGTATGGGTGCACCTAAAGACACGGCCTCCAAACACCCCAAAACAGGCGCAATACATAAGGGAAATTTTAGCTGGAAAATTCGGCCTGCGCTCTAAGAGGACACCTTGCAGTTCTTCAGTCTAAACACCCCTTACCTGTGAAATACCCCCCACAAACTATATGTTCCCTGAAAGTGCACACCTGCAGCTATTCAGCAGCGCCATCATTGCTTTCCTGCATGCAGATCTGTGGGCGCAGTTCTCCATAGAATTTGCGGTTTGGCCTGAAATAAAGAAAAAAAAAAGTTCCAAAGTTAGATTTCTCCCCAAAATTGCCATGACAACGAAAACAAACCTGGCAAATATCAATCTGCAACTTCTCCTGAACAAAAGGATACCCTGCATGTATGGGTGCACCTAAAGACACGGCCTCCAAACACCCCAAAACAGGCGCAATACACAAGGGAAATTTTAGCTGGAAAATTCGGCCTGCGCTCTAAGAGGACACCTTGCAGTTCTTCAGTCTAAACACCCCTTACCAGTGAAATACCCCCCACAAACTATATGTTCCCTGAAAGTGCACACCTGCAGCTATTCAGCAGCGCCATCATTGCTTTCCTGCATGCAGATCTGTGGGCGCAGTTCGCCGTAGAATTTGCGGTTTGGACCGAAATAAAGGAAAAAAAAGTTCCAAATTTAGATTTCTCCCCAAAATTGCCATGAAACCTAAAAAAAACCTGGCAAATATCAATCTGCAACTTCTCCTGAACAAAATGATACCCTGCATGTATGGGTGCACCTAAAGACACGGCCTCCAAACAACCCAAAACAGGCGCAATACATAAGGGAAATTTTAGCTGGAAAATTCGGCCTGCGCTCTAAGAGGACACCTTGCAGTTCTTCAGTCTAAACACCCCTTACCAATGAAATACCCCCCACAAACTATATGTTCCCTGAAAGTGCACACCTGCAGCTATTCAGCAGCGCCATCATTGCTTTCCTGTATGCAGATCTGTGGGCGCAGTTCTCCGTAGAATTTGCGGTTTGGCATGAAATAAAGGGAAAAAAAGTTCCAAAGTTAAATTTCTCCCCAAAATTGCCATGACAACTAAAAAAAACCTGCCAAATATCAATCTGCAACTTCTCCTGAACAAAATGATACCCTGCATGTATGCGTGCACCTAAAGACACGGCCTCCAAACACCCCAAAACAGGCGCAATACATAAGGGAAATTTTAGCTGGAAAATTCGGCCTGCGCTCTAAGAGGACACCTTGCAGTTCTTCAGTCTAAACACCCCTTACCAATGAAATACCCCCCACAAACTATATGTTCCCTGAAAGTGCACACCTGCAGCTATTCAGCAGCGCCATCATTGCTTTCCTGCATGCAGATCTGTGGGCGCAGTTCTCCGTAGAATTTGCGGTTTGGCATGAAATAAAGGAAAAAAAAGTTCCAAAGTTAAATTTCTCCCCAAAATTGCCATGACAACTAAAACAAACCTGGCAAATATCAATCTGCAACTTCTCCTGAACAAAATGATACCCTGCATGTATGGGTGCACCTAAAGACACGGCCTCCAAACACCCCAAAACAGGCGCAATACATAAGGGAAATTTTAGCTGGAAAATTCGGCCTGCGCTCTAAGAGGACACCTTGCAGTTCTTCAGTCTAAACACCCCTTACCAGTGAAATACCCCCCACAAACTATATGTTCCCTGAAAGTGCACACCTGCAGCTATTCAGCAGCGCCATCATTGCTTTCCTGCATGCAGATCTGTGGGCGCACTTCTC
Source organism: Xenopus petersii (assembly GCA_038501925.1). Taxonomy (NCBI): domain Eukaryota; kingdom Metazoa; phylum Chordata; class Amphibia; order Anura; family Pipidae; genus Xenopus; species Xenopus petersii. The sequence continues at coordinate 3,086,246 of CM076680.1, forward strand.
CGTAGAATTTGCGGTTTGGCATGAAATAAAGGAAAAAAAAGTTCCAAAGTTAAATTTCTCCCCAAAATTGCCATGACAACTAAAACAAACCTGGAAAATATCAATCTGCAACTTCTCCTGAACAAAATGATACCCTGCATGTATGGGTGCACCTAAAGACACGGCCTCCAAACACCCCAAAACAGGCGCAATACATAAGGGAAATTTTAGCTGGAAAATTCGGCCTGCGCTCTAAGAGGACACCTTGCAGTTCTTCAGTCTAAACACCCCTTACCAGTGAAATACCCCCCACAAACTATATGTTCCCTGAAAGTGCACACCTGCAGCTATTCAGCAGCGCCATCATTGCTTTCCTGCATGCAGATCTGTGGGCGCAGTTCTCCGTAGAATTTGCGGTTTGGCATGAAATAAAGGAAAAAAAAGTTCCAAAGTTAAATTTCTCCCCAAAATTGCCATGACAACTAAAACAAACCTGGCAAATATCAATCTGCAACTTCTCCTGAACAAAATGATACCCTGCATGTATGGGTGCATCTAAAGACACGGCCTCCAAACACCCCAAAACAGGCGCAATACATAAGGGAAATTTTAGCTGGAAAATTCGGCCTGCGCTCTAAGAGGACACCTTGCAGTTCTTCAGTCTAAACACCCCTTACCAGTGAAATACCCCCCACAAACTATATGTTCCCTGAAAGTGCACACCTGCAGCTATTCAGCAGCGCCATCATTGCTTTCCTGCATGCAGATCTGTGGGCGCACTTCTCCGTAGAATTTGCGGTTTGGCATGAAATAAAGGAAAAAAAAGTTCCAAAGTTAAATTTCTCCCCAAAATTGCCATGACAACTAAAAAAAACCTGGCAAATATCAATCTGCAACTTCTCCTGAACAAAATGATACCCTGCATGTATGGGTGCACCTAAAGACACGGCCTCCAAACACCCCAAAACAGGCGCAATACATAAGGGAAATTTTAGCTGGAAAATTCGGCCTGCGCTCTAAGAGGACACCTTGCAGTTCTTCAGTCTAAACACCCCTTACCAGTGAAATACCCCCCACAAACTATATGTTCCCTGAAAGTGCACACCTGCAGCTATTCAGCAGCGCGATCGTTGCTTTCCTGCATGCAGATCTGTGGACGCAGTTCTCCATAGAATTTGCAGTTTGGCATGAAATAAAGAAAAAAAAAGTTCCAAAGTTAAATTTCTCCCCAAAATTGCCATGACAACTAAAAAAAACCTGCCAAATATCAATCTGCAACTTCTTCTGAACAAAATGATACCCTGCATGTATGGGTGCACCTAAAGACACAGCCTCCAAACACCCCAAAACAGGCGCAATACATAAGGGAAATTTTAGCTGGAAAATTCGGCCTGCGCTCTAAGAGGACACCTTGCAGTTCTTCAGTCTAAACACCCCTTACCAGTGAAATACCCCACACAAACTATATGTTCCCTGAAAGTGCACACCTGCAGCTATTCAGCAGCGCCATCATTGCTTTCCTGCATGCAGATCTGTGGGCGCAGTTCTCCGTAGAATTTGCGGTTTGGCATGAAATAAAGAAAAAAAAAGTTCCAAAGTTAAATTTCTCCCCAAAATTGCCATGACAACTAAAAAAAACCTGGCAAATATCAATCTGCAACTTCTTCTGAACAAAATGATACCCTGCATGTATGGGTGCACCTAAAGACACAGCCTCCAAACACCCCAAAACAGGCGCAATACATAAGGGAAATTTTAGCTGGAAAATTCGGCCTGCGCTCTAAGAGGACACCTTGCAGTTCTTCAGTCTAAACACCCCTTACCAGTGAAATACCCCCCACAAACTATATGTTCCCTGAAAGTGCACACCTGCAGCTATTCACCAGCGCCATCATTGCTTTCCTGCATGCAGATCTGTGGGCGCAGTTCTACGTAGAATTTGCGGTTTGGCATGAAATTAAGAAAAAAAAAGTTCCAAAGTTAAATTTCTCCCCAAAATTGCCATGACAACTAAAAAAAACCTGGCAAATATCAATCTGCAACTTCTCCTGAACAAAAGGATACCCTGCATGTATCGGTGCACCTAAAGACACGGCCTCCAAACACCCCAAAACAGGCGCAATACACAAGGGAAATTTTAGCTGGAAAATTCGGCCTGCGCTCTAAGTAGACACCTTGCAGTTCTTCAGTCTAAACACCCCTTACCTGTGAAATACCCCCCACAAATTATATGTTTCCTGAAAGTGCACACCTGCAGCTATTCAGCAGCGCCATCATTGCTTTCCTGCATGCAGATCTGTGGGCGCAGTTCTCTGTAGAATTTGCGGTTTGGCATGAAATAAAGAAAAAAAAAGTTGCAAATTTAGATTTCTCCCCAAAATTGCCATGACAACTAAAATAACCTGGCAAATATCAATCTGCAACTTCTCCTGAACAAAATGATACCCTGCATGTATGTGTGCACCTAAAGATACAGCCACCAAGCATCCTAAAACAGGGGCAATAGCTAAATTTTTAGGCTGCACTCCAAGTGCCCACCTTGCAGTTTTTCAGTCCAAACACCCCCTTACCTGTGAAATACCCCCCACAAACTATATATTCCTTGAAAGTGCACACCTGAAGCTATTCAGCGGCACCATCCTTCCTTTCCTACACGCAGATCTGTGGGCGCAGTTCTCCGTAGAAATTTGTGGTTTGACCTGAGATAAAGGAAAAAAAGTACCAAGGTTAGATTTCTCCACAAAATTGCCATGACAACTAAAAAAAACCTGCTAAGTATCAATGTGCAACTTCTCCCGAACAAAACAATACCCTACATGTATGGGTGCACCTAAAGAAACAGCCACAAAACACCCTAAAACAAAAGCAATAGCTAAATTTGAGGCTGTGCTCTAAGTGGCCACCTTACAGTTTTTCAGTCTAAAAACCCCCTTACCTGTGAAATACCCCCCACAAACTATATATTCCTTGAACATGCACACCTGCAGCTATTTAGCGGCACCATCCTTGCTTTCCTTCTTGCAGAATGGGATGCAATTCTTTGTAAAATGTTATAGTTTGTCTTGCAATGAAGATAAAACTCAAAACTAGATTTCTCTAAAAAAAAAACCCAAAGATAAGCAACAAAAACCTACTGAAGTTATTGAATATTCTCCTTACCATTATCCGTTTAGTGGACCATCTTCTGATCTGTACTCTTCAATGTCCTTTGGCAAGGCTGCTTTTTACTTTTAGAACACCTAGAAAATTAGAACTAGAAAATCTGCGCAATTATAAGAAAAAAACATTTGCCACTATATATTCATACTGCCAGAAACACAGGTGCCTTCTGTAACTTCACTGGAAGGTGAGCGTTTGAGATGCCAATAATAAGGGCACAGACACACATGGAGATTGGGGGAGATTAGTCACCCAGAATCTAAATCGCCGGTGGGATAGCACTCGGAGCGATTCGCTTTCCTGAAGTCGCCCGAAGTTGCCTCACGAGGAAACTTTGGGCGACTTGGAAAATGAAGCGCTTCAAGAGCCATCCCACCGGTGATTTAGATTCTAGCTGGCGCTGGGCGACTTATCTCCCCGAATCTCCATGTGTGTCTCTGCCCTTATTATTGGCATCTCAAACGCTCACCTTTCAGTGCAGTTACAGAAGGCACCTGTGTTTCTCAACGTGTGTCTCTGCCCTAAAGCTTGAGGCATTAGATAAAGAGGTGAAATCAACTTATGGATCAATAATTCGGCCCAAAAAACAAAAAGAAAGAGCTAAATGTCTACACAAGAACAAAGTATATATTGCCCAGAAGTAAAGAATCTACACTAAAAGCTGGTGAGTTTTCAGTTCAATCAAGTGCCCAGTTTTTCTCCAACCATCTCAGCCATGCATTCAGTACTGTACTAACTACTAGCCATAATAAAGACAAAGATTAGATTAGCCTTTTGAAATGCAAAATGTTCCCATCTATCAGCAAACCATGACTTTCATTGCCAACTGCAAATAAAAAGCCAGAACAGGCAAAGATCACTTTACAAAAAAAAAAAAAAAAAACTGAAGCCCATACTTCTCAAAATTCTAGGGAGACTTAACACAATATTGCCCCGAAATTCTGATATACTCAACCGCACTCAGAGGGGAGCTTATGAGGTGTCAGTAAAAAAAAAAAGTTTTGTGGCATCAGAGAGAAGACATCATCAGCAGGCAAGATGAAATTATCTCAGAGTCATCACGCACCACAAATTTTTAGGCGCCCTTGACCTTCACCTAACACATCACTTGGCTACACCCCCTAGTGCTACCTCTAACCATAAGAACAGTTTAGGGCTAGTCCACACGGGGAGATAGCGACGCGTTTGCGGTCGCGGCGACAAAGCGCCGCGACAGTCGCCGCGACCGGCGCAGGCGACAGTTTTGTATGGGCGCCTATGTAAAAACGCCTGTGCTAACCACATGAGGCGATGCGCCTCAGTGAGGCAATTTCAGGCAACTATTGAAAACGCATCGCCCTGTGTGCATTAGCGCAGGCGACTTTTCATTGTAGCCTATGTGGAAAAACGCTGAGGCAGTTCAGGGAGATAGTTGCTCAAAAGACAAGGAGATTAGTAGCCAGGCGACAAAATCTCCCTGAATCTCCTCGTGTGTCCTTACCCTTAGGGAAAGAAAATACCAAATTAACCACAACATAAAATGCCAGGAGTGCCCTGAATATAAATTTTGCACAAAGCGGGATGTCAATACTTATAATAAAGTCAATTAGTACACAACAATCTACAACATTTTCAGTAGTGCAGCTGAGTGTGGTATATTTCAAAACATGGTTTGAAACATAACCCGGGGTTGCGAGGGCACTTTGGGCAATAGTACCGTGTATCTCGTCTGATACCCCTTTTGCGGCACACCTTGCAGGCTTTTTGGGCTCTTGGTTTTCCAGGAGTTGGTGGAAGCGTGTCTATAAAATGCTTCCCCACCAATCGGGCCACGTTGTCACTGGCACGCATCTCAGGCACTGCCTCCTCTAGACCACCAAACAACAGGGCAGGGATTATCTGCAACTGGTACTTATAATAAGACAATTTGGGGCCTGGTACTGCTGCCTTATAGACAACATACGAATTTCGAAGGGCCATTTGAATAAGGTATATGCCAACTTTCTTGTACCAGGCCTTTGTTTTTCGGGTGGCATCGTAATAATGTTGGAGTTGATCTGTTCTGTCAACACCACCCATGTACTTACTGTACTCCTTGCTACAGAGAGGCTTAGATTTTGGGGGCCTACCAGCTCTCTGTTCTTCAATTACTGACGTGTCGTGGATGGTCGTCAGCATGAAAACATTTTTTCTATCCAAAAATTTGATGGCAAGGAGCTCATCATTTCTTAGGGAATACATTTCTCCACGGTTCAGTTTTTTGTCGAGGAGTTCCCTGGGCAATCCTTTACGGTTACGATTTATGGTGCCACAGGCTGGGGTATCTAAACAATGAAGGGTCTTGAATAGGAGGATGCTGGTGTAAAAGTTATCCACGTATAAGTGGTAACCTCGGCCTAATAGTGGAGTGATGAGCTCCCACACAATTTTGCCACTGACAGTCAGGTCAAGGGGACAACCAGGGGGGTCTAATTGTGAGTCCTTTCCTTCGTAAATCAAAAAGCGGTTGGTGTACCCCGAGCTGCTTTCGCAAAGTTTATAAAATTTAATCCCATAGCGGGCACGCTTGCTTGGGATGTACTGACGGAAGTGTAGGCGCCCTTTGAAGAGGAGAAGGGACTCGTCAATACAAATGTTTTGGGAGGGGGTGTATACTGTTGCGAAGCGCTCAGACAGGCTGTCTATTAGGGGCCTCAATTTATGCAGCCTGTCATGGGAAGGATCATTAGGGGGTACAGCCCTAGAATTATCATTGAAATGCAGAAACCGGAGCAGTAGCTGATACCGGTTTCTAGGCATTGTGGCAGAAAAGATTGGAATGGATAGCACAGTAGTGGTATCCCAGTAGGACTCCAGGGAATTTACTTTTATAAGCCCCATAGCTAGAGTAAGTCCCACAAACCTCTTCATTTCAGCAATATCAGTGGGATGCCACGCCTGAGCTCGAGCATATCTGGGGAGGGGATTTTGGGCAAGATATTGCTCGGCATACACATTTGTGTACTGGACCATATCCTGTAGGATGGCCTCAGTCAAAAATAAATGGAAAAAATTTATTGGCTCAAAATTACTGGTGTCCACCTTAACGCCAGAGACTGCAGTAAATGGGGGAATTTCGGGGGTAAAATTACCAGGAGGCCCCCACGCAGGCTCTCCTCCAGTTGCAGCATCAGCCCTACCACCCTCTTCCTGATCCTCAACCTCAACCTCCTCTTCTACATCCTGCTCCAACTCCATGGGCTCCTCAAGAGCAGTAACCGTGCTACTACTACCTGGTGACTCATCAGTAGAAGAGTCACTTTCTGATTCAGGGGGCACATATTCAGAATCAGAGTCACTGAACTCCTCTGAGCTGGAGGCCATGCATAGGGCAGCAGCCTCTTCAACAGTAAAAAACCTTTTTGCCATGTTGCCAACAAAAATGATCCCCTAATCCAAAGAACAATCAGGAACAGGGACAAACAGAAAATCAAGTAAGTGTTTTCACTGCCAGAAAAAGTTAGCTGGATCACAATATGCAACAGGCAAGGCAGAGACTTGAGAAAAAAAAACTGAGGCTAAGATAAACAAAACTGGTCAAGAAAAAAAAGAACTGGATATAAGATAAACAAAACTGATTATAAGATAAACAAATCAAATGAAAAAAAAAAAAAAACTATAAGTCCAACCCCCTGAACTCTGAAACTCCCTGAAACTTTCTAGAACAAAAAACCTATGAATGAACACTAATCACACAGTAAATCAAGAAAACACAAAACTGATCAGCTATACAAAACGAAAAATGACAGTAAAGCAAAAACAAGGTTGAATCAATAAACCGCAATGTAGAAATGAGCAATGCAATAAGAGAACTGAAAATCGAAAAAGTAAATGCAAAGCACCAACACAAACCAGCTAGAACAATAATCCAACAGTAAAACACCACTGAAATGCAATAAAACCACTGAAATGCAATAAAACCACTGAAAATCAATAAAGAACAATAAGCAAAAGCAACACAAAACTGAAAATGCAAATTACCAGCAAAACAAGCTAGAGCAATAAATCAAAAGCAACGCAACACTGAAATGCAATAAATCAATGAAAATCAATAAAGAACAGTATTTGGCAGCAAAAAAAGCAATAAAAATCACTAAAAATGAAATAAGCCAATAAAAGAAAAGACAAAAATAAAACAAGCAATAAAATATAATAAACAGAAATACAAATATGGGGGGGTGGGGGTGGTGTGGGGGGGTTTGTGTGTGGGGGGTGGTGTGGGGGGGTGTGGGGGGGTGGGGGGGTTTGTGTGTGGGGGGGTGGTGTGGGGGTAAGGTTTGAGTGTGTCTCAAAGTAAGTGAAGGTAAGTGGGGAAAAAAGAAAAAACTAAAATAAGAAAGACAAATTAGATTAGTGTGCAAGTGTAAGTGTGTAAGTGAGTGTGAAAATGCGTAACCTGGGGCAGGCACAGAAGATCTCACAGGCAAGGATCACAGGAGGACCGCAGCTGGCAGCAGGAGGGCTCCAAATGACATCCACAACCAAGCAGAGAAGAGGAGGAGGCACTGGGGGAGATCTTATATACCCCAGCAGCTGGTGACATAGGTGGGGGTCACATGTTAGAAGAATCCAGCCCCCATTGTTCATTGCCTAAGGGGATTGGCTGAGGTCAAACCAGGAAGGGAAGAGGAGCAGAAGAGGCAGTGTCCACCGACCCCCATCTCCAGCTGATGTTTCTGCTATTTGGGGTCGCAGAGGGGGTCATCGGGCACCTGACAGGTACATTTGACCCCACTGCTCTTTGCCTAGGGGGTGGCTGCTGATCTACAGCTTTGCAGCCAGCAGCAGCCACCGCAGAACATGAGGCGCCTACTGATGACCCCCACGGCCTTGCTGACATTAGCTGTGGTTTTGGGGTCGCCGTGGGGGTCATCAGGCACCTGCCTCAATAATCAGACCCCACTGCTCGTTGCCTAGAGGTGGTGGCTGCTGATCTGCGGCTTTCCGCAGCCAGCAGCAGCCACCATTGACCACGTGGCGCCCACCGATGACCCCCACGGCCTTGCTAGCATTACTTATGGTTTTGGGGTCGCCGTGGGGGTCATCAGGCGCCTGACTAAATAATCAGACCCCACTGCTCGTTGCCTAGGGTCGGTGGCTGCTGATCTGCGGCGTTCCGCAGCTAGCAGCAGCCACCGCAAGTGATGTGGAGCCGACCGATGACCCCCACAGCTTTGGCGATGTTCCTCCTGTTTTGGGGTCGCCGTGGGGGTCATCGGGCACCTAGCAGGACGATCCGGCCCCTATGCTCGTTGCCTAGGGGTGTCGGCTGCTGTTCTGTGGCGTTCCGGCCACAGCAGCAGCCCCTGTATGGCCGGAAGCGCTCCCGCCGGCGAAAACGTACAATGTACGTTGCCGGCGGTTAGAGCCCTGACCCGCCAGCACGTACGGCGTACGTGCTTGGCGGGTAAAGGGTTAATAATTTCACCTTACTTTTTGCATAATAATGAAAGGGTGGATGGATAATGTGCCCCTGGGCCAGTTTTTCTTACCCAAGATGAACTGTACCAGGGATGGCAGAATTACTAAGGGAAAGGTTCCAGCAATGGGGTTATGAATGGAAAGTGGTTAAAGGGCCCTAACACATATTACTAGGGAAGAGTTACTTAAAAATAAGCCAAATACAGAAAATAATAGGGGTAAGGTTGTTCCAATCATGATTAAATTGAATGGCAATAGTAGGCAGCTTTCTCAAGTGATTAGACAACATTGAACGATACTTAAACAAGATATGGCTGAGTTTGTCAGTAATAAAACAAGAATTGTAACTATGGCACGTAGCCTAAAGGAGTTTATAGCACCATCAGGTTTAAGATCAGTGGAACAAACCAATAAATTCCTTGGGGATGAATTGATGGGTTCTTATGCCTGTGCAAGATGTGTCAATAACAAATATATTTCTAAGGGGAAATTTGTTAGTCATTAGTTAGGGATGTCAAGTTATATATACTGTGTGTATATATATATATATATATATATATATATATATATATATATATATATATATATATATATATATATATATATATCTACACATACACTTTCCAATGAGTATCCACACTCCAAGGCTGTTGCTAATGGCTGGGTAATTATGTATGTATCAATTATCAACAAACCAGCACTCCCTTTAAAAACTTGATAATTTTATTGTCATAGTATCAAATGCCCCAACTGGAGAGGGCAAGGTTTTTATCCCAGGACACTCTGCTCAATCCAGCGGCTAAAATCCAGCACTGGTTTTTCCTACAGAGTGGACAGATTTGAGTGTAATACGACTTCCAAAAGATGGGAGATTATCAGGGCTGATTCTAATTTACCTTTTTCTAAGATTGAGAAACCGATGATGGCTTATAGGAGGGGAAGGAACCTTGGTGACATATTAGTGGTGAAGGACATCATAGAATCCCCAAGGAGGGGGACCACCTGGCTGAATATCCCCTTGAAGAATGGCTGCTTTAAATGTTCTGGTTGCCTCACATGCAGTGGGGATGCTACAGGGCTCTTTCTTCACACACCCGAGGAAGGGCAAAAAATTCCAGATCAGACATAGAGTTACGTGCACGTCTGACCATGTTGTCTATATGGCATGGTGCATCTGTGGTCTCTATTACGTGGGGAAGGCTGCCACCAAATATAGAGAAATAATGAACAATCACAGGAGCGCCATTAGAAGTGCCCTTTCCTTGGGTGAAGCAGACCAACCAGTGGCAAGGCATTGGTTACAGGCCAAACACACTGTACCACAATTCCGTCACATGATGATAGACCATGTACCCCCCCTCAGGAGAGGGGGCAACAGGAATCTCATGCTCATAAGGGGAGAATCAGGCTGGATTTACAAATTGGACACCCTTGCCCCTAACGGGCTAAATAAGACACTTCCAATATCTCCTTTCTACTAGGGGCACCACGACTATAGGGAAGGACTTACCCTAGGTTCCCAAGGTGCTATGTACTTGTTAATGTCCAGGGGAGATCATAACCTAACCCCTTTTCCAGGAACTGGTGATTGGAAGTATACTCATTTCTTTAATGTCTTGTTGGTCTGCCAGTGCCACAGTTGGATAGCTTGATCTGGGTTTCAAATATATAGATAGGCGTCCAAACAATTTTGAGTAAAATAATGTGCAGTTGTGTGTTTGTTTTTAACCCTTTGTGCTTATTTTGTTCACTATACTCTAGACGGGCAAGCACTCCAAAGGAGAAAGTGGCGATTACTACTGATTACATCGGACCCCTTGGCAGAATGGCATAGCATCACTATCAGGATCAGTTTGAGCAATTTCTTTATTGCCCAGTGTGCAACTACCGGATCGTGACATCACAGAGGGACGTACAAGTAGGGTGAAAAAGATGTATGATGCCCCTGGGGTATGTCATGCCCCTAGGAGGGCATGACTTACCCCAGGCAGATGGTGGTACTAGACTGTGTCTGGGTACACGCCTACTATAATAGGGTAAGTCTCCACCCCACTCGAGTTAGGTGGTGGTACTGGACTGAGTCTTGGTACATATCTATGACAGGGGGTGGGACTCCAAAGATGGCCAATGGGAGTAAGCGATATGAGCAGTCAGCATAATGGGCGCACAGCCAACACACGCACAGCCCCAAACTGAGACGGGGGAACTAAGCGTCATTGTCACCATGGCGACAAGGGAGGAACTCCTCTGATGGTGCACACGGGTAGATGAGCTGCACGGTAAGGCAAGTTAGCGTTTGATGGCCAATGAGTTTGATCCTTGATGGTTCATAATTGCTTTGCCACTGACAGCAAAGGGGCGATATTGAGTTTATAAAGGCACTCTCTCCAAATAGGAGCAAGTGTATTGGGGACCTCTTCCACAGCCTTGTATCAGAGTCGTGTTCACTATTGCCATTATTTTAATGATACGGGCACGTAGCAAACACTGAAATAACACCCTATATATATTGACTTTGTTTTTGTGCACAGTAATTCAATATCACTTTTACAGATACTTATGTATGCACTATTACATTATGGCACCCAGTGATAGTTCAGCAATGGTGCTGAGCTGTCTGGCACTTGTTGATGACATCATCCTTATGCTGTTTGAGGCCTAATTTGCACTTTAAATGTGATTCACTGTTGTGTGTGTGTATTCACCCTCCTGAAGACGGCCTCAGTTGGAGCGCCGAAACGTTGAGCAAGCATAAACCTTCACTTGGCTTTTGAGACACGAAGTCCTTGGAGTACGGTTTGTTTGTTTTCTGATTATATATATATATATATACAAATACAAAAGGTCCTCTGCACTCAACTCACTCCTCTGCAGAGGACCTTTTGTATTTGTCTATATGTTTTTTGTGGTCACAGCCTCATTCCACCCCTAATGGTTTTAAAAATTAGTGGTGAGCACAACTTGTTGTGAGAGAGCTCGAGAGGCATTGTAATATTTTTTGAACCATAACAGTATCAAATTGATCTAAACCAAAGGGATAGATCCATACACAGCACTTCCTGGACTGGTGGAAGACAAATAGAAGGAGTTGGAATGCACCGTCACTGGGGATGGTGAGCAGTGGGCAAGTAAGATAAGAGACATAAACCAGCATAGTGGAAGCTACAGGAGATTGAGTGAACAGCTCTAAGGATTACGGAGCATTGCGAGGAGACTATTCATTAATTTGGGGCATGTGGGGAAGGGCTGGTTCTTGGACAGAGTTGGACTGGCCCACAGGGATACCAGGAAAACTTTGGTGGGCCAAGGTGTCAGTGGCCCTCATGCTGCTAAACTTTTGGCCTATTTAATGGCCATACCCTATTTTTAAGAGAAAAAAAAGGCTACATAGATGGAATAATTGATTATAGTATGTAAATAAAAGAGACTAGGAGAATAGAGGTTGATTGAGGAGAAGGAGAATATTAGTACTGAGAGTGGGCCCCTGGTCTAAGGTTTTATGGTGGGCCCCTGGTCTCAAGTTTTTGGGTGGGCCCCTGGTGTCCCAGTCCGACACTGTTCTTGGAAACAGTACATGGATATAGCAAGTAACAGTGGTGGTTGCTTTGTAGTCTGTTGAAGCCATTACTGTTGAAATCCCATATTAACTTTTCTAGCCTCATGCCAGTGGGACAAATAAAAGCCACGAGAGACGAAAATATTAGATTCTGTTACGGGATGCTACAATTATCATCAGTTTTTCCATTTTGTATATTGTACACCACCCTGGAAATTGTGTTCAATAAATAACTACCCTGTGTCCATACATATGAATTACTACTGATATTGCAGATTATTTAACTAGAAAAGGAATTTGGTTTTGAACATCTTTGTTTTTGTGCAATACAGTAATTATTCAAATCCCATTTGTTTTAATTGGACTGAACTGAATCATTGGGTTTTTATTATTGTGTGGTTTTAAATGAAATTATTGTAATCATTGTGCTGGCCAGCAACTTTTGTATTCACATTTTGCTAATAATTAAATGTTATAAGAATCATAATTATTAATAATCATTTAATTAGAATTAACAAAAGTCCAACATTTTTTATTTAATATACTGTTAAAAAGGACTTGTTTAGTTTGCAGGCTATTTATAGTTATTGTGGTTTCCTAAAATCTATTGTAGGGATGTGTAAAATAGCCACCCCTAGTATTATTGTCAGGCAGTCCCTCCATGTTATAGACACCTAACTGAGTCCTAAAATACAGTTGGAAGGGGTACTGTTTGCTCTTTCTACGCTAAGCTCTGCCCCTTGCTGTTTATCACAGTGACCAGCAGATGGCACTGTGCTAGGATATAAAAGGCTCTGAAGCCATGCTTTCAGTGTCCATTTTGTGCTGGCTCTGACCTGAACAGGCAGGTGGAGCCCTGTGGAACCTAGACAGGTCAGGTCTAGTAAGAATAGGCTACTCAAAATTATAGGTCACTCTAGGAGGCAGACAGGTTATTTAGCTGAGCAGCTCAAGGCTCCGACGAGGAGAGTCAGAGGGATTAAGATCCCGGGTACTAATAGCCCAGAAGTAGGGACTAAGTGTATAGGAATAGGGTAGATAGATTCCCCTCAGGTTCCACTTAGGGAAAAGGCTGAAAGCTGGGTGTACATTTATTGCTGCTGAGCTCGTCCTCTTGCCTGTGGGGACGAATACTGACCATATGGTGTTGTGAGTATTGTCTATTCAATGTGATGCCAAATCCTGTCATGCTCTATTGTATACTCCACTGAGGATTGTGAATGTTAAATAAATAAGTGCATGTTTAAGTTATGAGAACCACTGGCGCCCAATTATTATACCCTGAATCCAGTTACAGTTTCACTACACCCTGCCTCCACACCGTTGCGAGGGCTCACTCCCTAAGATTACAGGTCCCATCCAGGGCACATTTATTGAGGGCATTTATTTATTGGGATTGGAGCTCAATAGTGGTGTACAACACACACAATTTACTATAGCGCTACATATATATATACACAAGACCATAGGGGGCATTTAGAATGACCCATACAGTGTGCAAGGTGCATGGAAAGGCTGCAATCGGCCTTTTTTGTATATTTCCCACTGTGTGTGGGGCATAGTGCAAATGTGCCTAGAATCAAGTGTGGGCTTCATCAGGCCAGACTAATTTCTAAATGGGATATGGGTGGTTAGGAAAGCTCTAGATAAGGTTCTTAACCCGTTGGAACAGGGCACACGTTCCTATAAAAGAGATACCACTGACATATTAATCTAAATCTGAATTGGGGGTATTCACGGTGAGGTATGGTTGGCAACCTTTGATGTTGCCAGCCTATATACATCTATAACCCATTCAGAGGGATTATGTGCCATAGTACAAAAAGTGACCTATATGATCAAGGTGAAGGTTTTTTTTGTGGAGTTGTTACTTTTTATTTTTTATGGAAAGTATTTAAACATTTTTGACAAATATCTTTTGCAGTTGCGGGGAATGACTATGGAATCCAACATTGCACCTGCCTAATCCAACTAAAGCTCCCCATAGACTCGACAATTTTTCTTGCCAAACGACCGATTTTAGGGAAGCTCGACCGATCCTTTGAAATTATCGTGCGGTTAGTGGGATTCGAACGATTGTACTTACGATTTTTCTGCCGACATCTGTCAGGAAATTGATCGGCCAGGTCAAAAAATCTTTGTCGGTCCCAGTACAATCTATCAATGTCTGCAGGGCCAAGCAGGCAGCTCCCCTTAGTTTTCCTGCCAAATTGGTCTTTTTAGTTGATGGTAAATTCGTACGATCGTACCGAGAAGATCATGGTCTCACGATCAGGATCTGATCTTTTAAAAATCTCAACATCTATGGCCAGAAAAATATATATATATATATGTTTTTATATATATATATATATATATATATATATATATATATATATATATATATATATATTTATTTATTTTTTTCTGGCCATAGATGTTGAGATTTTTAAAAGATCAGATCCTGATTGTGAGACCATGATCTTCTCGGTACGATCGTACGAATTTATATATAAACAATGTAATAATAATATATATATATATATATATATATATATATATATATATATATATATATATATATATATATATATATATATATATATATATATATATATATATATAAACAGGTATATATATTTCATAAGGGACGCACACGATAAGCCATAAGTATTAACCTGGGTGCTAGTCAGAGGGAAGATAGTAATGCAACATTTTAGTAGGATATTATGGCTAAATTATCAAGGTACATACAGTCAAAAGCTAACAAGAAAAAACAATACATTTTACAAATGTTGGCACACAAATGGCAAGAAAATGTGTTTAATTAAATACAGGTAGGGGACCTGTTATCCATAATATTAAGTACCCAGGCTTTCCAGATAAGGGATCTTTCCATTATTTGAATCTTCCTACTTTAGGTTTACAGAAAAATATTTAAATATTTAGCGGGTTATTTACTAAATTCTTATTTATTTATTTTTTTATTATTTTATTGAAGAAAGTCCGACTAACCTCCCAACCACAATTTGACCTAATTTATCATTACAAAAACTCGAAAAAATTCAAATTGTGTGACTTTTTTTGGATTGTCACATAAAAAAACATAATTTATTGTGCTTGACACCTGCAACACTCTCATTTTTCGTGATATCACATGAAAGATGGAATTGAGACATCTGCTATTGACTTATACAGGACCTCAACAGGTTTTAGATGGAGTATTTTGTTGTTGGGATCAAGTACAACACTGTTTTATTATTACAGAGAAAAAGGAAATCATTTTTTAAATTTTACATTTTAATTATTTTAGTAACATCAGTCTATAGGAGATGACGATTTCTGGATAATGGGTTTCCGGATAACCAATCCAATACCTGTATAAAGTTTTTGGTTTGAACACACATAAACAGGATTAGCTAATTAGACCACAGAGAATGAACATGAGTAGGGGTTTATATTGGTGGCAAATAGCTAAGAAATCTAAATAGGACAAATTCGTATTCTGCTTACTGCTTTCTTAACTTCAGAATTTCTCAAACTGTATATCAAAGGGTTTAACATAGGGGTCAAAATACTATAAACAATAGCAAAATATTTCTCTTTGTTGGATGAAAAGCTGCTTGATGGTCCCAGATAGAAGGTCATAGTTGGCACATAGAACATGATAACGACAGTGAGATGGGAAGCACAGGTAGAAAAAGCTTTTGTTCTCCCCTCTACAGAACGGATCTTTAGAACTGATTTTAGAATACAAATATAGGACACGACAATAAAACTGAATGGTGTCAAAATGGTAAACAAACTTTGAAAAAATATTGATTTTTCATGGGATGAAATGTCACCACATGCTTGTTTTAAGATGGCCAAGACCTCACATGCAAAATGATCGATTGTCTTCTCTCTGCAAAAATATGGCGGCTTTAATACAGTAGGGAGAATTATTGAGAGGAAACTGAAGATCCATATAAATGCTATGATGTTCTTACACCTCTTCCAGCTCATAATGACTGTATAGCGCAAGGGGTTACAGATTGCAAGAAACCGATCACAAGCCATTACTGCCAATAGGATACTTTCTACTGTTCCCAAGCTCAGGCTGATGCACATTTGTAACATGCACCCTATGTACGATATTCTTCCTTCCACTACAAGTAAATCCACTAACAATTTGGGCACAGTACTAGTTGAGAAGAAAAGATCCAGAAAAGCTAAATTGCAGAGGAAATAGTACATGGGAGTGTGCATGCTACGGGTTTGGACAACAGTGTAGATTAAAATAATATTTCCAATCATGGTTAATATGTATATAGGAAAAAATAATATAAAAAGCAACATTTTAGTCTTATGGTTTCTTGATAGTCCAGTAAATATTAGTTCTTGAAAAATTGTTTGGTTTGTCATCTTATAAAATAAAATACTTAGCCAAAAACTCTGTAGCTTATTCAGTCATTAAGAAACAGCTGTTGGTTATCATTTTTATTTCCAGGGTGATAAGGACAAAATGTAACCAAAGTGTAGGTCCCCCTCCATCAATCTCCTTGTACACAAATCAATCTCCTTGATTAAAATTCATTTTATCACAATGCAACAAATAATAAAATTGACAAAACTGGCACCTCTTTCAAATGAACAAGATAAGTTAAATAATATTTCAATGAAATAGAAGAGTTTTTCTAGCGTTGATTTAAAAAAGCTGCACAATTTAAATTGACGCCTGATTTTCTTGCAACATTTTTCGCACCGACTTTTTTGAGCAGGTTTTTTTTTGAGCAGGTGTTTTGATAAATGAGTTGTATTCATGGACGGGAGTTAGGTCAACTTTGTATTAATAAATAAAATAAATAAAAGCAAGTTTTAGAATGTAAAATTAAGATTAACTGAGGCAGAGAAAAAAATAACAATAAACATGTTTAGATTTGTATTTTTCAGAGCTGGACACTGAGTGGATCTCGCACATAAAAAATGTTCAACTGTATTAGTCATAGAGGGACTTCAAAATATTTTGGAGACATTTATCTTGGTGTTAAGAAAAGGTGGAAAAGTAAGAAGTGTGAGAGTTATATTTCCATCTACTGACTATCACTGTAGAAGTCTGTTGACACTATTCTAACTAGCTGCCTTGTTTCCAAGCTCTTCTTCCTGCTTTATATTTCTTTTCTAATGACACTATGGGAGACTTGAAAACCCCAGAGATTAATCAGTGATTTACCCTTCTGAATTGTGCAGTTTCTTTATATTTAATTATTTTTAGTTAGCTGTATTTTTACCCTAAATGTAAAGTATGTACTATCATGTCACATTAATATACCTTTTACTTTGGTTGAGGCAGATTTGCTAAACGGTGACTTTTTTAGATTGGACTGTTTAATGCCACAAATCTGAAAAGGTCATGGAAAAAAAGCACAACTTTTCAGAGATTTACAGAGAAAACTGTGATAATTCAGAATCCAAAAATATTCCAGCTAAAACCTATCAAAATCATGTAGAAGTCAAAGGCAGATGTCCCTTTCATGACTGGAAGATCTTTCTTTGATTTGTGGCTAGTGATGGGTGAATTTATTCACCAGGTGCGAATTTGTGAGAATTTTCACGTTTCGCTGCGGAAATCCGGCGGCAAATATCCGGCTGCATCAATTTTTTGTGATGCCGGTGACAATTAATTCTGGTGGCGATGGTTCAGATGCTGGTTACTTTTAAACAGAGGACCATTGACTTTAATGTGTGTCTAATGTCAATTTTGATGCCAGCAAAGTCGCGTTTCACGAATTTTGTGGGTGATTTGCATATTTCATGGGAAAGCAAAACAGGAAAATGTTAGGTTTTGTTATTGTAGCAGATTATTGTGCCAATTGAAACTTCTTTGTGTTACTTGTATTTCGTATTGTCTTGTCAGGAACTTCACTCAGTAACTTTCTGTAAGGGCCCGAAGGCGCAGTAAGAGTGCGGACCAAGGAGGAGGCAGGTAGTCATAAAGTTTGTGGTACAAGGGATCAGGCAGAAGAGTAGTCGTTGTTCAGTCCAGGCAGCAAAGGGTCAATCCAAATAACAGGCAAGGTTGGTACACAAGAAATCAATCAATAATAGAACACCCAGGAATCACGAAGATAAACCTATACTTGGGCAATGTTGCAATGTCCAAGGGGGGTTTAAATAGGCAAGTTTTGGCACCAAGATTTTGGACGCGATGACGTCATGACGCTGACGCCGGCGTCAAGACGCTAATGTCGTGACGCCGACGCACGTTCTGATGCCGTCGACCATTCCGTCGCCGGCGACCAATCGGAGAGCTAGAGGCAGCCGACGTCATCACACTGGGACCAGCAGGATCCACATGGGGGGGGAAGGAGTCGCCATCTTGGACGCCGTCGCCATCTTGGACGCCATGGCCATCACGAAGGTAAGAAACTTCCATTTCCATTACAGTACCCCCTTCCTAAGGGGGCGCCTCAGGACCACCAAAACCGGCACTAGAAGGAAATTGCTTGTGGAATTTTCGGATAAGAAGAGGAGCATGGACGTCCGAATCCTTCACCCAAGAGCATTCCTCTGGACCAAACCCCTTCCATTCGATTAAATACTGTAACCTACCCCTGGAAATTCGAGAGTCCAGAATTCTTTTGACTTCAAATTCTTGGTGTCCATCAATAAGAACAGGAGTAGGAGAAGACGAGGAAGAAGAAGAAGAATCTTTTGCCGGTTTGAGAAGAGATACATGGAAGACATTGGGAATCCGCATCTCGGGGGAAAGCTGAAGACGAACTGCCACGGGATTGATGATTTCTATAATGGGGAAAGGACCGATGAACTTGGGACCGAGTTTAGGAGTAGGGACTTTAAGATGAATGTTCCGTGTAGAAAGCCAAACCTTATCACCGAGGCAATATAGTGGGGATGAAATTCTTTTCTTGTCCGCAAATTTCTTCTGAGACAGAGAACTCTTCTCCAAATTAGCTTTGGTGGCAACCCAGATAGCAAGCATATGAGCGGCCTGATCATTGGCAGCAGGGACGTTTGTGAGAAGAAGATCTTGTGGAAAAGCTAGAGGATTCTGACCATAGACACAAAAGAACGGAGACTTTTCAGAAGAAGCGTGCATAGCATTGTTGTGAGCAAATTCTGCCCAAGGAAGAAGGTCTGCCCAGTCGTCTTGGCACAAAGAGACATGGCAACGAAGAAATTGCTCCAATGCTTGGTTGACCCTCTCGGCAGCTCCATTAGATTGAGGGTGATAGGCAGAGGAAAATTTGAGAGAAATATGAAGTGCCTTGCATAACGATCTCCAAAATTTGGAAACGAATTGGGAACCTCTGTCCGACACCACTTCAGCCGGGAATCCGTCAAGGTGAAAGATATGCTGGATGAATAATTTGGAGAGTTCCTGAGCAGAAGGAAGCTTTCGCAGGGGAATGAAATGGGCCATCTTGCTGAATCGGTCAACCACGTGTATGACCGAGGGAAACAGGCAGATCCACAATGAAATCCATCGCCAAGTGAGTCCATGGATGAGAGGGAATGGGTAAAGGTAGAAGTAATCCTTTGGGAGGAGAGTGGCCAGACTTGGAAGCTGCACAAACAGAACAGGAGGAGACAAAGTCCTTGACGTCCTTTCGGAGAGAAGGCCACCACACTAGGCGAGACAGGAGTTCAGTAGTTTTATTGATACCAGGATGGCCGGCTTGTCTGGAATTATGTGACTGAGCAAGGATAGAATGACGGAGGTCTGGAGGAACAAAAGCAACTCCCAAAGGAGTACTGTCAGGAGCAGAAGACTGTGCGGACAATAACTGAGAGGCCATGGTGGGGAATAAGGCAGCAATAATTTTAACAGGAGGCACAATGGGTTCAGGGTCTTCGGAACACGAATCTTCGGGAATGAAGCTTCTGGAAAGAGCGTCAGCTTTCTTGTTTCTGGATCCCGGGCGGAATGTGATCACGAAATTGAATCTGGAGAAGAAAAGTGCCCATCTTGCTTGCCTAGGATTGAGGCGTTTAAGGGACTGGATGAATTCAAGGTTCTTGTGATCCGTAAAGATAGATACTGGCACAGAAGAAACTTCCAACAGATGTCTCCACTCTTCAAGAGCTAGTTTAACTGCCAGTAGCTCACGGTTTCCCACATCATAGTTCTGCTCAGAAGAAGAAAACTTTTTAGAAAAGAAAGCACAAGGATGTAGTTTGCCATCATTAGAAGACCTTTGGGACAACACCGCACCAGCCCCCACGTCGGAGGCATCCACCTCAATGAAGAATGGCAGAAGAGGTTCCGGGTGCCTAAGAATTGGAGCAGAAGAAAAAGAGTCTTTGAGGTTTTTAAAAGCTTCTAAAGCCTGAGGTGTCCAACATTGGGGCTTCCCAGCCTTCCGGATTCGAGACAGGATAGGGGAAATCTTGGAGGAGAAGCCTTTGATGAACTGTCTGTAGTAATTGGCAAAGCCAATAAACCTCTGGATAGCTTAAGTACTGGTGGGGAGGGGCCAATCCTGGATCGCTGAGACTTTGGCCGGATCCATCTTGAAGCCTTGTTGGGAAATAATGTACCCCAGAAAAGGAACAGAAGAAACTTCGAAAGAACACTTTTCCAGCTTGGCAAACAGATTAAACTATTAAACTCGGATAGGTTTGAAGAAAAAATTAGAATGTCGTCTAGGTATACGACCACACTTATGCCAAGTAAGTCCCGGAAGACATAATTTACCAGCTCTTGGAAAACCGCAGGGGCGTTACAAAGTCCAAAGGGCATCACGAGATACTCGTAGTGCCCATCACGAGTATTAAATGCGGTTTTCCATTCGTCCCCTTCTCTGATCCGAATGAGATTGTAGGCTCCACGAAGATCAAGCTTGGTAAAAATGCTGGCACCTTTGAGCTGGTCAAATAACTCGGAAATAAGGGGGAGCGGATAGCGGTTCTTTACTGTAATCTTGTTCAATCCGCGATAATCAATGCAGGGACGTAGACTGCCATCTTTTTTTTCTACGAAGAAGAAGCCTGCTCCTGCAGGAGAAGAAGAAGGACGAATGAAGCCCCTAAGCAGATTTTCCTGGATGTACTCTTTCATCGCCGCAGTTTCAGAGGGGGAAAGCGGGTAAGTACGTCCTCTTGGAGGCATGGTTCCAGGAAGAAGCTCAATGGGACAATCATAGGGCCGGTGGGGAGGCAGGACTTCAGTAGATTTCTTGTTGAACACATCAGAGAAATCTTGATAGACAGGAGGAATTGAAGGATTTGCAACAACAGAGGATACCTTGACCAAGGACTGGGCTGGAAGACAGTTCTGTTGACAAAAGAAACCCCAACGAGAAATTTGAGTTGTGGACCAGTCAATGACTGGATTGTGGGTGCGCAACCAAGGGAGTCCAAGGACTACAGGAGTCGAGGGGCAATCAATAACCAAGAATGAAAGTCTTTCGGTATGCAGGGTGCCCACTTTGAAAGACAATTCTTGCGAAGACTTGGAGATGAAGGCAGATGAAAGAGGCCGATCATCAATGGCAAGAACACGAAGTGGAACAGCCAGACTTTGGAGAGGAATAAAATGTTGTTCTGCGAAGGCTTTATCCAAGAAGTTCGCAGCTGCGCCGGAGTCAAGGAAAGCTTGGGTAGAGATGGTCTTGGAAGCCAACTGGAACTGTACAGGGAGAAGGAAACGATGAGTAGAAGTTTGGGGAAGTTGATTAATTCCGCCCAGGTAAGTTTGGGGAAACTACCTAGGCGCTGGCGTTTCCCGACTTTGCAGGGCATTCATGGGCAAAGTGGGATTTGCCCCCACAGTATAAGCAGAGTCCAGCAGCCCTTCTCCTTAACTTTTCCTGTTCGGAAAGACGGGCACGACCAATCTGCATAGGCTCTTCAGAGATGGAGGGAGAAGAAGCCGGAGTAGAAGAGGAAGAAGTAGTGCTGGGAAGGACAGGTCTCTGGAAGCGAGGAGCCAGGGGAGGTTGAAACTTCCTCACACGTTCCTTTACGGCAAGGTGCTCTCTTTGACTGGTGTCTACTTTGACTGCAAGGGCCACCAAATCTTCCCAACTAGTAGGCAACTCACGTGAAACCAAATCGTCCTTCAGGCGCATGGACAACCCGTTGTAGAAGGCAGCGTGATAACTGTCGTTGTTCCAGCTGGTCTCGGCCATCAGAGTACGGAATTCAATGGCATATTCTGGCACCGAACGTGTACCTTGGCGGATCTGGAACAAGCGAGAAGAGGCAGATGCAGACCAGCCGGGAGCATCGAACACTGTGCGCAGCTCACGAATAAAGGCCTTCGAATCATCTATCAGGGGGTCCTCTTTCTCCCACAACGGTGATGCCCATTCCAAGGCTTTCCAGGTCAAGCGGGTAATGATGTATCCCACCTTGGCACGCTCTGAGACGTATTGATGAGGTAGCAGAGTGAACTGGATCTCACACTGGTTGATGAATCCTCTACAAGCCTCAGAATCACCACTGAAGAGCGGAGGTGCCGGAATCCGGGGTTCGGAGACATGAAACGGCGCCACTGGAATAGTGGCCGGAGCAGTAGCAGGAACCTGAGCCGTAGGAGTGAGAGCCGACAATTTGTCCAAAATGGCCTCAAGAGCTTGGCCAAAGTGCGACTGCTGAGCTTCATAGGCCTCCATGCATGAAGCAATCCCACGAAAGGCTCTTCCGAAATCTGGTTGAGCCCCAGCCTCCTCAGATGGGTCCATGGCCCAAATATAATGTAAGGGCCCGAAGGCGCAGTAAGAGTGCGGACCAAGGAGGAGGCAGGTAGTCACAAAGTTCGTGGTACAAGGGATCAGGCAGAAGAGAAGTCGTTGTTCAGGCAAAAGGTTCAGTCCAGGCAGCAAAGGGTCAATCCGAATAACAGGCAATGTTGGTACACAAGAAATCAATCAATAATACCACACCCAGGAATCACGAAGATAAACCTATACTTGGGCAATGTTGCAATGTCCAAGGGGGGTTTAAATAGGCAAGTTTTGGTGCCAAGATTTTGGACGCGATGACGCATGACGCTGACGCCGGCGTCAAGACGCTAACGTCGTGACGCAGACGCACGTTCTGACGCCGTCGACCATTCCGTCGCCGGCGACCAATCGGAGAGCGAGAGGCAGCCAACGTCATCACACTGGGACCAGCAGGATCCACATGGGGGAGGAAGGAGTCGCCATCTTGGACGCCGTCGCCATGGCCATCACGAAGGTAAGAAACTTCCGTTTCCATTACACTTACTTCATTAATATCACTCAGTGGTTGGGTGTAATTGTTACATTATATAGGGGGATTCTCATTACCTGGGCAAGTAAATAGCTCCCTCTAGGTTCATATCAGTTATTCCACAAACACAGGCCATTATTGGTATCATCCCACACCTAGTTTGTGATTTTCCTTAATTCATTTAACTACTGTATCTTCATTCATTCCAACTGTATCAGTTATAAGCTAAATGTGTCTCCCCAGGTCAAAACTCCCTTTCTCCACAAGGATGCAGATCATACAGTGTAATATAAACCTGTTTTAGCCACTCACTTCTCAACTCTTCTCCATATTTACAAATGAGCAATTCTCCCTCCCATCATCACATCAAAGATTTTCACATTTGATGAAAGATTTCCCTAATTGCTTTATCTTCAAAAGTATCTCTATTGCTAATCTTCCCAATGTTATGTATGATTTAGGCTACCAGTGTCCGCCAAATCAGGGTATTCACTCTCCCTTCAGGGCCTAATGGGTTTTCCTAAGGGAAATGAGTTTTCCCACTTCAGTCCAGGGTCATTCGTGTCTCAATCAATAATAATAATTATAATGACAAATGATGAGTGTACATTTATCATGCACAAAACAGGTAAGGCGTATGTATACTATATATACTATATATATATATACTATACTATATATTTCTTGACAGCTCTACTGATCTTGAGGATTAGCTAATAATGTAAAAAAAAATATAACATTTAGATTTGAATTACCCTAAGTAACAATGTTGTTCTGTAGTCTTATAACAAATGTATGTCTTGTGTTGACTTTGGGTCTAAGAAAAATGATATAACACTTAGAGGTGAATATACAGCCCAATAATCTGGCGCTGGAAGATAAAATTTCAAAGATCTCAACAGGCACCATTCTACTCCCCTTATTGCTCAGGTATACAGGGCAAATGGTTGGTAGCGCACTCCTGGGACCTAAATATAATTGAAGATTTTATTTCATTATGGCACAGTGATCGATATTTCGGCTCCCCTCTAGAGCCTTTCTCAAGAAAGAAAGGCTCTAGAGGGGAGCCGAAACGTCAATCATTGTGCCGTAATGAAATAAAATCTTCAATTATATTTAAGTCCCAGGAGTGCGCTACCAACTTTGTTTTTGTATAATTAAATCCCAGGAGCAGCACTCGGGCAGATGAACTAAGGGTTAACAATAGGAGTGCACATCTGTTTGGTTGATTATGAGATTATGTTGCAGAGATAAGGGAATAACCAAAACAACAAATTTTAGACATGTAAACTTCCTCAGTATTAAGGCATAAATGCAATATATTAAAAGGCAAATGCTGCTTAAAGGGAGCGAAAGCCTAAAAAGAATATGGCTAGAAATGTTTGGCTATTAGTGATGGGTGAATCACTCATTTCATTTACTTGCAAATTTATTCACCGGCGGCGAAACGCGGGAATTCACAGCAAATTCATGCCTGGCGAATTTATTTCCCATCACTATTGGCCATGTGTTTTGTGCCTTTGTACCAGCCCAAAGCCACCAAAGCTCTATAGAAATAAAGATTCATGTCTTTGAAGATGCCCAAAGTATCTCTCCATCTTATGTCTTGCCTAATGTCAGGCTTGGCCACAGGTGAGTGGCTGGTGGGCTGTATAACACGAGTACAGCGGGTATTTGAGGTTTTGATAGGCCGGAAACATGTTATGCAGAAGAGTATTTTAATAATGAAAAGTATGACAATATAACAGATGAACAAAAGATAAAAAATAATATAAGTTCTTACACCGGTCGGTGGTCAAGGGCAGGCAACAATAAAGGCAATAACAAGTCCGTATGGTAGGCCGAGGTTGGAGGCAGGCTGATGGCAGAGGGTAGTCCAGTAAACAAGCTGAGGTCAATTACCAGGAGATCCAACAGAGAGCAGGTAATGGGAAACTGGAGCAGAGAACACAGGAACAGGGAACAAAGCAGGAATCTCAGGAACAAGCAGGAATCTCAGGAACAAAAGCAGGAATCAGGATCAAGGAGTCACAGGAACAAGGAGTCACAGGAACAAGGAGTCACAGGAACAAGGAGTATGCAGAATCTAGCTTGGGAGCTTCAATCAGGGGCGTAACTACAGAGGAAGCAGACCCTGCGGCTGCAGGGGGGCCCAGGAGGTACAGTGGGCCCCATGAGGCTCTCATTTGAACATATATTGGTAAAACAGGACAAACACTGGATATGTTGGGGGCCCTAAAATTAATTTGCTGTGGGGCCCAGCAACATCTAGTTACGCCACTGGCTTCAATGATCAAGCACTGGAGTATCTTTAGCAACAGGCTTATAAAGGCCCTTAATTAACAAATTACCAACACCTGGTAGAGCAAGAAGGGGGAGGAGGAGGTGAGCAAACGTGTAAGGTAGAAAGTCTTTATTCATACCAGTAGAATCCGATTCCAAAGGTCTCCAGTGACTCAATGAAATAATGCAGGGGCTTGTGGGTGTATAGCTCAGAGTTCGATCCCAGGTAGTTCCTGACACCTAACTGCTGCACATGTTCAGTCTGCTCTTGGCTGATATCAGTAACCTGAGCTTAGGGACCGACTCAATATTCTTCTTTCCTCTGGTTGCTTCCCCTGGTCACTTCCTGTTGCCGATTAAACATGCATACAAGTCAACCAATCACAGTCCTTTCTGGCTGCTCACTAAAAAACTAAAGCCCTGCTCTGGCACGTTGAGCTTGGAGCTAAACTTTAGCTGAATTCTTAATTCATTCCACCTGTGACTTTGCTTTCCACCTTGTAATGATCCCAAATGCTTAACTGTGTTATTGTTTCTTCCCTCACATAATCTAGGGTTCAGTTACAGGATGAATATAAACAGGGAAAGGAGATACATACACAAGTGCAGGACTTGGAGTGGAGGTGGAAGAGAGAAACCATATACAGTATTTGTGTGTGATAGAAACGATAAATTGATAGGTCTTAAATGGTCAGTAAGACTAAATTAGCTATCAAGTATTGTCTTTGAGGTATCAGGCTATAGACTGCATTGTCTCATTGTCATTGATATGTCAGAATACACCCCCAAAGCTTGGAAGCATTTGTCAAAACTTAAACGTAAAAACAGCTTGAGTTTGTCATTTACAAACCATGAATAATAAATACCATTTATCTCTCTCATTCTAAGGTCAAAAACCTACAACAAAACACAGCTTATTGTGGCCAAAGCAAGTGAAAGGGGGTTCGGGTACAGCCTATTTAATATAGGGAGAACACAAACTGTGACCAGTATTTTGGTTTCTTTGCTGATGCAAAACAGTCCATCTGGGAAGAAATGTCCCCTTTGCAAAGGTTTCTCTATATGTAATATACTCATTTGCATATGCATCTTGTGATCTCCCCATGTCTAATGAACAGTGCAAGTGAGCTGATTGGATCTCAATTTTGCATCACATTATTGGGCTGTGGGGTTTTTTTTTTTTACTTTTAATTTGTATTTTTATTTAAAAAATCCTATTTTATTCAGTTGTATGAAAGTTGTTCTATAGTTTACATATATATCTGATTTGGTTCAGTATATTTTATGGAATGCTGTAATCAAATGTAAATAACAGGGCAGCACTGGGCTATATGTACCTGTAACCATGATACACTTGTTTCTCTATGTCCGGGGATTTATCTGCTCAGTATAATATATGGGAATCCCTCCAGGGCGCATTTTCTGAATCCCTCTAGTGCTGTATAGAAATTGTAGTGAAACTTAATTATGGATACAATAGAATTAACCAATAGGAATGCAGATTGGATTCCCAGCAATATGTCAGCCATCTTGATATTATGTTACATACAGAGTGAGGACAGTGAGGTTGTGATGCTGATTCAGTTAATGACTATAAGAGGGACTTGGATGACTTGGACAGACATAATACAAAGGCTATTGTGATACTAAACTCTATAGTTAGTATAGCTATGGGTATATATCATTTATGTGACAGTAGGGAGGGCTGTGTGTATGGGGCTGGGTTTTCATTTGGAGGGGTTGAACTTGATGGACTTTGTCTTTTTTCAGCCCAATTTAACTATGTAACTATGTAACTATGCTTTATGTGAAAATACCATTAAAAAAGTTCTCTTCCTGTTCTTAACAAAAGGCGAGAGGGCGACTTCAGCTGTGCCAGACCCTACGTGTGCGCTCCTACCGCAGCTCCCGACATCGTCTCCTCAAACCAGAAGCCAGTTGCTGCAGCTTTGCAAAGTATTTTCTCACCCCTTGTTAGCTGTAGGTTTCTTCAACGTTCCTGCAAATAACATTCTGAAGAAGAGAGGCTTTGTTACTTCCTTGCTGCTGTGCTGAAAGCTAAGTGTTGGGAGCAGGCCAAGGAATGTACAGACTGACCGTGGATTTATGGCTAACCTGGGTGCTGCTTTCCCTGCTCCCAGAACTTACAGCAATAAATCACAAAGGGCTATAAAAAGCCTTCATATAGCTGCAGCAACTAATTACCGCTTTGTGGTGATATTGGGAGGTGAAGTGGAGTGCACATGTAGGGTCTGGCACAGCCCAATCGCCTTTTGTTGACAACAGGCAGAAATCTTTTTTAATGGTATTTTCAGATAAAGCATTTGAAATAAGAAATATTGTACTGTGTAGAAGTATTGTTAGAGGGGTATAGAATGGATTTTGAAACTAATAACTTTTAGTGTTACTGTTCCTTTAATGACACAGTTGGTTCTGGATTATTGGGGAAAAGTTTTATTACATAATACAAAAAATCCACATAATACTATAAAATCCTCATTAGATTACATCAGTGCTATCCAACTTCTGTGGTACAAAGGGCCGACATTTTTCCGGCCTACATAGTGGAGGGCCGATAATGGAAGCCATGGACCAGTGTTGACCACTCCCTGTTTTTAAACCACACCCATGTTACCAAAAGATCATGTCCACATTAATTGTGGTAGCACACCAAAAAACCAAACCAAAAAACACAGAACCCCGCCACATGATTAAACACCTAAGGGGGGCCCCTAACAATAATTTATTTTCAATTGCTAACAACCCCCTACAGGCTTATGTTCCACAGGCAGAGTATGTCACACACAGGCAGAGCATGACACACACAGGGAGCATAGGGAAAGCAGAATAGAGCAAGAAACAGGGAACTCTATCCAGACCACTTTAAGATGTACTATATACAATGACACTTTGCAGGTGCCCTTTTGCATTTTGTACAAAGTGCGAATTTATGAACAATGTGTGCAGTTTCAGTCTGGGTCTCAGGTAGAACAGTACAGGCTTTAGAGGTGTGAACAATAGAGGTGTCACAGGTGTGAACAATACAGGGGGATCACTGGTGTGAACAATACAGGGGAGTACAGTCTGAATTTGAGGTTTAAACAATGCAGGGGCATATTAATCTCAGGAGTGATACCATTTAAAGCAAACACAGCAGGTAGGTGGGGGGGGGGGTCACGGGCCGCCAGTTGGACAGCCCTGGATTACAGTACAGTGACACAGGATCCAGTGCAGTCTACATATTCTTATTATTAAACAGTCTTGCTGTATCAGTTTTTTGGCAGATGTTATTAGTGATGGGCGAATTTGCGCGATTCGCCGTCGGCGAATAAATTTGGGAAACGGCGAAAAAATTCACTGGTGAAAGTTCGCCGGCATCCAAAAAAACAGGACAGCAGTGCCGTTTTGCGAATTTTTCGTCGTTTCGTGAATTTCTCGGGAAATTCGCAGAAATGGCGCAAATTCGCCCATCACTAGATGTTATATGACTAGTTTGATAATTTACAACGATTCCCAAGATTAGCCTCCCAACAGCAGCCCAGATCACACTAAGCATGTGTCAACCTCTATGCTGGTGGAATAAGTTGAGAATATTTATGTTTATGTTCAGTATACAAAATACCTCATTTCTAGAAATATTCTATTTTAGACTTTATTTCCCCTTTAAGAACTGGAGTTCAAAACTGCCCCCATACTCCAGATGAGGCCTCACCAGGGACCTATAAAGAGACACAATTATGTTTCATCCCTTGAGTTAATGCCCTTTTTTATACAAGAACTTTATTTGCTTTAGTAGCCACAGAATGACACTGCCCAGAATTAGACAACTTGTTATCTACAAAGACCCCAAGATCCTTCTCATTTAAGGAAACTCCCAACACACTGCCATTTAGTGTATAATTTGCATTTATATTATTTTTGCCAAAGTGCATAACCTGCATTTATCAACATTGAAGCTCATTTTCCAGTTTGCTGCCCAGTTTTCCAGTTTAGACAAATCACTGTGCAAAGTGTCAGCATCCTGCATGGAACCTATAGTTCTGCACAATTTAGTCTCATCTGCAAAAATAGAAACAGTACTTTCAATGGCCACCTCCAGGTCATTAATAAACAAGTTGAAAAGCAAGGGACCTAGTACAGAGCCCTGCGGTACTCCACTAACAACACTGGTCCAATTAGAAAATGTTCCATTTACCACCACTCTTTGTAGTCTATCTTTTAGCCAGTTCTCTATCCAGGTACAAATACTATGTTCCAGGCCAACATTCCTTCATTTAACCAGTAACCTTCTGTGTGACACTGTATCAAATGCTTTAGCAAAGTCTAAGTAAATCACATCCACTGCCATCCCAGAACGTTTTTGACGCTGGCGAAAATGCGTCGGTCTCCAAAAAAAAAACGCTGGCGTCCATTTTTTTTACGACAGTGAATTTTCGCACCTGTTTCACAAATTTATTCCCCGGCAGAGAATTGCGCAAATTCGCTGCGAATTCACGCCTGCCGAATAAATTCGCCCATCACTAGTTACAGACCATGTGTGCAGTAGCTAATGGCTTCTCTTGGGATCAAGAACACTGTATCCCAAAAATGTGAGGGTTTCCAAAAATGAAGAAACAGATATAAAAAGTAAAAAAAATTTATTAGGACATGGAGACTTAACGCGTTTCGTGCCTATAGGGGCACTTAGTCATAGGCTAGATACTCCTATTGTGGCAGTAGCACAAACTAAAGTATCTACACTTCTCTTGGGATCACCTAATAAAGTCTGTGCTACAAGATCCTGAGTGTGTACCTCCTTGATGTAAGTCTCCCTTCATAACAGTAAATAAACAATGTTTTCATTTTATGTTGTACGAGTGCCTTGCTTTAAAAATATTAACATATAACATAAATAATAATATTTAAAAATCGATATTTAGATTTCCACCTATCTACATAGTAATATCTAGAAACAATAACTAGTAAAGATTTCACAAAGATGTACAGATATCCACAGACGGCAATAACTTGTACAGAGACAATGTTTCAGTATTTGCAGTTTTATGGTTAGGAACACACAAGTAGGATCAGCTTCCCAAAGAGACTATTAAAGGTATAGTGGTGGGTGAATTTGACCCATTTTGCTTCATTAACAAATTGCGAAAATGCAAATCAATTGCCATTATCATTGTCAAGTCAATGGCCATTTTTTTTAAACCACACAGTATATTTTTTCTATAAATTAGAGTCTATTGGCAATATATTTTGTTCACCCCTATTAAAGGACACTTAGGTAGCCCATAGACAATGGTAGAGGCTTACATTAGTGACAAAATCTGAGAAATAGCCAACTGCTTTCTTAAATTCATCATTTCTCAAACTGTATATAAAAGGGTTTAACATGGGGGTCAAAATAATATAGAAAATACAGAAAAACTTATCCTTGTTGAATGAAAACATACTTGATGGTCCCAGATACATTGTCAAACTTGGCATTCATGATGGAGAGGAGTTGTAGAGGTGTAGTGATACTATGTTACATCTGTAGTTGGCTTGGAAAGGGGATCTGCATTGAGACCTTTAGAGGAACAGCTTGGAGTACCACCTGGAATATCTAGAATGAATGTATTGTTGCTGTACTAATAAAAACAAGTAACCAACTGACAAACCCTCCTTTATCCACCCCTCTCAATATATTACATTGGACTGCAAGACTATGTGCTGAGTGGATTTACATGTTTTACACATATTTAGGTCATTTGCCTATTAATACTTGAATTTTTTTTAACTATGCCTTTACATATATCACAGAAAAGGGAATGTTTTGTACCCATCACCTCAGTTGGTTTGTTGATGACCTAGTGGGTCAGATGTTGTTTTTGATTAAAAAGGTACAGGATTCAACACCTCTCTATATGGAAAACTCTACTGTTTTTTCTAATTGATATTGAAAAGTAAAATTTACATTTTATGAAAAATTAAGCCCAATCATCTTATATTAATGAAAATAAAGACTAAAAAATCATTGTGGCGCCATCAATGTACCAGTGTAGCTCCAGCAATTTCATGACATTTAGCCCCTTCAATAAAATTCCACTCAAATCAACAATTTGATATTGCAAATGTAACTTTTCAATCCTCAATTGTTTAAAGTGTCATAAAATGTAAATTTCACATTTCCATATTGATTAGAAAATTGAATAAAACATAAGGAGGAAAAGGGTGTTGAACTTAAAACCTATGACATCAAAAAACACCTAGTCCATTAGGCTTGGCACAACATAACTGGATGCTCTTCTTCATTTTCTTGTTTCTTGTTAAAATAAATAAAATGTACCTTTAAAAAATAGAATTGTAAAGATCTGCATTAAATGAGAATGAAACCCTAACAAACAATGTGATTAGAAATGTTTTATGTTCCATACAGAACTTAATACAGAGTGATGAGACTGAGTTCATTAATGATCAGCCTTGTATTGTGATTATTATATTGTGTGTATATTGTATGTTGTGAGTCACTCCATAAGCTCAGGTAACTGAGAAAGAACAACGGTACTGTAGGGTGCTACAGGCTGAGTCATAGAACTTCTAAAACATTATCATTGCCTCGGCTTGGTGCAGAACCCCAAAATATAAAATAGAGAGAATTTTGAAAATACATCTTCCATTGCATTCCAGAGAAGCTCACTAGGTTTTCAAATCTGTTCTTAGATTTTAATGGAAAATCTAAGAACAGAAAACTTGAAATAGAAATCAGACACAGCGTATAGGTTCACCATCATCTTCTATTTGTACTTAAAAATATGAATACAAATGAATGACATCAAAAGGTAGCAAATAAGAACACTTAACAAAAATCTCTTATTTTAGGATTTCTAATAACAGAAAGTAAGGCTAAAGTGTGGCTCCCTCTTTTTTTTTTATCCTAAAAAAAAACGTGGTTCTACTGAAGCTTGCATTCTGCTAGTAGCATCACCATCAAGTAAGGAATGCAATCCTAGGTGGCAATGTCACTTTCACACCAACACTATTATTTACTTATTCATTTGTTAGTCAAATCAGGATCAGTGAATAAAAAAAAGACATACATGGTATAGAGGCTAGTAATGGGAACTTATACACAAGGAAAAGAGAATGGGTTCGGTTTTTACTTGAAGGTCAGTTGCCTTCCAAAGATCATGGAGACATTTTCTTTGTAGAATCGTAAAGTAGAAAAGTAATGAGTGAGAGCTGGCTTTCCAAATAAGACCATCTGTTGGCCTTCATGCTTTTAAACTCTTCTTCATCCTTTGTATTACTATTCCAGTAACAGGAATGGAATGCTCAAACTCCCACAAAATGACATCCAATCACTGGTGTCTGGTGCTGAACTGTGAGATCCATGCCTGCCACGGGATCATAAATATCTCGTCAGTTTTCCAGCAGCACACCAAGTCAGTTGTAGTGATTGCAAAAATTGATTTATTTAGCCCAAAAACCACATATCAAACAGGCAACATTTCGGGCCCACCGGACCCTTTATCAAGCCTTGTATTCCTATTCCAGTGACATTATTGGAAACCTTAGATATTAATTAAGGCTTTACCCATCTGCATTGTACAATTTCTTTACATTTACTCATTATTTTTTAGCTGACTATTATTGTCCCTGTAACTTATGTAATACAATGTAACTTGGCTGCTGATTAGTGTAATAATATGAAAAAATAATATGAAAAACTTCAAGAGGGTCATAAGGGTTCACAAGGAACATCATCTTCACCCTAAAACGATTATATGTGATGTTAATTAAATCTACATTGACAACAATATTTCCAAATAATTAACCACTGTGAGGAAATAGATATTTTTTTTAACAACCACAGAAACATTTTTGCATTCATTTTCTTCCTAAGAAGACATGAGACAAATAATACGTTCAAAAGTTATTGACAGGTAAAGTCATGCAATGTTCTATAGGATTCTTACAGGCTGCTGCCACCTGTGCCAATGCAGGGATTCAAGCCTTTACATCTCATCCATGGTTCCTTAGTACCTGCTTCTGCCTTAGTTCTTTAAAAACTCTGGACTCTGGACTTGCTTTCATACAGTAGATAAAAGCTAGGTATGTTTGTTATATTGCTTCTTAGTCCTGGACCTCAAACACAAAATGGATCAGCTCCTAGATGTGTGTCATGAGGGATATAGGGAGGAGAAGAAAATACATTATTTTTCCTGGTGCCCTATAGTAAAGTTATGGGATCTGTTATTCAGATCCAGAAATCTCAGAATTATGGAAAGGCTGTCTCCCGTAAACTCCATTTAATCAAAATAATCCAAATTTTTAAAACTGACTTCCTTTTTCTGTGTAATAATAAAACAGTAGCTTGTACTTGATCCAAACTAAGATATAATGAATCCAAGCAAGACCAACCTATTGATGTTTTTTCATGTTTCTAGTAGACTTAAGGTATAAAGATCCAAAATACGGAAAGATCCATTATCCTGCACACTTTAAATATTTTAATTTCGCTCCTATGCACAATGATGTCATCCGGCTCCTGCGTCAAACCCTGAAGTGCTGGTACTCCCATGTCATTCACCTAAGCAGAAAGACGTGGTGGGCATCCCCGCCACACTGCCCTTAGACCACCAGGGTGTGTCCTCACATTACCCCCCCCTCTAGAGGGGACCACTGGACCCCTTGGTCTATTAGGAAACCTATCATGAAACTGCCTCTTGAGATGTTTCACATGAACATCAGAGGCAGTAACCCACGACCTCTCCTCAGGACCATATCCCCTCCAATAAACAAGATACTGTACCTTACCTCTGGAGGCGAGAATCAACCAGCCTCTGAACCTCATACTCAGGCTGACCCTCCACAGAAATCTGAGGAGGGTTT
The DNA here is from genome assembly GCA_038501925.1 of Xenopus petersii. Classification (NCBI taxonomy): domain Eukaryota; kingdom Metazoa; phylum Chordata; class Amphibia; order Anura; family Pipidae; genus Xenopus; species Xenopus petersii. Next base: position 3,120,702 of record CM076680.1, read on the forward strand.
TAACAAAGACACATGAAACGACTCAGAAATTTTAAGTACAGGAGGCAAATTCAATCTAACAGTACCAGGATTGATGATTGCAGACACAGAAAAGGAACCAATGAATTAAGAACCTATTTTGGAAGATGGGAACTTCAATGGAATATTTCTGGAAGATAACCAAACCTTATCCCCAATCTGATACTCAGGTGCCTTCTTAGGATGTCTATCAGAAGCTATTTTTTGAGCAGCCACCACAGAAGATCTTGAATCTTTTGCGAAATCTCAGAAAGGTGATCCACCCAGAAATTAACTGCAGGCACATCAAAAGAATGATCAAAAAAAGAAAAAGCTCTAGGACAATGGCCAAAAACAGTAAAAGATGCAGATTCTTCGGTGGACAAGTGAGTGGCATTATTAAAGGCAATCTCAGCCCATGGAAGAAGGTCTGCCCAGAGTGACTGATTACTAGAAATACAACACCTGAAACATTGTTCTAAGGACTGATTTGTTTTTTGTGTCTAGCCATTGGTCTGGAATGATATGCAGACGAGAAAGACAAATCAGTCCCCATGAAAGAACACAAGGCCCGCCAAAACCAAGAGACAAATTGATCCTCTCTAAGAGAAACAATGTTCATAGGGGCCCCATGAAACTTAAATATGTTGGACAGGAAGAGTTCAGCAAGGGACCTGGCAGAGGGGGAGGGTGGGAAGGGGAATACAATGAGACATTTTACTGAAACGATCCACTACCACTCAAATGACTGTATTCCCTCCGGAGGGAGGAAAATGTACAATAAAATCCATGGAAATATAAGTCCATGGCTTTACAGGAATGGGGAGTGACTGCAGCAGCCCCTAAGGTAAAGATCTGGAAGGTTTGGAATGTTTGCAAACTGTGCATGAATCAATATATTTATGAACATCCTGTCTCAAAGTTGGCCACCACAACACGCGAGGCAGAACGGAATAGGTTTTACTATGTCCCAGATGTCTAGACACCTTGGAGTCAAGAATCTCCAACAAAACTACCTCACGGAGATTCTCTGGCACAAAAAGTTTACCAGAAGGCATATTAGAAGGAGAACTATCTTGGGCTTTAGACAAAGAAGAATACAGAGCTGGATTTAGGGCTGCCATAATCACCTCCTTAGTGTCCTACCTGACACAATAGGATCAGGTACAGACTCCTCTTTGGGACTGAAAACAAAACTTCTAGAAAGGGCATCTGCTTTAGTATTCTTTTCCCCAGGTCTGTATGTTATGATACAACTGAAATGGGTAAAGAACAATGGCCACCGGCCTGTCTAGGGTTTAAGCGCTTAGCAAATTCTATGTGCAAAAGATTTTTATGATCAGTGCAGACTATGACCACATGCTTAGTTCCCTCTAGAAGATGTCTCCATTCCTAGAAGGCCCACTTAATAGGCAGTAATTCCCTGTTACCAATATCATAGTTTATCTCAGCAGGAAACTTCTTAGAGAAGAATGCGCAAGGGTGAACTTTATTGGTAACATGATGTCTTTGAGATAAAACTGCCGAGCTCCAATCTCAGAGAGGTAGAGAGGAGTCTGGATGCTGGAGCACTGGGGCCAAAATGAATGCTTTCTTTAACAGTTCAAAAGCCATCACTGCCTCTTCAGGCCACATCCTGGGGTCAGCCCCCTTTTTGGTGAAGGCAGTGATGGGAGTCACTAACGTAGAGAAAACTTTGATGAATTGTCTATAATAGTTGGCAAACCCCTAAAAACCTTTAAATTGCTCATAAGGACAAGATGGCCTGGACTTTGGCTGGCTCCCTCTAACTCCTCTTTTTACAAAATGTACCCCAAAAAGTGTACGGAGGAAGCCTCGAACACATACTTTTCAAGATTAGCATAAAGCTGATTCTGCCTTAGCCTACATAACACCTCTTAGACATGAGCATGATGAAAAGAAAGACTAGGGGAGAAAATCAGGATGTCATACAGATACACTACAACATACTGACTCAGCAAATCATGGAATATATAGTTTACAAATTCCTGGAATACCTCGGGGACATTGCATAAACCAAACGGCATTACTAAATATTCAGAATGGCCGTCACGAGTATTAAAAGCTGTCTTCCACTCATCCCCTTCCCTAATTCGAATTAAATTATAGGTGCACCTAAAATCAAGCTTGTAAATAATGGCAGTGAATTTAACTATATTGAACAGTTCAGCGATCAAGTCAAGGGGAAGATACAGATTATTGACCTTGATCTTGTTTAGACTCCTATAGTCTATACATGGCTTCAAGCCCCCATCTTTCTTCTCTACAAAAAATAAGCTGGCACCCGCAGGAGACGAGGAATGCCCTTATGAAGCCTCTCTCCAAGTTCTCCTTAATATATTCTTCCATTGTCTTAGACTCTGGAAGAGAGAGAGAGAAGGTATGTTCTATACTTAGAAGGAGTGCCACCCTGAATTAAATCAATAGCAAAGTCATACGATCTGTGCTATGGTAAGGTTTCGGCAGCTTTTTAGAGAAGACATCAGAATATGCGGAATAAACAGAAGGCAAATCTACAAGAGAAGTTGCAGCTACTACATGGGAAGATTCAAAACACGAAGGGTCACAGACAGAACCCCAATGTAGTAGCTTGCCCGTGACCCAATCAATTTGAGGGTTGTGTCCTAGTAACCAAGGAAGGCTAAGAATCACAGGTGTGGAGACAATGGATGATATAGAAGATAATCCCTGAATAACTTAATGCATAAGGGAGTCTAAGGAAGACGGGGAAAGGAAGTTAACAAGACTATCCTTGATAGCAGCGTCCAAACCTAACCTGAACTAACTTCTTAGTGCAGGGTCATTCCAGCCTGTCTCTACCACCACGGAATTACGTACAATAATCCTTGGCCCGCCGCTTACCTTGCTTAAGGTTGTGTACAGAGAAGTCAGAGAAGGCACAGGTTGCTGCTGGATAGTGTCCGTTTTTTCAGACAATTTCTAGAGACATTGGACTATCTGATCCTGCTGAGACTCTTGTTCCCTGAGATGCTGCAGAAAGCTTGACAGGACTGCTTCCATGATGGCAGGGGAAGTGGCTGCTCCTACAGTGTCCATGTCTGGCCCAGCGTAATGTTACGAACGGAGTCCAAAACCCAGAGCTAACACCAAGGTCCCAGTCGCGGCTAACTCTTTTGCCTATAACAACCACCTTTGGCTCCGGGAGGAGCCCTCCACTACTAGGATGCCGCCAGGTCTTAGTGTGAGAGAACCAGGGAGAGAGCTCTGGACAGGCAAGGGAACTGAACGTAGTACTGGAACAGAGAACAAGAAGCATAATCAGGAAACAGGCCAGGTCAATACCAATCAGAAGAGGCAGAACACACAATTTTGTGGTACAAAGTAAGATCCGTAAGAATAGTCAAGGTACAGGCAAGGATCAGGACAGGCAGCAGACAGTACAGGAACAGGGACAGGCGAGGTCAAACACTGCTTTAAACAATAAGAATTGCATCCAAGAACTAGTAAAATAGACCTATGTTGGTCAATGATACAATATACGCTGGCACTTTAAATATTTGAATTTCGCACCTATGCGTGATGACGTCATCCGGCACCTGCGTCAAACCCGGGAAGCGCCAGTGCGCCAAAGCAGATAGATGTGGCAGACGTCCCAACCGCACTTCCGCTAGACCACCAGGGTGAGTACTCACAACGTGATTATATACTTTATTTTATATACTTTTTATTTTAATGAGTTTGAAAAAAAACGGTGGGTTTTCTATTTGAAACTGCAGCTTTGTTTTTAGTTATTAATCAAAGGTTATAAAGATATTTGGAAATCAGATCATTTTTGGTACAGAATTTCAAAAGATATAATACTGAAAAGGAGTTATTTATTTGCATCCTCTACAGATGATTTAACATCACTAGTTTATTTATCATTCCATGAAAAACAATCCCCAATGGAAAAAAAAGCCATTGACGTCAATATGTGTGGCAGATTTTTTGCTTTTAAGCTCATTTTCGGCAAAGTGAAGCAGGTCAGATTCAACCATCATTACTCATCACTAACTCTAGTTCATTTTGGTGTAATTGTGGTGACATTTAGGTGCCAATTCATTAACTTCGAGTGAAAGTGAAATTCGAAGTTAAAAAACGTTGAATTTTGAAGTGTTTTTTTGGCTACTTCGACCATCTAATGGGCTACTTTGACCTTCGACTATGACTTCGACTTTGAATAGAAGGATTCGAACTAAAAATCATTCGACTATTCGACCATTCGATAGTCGAAGTACTCTTTAAAAAAAACGTCGACCACCTACTTCGCCACCTAAAACCTACCGAGCATCAATGTTAGCCTATGGGGAAGGTCCCCATAGGCTTTCTAGCCAATTTCTGATCGAAGAAAAAATCGTTCAATCGATGGATTAAAATCCTTCGAATCGTTCGATCGAATGAATAGCGCTAAATCCTTCGACTTCGATATTCGAAGTCGAAGGATTTAACTTCGAGGGTCGAATATCAAGGGTTAATTAACCCTTGATATTTGACCATTAGTAAATGTGCCCCTTTATATGTTATATATAAGTCTTAACATATAATAAGTCTTTTTTTTTTTTGACGCAGGACACCATCAAAGTCTATGGGCGTCATTTTGTTCGGCAAAACAAGGCGAAAAAATTCACCCATCTCTACTGGTAATCTTTTATCTATCTTGCAAGGATAGAACGTTCAGCAGAACCTATCCATTGCAATCATGTTGAACAAGGAGGTATACTGCTGTTTTAAGGTTAAGATTACTATTGTCTTTCTCATTTTTTTTTAGTAGGAACCAGATTTCCAGCAATGATTTGTGTTTAATTAATGTGTCAATGGTGTTGTGTGAATATACTGTTATCTCTTCCATTGCTCACATTTATATCATAAAATTGAAACATCCTTGTAACTGTGGGTGAGCTGTGACTGTTTAATGTGTATTAATGGATTAGCTGCCACTAATAGTTGTAATAGTAATATATTAAGTAACTTTAATTTTTATTATTTCTCTTTTATATAAAGTGGAGTGAAATTAGTCCTCCTAGAGAAAAAAATCATGCTGATGAAGGGAGAACAGGGCAGTTCATATAAAATTTTTGGTGGAAAAAACTAAATTTTTTCAATATTTTTTATTCCTTGAGGACAAATCCAAAAATCCTCCATCTCAGACCTGCCAAGGTTGTATATTTTAATGGGAGAGGTCCCTATCCTATTTGGAAGTTTCTGTGGTCTGCGCTGTAATTAGCCTGATAATCGGACAATTTCTGGCTTTTCGGGCAAAAATGTGGGCTTTTCATGTAAAATCCTGAAAAAATTGAGAAATTCATGAAAAAACGGTGAAAATATTGTATAATTTGGAAGTTTTGAGCCATTATCCCCTCACAAACAATAATAACACTGATAATAGTACAGGTATAGGATCCCTTATCCGGAAACCCTATATCCAGAAAGCTCCAAATTACGGAATGGCTGATTTCCTTTTTCAATGTAATAATAAAACAGTCGCTTGTACTTGATCCCAACTAAGATATAATTAATCCTTATTGGAAGCAAAACCAGCCTATTGGGTTTATTTAATGTTTAAATGAATTTCTAGTGACTTAAGGCATGAAGACCCAAATTACAGAAAGATCTATTATCCGGAAAACCCCAGGTCCCGAGCTTCTGGATCACAGGTCCCATACCTGTAGCATCTTTTCCCACAGCTACATCATTTTATTGCTTGAGTACAGTAGTTATTACCTTCACCCTATAGATTGTTAGCCCTAGAATAGGGTCTTCATTACCTTGGGGCCTATTTATTAAACCTAGAATTTTTCTGGTCGAGTTTTTATACCCCAAATCTGCTAAAAATTCAAATCTGAAAATAATCCATCTCAAACCTGTCAAGTTCATATAGAAATCAATGGCCGATGTCCCTAAAGATAATTGGTTTTCGTCCAATAATCTGATACATTTGAGTTGTTTTAGAGATAAATCAATTGACGTTCAATTTTTTCTCTAAGTTTTTTCGCAACCTATTTTTTTCTGAACTGCTTTTTTGATAGATGAATAAATAGAAGTGGGATTCTAAAGGCAATTAAGGTAAAAGAAAGGGTGAAGCACCCTTGCAATTAGACTCAGACCAGATTCTATGGGTACTATTTATTATTACCTTTTTTTCACAAATTATATTTTTTATCTACAAATTCTTGTTTTTCTAAAATTTCACAAAAAATTTATTTTGAATTGAGAATAATCCAAACTCGATTCCAATTTTAATTTTAATTTTGAGGTTTATAAAACCTTAGCCCTTTAACATTTTGAATTAGACTATTCCCACCTAAAACCTGCCAAGTTCATGTATAAATCAATGGGAGAGATCCAGTGACCATTTTTAAACTGTTAGTAGCCTTTTGGACATTCAAGTTTTTTTTGGAGAAAAATTTGATTTGTGTTAAGTTAAATTTGATTATAATTCAATTTGAGTTTTCAGGTGGTTAATATACATGCAAGTTTAAGATAATACATTTTTTTATTAAATAACCCTATAATCGAATTTCAAGTAAATTTTAATTTATTAGAAAATTCACATTCATTCGAATTTCAAGCTTTAATAAATGTGCCTCTATGTGTAAAAACCATGAAAAACTCTAGGGGCCCATTTATCTAATTTATTTTTTTTCCACAAATCTCTAAAATGTTGTAGTTTTGAAATTCTTTTTAAAATTTCTAAACATTTGAGATTTATTAAGTTTAAAAACCACCAAAACCACTAATACAAAACTGTGGCTGGAAAAAGTTGTAACGGTCCTATAGAAGTCAATGGGAGCTGATTTGATTCCATTCGGACTTAAAAAAACTCAAAATTTTAGAGCTTTTCAAGGTACTTGTATTTTTCAGTGCATCGTTCAGCGCAGTTTTCCATTCACACTTTTTTTTCTGATTTTTTAACAAATGTCATGACATATGTAGTTTTACAATTTGTGATTTGTTCAAAAACCTCTAAAAGTACTGAACTTTTGATAAATAGGCCTCTAGTGACTGTATCAATGAACCCTGTCATTTCTGGCTCTCCCTAGTTTTACACCTTCCCCTTTGTTAATAATAAAACTGAAGCCCAATAACCCATGTCAGTGGATTAATGAAGAAAGGAGTTTAGCTGCATGTCATTACCCCAGGGTAACATGTAGTAAGGACAGAACAATATATATATATATATACATATTATCATATTATATTATAACACACACAAAAAGGGACATAGCAAATGCAATTTTGCTCTTAATCTACACAAGGTACAAATACTCAATAACAGTAAGAGAAACTAATGGGAACAAATTAGAAATGTGTGGTTAAATTATCAAGGTACAAGTTAAATACCTTTTTACAAATGTTGGCACACATATGGCAAGAAAATGTGTTTCATTAAATACAGGTATGGGACCTGTTATCCCTAATGTTCAGTAATGGGGCTTTCCATATCTTTCCATCATTTGGATTTCCCTACCTACAAAAAATAATTAAAAAATATAGGGGGTTATTTACTCAAATTTAGCGATGGGTGAATCAACAGCAAATTTGTGCGTTACGCCGGCAGTCAAAGTTTTTTTGACGCCAATGACGGAATCGATGCTGGAGACAATTTAGACACTGGCGCCGATTAATGGACACCCATTGACTATGATGGGCACCAGCGTCAACTTTGACGCCGGCGCACATTTTGATGCTGGCATCAAAATCTGTGTTTTGTGAATTTTCCTCCTGTTTCTTTGCAAGTCAAAATGGGACAAATTTGCCCATCACTTCTCAAATCCGAATTTTTCTCATTATTTTATTGAAGAAAGTCCTACCAAAATCCCATCCACGATTTGGAGTCTATGGGAGATGTCCTTCCCATAATTCATAGCTTTCTGTATAATGGGTTTCCAAATAACCAATCCCACACCTGTGTACAGTTTTAGGGTTTGAACAAACATAAACAGGATTAGCCTAATGTAGACCACAGAGAATGAATATTCAGTAGGCAGGGGCTTATATTGGTGCCAAATAGCTATGAAATCTGAATAGAGCAAATTAGTATTCTGCTTACTGCTTTCTTAACTTCAGAATTTCTCAAACTGTATATCAAAGGGTTTAACATAGGGGTCAAAATGCTATAAACAATAGCAAAATATTTCTCTTTGTTGGATGAAAAGTTGCTTGATGGTCCCAGATAGAAGGTCATAGTTGGCACATAGAACATGATTACGACAGTGAGATGGGAAGCACAGGTAGAAAAAGCTTTTGTTCTCCCCTCTACAGAATGGACCTTTAGAACTGATTTTAGAATACAAATATAGGACACGACAATAAAACTGAATGGTGTCAAAATGGTAAACAAACTTTGAAAAAATATTGATTTTTCATAGGATGAAATGTCACCACATGCTTGTTTTAAGATGGCCAGGACTTCACATGCAAAATGATTGATTATCTTCTCTCTGCAAAAATATGGAGGCTTTAATACAGTAGGGAGAGTTACTGAGAGGAAACTGAAGGTCCATATAAATGCTATGATGTTCTTACACCTCTTCCAGCTCATAATGACTTTATAGTGCAAGGGGTTACAGATTGCAAGAAACCGATCACAAGCCATTACTGCCAATAGGATACATTCTATCATTCCCAAGCTCAGGCTGATGCACATTTGTAACATGCACCCTATGTACGATATTCTTCCTTCCACTACAAGTAAATCCACTAACAATTTGGGCACAGTACTAGTTGAGAAGAAAAGATCCAGAAAAGCTAAATTGCAGAGGAAATAGTACATGGGAGTGTGCATGCTACGGGTTTGGACAACAGTGTAGATTAATATAATATTTCCAATCATGGTTAATATGTATATAGGAAAAAATAATATAAAAAGCAACATTTTAGTCTTATGGTTTATTGATAGTCCAGTAAATATTAATTCTTGATTATTGGTTTGGTTTGTCATCTTATAAAATAAAATAGTTAGACAAAAACTCTGTAGCATATGCAGTCATTTAGCAACATCTTTTGGTTATCATTTTTATTTCCAAGGTGATAAGGACAAAATGTAACCAAAGTGTAGGTCCCCCTCCATCTTTTCCTTGTACACAAATCAATCTCCTTGATTAAAATTAATTCTATCACAATGCAACAAATGAGAACATTTGCAAAATTGGCACCTCTTTCATTGTGATCCGAGCTGGTTTTTCATTCGAGTTGTTGTGGCAATAATTCGACAAAGTCAAGATTTTAGAGCCTCCATTCAAAAAAGTTCGATTCAAAACGACGCCCAATTTTGTTGCAACATTTTTTCGCACCAACTTTTTTAAATGGATTTTTGATAAATGAATTACTGTATATTTGTGGATGTGAGTTAGGTCGACTTGTTTTAATAAAAAAAATAGATAAATGCAAGTTTTCTTAGTAAGTATCCCCCTTATGTGGATACAATTATTGGTTAAAATTAAGATCACCTGAGTCAGAAAAAAATAAATATAGGCATGTTTAAATTTGTATTTTTCAGAGCTGGACATTGAGTGGAGAGACTGTTACAGTGAATTACAATTTAGGGAACGGGAAATAAACTTGAGGTTTGCTGGGTTTGGTTTTTGACTGGGAGGTCATTTGGCTTCAAAAAATTTTGGAGACATTTATCTTGGTATGAAGAGAAGGTGGACAATTACGAATTGAAAGAAAGTTCAATTTATATCTACCAACTCTCACTGTAGAAGTCTCTTGACACTATTCTATACCTTTACTAGCTGCCTTGTTTCCAAGCTCTTCTTTGTGCTTCATATTTCTTTTCTAATGACACTACTGGAAACTCGAAAACCCCAGAGATCAATCAGTGCTTTTCCCATCTGAATTGTGCAGTTTCTTTATATTTAATAATTTTTTAATTAGCTGTATTTTACCCTAAATTTAAGTATGTACTATCATGTCACATTCATTTCTATTTCACTTTGGTTAAAGGATAAACTATGTGGCCTATTTGTTAAACTGTGACTTTTTCAGATCAGGCTTTTTAATGCAAAAAATCTGAAAAAGTCATGCAAAAAAAGCACAACTTTTCAGAGATTTATTATGCAACTATGCGACAATTCAGAATCCCAAATACACCAGCTAAAACCTGTTGAAATCATGTAGAAGTCTATTTTACAACAGCTCTACTGATGTTGAGGTTCAGTTAATAACTTACAAAAGACATTTACATTTGAATCACTCTAAGTAACAAAGTTGTTCTCTAGTCTTATAATACATTTTTATCTTGAGTTGACTTTAGGTCTTAGAAAAATTATATAACACTTGGGCATGAATATATAGACCAATAAATTGACACTGGAAGATAACATGGCAAATATCTCAACAGCCACCATTCTACTCCCCTTACTGCTCAGGTATGCAGGGACAAATGCCACCCACACACTACAGAACACCAACATACTGAAAGTGATGTTTTTAGCTTCAGTGACTTGGCTAGAAATACAGAAATTAAACGTAGTAGAGCCAAGGTTCCTATGTATCCAATTATACAGAAGAAAAAAGAATTAGATCCTTCATTACACAACAGAATAATCATGTCTTGATCAGTAAGCGTATCAGCTTTTGGAAAGGAGGGACTGGAGACTATCCATACAACAGAGATCACAATTTCACCCACAATGACCAATACAATTGACAGTTTGGTTCCTACATACTTCTTCAGCTTGCTCCCAGGATTTGTGGCCAGGGATGGGCGAATTTGACCCGTTTCGTTTCACCAAAAATTTGCCGCCGGCGAAATTAAAGGCTATGGACATCAAAAAAAAATTGTCGCGCGGCGAAATTATTTTGTTGCGCGTCTTTTTTTTGATGCACGTCTCCATACAAGTCTATGGGCGTCATTTTTTCGGCGAAACGAGGTGAAAAAATTCGCCCATCCCTATTTGTGGCATTGAAGGCAATAATAACTGAGAGTTTTAGCCAAGACAAAAGAAACAGAAATAGTAAAAATAAATCCAAATGTGCCTTGTCGGAGGAGACAACATATCTGTGTTGGGCATCCAATGAATAGTAAAGTGCAGAGGAAACACAATATGAGAGAGATGAGGAGGAGACAGCTGAGATTTTGGTTGTTGGCTCTCACTATAGGAGTCTCGCAGTACTTTATAAAGACTCCCAGGATTACAGCACATATGAAGGAAAATATTAGAGCGATGACAAATAATGTTGCACCCAGTGGGGCAAATTCACTATGCGCCAAAGCGCCTAACGCTAGCGTCAATTCGCTAGCGTTGGCCATTTTCATTACTTCGCAAATTCGAATCAAATAACGCTAGCGTAACTTGACTAGCGTAACTTCGCACCCTTACGCCTGGCGAATTTGCACAACGGACGTAACTACGCAAATTCACTAACGCGCGCATTGTTCTGAACGCTACCTTTTACGCTAGACTTTCTTCACCACCTCAGACCAGGTGAAGCACAATAGAGTAGATAAGGATTTCTTCAAAAAAAGTTAAAATTTTTTCTAAGTCCCAAAAAATGCTGGCATTGTGTCTATAGTATGGGTGATAGGCTGAATAAGATCGAAAATTTTTTTGGGGCTCCCCTCCTTCCCCCCTACATTTCCTAACTCATGGCAACTTAACTATACAGTGGGCACATGTGTAGGGCAAAATAAAAATTTTATTTGATGTTTTGAAGGTTTTCTAGGCATTTCTAGTGCTGCTACATATTCCTCCATTGAAATTTGAATTTGGCACTGTATGCAAATTAACCATTGCTAGCGTAACTTCGCTTCGCTTAGGGAATGAACGCTAGCGCAACTTTGCAACCTTACGCTACCCCTGAGTGCAACTTCGGATTTTAGTGAATTTACAAAGCGCTGGCGAAACTCATTGGCATGACCATGTGATCTTATGGAGCCCCAATATTCAATACAGCAACTCTGCCGGTTGGGAGACCAAGGACCACACTCATGGGATAAAGGACAGACTTGTTCAGTGCTGGAAAACTATTCTTAAAGCTTTCAACTCCAAGTAACAGGAACAAAGAACCTTATTTATACAACTGGGATTCTCATTGGAGAATTATTTTGCTTATTAAAGGAACAGTAACACTAAAAATTATTAAGTTCAAAATCTGTTCTATACCCCACTAACAATGCATCTGTCCTGCACAATGTTAAATATTTCAAGTGCTTTATGTGAAAATACCATTAAAAAAGTTATCTTCCTGTTTTCAACAAAAGGCGAGAGGGTGACTTCAGCTGTGCCAGACGCTGTGCCAGACCCTACGTGCGCACTCCACAGCAGCTCCTGACATCACCTCCTCAAGCTGGAAGCTAGTTGCTGCAGCCTTACAAAGGATTTTCTCGCCCCTTGTTAGCTGTTGATTTCTTCAACATTCCTGCAAATTATGTTCCGAAAAAGATAGTCTTAGCTACTTCCTTGCAGCTGTGCTAAAAGCTAAGTGCTTGGAGCAGGCCAAGGAATGTGCAGACACAAGGGGCTAGAAAAATACTTCATAAAGCTGCAGCAACTGGCTTCTAGTTTGAGGAGGTGATGTCGGGAGGTGAAGTGGAACGTATGTAGGGTCTGTCACAGCTGAAGTTGCCCTATCACCTTTTGTTGAGAACAACATTGCACCTCATTTTCCATGCCCAGTTTTCCAATCTAGCCAAATCACTCTGCAAAATGGCAGCATGGGACTCATAGTTCTGAACAATTTAGTATCATCAGCAAAAATAGAAACAGCACTTACAATGCCCTCCTCCAGGTGATTAATAAACAAGTTGAAAGCAAAGGACCAAGTATTAAACCTTTGAAAAGCTTTCCTACCACTGACGTCAGACTAACTGACCTATAGTTTGAGGCTGAGAACGGGATCCCTTTTTGAATAGCAGCATCACCATGCCAAACCTTAATAAATCACGAAAAATTAAGTAGAATGGTTTGTCAATCACAGAGCTAATCTTGTTTGGTACCCTGGGCTGAAGGCCCCGGACCATTGTTCTTCTGAACATGTTCTAGTTTCTTTTGAATTCCTCATATGTGAACCAGGCATCATTAGTTGTATTGGTAGAATTAGGACTGTCAAGAAAGACACCTTCATTAACTGGTTCCTCATTTGTGTAGACAGACAAAAAATAACAGTTCAGAAACTCTGCTTTTTTTCTGTTCTCATCAACCAACTGACCCCCCCCCCTCTGATATTAAGGATCCCACCCCTTCCTGCTTTATTATTCAAAAATAATTATTTTACTCCTTGCTGCAATACCCCTTTTCACATGGATTTTAGCTTGTCTGCATTATTTAGTGGCCTATTTGCACCTGATAAACGTTTCGGCTATCCCAGCTAACTTGAAAGCCTTAAAGTAGGTCTTTTCTTACCCACCTCAACACTAACGCTTCTATTGAACCAAAAAGGTTTTGCTTTACAACGACGTTCCTTGCTTACAAGTGGAATATACTGACAAGTATATTTATTAAGCAGAATTTTAAAGACTTCCCATTTGTGTTCTGTGTTTAACCCCATGAAAAGCATTTCCCACTTGCAGAGATGCCCTTATACTGTCAAAGTTTGCACGTCTGAAATTTAGTGTTTTAGTTGATTCCTTATAGAGTTTTTGTGCAATGTACAGTAATCTCTGATCACTATTCCCTAAATGCTCACCCACACAAATGCTAGAGATGAGTTCAGTATTATTAGTTATTACACGATCCAAAAAAGAATTATTCCTAGTAGGTTCTTGAACGAGCTGAAATAAGAAGTTGTCATTCAGCATATTTACAAACCTACTATTTTTTTTTCTATCTCTATGCAGGGAGGCTCCACAATTCCCCAGACTTAACAGACTTTACACTTGCACATGATTCAACAGAAGAGGCAGGATAGACACAGTGGTGCTTAGTGTAACTCTAGGGAAGTATAAGAATTGTGTCTGTAATATGTTTATTGAAAGATCTCCGTAAATGAAACATCTGTGCCGTGTTTAACTCAACTGCACTTACTGTGGTAAAGCCTTAAAGTGTTTGTTGGCATCAACACCTTTACCTCTACCTGTGATATTATGAGTTGGGGGCCATAGGCACCCAGAGGTTAGCTTTCCTTTAGTCATGTTCTTTACTAAGAGGCTTATTGATGAACAGTCACCTGTTAGTGGTTTTAGAGATTTTTGAAACCAAGACTAAACTCACATTCTTTAAAATCACGAAAGTCATGGAATTTATGAAAAGCTCCAAATTTAAAAAGCACAAATGAAAAAAAAAAACACCTTAATGATGGGTTTAAAAATACGAATACCTCTAAAACCTCTAAAGTTTTTGGACAATTCCCAGGGTAAAAAAATACCCAAAAACCTCTAAAAATCCAAATTAATTAAAACCGATCCAGTTTTTAAAAAAAATATATAAAATACTTGCATTTTTAGAGATTTATAGAAAAAAAATTGAAATTTCATTGTTAATAAATCGGCCCCAAGTTTTTTTTGATCCCACTTAAAACTACTGGCATCTCAAATTTCTTTAGAAAATGTGTGTGAGCATTTGAGTTGAGCTTTTAATTCCACTGTTCTTCCCAAGGCCCAATTGAGAAATTAAATATTGACGTGATCTGCCTGGAGAGCAAGAGAAGTAAAAATGAAACATTTTTATTGTGAAACATTTCTATTTGGAGGCTTTTACAAAGTCTTTTTAAGCCAATGTAATACTGAAGGTCTTATTTTCTTCCTGGGCTACACAGGGCTTGGATAAGCTCTCACTATGTAGGAGAATGTCTGGACAAGATGAATTATAACTAACAACAATATATGCCTTACACCATAAACTGCCACTATACTGTATATGATGTACAACAATGTATTCATGGTTAAAGACTTGGGACTTAGAAAAATGTTTACCTTTTTTTTGAGGAACTCCTATCTACTCTATTGCACTTCGCCAGGTCTGAGGTTGCTGAAGGCAAGTCTGGCGCAAGAGGTAACATTCGGTAAAATCTGCATCTTAGTGAATTTGTGTAGTTACGTCCATTTGCCAGAGCGAAATTTGCCTGCCGTTAGAGTGCGAAGTAGCACTAGAGTCTATATCCTTCGCTAGCGAATATACGCCAGTGCCCGTTAAAGTACTGAAATGACGTAACACTGGCGACCGCCAGTTTTAGTCACTTAACCCTTTAGTAAATTTGCCCCATAGGCCCCTAAATGTTGATATTTTTTTTAAATAGTTTTTATTTTTGCATTTAAAAGGTTAAACAATAATAAAGAAAAAAAGAAAACAAAATTAGGACATATGGAATGGTTAGTTGGGTAGGGGGTTGCTACGGCTGCCGTAGACAGAGCGGGTGTTCATGTGAAACTGCAGTTTATTTGGCAAGCCTGTGGCAACAGAACCGTTTAAGAGGTAGGGAAAGACACTCTGCCCATACGAAGCCTCTGATGAAGTTCCAAAGCAACAAAATGCATAAGGCAAGGGCAGTGACTTGCTTTATAAGGTGGGTAAGTATAGCCGTAGGTGACTTGCTGGCCCATAGCCATGGTGGCCCGATAAGTGGGGGTTTAGGGGGGGTGTGGGTGGGGAAGTAAGGACTGACCATCCATTTTCAATACAGTTCAATAACATTATACAACAAACTTAAACAATAACCCTCTCACCATGTCTATCCCTGGAACTAGGTGGACCTGTTACACTGTTACTGTTGATCAGTGGCTCTGAGGTTTAAGAGATGCTTCTTCTAGTCCAGTACTGAGTCCACGCTGGTCTAAGCGGTGTAAGGAGCCCAGGTTGATCACTGCTGCAGGTTGAGTGGTATTAGGATGGTACCGTAGGAGTCCCGGTTGTTTGAGGATGTTTAACCGGGGACTAATGCCTGGGACTATTACGTGGGTTAGGCTGTGGTCTGCCATCTAGTCAGGCTTGGCTTCTCCTGGGTTGTTGAAGAAGTGTGACTGGGTGCTGTCAACGATCTTGAGCTTGGCCGTGGATAAAACAGCATACTTATATTGTAAGTCTCTCAGCCGTCTCTTGACCACGACAAAAGTGTTTCTTCTTCTATATGTTGATTTTGATGTAATCAGTTTTTGCAGAGCTTGATTTCATGAACTGATTTCCTAATTTTTGTGCCACCTTAAGGTTGGGCGGCATACAGTTTGGGGATGTATTAATAGTTGTTACCTTGACAAAGGGCTCAAAGGAGACCAAAAAATTTGTATAGGAATTTTTTTTTTCCCAAAGAGACAAAGTTATAGTAGTAGGTGAATCTGACCCATTTTGCTTCATCAAAAAATGCAGAAAATTGCCATTGTCAAGTGAATGGCCATTTTTTTAAACCACACAACATATTTTTTCTATGAATTAGAGTCTATGAGTGGTTTCTCATGGTAATATATTTTGTTCATCCCTATTAAAGCCCACAGACCATGGTATTGGCTAACATTAGTGGCAATATCTGAGACTTAGCAATTTTCTTACTGCTTTCTTAACGTCATCATTTCTCAAACTGTATATAAAAGGGTTTAACATGGGGGTCAAAATAATATAGAAAATACAGAAATACTTCTCCTGGGTGAATGAAAATGTGCTTGATGGTCCCAGATACATTGTCAAACTTGGCACATAGAACATTATTATGACAGTGAGATGGGAAGCACAAGTTGAAAAGGTTTTGGTTCTCCCCTCTGTAGAACAAATCTTTAGAACTGATTTTAGAATACAAATATAGGACACCACAATAAAACTGAATGGGGCCAAAATGGTAAACAAACTTTGAAAAAAGATTGTTGTTTCATAGGATGAAGTGTCCCCACATGCTAGCTGTATGAGGGCCAAGACGTCACACATAAAATGATTGATTTTTTTACCTCTGCAAAAATATGGAGGCTTTAATATAGTAGGGACAGTAATTGAGAGGATACCAAAGACCCATATAAATGCTATGATGTTCTTACACCTCTTCCAGCTCATAATGACTGTATAGTGCAGGGGGTTACATATTGCAAGATACCGATCACAAGCCATTACTGCCAATATGATACATTGTGTTTGTCCTAAGATCAGGCTGATACACATTTGTAATATGCACCCTGTGTAGGAGATTCTTCCTTCCCCTAATAGTAAATCCACTAACAGTTTGGGACCAGAATTAGTTGAGAAGAAAAGATCTAGAAATGCTAAATTGCAGAGGAAATAGTACATAGGAGTGTGCAGGCTACGGGTTTGGACAACAGTGAAAGTTAAAATGACATTACCAATCACAGTTAAAATGTACATAGGAAAAAATAATACAAAAAGCATAATTTTAGCCTTATGGTTTTTTGATAATCCAATCAGTATAAAGTCTTGAATAATAGTCTGGTTTTTCATCATAATTGATAACATACAGATGAAGCCACTTTCTTTTGTGAGTTTAACACACCGTAAGACTAGATAAGCAGCAGCAAGTGCAATATATAATCTTTCCTCGTCTTGTTTATCGCAGTTACCTACAAGCAATACCAGATGTGGTCTCTGGTCAAGCGTTACCTTTTGAAGTAGGTACCAGTTTACATGAGTTACTGAGTTGTTATTCCAAAATCTCCTTCTTAGTTGAAGAAAGAGGGTATCGATGTATATTCTGATGGGAGACCAAGTTAAAATTGTTTAACTAAAAGTCTGAGCACTTTCATGATGGAGAGGAATTGTAGAGGTGTAATGATAATATGTTACATCTGTAGTTGGCTTGGAAAGGGGATCTGCATTGAGACCTTTAGAGGAACAGCTCTGAGTACCACCTGGAATATCTAGAATACATTTGGTGTTGCTGTACTAATAAAAATAAGTAACCAATTGAGGAGAAAATATCTATGATCAGTAGTAGCCCATACTGCCTCCTTTATCCACCCCTCTCAATATATTACAGTGGGCTGCAAGACTATGTGCTGAGTGGACTTACATGTTTAACACATATTTAGGTAATTTCCTTATTACTACTTTTAACTATGCCTTTACATTCATCACAGATAAGGAAATGTTTTGAGATTTTTTTTAAAAAAAAAATTACAAACTAAAATAACATACATAAAAGCATTAAGAAATCACAGAATTTCAAAACTTGTAAAACGTAGTAATTTGGCAAAATGTGCTATTTTTGTTGTAATTTATATGTAACACATTTTTTAATTGCAAATACATTTAACAATGTACAGTAAATAATAGAATTGAAAAGTAAAGTATGTGAAGTTGGTTTCTTGTTTTTTAAAAAAAATAGAATTGTAAAGATCTACATTAAATGAGAATGAAACCCTAAGAAACAATATGACCAGAAATGTCTTATGTTCCATACTAAATTCAATACAGAGTAATGAGACTGAATTCATTAATGATCAGCCTTGTATTGTGATTTTATATTATGTGGATATTGTATATTGTGAGTCACTCAATAAGCTCAGCTAACCGAGAAAGAACAAAGGTAGGGTGCTACAGACTGAGTCATAGAACTGCTAAAAAATTGTCATTGCCTGGGCTTGGTGAAGAACCCCAAAATATAACACAAAAATAGACTGAATTTTGAAAATACACCTTCCATTGAATTCCAGAGAAGCTCACTAAGTTTTCATTGCTGAATATTTTCATTCAAGTTTTTAATGGAAAATCTGAGCTCAGTAAACTTGAATTAGAAATTAGACACAGCGTATAGGTTCACCATTATCTCCTATTTGTACTTAAAAAAAGGAATAAAAATGAATGACATCAAAAGGTAGCAAGTAAGAACACTTAACAAAATTCTCTTATTTTAGGATTTCTAAAAACAGAAAGTAAGGCTAAAGTGTGGCTCCATCTCTTTTTTATCCTAAACGAAATGTGGATCTTCTGAAGCTTGCATTCTGCTAGTAGCATCACCATCAAGTAAGGAATGCAATACTAGGTGGCAATGTCACTTTCACACCAATGATATTATTCATTTTTTTAGTCAAATCAGGATTAGGGAATAAAAAAAAGACATACATGGTATAGAGGCTTATAATAGAAACGTATACACAAGGCAAAGAGAATGGGTTTGGTGTTTACTTGAAGGTAAGTTGCCCTCCAAAGATCATGGAAACATTTTCTTTGTAGTATTGTGAAAAAGTATGGTAATAATAGTGAGTTGGCTTTCCAAATGATGCAATCTATCAGCCTTTTAAACTCTTCTTCATCCTTTGTATTCCCATTCCAGTGACATTATTGGAAACCTTAGATACTAATTAAGGCTTTACCCATCTGAATTGTACAATTTCTTTACATTTACTCATTCATTTTTAGCTGACTATTATTGTCCCTCTAACTTATGTAACATAATGTAACTTGGCTGCCTACAGACAGCTTTCTGGTTGGTGTAATCATATGAAAAACTTCAAGAGGGTCTTAATGGCCTTAATTAAAAATACATAGACAACAATATTTCCAAATAAGAAACCACTGTGATTGAATAGATGTTGTTAACAACCACAGAACAGGTTTTGCATTAGCTTTCTTCCTAAAAGACATCAGACAAATGATTGGTTTAAAAGTTGACAGGTAAAGCTATGTGAATGTTCTATAGGATTTTTACAGGCTGCTGCCACCTGTGCCAATGCAGGGATTGAAGCATTTACATCTCATCCTTGGTTACTTAGGCCTACTCCTGTCTTAGTTCTTTAAATAAAAAGAAAATGTAAAGAAAGAAACCTTATTTACAACTGTAATAAATCTTCATCCAATAATTTCTGCTCCACTTGTAAATGAAATAATTTTTCCAAGCCTTTGTACTATTATCACACACAATTAGAGACCAATTTGTTTGTTCATACAGTACATCAGTATATCAAGTCCTTTGTGATTGTGATCAAATTGTGATTGTGTGTGAGGATTACTCACCCTGGTGGCCTAGTGGGCCGGCAGGGACTCTCGCCACGCAGGTCTTTCTCCTCTGATGCGCCGGTTCCTAAGGGCGCACGCGGCGCAAAATTTAAACATATTTAAAGGCGCAGAATGTATTTTATGATTGCCCGTTATAGGTTTCTTTACAAAGAGTTCCTGGTGCCTTTGTGCTGTTTAAGCTTCTGATTCCTGATTATCTGTTGTGACCCCTGCCTGTATCTGACGATCCTGACTTCCGAATCCCTGCCTGGTAACTGACTCCTCTATTCCGTATCCCTCCTGATTGATCTCCTGGTTTGACCCTTGCCTGCCTGAATCCGTTTGTACTCTGCCTGCCCCGACCCGGCCTGATCTGACTACGCTTTCTGTCTACACCTTGCATGTGACCGTCTGCTCAATAGACTTTGCTTTACCGTTGTGCCCCTTTGCTCATTCAGAACCCCTCGCTTGGCATCTCTCTTAATAAGACCTGGAGGCATCCAATTAGCCGAAGGCTCCTCCCAAGGTGAAAGGCGGCTATTAAAGGCGGAAGCAAGAGCTGAGAACAGGGTGCTGAATTTAGGGTGCCGACCGTGACATTGTGATTAATTGTGATTAATTCATGATTATTAAAACCCACTTAATTAATTGATTAATTGTGATTAGGCATACCAGATTAATCAATCTTCTTTCTTAAAAATTGAGTCCGAGGTGGATTTGTGTTTCTATGAAATTTATTATAAAGTGACATGTGCTTATAAATCACTGTTGTATAATTCAATAATCAGACATATCTCACTACATATCCACCATCAAATTATTATAAAAAAAATAAATATAAATTGACAAGTGCAAGTGACAATTAATCCAATAAATTACTTTGCTGATGTATCCAAAATCTACTCCTTGATTGGAGACAAAGGAAAATTGGAAAATTAATAGTTGATGGAGCTGTTCCCAAAGAATCTAACTGTATTGTTTGATCTAGTCCCTGGGAACACCACAAAGTGGGAGAAGGCAGAGGCCAAATGGCTGCCATCTTGGATATTATCTTTCTTATTCTTAGTCAGGAGAGAGGCTAATATACCCTAACAAACCACAAACCCATCAGCTCGTGGAAAGGAAAATAGAATAATTAAAGAGTAAAGGATAAGCCTGATAGTTTACAATTGCATCCACAGTTGCCAATCACCGACAGGTAAATTAGTAAATAAAAACAATGTTGAGCCAGATATTGCCCTGACGCACGTTTTTCCAGTGGCTTTATTAAAAGGCAATTACTAATCCTCATCCCCCCGCGTCCATTATAACCATGTGTTCTTGTTTGTAGGATGCCTGTACTATTTGCCGTCACTTCAGCCCCCACTTCTCATCGATGTGTGTGATTCCGCCAATATCTTCAACTACCTCACTGGGAGTGGGAACATCTACACTTATAGGGCTACATGGACACGAGGAGGTGCTAGACTGCACTCTTTGATGACTCTTTGGAAGGGATTTGGACAACAATATATTTGTTATAATTTTCTTTCACTACTGACATGATGAAATAAAGACTATAAATGTATTGTTTTCATTTATACCATATGGTGAAACTGCTTAATGTCCTTTGCTAGAGATACAATGGACATGCTTTTAAAAATTCAGGATATTAAAATAACGCAAGGACATTTCCTATTAATTACCTTAGATGTAGAGTCTTTATATACAGCTGAACATGACTTGGGAATAAAAGCAGTAACATAGTAACATAGTAACATAGTAACATAGTAAGTAAGGTTGAAAAAAGACACATGTCCATCGAGTTCAACCTTTTTTTTTTTTTTATTAACTACCTATCTGCCAGTTGATCCAGAGGAAGGCAAAAAAACCCATCTGAAGCCTCTCCAATTTGCCTCAGAGGGGGAAAAATTCCTTCCTGACTCCAAAATGGCAATGGGACCAGTCCCTGGATCAACTTGTACTATGAGCTATCTCCCATATCCCTGTATTCCCTCACTTGCTAAACACCATCCAACCCCTTCTTATACCTATCTAATGTATCAGCCTGTACCCCTGATTCACTTCCCAGCTCTCCCTGTAACACCCCTTTCCCTCCTCTAATCTCATTGGCTCCCTCCTATCTGCTGGGAGGAGCTACTGGTGAATAAAGCATCCGACCCTTCCTTGTACCTATCTAATGTATCAGCCTGTACCACTGATTCACTTCCCAGCTCTCCCTGTAACACCCCTTTCCCTCCTCTAATCTCATTGGCTCCCTCCTGTCTGCTGGGAGGAGCTACTGGTGAATAAAGCATCCGACCCTTCCTTGTACCTATCTAATGTATCAGCCTGTACCACTGATTCACTTCCCAGCTCTCCCTGTAACACCCCTTTCCCTCCTCTAATCTCATTGGCTCCCTTCTGTCTGCTGGGAGGAGCTACTGGTGAATAAAGCATCTGACCCTTCCTTATACCTATCTAATGTATCAGCCTGTACCCCTGATTCAGGGAGAGAATTCCACATCTTCACAGCTCTCACTGTAAAAAACCCCTTCCCAATATTTAGGCGGAACCTCTTTTCTTCTAATCGGAATGGGTGACCTTGTGTCAGATGGAAAGACCTACTGGTAAATAAATCATTAGAGAGATTATTATATGATCCCCTTATATATTTATACATAGTCATCATATCACCCCTTAAGCGCCTCTTCTCCAGCGTGAACATTCCCAATTTGGCCAGTCTTTCCTCATAGCTAAAATTTTCAATAACTGTTACCAGCTTAGTTGCCCTTATCTGTACCCGCTCTAATACAATAATGTCCTGTTTGAGTGATGGAGACCAAAACTGTACGGCATATTCTAGATGGGGCCTTACCAGTGCTCTATACAGTGGGACCCCCTCCTCCCGTGACTCTCTGCCCCATTTAATACAACTCAAGACATTATTTGCCCTTGATGCTGCTGACTGGCTTTGCTTGCTACAGCCAAGTTTATCATCTACAAGGACTCCAAGGTCCTTTTCCATAATGGATTTGCCTAGTGCAGTCCCATTAAGGGTATAAGTGGATATTGTTACATCCCAGGTGCAGGACTTTACATTTATCAACATTGAATCTCATTTGCCACTTAGCTGCCCAGATTGCCAGTTTGTCAAGATCATGTTGCAAGTGCCACATCCTGGATGGAATTAATTGGGCTGATAATTTTGTGTCATCTGCAAACACTGATACATTACTTACAACACCCTCCCCTAAGTCATTAATGAACAAGTTAAATAAAAGTGGCCCCAATACTGAGCCCTGGGGGACCCCACTAAGAACCTTACTCCAAGTAGAGAATGTCCCATTAACAACCACCCTCTGTACCCGATCCTGTAGCCAGTTTCCTATCCATGTGCAAACGACTTCATTAAGCCCAACAGACCTTAGTTTAGAAAGCAGTCGTTTGTGGGGCACAGTATCAAACGCTTTGGCAAAATCCAAATAGATCACATCTACTGCCCCCCCACTATCCAGAATCTTACTTACCACATCATAAAAAGCAATCAAATTAGTCTGACATGACCTATCCTTCATAAAGCCATGCTGATTGTTGCTCATAATGACATTCACTAGGACAAAATTTTGAATGTGATCCCTTAACAAGCCTTCAAATAATTTGCCTACCACAGATGTCAAGTTTACTGGCCTATAATTGCCAGGCTGAGATCGTAATCCCTTTTTAAATATTGGAATAACATCAGCTTTTCTCCAATCCATAGGCACCATACCAGATGACTGTGAATCTGAGAAAATCAGAAATAAGGGCTGGTCTAAAACTGAACTAAGCTCTCTTAGAACCCGGGGGTGTATGCCATCAGGCCCTGGAGCCTTGTTTACATTAATTTGTATTAAAGCTTTTTGAATCATATCCTGAGTCAGCCACTGACTAGACTGAGATGAACCATTCGTGCAGTTATTAAGTGAGCCTGTGAACCCAGACTCCTCTATTGTATACACTGAAGAAAAGAACTGATTTAACACATTTGCCTTATCTGTATCTGTTACAACCATACTGGTACCATTATTTAATGGAGCAACACTCTCAACCTGCATCTTTTTACTATTAATATATTTAAAAAACTTTTTAGGGTTAGTTTTCACCTCCATCGCAATTAACTCTTCATTTCTTTTCTTAGCCTTCCGGATTGCTGATTTACAACATTTATTACAGTGTTTATATTCATTAAATGCAGCTTCTGTCCCTACAGATTTGTAGTTATTAAATGCCTTTCTCTTCTTTCCCATTAACTTCTTTACTTCTGTATTAAGCCACACAGGATGATTCTTAGAGCTTCTACGTTTAGTCCTTAAGGGAATAAATTGAGAACAGTAATGCTTTAATATCATTTTAAAGGACAACCATTTCTGTTCTGTGTTTTTAGCTGAAAACCTAATGCCCCAATCAATGCTCTGTAGGGCAGCCCTCAAGGCACTAAAATTAGCTTTTGCAAAATTCATGGTTTTTGTTGCCCCAGTATATTTTTGTTTTTTGCACCAGACATTAAAAGATATAACATTATGGTCACTATTACCCAGGGGTTCAATGACTTGCACATTTGCTATAAGTTCTGGGTCATTTGAGATCACTAAATCAAGAATAGCATTTTTTCTGGTTGGCTCCTCAACAACCTGTGCTAAAAAATTGTTGTGCAATAAGTTTATAAACTTGTTCCCATTAACTGATCTAGCAGTACCGTTGCTCCAGTCAATATCTGGGTAATTAAAATCCCCCATTATCATTACTTTACCTAAACTAGTAGCCTTTTCTATTTGCATTAGGAGCTTTGTCTCTTCCTCCTCACTTACATTAGGGGGTCTATAGTGACTCCTACAATTAATTTGCTGGATTCTTTACAATTGGTGAAGAACTCCACCCATACGACTTCTGCCCCCTCATTTTCTAACATAACCTCTTCCTTTATATGAGCTTTTAAATCCTGCCTAACATACAGACATACCCCTCCTCCTTTTCTATTGCCTCTGTCCCTCCGAAACAAAGTATAGCCACTGATATTTACTGCCCAGTCATGTGACTCATTCAGCCATGTTTCGGCCACACCAATCACATCATATTTTCCTTCCATCACCAGCAGCTCCAGCTCTCCCATTTTACCAGTCAGACTTCTTGCATTTGTAAAAATACATTTAATACTGGCACCATATTGAACATATGACATGTGGTCCTCCCTATCCTTAACAGTACCCCCAGCCAAATCTCCTCCCCCATTTTCCCTTTTTTTGCCCACTATCTCATCTAACCTGTCTACCACTGAATCTTTTACTGAACCCTCCCCCCCACACCTAGTTTAAAATCTCCTCCAACCCTCTAGCCATCTTCTCTCCTAAAACAGCTGCCCCATCATCATTGAGGTGCCCCCATCCCTAGCAAAGAGCCTGTAGCCGACTAAAAAATCAGCCCAATTCTCCAAAAACCCAAAACCCTCCTCCCTACACCAATCTTTCAGCCACGCATTAATCTCTCTACACTCCCGCTGTCTCCTTAGTGTTGCTCATGGCTCAGGTAATATCTCTGAGAAAATTACCTTGGAAGTCCTCGCCCTCAGCTTTGAACCTAGTTTTTTAAAATCATTTTTGAGGACTTCACCACCTCCTCTAACTTTGTCATTGGTACCTATGTGTACCAAGACCGCTGGGTCTTCCCCAGCCCCTCCCAATAATCTGTCCACTCGTTCCACCACATGCCGAACCCTAGCACAAAAACAATATATTTACAGTCTTTAGTTAATCATGTCAATAGTGACAGAAAATTATAACGAATATATTAATAATAATAATAAATCCCTTGATTGGTACAGCAGTGGTGTAATGATTTGAGCTGCATCGGGGAACTTGCTGGGCTGCGTTTGGAGTTCGGGGAGGGTGGTGTAGGGGGAGGAGTGGATTGGCCTGAGCGGCCATCTTGCACCTCCTCCACTCACAGTGACGTAGTTGAAGATATTGGTGGAATCGCACATGTTGCTGGGAAGTGAGGGCTGAAGTGACGCCAAATAGAACAGACATTTTACAAACAAGAACATGGGCTTAAAAAGGATGCGGGGGTATGAGGATCAGTAATTGCCTTTTGATTAAGCCACTGGCGAAACGCTCATCTTTGGCAATACTTGGCCCAACATTGCTTTTATTTACTAATTCACCTGTGAGTAATTGTCGACTGCGGTGCAATTTTAACCTATCAAACTGATACGTATTCCTCCATTGAAATTTGAATTTGGCACCGTATGCAAATTAACCATCACTAGCGAAACTTCGCTTCGCTTGTCGAATTAACGCTAGCGCAACTTCACAAACTTCTGCTACCCCTGTGCGCAACTTCGAATTTTAGTGAATTTGCAGAGCGCTGGTGAAACTACGCCTGGCGAAGTTCGGAGAATTTGCGCCTAGCGTAACTACGATTCTTAGTGAATTTGCCCCATAGACTCCAATCCAAATTTTATTAAAATGATTTCCTTTTTCTCTGTAATAGTAAAACAGTTGCTTGTACTTGATCCCAACTACGATATAATTAATCCTTATTGGAAGCAAAACCAGCCTATTGGCTTTATTTCATGTTTACGTGATTTTATAGTAGACTTAAGGTATGAAGATCCAAATAACAGATCTATTATACTCAGGCTCGAGCATTCTGGATAACAGGTCCCCTACCTGTACTACAGAATTTTCACTCCAGGAAAGGCAAAGTTGCAGTTTTCTGGAATAAAACTAATGAAAGCCAAGATTCTTTTTTCAATTTTTAAAAATTGTACGAAATGTATTGCTATTTTTTTATATTAATAATCAAAACAATGATTTAGGTTGCTGGTTTGATCTATTTCCGCATATTATACATATAAAGGTGTTAATTAACCTTTAAATGAAAGTGATAATATACTTTATTTTGTTTTTCAGAATGATTGTTTAATAATACTGATTTTTTTTAAAAAAAAATAACCAATGGGTCTTCTATTTCAAATTGCAGCTTTATTTTTTAGCTATTAATCAAAGGTTAAAAGGATAGTTGGGAATAAGATCATTTTTGTTACAGAATTGCAACAGAGCTACAAAAAGATTGGTCTGTGACCCATGTTATTTGGCAAAGTAGTAAACGAATGATATAATACCGATAAGAAGTTATTGATTTGCGTCCTCTACAGATGATTTAACATTGCTGTTTTCTTTATCAGTCCCTGAACTGGTATGTGCTGATTTCTATAGTTATTATTACTAGGTTTAAGAAAACTTTTTCACCTGGTATAGGTTTGCAACGCAATATGTGATTTGCCAATAGTGAACATTTTTGCAAATCCACTAGAATGTCATTATGTTTTTTGTTTTGCAGAAGGAAAAACATGTCTATCGCATTGGAAAAAAATCATTATCTTCACCACTAGGATCAGAGCCCTGTCCTCCCATTTAAGGGGCAAATTCATTAAGCGCCGAACGCTAGCGTTAATTCGCTAGCGTTTGGCATTTTCGCTACTGCGCAAATTCACTAATGAACGCTGGCGTAGTTTCGCTAGTGTTACTTCGCACCCTTACGCCAGGCGAATTTTCGCTAGCGACGTAACTACGCAAATTCACTAACTTGCGCAGTGTACTGAACGCTAACTTTTACGCTAGACTTCCTTCGCCACCTCAGACCTGGCGAAGCGCAATAGAGTAGATAGGGATTGTTTCAAAAAAGTCAAATTTTTTTCTAAGTCCCAAAAAACGCTGGCGTGTTTTCTACATGATGGGTGATAGGCTGAAAAAGATTGAAAAATTTTTTGGGGCTCCCCTCCTTCCCCCCTACATTTCCTGACTCATGGCAACTTACCTAGACAGTGGGCACATGTGTAGGGCAAAATAACATTTTTATTTGCTGATTTGAAGGTTTTCTAGGCATTTGTAGTGCTGATACGTGTTCCTCCATTGAAATTTGAATTTCGCGCCGTATGCAAATTAGCCTTCGCTAGCGTAAGTTCGCTTTATATAGCGAATCAACGGTAGCGCAACTTCGCAACCTTACGCTACCCCTGTGCACAACTTCGGATTTTAGTGAATTTGCGGAGCGCTGGCGAAACTACGCCTGGCAAAGTGCGGTGAAGTGCGGCGAAGTTGCGCCTGGCGCAACTTCGCATCTTAGTGAATTTGCCCCATAGACTCTAATTTATGGTAACAAAATGTTGTGCGGCTTGAAAAAAGCAATAAAACGCCCATTGACTTTTATGCTTGTGGCAGATTTGCCACTTTGCTCATTTTTGGCAAAGTGAAGGTGAAATTCACTCATCACTGCTTATTGCTAATTCCAGTTAATTTTGGTGTAATTATGGTGACATTTACGTATTTTGCAAATTTTACAAAAACTTTTTTTTAGGGCACATTAGCAGATTAGAATCAGAGATTCTGCAAAAAACTAGAAGGTGTCTATTTATCAAACCTCAAATCTTTCTGTTTGAGTTTTTAAAGGGTAAAACTACAATTTTTATAGATCCATTATACCACAAAGCTGTTAAAAATCCAAATCTAAAAATACTTCAGCTACAACCTGTTGAGGTCATGATCCTACGGAAGAGCACTGAGGCCAGCGAAAAAAAAAAAAAATTATGGTGAATTATGACTTTTAAAAGTCATAATTATGACTTTAAATCTCATAATTATGACTTTTAAACTCATAATTATGACTTTTATTCTCATAATTATGACTTTAAAAAGTCGAAATTATGATTTTTAATCTCATAATTATGACTTTTAAACTCATAATTATGTCTTTTATACTCATAATTATGACTTTAAAAAGTCGAAATTATGATTTTTAATCTCATAATTATGACTTTAAATCTCATAATTATGACTTTAAAAAGTCAAAATTATGACTTTTAATCTCATAATTATGACTTTTAAAAGTCATAATTCACCATAATTTTTTTTTTTTGCTGGCCCCAGTGCTCTTCCGTAATTATGAGATTAAAAGTCATAATTTCGAGTTTTTAAAATCATAATTATGAGTTTAAAAGTCATAATTATGAGATTAAAAATCACAATTTTGACTTTTTAAAATCATAATTATGAGAATAAAAATCATAATTATGAGATTGAAAGTCATAATTTTGACTTTTTAAAGTCATAATTATGAGTTTAAAATTCATAATTTCGACTTTTTAAAGTCATAATTATGAGAATAAAAGTCATAATTATGAGTTTAAAAGTCATAATTATAAGATTTAAAGTCATAATTATGACTTTTAAAAGTCATAATTCACCATAATCTTTTTTTTTGCTGGCCCCAGTGCTCTTCCGTATGATCCACACTGGTTTTCATCCAATAATAAAAAAAATACAATTTGCAGAGACAATCTGACAAAGTTGAGTTTTCGGAGCATAAATTCGAAAAACTCACCCAATTCAAATTGATGCGTTATTTTATTGCTAAGTTTTTCTGCATTAACTTTTTCAAGCTGATTTTTTGGTAAATTAGTTACATTTGTGGATGGGAGTAAATATCCCCCTAGCACTCAAATATCCAATTTCTAAAAAAAACGAGTTCAGTTCAATAGGAGTTGTATTGTCAAAATAAAATTTATTTTCAAATCCTTGAGATTAAGTCAGAATTTTTAAAAGACGATGGGGCAAATTCACTAAGCGCCGAAGCGTCGAACGCTAGCGTCAATTCGCTAGCATTGGGCATCTTCGGTACTTAGCAAATTCACTAACAGACGCTGGCGTAATTTCGCTAGTGTAACTTCGCACCCTTACGCCTGGCGAATTTGCGCAACGAACGAAACTACACAAACTCACTAACTTGTGCAGTGTACTGAACGCTACCTTTTACGCTAGACTTCCTTCACCACCTCAGACCAGGCGAAGTGCAATAGAGTAGATAGGGATTGCTATCAAATTTTTCTAAGTCCTAAAAAACGCTGGCGTGTTTTCTATATTATGGGTGATAGGCTGATCTTAGTTAATTTGCCCCAATGATGGGTAGAATGTGAGTTCACTACATTTGGATTTTATGTTTTACCGCAATCAAGTTTTTGAAATGGAAGATTTTTCATAAATAAGCACAGATTTTTTTTTTTATCTGTTTAGCAGAATAAAGATTAGCCTAGTATGTCTGTGACTAGTGATGGGCGAATTTGTCCCATTTCGCTTCGCCGAAAAATTTGCGAATTTCTCATGAAATTCATGAAACGGTGAAAAATGTGCGAAATGCATTAACGTCAATGGGCTTCAAAATTATTTTGGAGCGCATCAATTTCGACGCCTGCGACTATTTTTATACTATTTTGTCCAAATGCATTAAAGTCAATGGGTCAATTGTGACGCACAACAATTTTTATCCATGCGAATGTTCTGACGAGGCCAAATTCCTTTGACACACCGGATTTTTTGCCACAGCTTTTTGGATTTATTTACCAGTGACAAAACACGGAAATTTGCCACAAATTTGCGCCTGCCAAATGTATTCGCCCATCACTATCTGTGACACCTTTTTTGTTTGTATTGATGACTATAATCGTTGACTTTATCCTTTCTTAAAGATAAATTGTGAGTTATTCCCTGTGGAAGATAAAGCATTATCTCCCATTGTTACCTTCAGATACCTAAATGGACACTATGGGGCAAATTCACTAAGATTCGAAGTTGCGCCAGGCATAACTTCGCCGCACTTCGCCACACTTCGCCAGGCGTAGTTTCGCCAGCGCTTCGCAAATTCACTAAAATCCGAAGTTGTGCTTAGGGGTAGCGTAAGGTTGCGAAGTTGCACTAGCGTTGATTCGCTAAGTAAAGCGAAGTTACACTAGCGAAGGCTAATTTGCATACGGCGCCAAATTCAAATTTCAATGGAGGAACTCGTATCAGCACTACAAATGCCTAGAAAACCTTCAAAACATCAAATAAAAATTTTATTTTGCCCTACACATGTGCCCACTGTCTAGGTAAGTTGCCATGAGTCAGGAAATGTAGGGGGGAAGGAGGGGAGCCCCAAAAATGTTTTCGATCTTTTTCAGCCTATCACCCATAATGTAGAAAACACGCCACCGTTTTTTGGGACTTAGAAAAAAATTTTACTTTTTTTGAAACAATCCCTATCTACTCTATTGCGCTTCGCCAGGTCTGAGGTGGCGAAGGAAGTCTAGCGTAAAAGGTAGCGTTCAGTACACTGCGCGCATTAGTGAATTTGCGTAGTTACGTCGCTAGCGAAACTTCACCAGGCGTAACGGTGCGAAGTAACACTAGCGAAACTACGCCAGCGTTCGTTAGTGAATTTGCGCAGTAACGAAAATGCCAAACGCTAGCGAAGTAACGCTAGCGTTCGGCGCTTCGGTGCTTAGTGAATTTGCCCCTATACCTCCATTTTATCTTTTGTTTATTTATAGCAGTCTTTTTTAGCTACACAGATAAGATAGGGACGTTAAAGCTGTGCCATGTTTGGTCCTTGGAAGATAAAGAATTAGTTTTCCAGTGCACAGATAACCTCCTTTAATAATGGACTTCTGCTGACAAAACTGAGAAGGCAGGAGCTTATACACTGGTAATCTAATTATCTTATATATCTATAACTTGCAAGGACAAAGTAGCTTTAATTTCCCTTTTGCCCTGTTTTTTGCCCTGTTCATGACAATAGGCTGGCAGGAAATTGAAGCGAGTAGCCACCACATTTAAAAGACAGTACGTAAGCACTAGAGGGATGTTATTGCATTATTTATGAATAAAACATGAAAAAAATATTTTGTCCAGGATAGAAGTCAGAGTGCATCAGAATCAGAATACATCTCTTATTAATGTTCTTTATCAGTGTAAAAATCCAAAGCAACATAGTTCAATCTTCTATGTCTATTTGCATCTGTACATAGAATATGCCGTACAGTTTTGGTCTCCATCACTCAAACAGGACATTATTGTATTAGAGAGGGGACAGAGAAGGGCAACTAAGCTGGTAAAGGGAAAATCTTAGCTATGAGGAAAGACTGGCCAAATTGGGGGTGTTCACTCTGGAGAAGAGGCGCTTAAGGGGTGATATGATAACTATGTATAAATATATAAGGGGATCATATAATAATCTCTCTAATGCTTTATTTACCAGTAGGTCTTTCCAGCTGACACAAGGTCACCCATTCCGATTAGAAGAAAAGAGGTTCCGCCTAAATATTCGGAAGGGGTTTGTTACAGTGAGAGCTGTGAAGATGTGGAATTGTCTCCCTGAATCAGTGGTACAGGCTGATACATTAGATAGGTACAAGGAAGGGTCGGATGCTTTATTCACCAGTAGCTCCTCCCAGCAGACAGGAGGGAGCCAATGAGATTAGAGGAGGGAAAGGGGTGTTACAGGGAGAGCTGGGAAGTGAATCAGGGGTACAGGCTGATACATTAGATAGGTACAAGGAAGGGTCGGATGCTTTATTCACCAGTAGCTCCTCCCAGCAGACAGGAGGGAGCCAATGAGATTAGAGGAGGGAAAGGGGTGTTACAGGGAGAGCTGGGAAGTGAATCAGGGGTACAGGCTGATACATTAGATAGCTTTAAGAAGGGGTTGGATGGTGTTTAGCAAGTGAGGGAATACAGGGTTATGGGAAATAGCTCATAGTCCAAGTTGATCCAGGGACTGGTCCGATTGCAATTTTGGAGTCAGGAAGGAATTTTTCCCCCTCTAAGGCAAATTGGAGAGGCTTCAGATGGGTTTTCTGCATTCCTCTGCCTTCATCAACTGGCAGATAAGTAGTTAATAAAAAAAAAAAGGTTGAACTCGATGGACGTGTTTTTTTATCAACCTTACTTACTATTTTACTATGTTACTATGTTACTATGTATGTATAAGTACAGGAATTGCCTTATTTCTTACGTCTACAGAGGTGTCCGGGTGGGATGCAATAATGTCAACTCCATCCATAGTTAACACAAGGTAGTGATCTTCAAACTGTAATGTCAGACACACAGCACTTAACAATATATGTGTTTATATTAAATGCAGGATAAATTAGTACTTTAAAAAGATTCCATATCACTTCCCCGTAAAACGATTTTAATTGCAGCATCCAAAATGGCGTCTCGTTTTAATGACAAATATCATCTCTGTAACATATTTTTCTTTGATACATTCCCTTAAAAGGAGTGAAATGACCTGTTGTGCGCGCAGAAAACTGTTCATATTTCTGAGGGATTCTAAAGCTAATAAAACATTCTACAAAATTGCTTGCGTAATGTTTTTAATCAAATGTCAATTTAAAAAAAAAATATTTTTACTCACATGAGTTCAGAAGTCATCCTCTGTGAATATGACAATCCATTGACATTCTAATGAGAATCACATAGTCTGTTACTGTAGACAATAGTTATTACACAGGTTATAAATAAATTATTTGGAATTGGTGTCCATAATGGCCCTACGTATACTCTCCAAGGGTTGTGTACTGGCAAGACTCTCCTTGCATCCGCACAAAACCCATAACAATTCCTTTCAAGTCATCACGTTCCATAGTACATCAACTTCTGCACATCAAATTCTTCCGAGCCATTATCGCCTCACTAACAGTCATTAACTAATTATATCCCAAAGTTGCTAAAAATCCAAATCTGAAGAAACTCCATCTCAAACCTGTCAAGTCATGTAGAAGTCAATGGCAAATGTCCCTGAAGACTTTTCTTGACATTGTGAGCTGCTCTGAGTTTCATCTGATAAATTTGAGTTGTCTTGGTGACAATTCGTCAAGTTTGTGAGCGTCAGTTTGAAAAAGCTGCACCATTCAAACTGACACTTGAATATGTATTTTCGCACTGACTTTGTCAAGCTGCTTTTTTGATTATTGAGTTAAATTCATGGTGGGTGTTAGGTCGACTTTGTTTCAAAAAATAAGAGAGTTTTAGAACATAACCCCCGTAGAGTTTGAAACACATAAACAGGATTAGCCTAATGTAGACCACAGAGAATGAACATAGGTAGGGGTTTATATTGGTGGCAAATAGCTAAGGAATCTGATTAGAACAAATTGATATTGTGCTCAATGCTTTCTTAACTTCAGAATTTCTCAAACTGTATATTAAAGGGTTTAACATAGGGATCAAAATACTATAGAAAATAGCAAAATATTTCTCTTTGTTGGATGAAAAGTTGCTTGATGGTCCCAGGTAGAAGGTCAAAATTGGCACATAGAACATGATTACGACAGTGAGATGGGAAGCACAGGTAGAAAAAGCTTTTGTTATCCCCTCTACAGAATGGATCTTTAGAACTGATTTTAGAATACAAATATAGGACACGACAATAAAACTGAATGGTGTCAAAATGGTAAACAAACTTTGAAAAAATAGTGATGTTTCATAGGATGAAGTGTCACCACATGCTTGTTTTATGACAACCAAGACCTCACATGCAAAATGATTGATAATCTTCTCTCTGCAAAAATATGGAGGCTTTAATACAGTAGGGAGAGTTACTGAGAGGAAACTGAAGATCCATATAAATGCTATGATGTTCTTACACCTCTTCCAGCTCATAATGACTTTATAGTGCAAGGGGTTACAGATTGCAAGAAACCGATCACAAGCCATTACTGCCAATAGGATACATTCTATCATTCCCAAGCTCAAGCTGATGCACATTTGTAACATGCACCCTATGTACGATATTCTTCCTTCCACTACAAGTAAATCCACTAACAATTTGGGCACAGTACTAGTTGAGAAGAAAAGATCCAGAAAAGCTAAATTGCAGAGGAAATAGTACATGGGAGTGTGCATGCTACGGGTTTGGACAACAGTGTAGATTAAAATAATATTTCCAATTATGGTTAATATGTATATAGGAAAAAATAATATAAAAAGCAGTATTTTAGTCTTATGGTTTCTTGATAGTCCAGTAAATATTAATTCTTGAAAAATGGTTTGGTTTTTCATCTTATAAAATAAAATAATAATTAGGCAATTCAGTCAATTAGCGAAATCTGTTGGTTATCATTTTCATTTCCAAGGTGATTAGGACAAAATGTAACCAAAGTGTAGGTCCCCCTTCATCCTTTCCTTGTACACAAATCAATCTCCTTGATTAAAATGAATTCTATCACAATGCGCCAAATAATAACATTGACAAAACTGGTATCTCTTTCACAAGAAAATAATATTTCAATGAAATAATATTTTATCATTCATTCTGGTATTATCATCATCAGCATCATCAAGTAAGTAATGCAAACGTGTGCTGCAATGTCACCTTGACACCTATGAGTCCTATTTATTAAACCTCACTTTTTTCTGGTTGAGTATTTAAAGGGGAAAGCTTGAATTTTTAGAAAAAAAAAAACAAATTTGTAGAGATTTATTATAGCCAAAGCTGCTAAAATTATGAATCTGCAAATAGTCCATCTCAAACCTGTCAAGGTCAAGTAGAAGTTAGTGGTAGATGTCCCCTGAAGATGTTTCGGCGTTGTTGTGGTGACAATTTGACAAAGTCGAGTTTTTAGAACATCAATTCAAAAAAGTTGCACGATTCTAATTGACACCTGGTTTTGTTGCAACGTTTTTTCTCTCTGACTTTTTTGATCAGATTTTTTGATGATATATATTCGTGGATGGGAGTTAGGTCGACTTTGTTTTAATAAAAGAATGAGATATATGCAAGTTTTAGAAAGTATGAAAAACAATTATTGGTTAAAATTAAGATTACCTGAGGCAGAACAAAACAACTATAAACATGTTTATATTTGTATTTTCAGAACTGGACAATGAGTGGATCAAGTACATCAAACCATTACAACTGTATGAGTCATAGAGGGACTGTTACTGTGAATAACAACCTGGACATAAACTTGAGTTTTGCTGGGTTTGGTTTTGACTGGGAGGTCAGTCAGCTTCAAAATATTTTGGAGACATTTATCTTGGTATAAAGAGAAGGTGGAAAAGTAAGAAGTGTGAGAGTTATCTTTCCATTTGGTGACTGTTGCTGTGGAAGTCTGTTGACACTATTCTAACTAGCTGCCTTATTTCCAAGCTATTCTTCATGCTTTATATTCCCTTTCTATTGACACTATTGGAAACTCGAAAACCCCAGAGATTAATCAGTGCTTTACCCTTCTGAATTAAGCAGTTTCTTTATATTTATCATTTTTAGTTAGCTGTATTTTTCCATTTTTATTATATCACATTAATATACCTTTCCCTTTGGTTGGACGATACACTATGAGGCCAATTTGCTAAACTGTGGCTTTTTAGGATCAGGCTTTTTAATGCTAAAGATCTGAAAAAGTAATGGGAAAAAAGCCCAACTTGTAGTATGCAAAAAAACTGCAATGATTCAGAGTCCAAAAATATGCCAGCTACAACCTGTTGAAATCATGTAGAAGTCAAAGGCAGATGTCCCTTTTACAATAGGAAGATCTTTCTTTCATTTGTGTTTTTTTATATTTTTGGATGTTTTTTTGACATTGGCTTTTGTGCGACAGTACAAAAAAGTTGTAGTTATGTGACAAGTCAAAAAATAACATTTTTGATAAATGACTGATATTGACCAAAATAGGTTTGTTTGTGGTTTCAAAAACCTCAAAAACCACAAAAATTCTCCCTTTAACAAATAACCCTCTACAAACACTATATATGGAATACCATAGAATATTATAAAACCTAACCTTTATTTTAATATGAAACCATTGTAATTAAAATCATCACACGCCAAAGTTTAGGGGGTTATTTACTAAATTACAAATGTATCTAATTTTTTTAATAAACAATCTCGTCCAAACTCCCATCCACAGTTTTACTTTATTTATCAATAAATTAACTTGAAAAAATTGGATTGCAATAACCCGAATTTTACAATTTTTTTCAGATTTTACTCTGAAATTGCTCAATTTTTTCAGGTTATTGCCTGAAACCCCCAATTTTTTTGGATAAATAGATGAAACCCAACACAGACCATTATATATTTAAATTGGAATAGGTACATCTGCCATTGACTTATACATGACCTCGACCATGACCCTGCAGCTTGCTTTTTTTTCAATGAATAATTCCAGTTTTTGTCGCAAAAACCCAGACCAAAAAACAATTGAGGCTTAATAAATAACCCTGTTTATGTTAGGTTTTGTTATTGTAGCAAACTTTATTGAGTAATTTAAACTTCTATCTGTTACACTTAGTTACTTGTATTTTTTCTGGTCTTGTCAGGAACTTCACTCAGTAACTTACTTCATTAATATCACTCAGTGGTTGGGTGTAATTGTTACATTATATAGGGGGATTCTCATTAACTGGGCAAGTGTAAGTAAATGGCTCCCTCTACGTTCATATCAGTTATTCCATAAAAACAGGCCGTTATTGGTATCAACCCACACCTAGTTTGTAGTGATGGGCGAATTCGTGGCGAATTTGCGCGATTCGCCGTCAGCGAATAAATTCGCGAAACGCCCGCGAAAATTTGCGAAAAAAATTTGCCGGCGTCAACATTTTTTTTCCAAAAAACGAGATGCCGGCACCGTTTCGCGAATTTTTCGCCGTTTCACGAATTTCGCGCAAAATTCGCGAATTTTTCGGCGAAGCGAAACTGCACAAATTCGCCCATCACTACTAGTTTGTGATTGCCCTTATTTAACTACTACATCTTCATTCATTCCAGCTGTATCAATAATAGGCTGAATGTGTCTCCCCGGATCAAAACTCCCTTTCTTCACTAGGACACAGATCATACAGTGTAATATATAAGCTGTTTAAGCAAATGAGTGATTCTCCCTCCTATCATCATAGCAAGCATTTACACATTTGATGAAAGATTCCCCTTTGTCTTCAAAAGTATTTCTATTGGTACTATTGCCAATATTATGTATGATTTAGGCTACCAGTATCAACCGAATCAGAGTAATCAGGGAAAATTGGCTGTTTGCCATTTTGATCTTTTGCTATTAAGCTATTTAGAAGAAGTCCCAGTCTACCCATGCCTATCCTTATCTCTTACACTTCTCATTTCCACTTGGTAAGTTAAAGCTATGGTGGATGAGGTGATGTTTTTGTGTGTAATATCACAGTTTATGTATTAACTGGCAAGCTTTTGCCTGAACTGAACTGCAGTGCCAGATTCCTCAGGTGGGCGCCCCTAGGCAGTGCTGTCCTAGCTCCCTCCCATACTACCCCCCAGTGGGCGCACACACACATGCACGCAAGCACATCCCCAGTGCTCCCCATAGAGCGAACTAATAATGTGCCGCCCTAGGCCTGGGCCTTTGTGGCCGTGCCACAAATCCGGGCCTGCTGAACTGTTTTTGTTACAGTGGTAGTATGCTTTCTAAAAGAAATCCAATGAAAGATCAGTTCAAAAGTTATTGACAGGTAAATCCAAGCAAATGTTCTAAAGCATTCTTGTTTAAGCCTCGGTTTCACCTTCTTGGTTCATTGGGCCAAATCCTGGGGTCTGCTTTAGTTCAGAGAATACTCTGGACACTTTAGTTTTTGGTCTTCGTGAATTCCATGCACCTTTGGATTATTTTCTCTTGTTGCTCTTTAGTCTGTGACTAGAACATGACATGTATTCTACTTGCTAGGTTTGTTTTGCCTATGCTGAATTTGTTATACAATGTACAACATGCAAACACAATGACATTTAAATGGATAAAGGCCTGTAACAAGTGATATGAGGTGTTCCTCATATTTAGGTGTGTTTGGCCTTTACTATGATTCATTTATACTATGTGACTAGTGATGGGCGAATTTATTTGGCAGGCGCAAATTTGCGTCGAATTCCTGCGTTTCGCCGTCGGCAAATGAATTTGCGAAACCGCCACGAAAATTCCGCCAGTGAAAATGCTCCAGTGTAAAAAAAATGGACGCTGGCGCCATTTCACAAATTTTTCACCGTTTCGTGAATTTCCCGGGAAATTCATTGAAATTTTGCCGAAATGCCCCAAATTCGCCCATCACTATATGTGACACAAGCAGAATGATGGCTAAGAGGGAAGGACATGAAATATTGTTTATATCAGGTGTTTAACACATTTATGTGTGTTTTACCTTACATGATTCTGTTATACCTATAAACAAGATAAGAAGGGTCAAAGAAAAGTGCTTTATGCAGTTGTAATAAAAATACCTGGTGGTCTAGTGGTGCGGCGGCGTTAACGGCCGCCACGCTCCTTCTCCTGCCTCCAGCGCCGGCGCCATCTTGGTTTCTTAGGGCGCGTGCGGCGCGTGCAGCGCGCCTCTTAAAGGTACAGGCGCGCTGGCGTGATTACGCCAGCGCGCATTGGCGCACGTTTTGGTGCGAAATTTGAAAGTATTTAAGGCCCATTCATACTCCCAGCCAGGGCCCGTGATAGAATCTTGATTCTGGTGGTTCCTGAAGCCTTGTGCTGTCTGTTCCTGAGTATTTGTATCTGCTATTCCGATTTTGATCCCTGCCTGTTCCTGACTATTCTGATATCCGAATCCTGACCTTTGCCTGCATCTCGACTACTGCCTGACCCCATCTGTTTGATTACCCAGTTTGACCCTTGCCTGCCTGACGATTCTTGATATCTGCCTGCCTCGACCCTGCCTGTCTGACGATTCTCTTGCCTGCTCCATTTGTACCGTGACCTTCGGCCTAAAAGACTATCCACCTGCTCTGCCCCTCTGCCAGCCAGAACATCTCGCCTTGTACCCCTCGTTAAGTCTTGATAAAGGGCCTGGTGGGCTCGAAACGTTGCCTTTCTGTATGCTCTGCATTTGAGCACTTTTGCAAATTTAACAGTGTGCTGC
Source organism: Xenopus petersii (assembly GCA_038501925.1). Classification (NCBI taxonomy): domain Eukaryota; kingdom Metazoa; phylum Chordata; class Amphibia; order Anura; family Pipidae; genus Xenopus; species Xenopus petersii. The sequence goes on from CM076680.1 coordinate 3,160,243, forward strand.
TGGATTTTTTCGACGTATTGATGTGACCCTAGGACAGGATTGGGTCTTCTGGTTCAGCACCTGACACAACAACAGTGTTTTTTCTGGGAGGTGAGCGCTCCAATTTTTGTGGCTACATACAGGTAAGGCATATGCTATATGCTTATGGTATATACTGCAAGCCCTCCAAACACACCAATCATTTTACTCCTTTTTATTTCTGCCATTTTTGGTCTTGGTATCTTTAAACAACAATTGTGATAAATCACATTATAATTCCCAACAAGTAAGAAATAAAAAAATGCAAAAAAAAGACATCTACATTTGAATTACCCTAAGTTTTTCTGTAGTCTTATAACAAATGTATGTCTTGTGTTGACTTTGGGTCTTAGAAAAATAACATAACATTTGGGGATGAATATACAGCCCAATAATCCAGCACTGGAAGATAAAATGGCAAATATCTCAACAGCCACCATTCTACTCCCCTTACTGCTCAGGTATGCAGGGACAAATGTCACCCACACACTACAGAACACCAACATACTGAAAGTGATGTTTTTAGCCTCATTAAATCGGTCAGGGAAATCCTTGGCTAGAAATGCAGCAATGAAACTTAGTAGGGCCAAGGTTCCTATATATCCAATTATACAGAAGAAAAAAGAATTGGATCCTTCATTACACAACAGAATAATTGTGTCTTGATTTGTAAATGTATCGGCTTCTGGAAATGAAGGACTGGAGACTATCCATACAACAGAGATCACAATTTCACCAAGAGAGCAAACAATGACCAATACAATTGACAGTTTGGTTTCTACATATTTTCTTCAGCTTGCTCCCAGGCTTTGTGGCATTGAAGGCAATAATAACTGTGAGAGTTTTAGCCAACACAGAATAAACAGAAATAGTAAAAATAAATCCAAATGTTACATGTTGGAGGAGACAACATATCTGTGTTGGGCGCCCAATGAATAATAGAGTGCAGAGGAAACACAACATGAGAGAGATGAGGAGGAGACAGCTGAGATTCCGGTTGTTGGCTTTCACTATAGGAGTCTCATGGTACTTTATAAAGATTCCCAGAATCAATGCACAAGTGATGGATAATATTAAAGCAGCAGAGGCAAAACTAATGCCCAAAAGGTCCTCATAGGACAAGTACCTAATATATTTAGGAACACATCCATCCCTTTTGTTGTTAGATCTCTAAAATGCTGGACACGTAAAACAAATGGAGGCATCTGAAATACAATTTATATAAAATTACAAAAATGCTAAATGAGAGATATTTGGTAAAATGATTAAATGAAAATTATTTTCGAAGTTCTAAGTTGAAAGTTTTTTTTTTAATAAAAAATGTTGAATAATCAGTCATTGATTCAGTTCCAAGAATATGTAGGACAGTAAATAAGTGTTTCCATGCCCAAATGATATTTAGTCATAGACAGTAAGAATCTTCAGATACATACACATGACTTTTAAAAGCACAATACCCCACCCAACATTAAAAAAAACAACCAATCAAAGCTTGTTACATCAATCATGACTCCTCTACTTCTTGTTACAAATACATCAAACAAATTCAATACAATTATCCTTATACACATAGCAGGGTTATTACTCTTAACTCTTTGCATTTAGTTAAAAGTATATATTTTAAAAAAAACACATTAATAACTGTGCTGCTCCAACAGAATTATTTTTTTAAAAGAGCACATCAATTTTGTGATATTTAATTTTAAAATCTCACATTGGACTAGACATGTTGTTAGTTTCCCAGGTGCACTAGTCATGTGACTTGTGCTCTCAAACTTACTGCATTGCATGTTAAAGTAATATTACCCCCTCCCTTCCCCCCTAACAACAGAACAAGGGAACAATAACACCCTGACACCTGAATTTTTGGGTGTAGATATCTAAATAGAATACCATTGCAACTCCTCCAGTAATATTGAGTAGGAGAAACAATAGCTTGTTGAAAGTGCTGGCTCTTTCTGAAAGCACAAGATTAGGCACAATGAACTGAGATGGTACCTACACACCAATATTACAGATAAAAGAAAATACATTTGTTGGTTCAGGAATCATTTTTTTATGGCACAATGAATAATTTGTAATGTAAAAAGTGTAGTTTGGAAATAAAAATGACACCATACAAATCATGACAAAATCCATTTAAATACCAAATATTATTTTTTTAACCAATTCACAATTTAGAGCAAAATTTACATCCATGAATATATTTCCCACATTTAAAGCAAACTTGATAAACAACTTATTTCTCTCTTTAAGTTTACCCCGGCTTGTATGAGTGATAAAGCATCTACTAAAGTGTGTGTCTTTCTTGAAGTACTACTGATACCTGTCTTAAGGATCTTACAGGTATTATCATCAGAATGATGTTAGGGGCCAAAAATTTCCAATTCTAATTGCATTGTATGCCCTAGTTAGCGGTAGGATTATGTGAGGTTTTAAGATTTTATAAAAGACCATAGAAAATCCATCTGGTCCTGGACATTTGCCAGCTGGAGTTTATTTGATAGCTTGTTCCAATTCTATGTCATTTTCTGTTGACTGTAACCATTCTTGTTCCTGTTTTATCATATTAGACGATTCTAAGTATTCTGCATATGGTCTATCAGAGGTGGCATTACCCTGTTGTGGGGGGCCGTCATTTGTGTTGTGTATTTTGTATAAGCCTCTATAAAAATCTACCAAAACTTTATGTATTCCCTTGGGTGAATTATGCAAGTATTCTTTTGTGTCTTTCATTTGTCACTCTTGATATATATTTATTAATAAATAAAACTCTTAAAATTAATTATATGTTGCCTATGTTACCCTTATAATACATTTCAGACTATTTTGTACCTGTTGTGTTGAACATTTCCCCCTCTACACACTGGACACAGTCATAACAACAAGATTGTTTTCCTTGTATTTTGGACTTTCTGTATCCTGGGGGACAGGGGTCATTGCACAAGGACTGAGGAAACGAAATGAGAAAAAGTGAGAGAAGGTTCTTTCATTTCCATTCTGTGTCCAATCACTTACATTTGAGTTTACATTTTATTTTCTGTAAATATGAATGAAAATTGTTTTTATTAAAATAGGTTAGATGGAACTTTACCCCAAGGGTTGCATCCTTATTGAGATACGAAACATTTATTTTTTTTAATTTATTGCTACAATGCCACAATGCTTAATGTAGCATCAATTACCAGGAATCTCTCAATACAGGCATCTGCTATACTATTCTCTTTGTCAAGTTGTCAACATCCTATAAAATTCAATGGGAGCTGCACTAATCCTATTGGGCTGTTTTTTAAACCAGTATGGACTTTTTGTTTTCTGGTGGTACAAACAGATGTTACTGACAGCTCCTAAAATATTGTTGTCCATAAATCTCATCAGTCATTGACTAGATATACACCTAAGTGGAAGTTCTTTAACATACTTTCAAGCATATGTTAACCTTATTTTATATTTGTTTGTACTTTTGTATTTAATTCAGGCCTTAGGAGTAAAATATAACATTTTGGAAAGAATATAAGACCCGATAGCCCAGCAGCAGAAGATAAAATAGCAAATATCTCAACAGCCACAATTTCAGTTCCAGCAGAGCTCAGGTATGCAGGGACAAATGATACCCACACGCTACAGAATATCAACATGCTAAGTGTGATGTTTTTAGCTTCATTAAATCGGTCAGGGAAATCCTTGGCTAGAAAAGCTGCACAAAAACTTAATGCAGCCAAAGCTCCCATATAACCAACTAAAGAGAAAAAGTAAATGATAGAACCTTCATTACACAGCAAAATTACAGAGTCCACATTAGAAACATTATCTGTATCTGGAAATGGAGGATTGGAGGTTAGGGATGTAGCGAACTGTTCGCCGGCGAACTAGTTCGCGCGAACTTCGACTGTTCGCGTCCGCCGAATGTTCGCGAACGTCGCGCGACGTTCGCCAATTGGTGTTCGCGTTCGATTCGAAGTAAAATTTTGTTCGACCATTCGACCATTCGACCGTTCGATCGCTAAAATCGAACGATTTCCATTCGTTCGAACGATTATAAGCATTCGATTGAATTAAAATCATTCGATCGAATAGCTTCGATCGTTCGATTCGAACGAAAATCGTTCGATCGTACGAATAAAATCCTTCGATCGTTCGATCGAACGATTTTATCGAGCGTTCGAAGTTCGCGAACTGTTCGCGAACTGTTCGCTTTTTTGCCGGTGTTCGCGAACGGCGTTCGCGAACATCAAATCGGCAGTTCGCTACATCACTATTGGAGGTCATCCACACAGCAGAGATGACAGTGTCACCCAAAGTACATACAATGACTAATATGATGGACAGTTGGGTTCCTACATACAGATGCAGCCACTTTGGTTTGTCTGTTTGACACAGAATAGCTAAACACAGATATCCCATTTATCTCATTTAACACAGAAAACTGCGTCACAACATCCCATCTAATTAAAGCATTCACCATTGTGAACAATGGAGCTTTGGTATGCTAATGAAAAGGTTAAATGCATTAAATGAGTTAAGATGACTTAAGATAACACAGTTTCTTCAATTACCCCTGAGTCATGACGCATTTAACTCACAAATCCAAGTGGCTTCATCTGTACTTCTTCAGCTTGCTCCCAGGCTTTGTGGCATTGAAGGCAATAATAACTGTGAGAGTTTTAGCCAACACTGTTGATACAGAAGTAGTATATACAATTCCAAATGTTACTTGTCGGAGGAGACAACATATCTGTGTTGGGCGCCCAATGAATAGTAAAGTGCAGAGAAAACACAACATGAGAGAAATGAGGAGGAGACAGCTGAGATTTCGGTTGTTGGCTTTCACTATAGGAGTCTCACGGTACTTTATAAAGATTCCCAGAATCAATGCACAAGTGATGGATAATATTAAAGCAGCAGAGGCAAAACTAATGCCCAAAAGGTCCTCATAGGACAAGTACCTAATATATTTAGAAACACATCCATCCCTTTTGTTGTTAGATCTCTGAAATGCTGGACACGTAAAACAAATGGAGGCATCTGAAATACAATTTATATAAAATTACAAAAATGCTAAATGAGAGATATTTGGTAAAATGATTAAATGAAAATTATTTTTGAATTTCTAAGTTGAAAGTTTTTTTTTAATAAAAAATATTGAATAATCAGTCATTGATTCAGTTCCAAGAATATGTAGGACAGTAAATAAGTGTTTCCATGCCCAAATGATATTTAGTCATAGACAGTAAGAATCTTCAGATACATACACATGACTTTTAAAAGCACAATACCCCACCCAACATTAAAAAAAACAACCAATCAAAGCTTGTTACATCAATCATGACTCCTCTACTTCTTGTTACAAATACATCAAACAAATTCAATACAATTATCCTTATACACATAGCAGGGTTATTACTCTTAACTCTTTGCATTTAGTTAAAAGTATATATTTAAAAAAAAAACACATTAATAGCTGTGCTGCTCCAACAGAATTATTTTTTTAAAAGAGCACATCAATTTTGTGATATTTAATTTTAAAATCTCACATTGGACTAGACATGTTGTTAGTTTCCCAGGTGCACTAGTCATGTGACTTGTGCTCTCAAACTTACTGCATTGCAGGTTAAAGTAATATTACCCCCTCCCTTCCCCCCTAACAACAGAACAAGGGAACAATAACACCCTGACACCTGCATTTTTGGGTGTAGATATCTAAATAGAATACCATTGCAACTCCTCCAGTAATATTGAGTAGGAGAAACAATAGCTTGTTGAAAGTGGTGGCTCTTTCTGAAAGCACAAGATTAGGCACAATGAACTGAGATGGTACCTACACACCAATATTACAGATAAAAGAAAATACATTTGTTGGTTCAGGAATCATTTTTTTATGGCACAATGAATAATTTGTAATGTAAAAAGTGTAGTTTGGAAATAAAAATGACACCATACAAATCATGACAAAATCCATTTAAATACCAAATATTATTTTTTTAACCAATTCACAATTTAGAGCAAAATTTACATCCATGAATATATTTCCCACATTTAAAGCAAACTTGATAAACAACTTATTTCTCTCTTTAAGTTTACCCCGGCTTGTATGAGTGATAAAGCATCTACTAAAGTGTGTGTCTTTCTTGAAGTACTACTGATACCTGTCTTAAGGATCCTACAGGTATTATCATCAGAATGATGTGGGGGGCCATTGGGAATTTCCAATTCTAATTGCATTGTATGCCCTAGTTAGCGGTAGGATTATGTGAGGTTTTAAGATTTTATAAAAGACCATAGAAAATCCATCTGGTCCTGGACATTTGCCAGCTGGCGTTTATTTGATAGCTTGTTCCAATTCTATGTCATTTTCTGTTGACTGTAACCATTCTTGTTCCCGTTTTATCATATTAGATGATTCTAAGTATTCTGCATATCGTCTTTCAGAGGTGGCATTACCCTGTTGTGGGGGGGGCCGTCATTTGTGTTGTGTATTTTGTATAAGCCTCTATAAAAATCTACCAAAACTTTATGTATTCCCTTGGGTGAATTATGCAAGTATTCTTTTGTGTCTTTCATTTGTCACTCTTGATATATATTTATTAATAAATAAAACTCTTAAAATTAATTATATGTTGCCTATGTTACCCTTATAATACACTTCAGACTATTTTGTACCTGTTGTGTTGGACATTTCCCCCTCTACACACTGGACACAGTCATAACAACAAGATTGTTTTCCTTGTATTTTGGACTTTCTGTATCCTGGGGGACAGGGGTCATTGCACAAGGACTGAGGAAACTAAATGAGAAAAAGTATCAAATGAGAGAAGGTTCTTTCATTTCCATTCTGTGTCCAATCACTTACATTTGAGTTTACATTTAATTTTCTGTAAATATGAATGAAAATTGTTTTTATTAAAATAGGTTAGATGGACCTTTACCCCAAGGGTTGCATCCTTATTGAGATACTAAACATTTATTTTTTTAAATTTATTGCTACAATGCCACAATGCTTAATGTAGCATCAATTACCAGGAATCTCTCAATACAGGTGTTATGGGATAGTTAACAATTTGTATAGTGAGTAGTTTACAAAGTTAAGCATATCAATCATAACAACTATATATATAATGGCCATTGCCAATTAGGTAACCCTGCTGCCTCTAGTTTTATACATGAGTTCCTCAAGTGCACTAAGTTGTTTAACCTCTAGTAACCACTTTGCAGCAATGGGGGTTGTGGAGTCTTTCCATTTCCATGTGATGAGCTGTTTAGCTAAGAATAAACACTCTTTAACAAAAAAGAATTTGCAAATACAGTACTTTAAAATGTCATTGAGTCCAATTCCAAACAGATATAGCATTGGGGTTCTTGGGAGTTGTGCCTCTAGAATTGTATGTAAGTTGTCAAGAACTTCTGACCAATATTGCGTTGGAGCTGTGCATTCACAAATCATATGAGTAAGAGAGGCTTGTTGGATATGACACTTGGGACACTCAGACAAGGATGTGGGGAATATGCTGTGCAGCTAATCTGTATAACTGTATGCCCTTTGTATGAAATAAAGTTGTATCTTTCAGTCTCTGTAGTTAAGAGAAACTGCCAGTGGAGAGGCAAGAATTTCATTCCACTCCTCATTGTCTAGTGGTCCCATGTCTCCCTCACATTTCCCTCTTAGTGCTTCAAGCTAAAACCAAACCAAACAGCTTTGTGTGGAGGTCAAAGTATAACTTAGAGACCAGGCCTCTTGTTGACCCTTGTTTTGAGTGGTCCATTACACTATTTTGGGCTAGTTGGACAGCTTGTTTTGTGCGTTCAAGCACCTTCTTACTTGGGAATATTGTAGCCATTGATGTGCTGGCAGCCAACTGTCCACTCTTACTTCAGCCATACCATAACTTCCTTACACAGTCAAGATAAATAGAGAATATATAAATATACAATGTTTAATTAACTAACATGGGATGAGGCGCAAAATGCAAAAAAATGTCAGGGGTAAAGGGACATCATGGAATCTGTTTTCTTCTAAGGAACTGCTAAAAAAGAACTTTGGGCAAAAGTTTACAAAGTTGTTTATATATGTATGACTCATTCTACATAGTCTTTCCCTTCAAATATTAGCACTTTCATTCAGATGTATCAATTTACCTTAATGTACTTAAATAATAGAAAATAGTTTCTTTTCTCCTACCTTTCTGGAGTAGGGAGTCCACAGGTCTGAGCTGTTAATGATATAGAAATGGTTCTCATCACTTCCAGACACATAAAATTTTCCAACTGTTTTCTTCACGAATGGTTTGTTTGGAGGGAAAATCCACTGTACAATCTTGAAGTTAGTTACTGACTCTCTATTCTCTCGGAAGTAAGTATTGTTAACAGAGGTGTTTTTAACCACATTTTGCATAAACACATTAAGCTGAAATGAAATAAAACAGGTTAAAATTACATTGTAACGGTTTCTGTCCCTCTGGAATGTAATATGTCCCTGCACTGACAGGGTGTGTAGAATATGGAGCCCAGGCCACATATATGTCCATCAAAGCTGCTTCTTTAGTATATTAGATTCATTTCATGAGGCCACTGTAGAAAAGGAAAAACACAATATTCAAGTAAAATGTGGGCCCACCGCCTTAAGATGAGAACCTTAAATTGTGTGCCATAAGCACTTGTTATTAAAGAAGAAATAAAGTTGTATACTTTTGGAAAGTACACATTCTTAGGAATCCAACATGGGTAAATACTTCCTTTTACACCAAAAAAACAGCTTAGCTAAAGTTAGCAGTTTTACTGATAATATTGACTAAAATCGACTAAAATGAATTTATTTCATGCAATTTCTTATATACAAGGTAAAACGCCCTAAAGATGAATGTCAGGGCTATGTTTGACAGTTTGATATTCAAATATACCAAATTGTGGGCTATATGGATCCTAAAATGAAAACTCTGCATATGAATTTTCTCTTATGACTATTTACCTTCTGCAAAACCCCACCTCTACTAAAACTCTCTACTCCTTCTTAAACCCCCTTTCTGCTTAATTTAACTCTTTCTATCCTGTAGCTGTCTTTGAAGTTGTCAGGGGGCCTATTGGCTCCCAGCTGGGGTAGTCAACAAAAAAATGGAAGCTGCCCAAAGTTTCATCCGTGAGGTTATTATGGGCAAACTCACCCCAGATAAGGAGTTCCAACCAATTGCCATGATTTTGGGAAATTAAACAACAAAGGAACTGTTCCAAACCTTGATTGGTTCTCTCTGTTTTGCCATTACTGTGCAGATGGTATTCTGAACAGAAATTCAGGCCAATTCCCAACAAGTTGCAGAAAGCACTCCCCTCAGTCCAATACAATAGAGGAAGGAAGGCCATGAAGTAAAAAAAATCTATTTAATAAACATTTTCGCAAGGAGAGCAGCAGACAAAAGTCTTTTTAATAGAATACAATGAGCCAATTTGTAAAAGCGGTCAAACACTACTAGAATTGGGGTGAAATCTGCACGATTGGGTAAATCAACAATAAAGTCCATGGAAATGTCAGACCAAGGTCGACTTGGCACAGGTAACATATGCAGAAGACCAAAGAGAAGGGAGCGAGTTTTCTTCTGGTTGAGGAATGGCCACCAAAAATATCTGGAGATGAGATGAAAAGACTTCTTGATGCTTGGATGGCCCGCAATTTTAGAAGAATGCCTCCATAAGAGAACCTGAGGAACAGCCGACAAACGTCTTGCCGGAAGGGCATGCAGGATGAACTTTAGAAACAGTCTGAACTAAGGATTATTATTATTATTATTATTATTATTATTAACATGTATTTATATAGCGCCAACATATTGCGTAGCACTGTAAAACAAATGTGATTATACAACTAAATCACATGAATTATATACATAGAACATATGGAGTTACATACATCACAATCAATACCGGTACAAAAAAAGGCCTGAATCACCTCTCTTTAGGGGACAGACATGTGGCCCCTAACTGCATGGATTCTTCAGCTAGGGGCATAGACCCAAATGAGTTATGGGTATGAGACTTCTGAATCAATCTCTCCTTTATTTGGGTGTCCACATGGATTACCAGAGATACTAGCTCTTCAAACTGAGTAGGCAAATATCTGGGAGCCAGTTCATCTTTAAGGTCTTCATTAAGCCCCTGCCAAAAGGCTGTGACCAAAGCCTTGTTGTTCTAAGTGACCTCAGCAGCCAAGTTACAGAAATCAATAGCATATTCAGAAGCAGACATAGCACCCTGGGAGATCTTCATCAATCAAACAGAGGCATTTACCTTTCGACCTGGGACATCAAAAATCTAACAAAATGTAGAAATAAAGACAGATGAATTGTGGACTGTAGGATCATTACACTCCCATAAAGGAGAAGCCCATGCAAGAACCTTCCCTTCTAAATGATGTAAGCCCCTCGGATTTCTCCAAAGGGAACCTCAGGGGAGTGAGGTTGAACTGGATAAGGCACTGGTTGAGGAATCCCCAAAAAACTTCAGGAACTCCAGAAAAGCAGACTGGCGCAGAAATCTTGGGTTTCAGCAGAGGGAGGAACCTCAACCAGAAGCGGGGAAGCAGGTGTAGGACCCCCATGAGTGCCCTGAAGTGCATCCAAGTGCAATGTTTAAGCAAGGTTAGATAGGCAGAGGTCTATTCAGGCAGAGTTCAAGCAAAGTCAGACAGGCAGGGATCAAAACCAGAAGGTATCAACAGAATAAGCGCACCCAGGAACTAACGAAGTAGACCTAACAATGGGGAATGTTTGAGCCCAAGGACCCTTTAAATATTCAAGCTTTTCGTGCTGACGTGACGTCATATGCTCAGCGCGTAAAACCCAGACATGCGCGCCGCACACGCCATAGGAAGATACACACTGGAGGGGAGAAGATTAGGGCTGCGGGCATCCCCACAGGCCCCGGGAAGCCACTAGACCACCAGGTAACCTCACAGCAAAAAAACAGGGAATACAAGAATCAGGCTTGAGTAGAAATCCGAGATCTGACAACTAGCTTGGGCAAGGCAGGAATGGGGAAAATGGGCTTTATTTCCAAAGTTTGTGGCAAAATGTGGCATCAGTTCGTCTGCTGATGTTTTGACGCACTGTGTGTACAGAGGAGCCCGGGGACCAAAGAACTTCAAGGTAGGAACACATCTCGGGCTCCTGGGAGCCGAACACATGCAGTTGTAGTGTAGACTTTTCTTTTCCTTGTCCACATTGCTGCAAATATATCCCATTCCTGTATAACTCCATGTGATTTTACATCCCTTTTCTAGTAGTTTTCTTGAAGCTTATCACCAGATATGGGTTATGGTTGGTCTTTTAAAGCATGTGAGACAAGGCTGTATCCAGTGAATGATGACATGGGGCCATATTAACCAAAGGGTAAACTAGAGCTCCACAGTCCAGTAGAGTGAAATATACATTCATCAAATTCTCTGGAGCTGTCCATCAAAGAAAAACAATGGTAAGTATCGTACAATTTTCACTTTCCCAATGGTTCTTAAATCTAGATGCAAAAAGCATCAGAACGGCATTGTACATTGCAAACCGGTTTGGTTTCTATGCAGCCATGCAATGCATTTCAGATTGCCTCTTATCTTACCATCTTACCTGCCACTTCATAAAATGTGTTTCTTTTTCAATTTCCTGTTTCTGTTTTGAATTATATCTTGTGTTTTTGAGAGTGTAGAGTTCATAGAGGGACTGAGCTACCATGTATATGGCAGGATAAGCTTCATACTGGGCTTTTAATCCATATTCTACTTTCATTCTTTGACAGCTATCATCAAGGTGATTTGTCAGAGATTCCCTTAATTCAGCACTGCAAGAGAACATTGCCCACCTCATAACTGCCATTAAAACTTCATCTGGGTATCGATAAGGTTGGAGGGAAAAGAGAAACTGGTGAAAGTTTTTAATCTCATGAGCTGAAAATGAGAAAGAGCCATTGAATTCCTGGTCACAGTTAGCATTTCTGATCATTGTCTCCCCAGCAAAAAAAGAAGGCAAAATCCAAATCTTTCGAATGTTATAGTTACAAAATTCAAGTAAGTATATGTCCAAATAAACTGAACTTAGGAACAAAACAATCACCTCAGCAGTAGTTTGATGAACATCACGTAACAGTTTTGAGTTTTCATCTTCATCAGTGTTATACAGTATACTTATAAAAGCCAAACATCCACCGTCCTGTTCGATCCCTTCCTTAAGTACTCTGCTTGCTCGGGATCCAGTCTCATCATTGGATACAACAAGCCCAACCCATTTCCAGCCAAAGTGGCTGAGTAATCTCACAGTCCCATCTATTTCAATGAGTTCATTGGAAATAGATTGGTAGATCGATGGAAACTGCATTTGACCTGTAAAAAAAAATTCTTTTTTCCTCTTCAAAACTATCTGTAAATAAACAATTGTCTCATTGATAAATTGCAGTTATATTATGCACACGGATACATTTAGGGGCCTTTGTATTAAACCTCAAATTCTGGTCCAGTTTTTAAAGAGGAAAACAGAGAGATTTACAGTATTTTATCCCAAAGCTGCTAAAAATACAAATCTGAAAATACTCCATTTTAAACCTGTCGAGGTCATGTAGAAGTCAATGGCAGATGTCCCTGAAGATGTTTCTGGACATTGTGATCCTCCCTGTTTTTTGTCTGATAAAGTCTAGTTTTGGGAGCTTCAATCGTACAATTGAAATTGCTGGTTGATTTTGTTACAATGTTTTTTCGTTACAACTTTTTCAAGAACAATTATTGATAAATCAGCTCAATTCATGGATGGGACAGAACAATTGCACTTACATTTAGGGGCCCATTTATTAAACCTCTAATTTTTCTGGTCATGTTTTTAAAGAAGAAGGAAAGGCTAAAATTAATTAAGCTTTATCAGAAAGGTCTATATAAATACAACAGTAAACCCTCAAAGTAATGCTGCCCTGAGTCCTCTGTCAAAAGAAACAGCACATTTCTTTCCTTCTATTGTGTACTCATGGGCTTCTGTATCAGACTTCCTGTTTTCAGCGTAACCTCCAGGGCTAGGGCTTGAGCATGCTCAGTTTGTTCCTCTCCCCCCCCCTCCTCCCATCCCTGCTGTAATCTGAGCTCAGAGCTGTAAGTGAGCAGGGAGAGACTCAGACAGGAAGTGATGTCACACCAAGCTAATATGGCAGCTGCTATCCTAAACAAACAGAGACAGTGTCTAGAGCTGTTTACTCAGGTATAGTAAAGCATTCTGCAGAATAAATATAGTGTTCTAGCTTGCACTATTGAGACTAATCTGTTGGCAGTAAACTGTCTTGGAGCTTTCCTTCTCCTTTAAAGAGGAAAACTTGAATTTTTTGTGAAAAAAACCCTAAATTTTTTTGAGATTTATTATACCCAAAATCTGCTAAAAATCCAAAATTACTCCAGCTAAGACCTGTCGAGGTCATGTAGAAGTCAATGACAGATGTCCCTGAACCTGTTTCTTGAAGTGATCCATGCCGTTAATCCAATAAATTTGAGTTGCTGCGGCAACAATATGGAAAGGCGAGTTTTTGACTCCTGATTTTGTTGCAGTATTTTTATACACCAACTTTTTGATAAAAGATTTTTTAATACATGAATTAAATTTGTGGATGGGAGCCAACTTCATTTTAATAAAAAAATAAGATGAAAGACTTTTTACTTTACCCCCTCCCCCTTCCTCCTTCTTTTTCTTTTCCTCCCCTACCCATTCATCCTATTCTTATAATATATACACTCATATATATGGTGTTGCATATAAGAAACTGCTTAATAAAATCTTCAGTTTAAAAAAAAAAATAAGATAAAGTTTTCGTAAACACCCATTCATTTAAAATGTAATGTATTCCTCTCATATGCGTCTGTAAACTCAGAGGCTACAATGGATATTTTTAATTAATTAAAAATTAGCATCTACTTTGATGTCTTCAGTTTTTATTATTATGACTGGCATCATATTAAGCACATCGCTATGTGTGGCATCAGTACTTGATTTACCATGTACAGTAATTCACTGGGTTGCATGTTTCAGTGAAATACTAAGGAAAGCCTAGAAGTTAAACCTGCTTAATACAGCTGTTAATTCCAGGGCTCCTTCATGTCTATGATCCCAATACAGTACTTTGTACCCTATACTTTTCCCATGAAAGATACAGCTGTTGTTTTTCCATGTTTCAAGTTCAACATTGTGCAATATGCTGGACCATTACAAACACAAATTAGCTCTTAAATTGATAAAACACACTGAAGTTAGTTGGTTTTTTGAAATTATTAGGGCTTCACTTCCCCTGATGCAAAGTATGGTTTTGGACATCATCATGTCATGGTTCTTTTTTCAGATATTGTATCGGTTTTCCTCAGATTTCATCTGGGAAACCTGGAGCAACTGTCATCTCCTGAACAGGTGGTCAGTATAGCAGATGGCAGAAAGGACTGATCGCCCGTGAGAGCAACTACAGGTAAGTGGGCTGAGCACATTTTGATGCAAGTACCTTTAATGAAAATGGTCTTAGATACAACTGAGGATGGAAACGAGCCATATTGTGTTTACAAATGTCGATACTTCCTGACAACTAAAGCACATGGCTCCAGAAATATTAGTGCCTCTTTTATTAGAAACAAATCAGTTGCCAATATGAGCTCAACACTCAGAGAAGTCCTGCTATTAATACTTTCACAAGGTATGGTAGATGTGTCCGAGCACCTTAAGATGTGCCCTAGTAATTAACTGGTATATTGGCACTTAAATAGATCCAAATTTTGTGTGTCACATTCACCTTAAATGTTCACTCAGGGTTCTACCTTGCCCTAACTTTTTACTCAGAGGTCCTCTGCTAACAAAGGAACTCCAGGAAAAGTCACCAGTCTGGAGGTGAAAGCAGTCACCTACAACAAATATGACTAAAAAATGATTCATTTTCCATAGATTAAGATGTAAAATCAAAGTCAACAGCCAATATCAACTGAAGAATTGATATTATCCCATTCATAAGACACAGTATTCTGGATAATTCTCACAAGAATAAATGTTGGATCCAAGTCTACATTCCCCAGACATACATCTTGAAGAGTAGACTTCACTTAAAACTTTCCTCTGTTGTCCCTACACTAGATGAGTATTATGGAGGAATAATAAACTCATCAGATCTCCTACCTGAGACATAGAGCTGACCTTACTTACTTCACCTGATTGTCTTACACCCCTGATGTATAATACAACAGAGCCAATGAATAACTGATTCTTGCTAGCATGGTCCTGGTCCACCCATAATCAATAATTGTCTTCCTGCAGTAAGGCTTTTATCAACCTCTTGCCCCTTGGCACTCCTGTCTGCCACCTCAGGTAGAGCACCAGGAGTCTACTTTCTATAACTCACTTTGACCAACAAGGGTCACAGGATATAGTTCACCCCTAGTTAAAGGTACCAGGTATGGGACCTAGTATCCAGAATGTTCAGAACCTGGGATTTTCCAGTTCAGGAATCTTTCAGTAATTTAAATCTCCATACCTTAAATTTACTACAAAATCACTTAAACGTTGCTCTATGCCACTGTCATAACAGTGGCACTGACACTGGCTAAAGGAAAAGATCTCCAGAAACGATTTGTGTTTAACTTCTTTATTCAAGTTTGTTTGGGTCTTTTTAGCTTAACTGTTTCCCTGACATGAAAATTGTAATTGAGGTCCAATGATTCATTAATGCAATACAATGAGTACAAATACCCTTTCAAAATGTGCAACAATAATGCAATAAAATGTAAAAAAATATATATTAGTTTGAGGCCTTATTATTAATGGTCTAATTTTAGTAGATTTAATGGTTTCTAATGCAAGAAAAAACTCGAATGGAAAAAAACTCGAATCAGCAAGTTTGGGGTTAACAACCCGAAAACTCAAATTGACCGAGTTTTGGGCGGGAAAAAACTTGAATCGCTCGAATTGCTCTAGTTTTCAGGCAAAACCCTCCTAATAAAAATCAAACATCATGAAGGCTGTTAACATCTTCAAATGGTTCAAGGGACCTCTGCCATTGACTCCTACATGATCTGGACAGGTTCCATTGTCGTGGTATAATCAAATTCAAGTTCTTTTTTTTTATCCGAAAATGTGAATTTTGACGTGGAAAACACAACTTGATCCTTAATAAATAACCCCCTAATAGTAATTTTTTTTTTAAATGGTCCAATAAGGTAAGCACAGCTCCCATTGACTTCTATGGGACCTGAACAGCTTTTACTTGGCACAGCTTTGTGTTAGAGGTTTTCATATTTTTCACACTTAAATGTCACAAGCAACGTATTGCATTTATCTCATGTTTATCAACCTTTAATGAATAGGTTCCAATTGATTCTCTCCAGTTCTCAAGCTCTCCCTTACCATTTCTTCTTTGCCCAACACTCTTCCCATATTACATGTGTGTTTTTCCTCCATGCACAGAAGCTCATTTAGGACAATGGTATATTCTATAGCCATCTTCCAAATCCTTGGATCTAGGAGTTCACCTACCCAGAAAAGCTTGCTTTCTAATTGTTAGAAACATATATCAGTGGTAGCAATTAACTTTGTTCCATCTAACTAACTAGGAGGAGAGAGTCAATTGTAGAGACCAATACTTAACCCTTTAAGTGCCACAGATCATTGATTCTATTTACCAAAAGTCCCGAAGTGCTATAGAACGTAGATTCTACATTCTGCTGCACTTCTGGGTCTGTGAGCAGAGAAGTGGTTTTTAACCTGACCTGTTTGTTCCCTTGCACCTAGGCAACAAGCATCAAGGGCCCCTGGGAACACTCCTCTTCATCCTGGTTGTCTTTCTCATCCTCCATGGACATCAAACTGTTCAGTGGACCCCTGGCGTTCATATTTAGGATATTTTTCTTGGTTTCTAATGCTTTGTGGGAGATACAAACTTGCAAAGCTTTGTGGTTTGGTAATTAAGAGTACTGTAGGGACCCATAGGGTTAATATGCCCCTATGGCTTTAATTCCCTACCCTTCCTTCCTTCTTTCTCCCTAGTTGCTGGGCAAAAGCCCATGTATCTAGTTTACCATTTGCATATCCAAGTTATTGTCCAGGAGGCTCTGGGACAACACCCTTTCACACTTTGGTATATTGAGAGAGAGGGGGTGGATCTACCTATTTGGCTTCCAGGGAGCCTGAGTACAACAAGGTACAGTAAAGCCAAATGCCCTAGAGGGACCAATACCTCTATAGAGAGATAAGTCGGGGAGCAGGGACCCCGTGAATGAGGCCAGCTAAAGATAGGTTACTACCTGTAATAGGACTCTCTAGTAGAGTAAGAAAGAATTAGGGCTAGTGAGTTCCCTGATCCAACGTGTGAGGATCCAGGTCATGGTCCTGAGATGCTGAGGGTGTATCTATCCATGTGTGATGCTATTGCCTCAGGGAGTTCCACTTTGCTGTCTCTGAGGAACATGTTGTAACCATGTCATGATTGTCTGCTGGGCCTCTGTGGCTTGTAAGTAAACCTGTGGATCATTTGCCTCTGAGAAATAAAAGTTTATTCTGTTTGACTGCAAGAATCTCCTAGTCAGAAATCTCCATAAATCTATACACAGCTGGTATTGGCATGCCTGAGAGACATTAGGTTTTCCAAATCAGTTTAATTTTTGTACATAAAACAAAATATTTTATGGTATAAATCTCTATATCATGAAAAATAGCAATTTTTACAAAATCTTTCTTTGGTATTTTGAGTAGCGATGGGCGAACTTTTTCGCCAGACGTGAATTCGAGGCGAATTCCCATTCCATTTATTTTAGTTTCCCAATTTTTTGCCGTTTCACAAATTTCACAGGAATATCTAAAAATTTTCGCCGAAGAGTAACGGACCAAATTCGCCCATCACTAATTTTGAGCTCTAAATCTTGCTCCAGAAGTGGAAATACACAATAATCCCCCCCTCCCCCCCGGGAAATGTTCCTTAAGAGAGAGAGAGAGAGAGAGAGAGAGAGAGAGCACAACATGTTAAAAAAAATGGCTGGCACTGAGTGCAAATGAAATGGGAAATTCTGCTGGCACTTAAAGGGTTCATGTATTGTTCGGTTACCAGATCACATGAGCATTCAAATGAAATTGCAGTCCTTCTAGTTGGCTTATCTAGATGTATCCCTTAATGTTCAAATGATCTCATAACGTTAATTTATTGCGTACAGTCACCGTGCAGCCAAACAAGCAGTGTGTTGTAGTCATCTTCTTTTATGTTATGCTCTCTGGCTCACAGAATCTAGAGACATAAATACTATTCAGCAACAGATGGCTTTATTCACATCGAAATCCTACAGATTGATCAAGACAAAGATTTGTAATCAAATGAATTACTGTAAATGATATGCTCTTTGTAGAGTTCTGACAGGGCACTTGCCTTGGGGAAGGTGTAAATCCCTGTGAGCCGGGCCTTGCATGTTGTCTGAATGGTAGTCAGGTTGAATAAAACTATAGTTTTCTGTATTTCACAGCAGGAATAGGAATTTGGTTTCCCAGAGATAATATTATTTGCTCCTGAAACATGTGAGTGGTTACAGTGATCAGATTTGGGCAACTTCACGGGTTCAGACTTATCATTTATTGTTGCTTTTGCATTATACATAATCTTTTTTATAGTAAATAAAAGATTTGCATTGTGCTGATAATATCGGAAAGAAGATCTGCAGTGAATGAAAGAAATTGGCAAGAAATACTGTAAGAGACTTGGGAAAAAACTGATTTAACTGTCAGTAGCCTGTTGACCAAAAACACTTTGTCTGGGGCAGAAAAGCTCCATCCTCTCTATAAATTGTTAAATATATGAGAAAATATATAAACAACTGTAAGAATTTAAAGAGATTCTGTCTTGATTTTTATGGCGCAGTTTTTATTTCTAAATTACACTGTTTACATTCCAAATAAGTCACTCTACCATATAAAATGTTATTCCTGGACCAAAAAGTGTATTTTTTTTAAAAATTGTAACATTGGTGTGTAGGCAGCCGTCTAAGGTCTGATCCTGTGTGTTCAAAAAGAGCCAGCACTTCACAATGGAATTGCTTTCAGATAAACTATTGTTTCTCCTACACAATGG
The DNA here is from genome assembly GCA_038501925.1 of Xenopus petersii. Classification (NCBI taxonomy): domain Eukaryota; kingdom Metazoa; phylum Chordata; class Amphibia; order Anura; family Pipidae; genus Xenopus; species Xenopus petersii. The sequence continues at coordinate 3,179,338 of CM076680.1, forward strand.
ACCTGAAAGAGTCACAGTGGGACTTGGATTTTTAAGATTGGGCGCTATGCTCATATCTACCAGGGAGCTGTCACATGACTGAGGTCATCTGGCAACCTAATAACATGTTAGGTTGCCAGACGTCAGATTTCGAAATAATCTTTTGAAAAACATATTCAGTGCAGAACTCTGCTGGAGCCAGTAGCATTCCTAGAGGGGGTGGGCCCTGGTGCGTGACGTGCAGCCGGGCCCCGCCCCCCTCCGTACGGGTGATTTTACTAGGGATTATAGTGGTTGCGGCGCTGCCGGTGGGCCCTGAGGGGTGCGGGCCCCTGCTCCCCCGGTAGTTCCGCCACTGGCTGGAGCAGCACTATTAACTGATGCTTTTTGAAAAACAGGTTTTCCCAGGGATCTGAATGCAAATACATACTCAAGCTTTGTCCTACTCCTGTTCCATAATAGCAACTACCCAGTTGCTGTCATACTGGTGTGCTAACAGTTATGTACAGTAATGTAGAAATTCCAGTGGAGTAAGTGGGGGGTAACAGGGGTCCAGGTTCAGGGCAATGTATTATAAACAGCTTAAACAACTGCAGCAAAGCCCTTCTACCAATAGGGGCCTATTTATCATTCTGTGAAAGACAATGGCAGAAAAATGCTGTGTAAACGCTGGATTTGAAATCATTATTTTACATCACTTCAGACCTTATGTGATCCATTAGGGTCAAGTCCAGTGGCAAGTAAGTTCCAGCAAAAATAAAAACATGAAGAAAAAAAAACGTATTGTATTGTTAAATCTCTTATCCCCTCTCAACCCATCAAACAATACAATGCTCACACTGTAAAATCTAGGTCACAACTTGTATCACTTTCCTTAATACGGTTACTTGCAGCTGGGGATATCTCCCCAAACCCTGGTCCTACTAACTCGTTTCTACCCTCACCTATTCCCACTCTCAAGCATTTAACAATGTATTTTCCAGTCTCTAAAACTTTACACACCCATCCTGCAAACCTTATTCACATAAAGCCTCTCTGCCCTTCTCATGTGCCCTCTGGAATGTACGGTCAATCTGCAATAAACTCACAGCAGTCCATGATCTCTTTATATCCAAATCTCTTCACCTTCTGGCTATCACTGAAACATGGCTCTCTCCCACCGGAACTGCTTCACCTGCTGCCCTCTCCTATGGAGGCTTCTCACACCACTAGACCGTATGGCTGTCACGGCTGTGGGGTTGGATTTCTTCTCTCCCCCAAATCTAGGTTTCAAAATCTAACCACACCAACATCTCTCCACTTTACTTCTTTTGAAGTCCACAGCAAAGGTTTCTCCAATCTCTCTGCATGTCGCTGTCATATATCATCCCCCTGGTCCTACTCTACTTTCTTGGATCACTTTGCTGCTTGGCTTCCATACTTTCTCTCCAGCGAGAAACCTGCTCTCATTTTAGGTGACTTCAACATCCCCATTGACAACTCTACTCCTCTTACAAACAACTTAATTTGGTCTCTCTCAGTGGACCGACTTGTGCCACCCATCCAACCTTACTAACTCTCCTTACTCCCTATCTGACCATCATCTACTCTCCTTTCACACTTTCACCTGCACTATCACAACCATCTCTCTCCACCCACAAATACAGAAACAACAATTATCAACAGTGTCAGCACAATCCATCTCTCATATTAAAAATCTTTCCTGTCCAAATATGGCAGCTTCTCTCTACAACAATGCTCTTTGAAAAGCTCTTGACTCCCTTGCTCCTTCTATCACCCATCACAGCCGATCAACTAAACCCCAACCCTGCCACACTAGTGTAACTCCGTACCTCAGAAGATGTAGTAGATCAGCTGAACATCGGTGGGGAAAGTGATGAACTGATCTGGACTTCATCCACTTCAAATTCTCTCCTGCTACAATCGAGTTCTATCAATAGCTAAAGAACAATACTTCTCTTCTTTAATCTCCACTCTGTCCTCTAAACCACAGCGACTGTTTGCCACATTTAATTCACTCTTATGCCCCCTCTACCCCCACCACCCATTAATATAACTGCCCAAGATCTTGCTCATTTCTTCAATGAAAAAAACAATCTCATTAGGCTGAGCATACCCTCTGACAACAATCTCAGACTAACGTGCAGTCCACTCACATCTACTTTGCACTCCTTCACCACTGCAACACTAGATGAAGTTAACAAACTTCTAGCCTGCTCTAAACCCACAACCTGCTCCCTTGACCCCATACCCTCTCGCCTCCTTTATCAAATCTCTGAAACACTGTCTCCTGCACTTACCCACCTATTTAATCTTTCACTCTCTACTGGTACTTTTCCATCATTATACAAACAAGCACTAATCACACCTATCTTTAAAAAAACCTTCCCTTGATCCCAGCTCTCTCGCCAACTATCATCAGGTTTCCCTTCTTCCATTCGCATCCAAATTACTAGAAAGGCTTGTTTACAAACGCCTGATCCAGCATCTCACTCACAACTCTCTTCTTGACCCCCTGCAATCTGGCTTCCGCCCAACATACTCAACTGAAACTGCGCTCACCAAAGTAACCAATGATCTTCTACTGGCAAAGTCTACAGGTCAGTATTCCATACTCATCCTTCTACTGTAGATCTCTCTGCAGCCTTTGACACAGTTGACCACACACTCATCTTAGACATTCTATACTCAGCTGGCATTTGTGTAACTGCTCTTTCATGGTTTACATCTGTCTAACCATTTCCTTAAAGTTGCTTTCTCTAACTCTACTTCTACTATGTTCCCTCTCTCTGTCGGAGCTCCTCAAGACTCTGTTCTAGTCCCCCTGCTGTTCTCATTCTGTACTACTTTGCCAGGAAAACTTATTCAGTTGTTTGGACTTCAGTATCACCTTTATGCTGTTGACACCCAACACTGCTTGTCTTCCCCCTGACCTCTCTCCTTCTGTCCTTTCCCAAGTCACAGACTGTCTCTCTGCTGTCTCCTCCTGGATGTCACAGCGCCACCTGAAACTGAACCTTTCAAAAACAGAACTCATTATATGTCCTCCAAGATCTTCCCCTGTCCCTCAGATATCACTCACCGTAAACAACACCACCTTTCATTCCACCACATAGGCACGCTCACATAAGTCTTTTTCACCATACATCCAATTCAACTGTGCAACATTTCCCGAATACGACCCTATCTCAGTTAAGAATCAACCAAAACACTCATTCAATCTCTTATCATCTCCTGCCTTGTTTACTGAAACCTAATCCTTGCAGGTATTCCAACAAGTCACCTTTCACAACTCCAATCTGATCTAAATGCAACTGCAAGACTCGTTCTTCTATCTCACCGCTCAATATCAGCTGCTCCCATATGCATGTCCCTTCCCTGGCTCCCAATCTCCTCTAGAATCAAATTCAAATTACTTACACTCACATTCAAGGCCCTTAATAATGAAACCCCTCCCTATATTTCATCTCTGATCTCCAAATACTCTCCTTCACGAAACCTTCGCTCTTCTTCTGACCTTCGCCTCTCTGCTCCTCTCATCACTTCTGCCCATTCTCATCTACAAGACTTCTCTTGGGCTTCTGCTTTTCTCTGCCTTGAGCTGTCTCTCCTTCTTTCCAAACTTACAAATGCTCCTTAAAGACCCACCGGTTTAAAGAAGCTTATTCAATGTACCTTAATTAATCAATCATTGCTGTATCACAAACCACACATTTTTCTACAATCCTAATGTCTCAATTGTACCCTCACCTTTACTTTGTAAACTCTAATTTGTAGGGCACTCTAATCCTATTGTAATCTGTAAACCCTTGTTTGTTATAACTAAGGTAAAGCACTGCGTATCTTGTCTGTGATATATAAATAAATGATGATGATGATGATGATGATGATGATGAATTAACCTCATACATTTCCATAGCATGTTCTTGTTACTTGTTAGTATAAGCTGAATGAATTTCAGTACAGCAAAGCCATTGGTAACTGAGAATCTCTCTATACATTGTGTTCCCTCTATAACTATACAATCTGAAAATACTCCAGCTTAAACCTGTTGATGTCTTGTAGAAGTCATTGGCAGATGTCCCTGAAGATGTTTCTTGACAACGTGATCCACGCTGGTTTTCGCCTGATAATTCGATAAATACGAATTGTCCCGGCGACGATTTGTTAATGTTGCATTTTAGGAACGTCAATTTTGAAAAAGTTGCACCATTCGTATTGACACCGGAAATTGTCACAACGTTTTTTCACAACAACTTTTTCTAACTGATTTTTTTAAATAAATGAGTTCAATTCATACATGGGAGTTAAGTTAAATTTGTTTTAATAAAGGAATATTAGATAAATGCAAGTTTTACTAAATAAACCCCTAAATGTATTCAGACAATGGCAGATTTACTAAAGGGTGAAGTGGCCATTGCTAGCAAAATTGGCAAAATCCGCAGGAACAGGGGCAATTTACTAACAGGAGTAGAGGACAATTCTCTAGAGAAAGAGTACATCGCTAGCAAAGTTTCACACCCATCTTCACTCAAGCGAGAGATCGTTACTCCACAAATTCACTAAAGTGCAAATTTTCCATCACGTTACCCCTTTTGTCAGAGTTTCCTTCACCAGCTTAGACCTGGTGACTTGATAAAATGAATCTACTTTCTTAACAATCTTATGTCAGTGACACCATATACTGTTTGCTGAAAAGTCATAAAAATACAAATAAAAAAAAATCATATTTTAAAGTGGGATTGTCTTTAAAAGACAATGCATGTCACATTTGTTTTAGGGTGGGCTTATGTCTAGGACATTAGAGAATCTCTTTTGTCTTTATTTTGCTTCCTTGGACATTTCTAACAATAAGTGGCCACTTCAAGCATTTGCACCATCACTAATAAAGACATATAAATGACCTATATGTACCTGCCCTAGTCAAAGTGACCTAAGAGTAAATGATAAGCTAGGCAGAAACGAACGTTAGTGAAAGTTCACTATGAAAGGCTTGCGCTGATGAATTGACACTAGTAGGGATGGGCGAATTTGACCAGCTTCGTTTTGCAAAAAATTCGCCGCTGGTGAAATGTCAGTCTATGGGCGTCAAAACAATTTTGTCGCGCGACAAAACTTTTTTGACGCACGTCTTTTTATTTTGACGCACAACGACATACAAGTCTATGGGCGTAATTTTTTCAGTGAAACAAGGCGAAAAAATTCGCCCATCCCTAGACACTAGCGGAACTTCACCAGTGTTTGGCTGCTGAGACACAACTACACATTTTAGTGAATTTGCGTAGTGGTAGAGAATTTGTGCCTGACAAAATTTGTGTGGCGAAGCCTTCTCAGACGAAAATTTGCCCTTTAGTGAATTGTAATATCTTTTATTAATACAAACCATATAAAAATGATACAAATATTCATATTAAGAAATCAGATTTGAAGTAAGTGAATGCTTGCTGTATTGTAAAGCTCACTAGTGATGGGCGAATTTAGGGCCGTTTGCTTCACTGAAAAATTTGTGAATTTCCAGCGAAATTTGTGAAATGCAAAAAATTCGCAAAACGGTGCTGGCATCTTGTTTTTGCCGCCGGCGTCCGTTTTTGACGCTGGCATCCGTTTTTTGGACGTCGTCGCAAATTCACCCAAAAAAACTTTTAGTTTAGTAAAGCGTTATTTTTATCATCCATTTGTAGGAACGTCCAGTTTCAGAACCAATTCAGGTGAAAAAGATCAGCAAAAGGACCTCAATTAAATACCTTGTGCTGTTGGTTAATAAGTGCTTCTTATTGGTTCAGTAATTTGACAGTAGTGTTTCACAAAATATTGTGGAAAAGAAACAGGTTTTGTGGAACTAAGGGGCCCATTTACTTAGCTCGAGTCGAATATGGTCGGAATGGTCGAATATGGCTACTTCGACCATCGAATGGGCTACTTTGACCTTCGACTACGACTTCGAATCAAACGATGCATACTAAAAATCATTCAACTATTCGACTATTCGAAAGTCGAACTACTGTCTCTTTAAAAAATACTTCAACCCCCTAGTTCGCCACCTAAAACCTACCAAGGCCAATGTTAGCCTATGGGGAAGGTCCCCATAGGCTTCCTAAGCATTTTCTGATTGAAGGAAAATCCTTCGATCGATAGATTAAAATCCTTCAAATCGTTCGATTTGAAGGATTTAATCGATTATTCCTTCGATCCTTCGATCGTAGGATTAGCGATAAAACCTTCGACTTTGATATTCGAAGTCGGAGGATTTACATTCGGCAGTCGAATATCGAGGGTTAATTAACCCTCGATATTCAACCCTATGTAAATGTGCCCCTAAGTGTCATTATGACACTTTTTTTTTGCTGTGGAAAAGGAACATTCCACAGCAAAAAAAGCATCTTTTTGTTTTTATAACCGATCAATTCAGAATTACATGTGATACATTACTGATTCAGTTACATGCACTTTATACAGAATGCAAGTTTACATTTGCATTTTGTGTGTTATATTACAGAGTTGGTGATATTATAATATCCTTATGTGCACAAATTTTATTTTGTTCTCGTTCTTAACTAAACATTTGACTTTTGTATATTTTGTAACACTGTCTGTTGCCATAATTCCATATGTACTCTGAGAAGAAATCCTTTTGTGTATTGAGGATGATATTTTTGCATAAAGAATGAATTTTTGTAGACAACTTATAGTACCCTATAGTGAACAGCAAAAATGAATATGTAATTAAATCTTTATATGCTTACGTCATCTCTATAATACCTGTAGGGCACTGGGAACAAAATGCATGATTATTAGTTAATATAGAACATTTCTTACTGCAAACATCTATATGCTGTCTCCTGCAAGTTATTATGCTGTTTTGTGGCAAACTTGTCCTTTCTTTCTCCATTAAACATAGGCGCACCATGGAAGGTTTGTCTTAGACCATTTGCGTTGTTAGGATTGGATACTACAGGAAATACCAGGAAAAGTAGAGCCAATACCAAGGCATTCTCTGCAGAGCATTGTAACATGATGATGTGCCGTATACATCCGCTCTGCTGCTGAGTGAGCATAAAACAATGACGGAGAATTTACAGTGAAGCAACATATTTATCTTCTCTGTAGAAGCCTTTTCTGTAGCAATAGGGACGTGGATCCTAAATCTGGACCAATCTTTTAAAGGTTTAGAAGACTGAAATAAATAGATAATTTTGAACAATCAGAATCAGTGGTTAAACCTTTAGGGACTGAGTTTGTGAAATTGTCTAAATTTTCATGAAGAAATTAGAAATCCTCCACATAGATTAATGGTGGAACTATTGCAAAAATAAAAAGGTGATAAAAAAACGTTTTAAATAAATCAATTAAAAATTCTATAATGTTTCTGAAATAATCAAGTTAATCTTCACTATTCCTCTCTCAGCATCTGTTTCTCTTCATTCTCTCTTCATGTGGCAGTTGGGTGTCAGATATTCATTGACAGTTAGATCCAATATATCTTATAGGGGGGCTCCAGAGCTCATTCTATTAAACTCACCAGACATCATGTCTCTCTACATGTCACATATTAATTTACAGTTACATCCAATATATCTTATAGGGAGGCTCCATTCCTAGCAGATGTATTAGAGCTCACTCAAATAACTGATTCCAGTACAAACAAAATCTAACAAAATAACTGCCTTTTGCACAAATTCTGCATGTAGAGAGACATGATGTCCGGTGAGTTTGATAGAGTGACCTCTAATACATCTTCTAGGCAAAAGGAGCCCCACTATAAGATATATTGGATCATTCATCTGACACCCAACTCCTGAATGGAGAAAGAATGAAGAGAAACAGATTCTAAGAGAAGAAAGGTGAAGATAATTACAGCATAAATATGGATTTGGTTTCTCAGAGAGAATATTATTTGCTCCTGAGGCAGGTGAGAATTCACAGAGCTCATAGACAGGTTGCTCATCTTATTTATCATACATCATTGCATATGAAAACAATTTTATGGCGATTGTAAGATCCAAGACATGGTCTGTAGTGAATGACAGAAGTAAGAATAAATATAAAAGCTGGGAGAACTGATTTAACTGTTCTGCTGTTGCAGGGTCTCTTTGAATGCATAAATATGAGCAAAAGTTCTCCTATTCTTCTTATCAACTAAGCAGCAGTTCTTTTTCACTAGAGGGTTACTCAGCTCTATTGAGATACACAGTGGCTGACACCCTATGCCTGGCTGAGCCTGTCTCACACTCCTATTATGCTATGAGAGTAGGTACCTTTCCACTTACTACAAGATCTTTTTCATGGATTCCTTTCTCCATGATAGACTAGGAATTATGCATAAAACCTATGGGCCTTTGGAAACAAATCCCCCCTCAAGGCATAGGTTACATATTACCAAAGAGTATGGTTAACTCACACCCACTATAGGCCTTGAAAAGCCACTTGATAATGTACATTGAAGTATATCAGATGTGTATTACTGCAATACTGTAAAGCTCACCAATAGAGAAAACCTTTAGTGAAAAACAGGAATACATGAAATAATGGAAACACTAGAAAAAGATGTAGCTACTTGCCCCATATTTCTAATAATTGTTGGGTTCTGTGAAGGAAATACAGGTATATTCATTGGTTTAGAATATTACTTACTCTATATGCTGTCTCCTGCAAATTATTGTGCTTTTTTAAGACAGACTTGTCCTTTCTCTCTCCAGTAGACATTGGTTCATCTTGAAGGTTTCTCTTTAGACCATGGGTGTTGACTGGATTGGACGTTACAGGAAATATGAAGAAGAGTAGAGCTAATACCAAGACCTTCTCTGCAGAGCATTGGAACATGGTGATGTGCTGTAGGCATCAGCTTTGCCGCAGTGTGAACATTAAGAAAATAAAGAGATTTTACAGGACAAGGACTTTATTTATCCTCTCTCTGCAGCATCAGAAATATGTTACACTATAACTTTAATTGCAATTCATTCCATGTACACTCCAGTGAATGAGTGCTGACGGTGTGCAGCCCAATGGAGTGTTTAGAATCTTTCAAAATCTAAAAATATGTCTAATTTAATACAATTAAAAAATATTCATTTGAAAAATGAGAAAGGACCAGCAACATTAAAAAAAAAAAATAAAGTGATTTAGATGCATTTAAATATTATGAGGGGCAGAGTTATCAAAATGTGAGATTTATCAAAAACTCAAACTATTTCTATTCATTCCTATGGGATTTTTTGAATTGTATTTATCAAATTTAATTGTCCGCCAAAGAGAAACTGCAAGAAGAGTCACACAATCCACATGAAAAACAAGTTGTATTTAAAAAAAGTAAAGGAGTGACCACTTCAATTAATATGTGAGACAATATTTTAATCCAAGAAGGAAATTCCTTAGTACCGTTCATACAAAACCACTCATTAGTGCCAAAATCATGTGTTCAATTAATCATGTTATAATGCATTGTGAAATCAAATGTATTTCATTGTGTATTCTTAAAGGGATCCTGTCAAGGAAAAACATGTTTTTTCCAAAACACATCAGTTAATAGTGCTGCTCCAGCAGAATTCTGCACTGAAATCCATTTATCAATTCTGATATGGGGCTAGACATTTTGTCAGTTCCCCAGCTGCCCCAGTCATGTGACTTGTGCCTGCACTTTAGGATGGAATTACTTTCTGGCAGGCTGTTGTTTCTCCTACTTAATGTAACTGAATGTGTCTCAATGGGACTTGGCTTTTACTATTAAGTACTGTTCTCAGATCTTCCAGGGAGCTGCTATCTTTTTCCTTCCCATTGTTCTGTTGTTAGGCTGATGGATGGGGAAGGGAGGGAGTGATATCAATCCAACTTGCAGTACAGCAGTAAAGAGTGATTGAAGTTTATCAGAGCACAAGTCACACGACTGGGGGCAGCTGGGAAATTGACAATATGTCTAGCCCCATGTCAGATTTCAAAATTGAATATAACAAAATCTGTTTGCTCTTTTGAGAAATGGATTTCAGTGCAGAATTTTGCTGGACCAGCACTATTAACTGATGTTTTTCCATGACAGTATCCCTTTGAAGTACATCTAGTAAATAAAGTGCTGTCTAGTCAGTTATTATAATGTCCCCAGTTAAAACTCAACATTTATTAGCCCTAATTAAAAACTGAACAAAGGGAAAGGAAAAAGTCATTACATTAAAAACAATTATGAAATCTGTTGCATCTTAATCTGTTATAGATTTTTCTGGTATTGAATTTTCTGTGTATACCTTGATGATCAGTTATGTAATAATCCCACCTAAATCTCACATCTGATCTACCAAACCTCTATTGTAACATCCGATTGTGGAAGGATGTACATATGGGGGAAACGGTAATAAGATATTGATTATATTAACACATTGTTTGTTGTGAACCTATGTATATACAGTAGGTTATGATGGCTGTGAGTCTTCAATTAAAGCATAATATCAGCCCCTTTAATAATTTGCCTATATTAATCTGACACAGTTTAGAGTTTAGTATAGGAGAGGTTTAGTATGTTATGCCAAGACAACTTTCCCTGGCACTAAAATAGTATGTGTAGAGTTAATAATGAATGGAGGGCACACCAAAACTTTCAAAAAATAGCGAGAGGTGCAGGAACAAATGTTACCCTTACTGCAGGTAACCTATATCTATAATTTATATGTGCATGTTTGCACACTCAAAACAAATACAATTTAGAGAGAGGGTGGTTGAAACAACCACCCATGACAAAGGCCTTGGCGCTGAAACGTTGGGGCCATTCTCATTTTTCTGGTAGGTGTATCCGCTCCTTGCTGATATCTTGCTTGCTATATACAACTAATGGGTGGTTGATATTCTATGCTATTTTTAACATTGTATAAATTATGCCATGTGTTGTATGGCGTTCATGTAAAATGTTTTTCTCTGCATAAAAGTAAAAATTATTTTTTCAAACCACCCTCTCTCTAAATCAGTGATCCCCAACCAGTAGCTCGTGAGCAACATGTTGCTCTCCAACCCCTTGGATGTTGCTCCCAGTGGCCTCAAAGAAGGAGCTTATTTTTTAATTCCAGGCTTGGAGGCAAGTTTTGGTTGTATAAAAACCAGATGTACTGCCAAACAGAGCCTCCTGTAGGCTACCAGTCCACATAGGGGCTACCAATAGTCAATCACAACCCTTATTTGGCACCACCCAGGAACATTTTTGATGCTTGTGTTGCTCCCCAACTCTTTTTACATCTGAATTTTGCTCACGGTGTCGGGATCCAGAAGATCTGGCTCAAGCTGAGCCGACATCTCCCCAGGCCTGTGCTTCCACTCCGGCGCTTGTTGCAGTTTTGAGCGCGTGTCCTGATGCACGTGTGTGTTTGGACGCGGGCGCGCATTTACGTGTGCACGCGCGTTCTGACGCGGGCGCGCATTCACGTGCGCGCGTGCGTTCTGACGCCAACATGCGTCCAGGGGTTAAAAGGTTACTCCGACCTAGGCCCAGTGTGAGGTGATCGTCTTACTGACACTAAGCGTTTATTTCTGATGTTATTCTGATTTCGACCACGGCTTGTTACTGACTACTCTTCTGATTATCCCTGGATTCCTGTATTTGCTCGTCTGACTTCGACCTTGGCTTTGCTGACTACTCTTCTGGATTTCCCTCAACTGGTACCTGCTTATTGATCCTTTCCTGTGTATGACCCGGCCTGTTCCTGACTTCGCTTTGTCTCCTGCAGATAAGTGCTGGCCCTTATTACGAACTGTTATTTCTGTGGGCTCATCTAGCACTCCTGCTATTCCTTATCTGGGAACGTCCTGTCTCAACCCTCAGGGCGCAACTCAGTGGGAAGCGTGGGGGAGGCTCTTACCTTCGGACTCGCCTTGACTCCTGACACACGGGTGGAAAAGTTTGGGGACCCCTGCTCTAAATTGTATTTGTTTTGAGTGTGCAAACATGCAGATATAAATTACTAAAATAGTATGTGGCCTAATCCCTATTGCTGTATCCCACAGCACATCAGGCCTGATCAGTTTGAGACAACAACTGGTTTATAAAATGAACATATCACAATGAATCAACACCTCTATCCTTGAATAAGCTATTGATTGTGCGTTCACTGATACAGATTCTTTGTTATTAAACCGCCCCCCTCCAAACAATTCCCCTCCATTTCTAATTGCTTTTATGAATTAAAAATAGAGGTTTCTCCTAGAACTAAGCACCTGATGTGAAAGCTTTGTCAAAGGCAAAATAGCGATGAAATCTTGTGATCTTTCCATCATCACATAATTGCGTTATTGAGATGTACAAAAAGTCAAATTGATGGATACTATACACACATATGTCAATTTTAAATTAAGATTGTTGTCATTCAAAAAAATTGGCAAAACTAAAAAAACTTTAAAGAAATGGATTTTTGAGCATATTTCAAGTATTAATTCTACACATATCATTATGAATAATTTATATTCTAAATGGCATATTAATGTTGAGCTGGAAAAAACTAAAACTAAAAAGATTAGCCAACTTGGCAAACATTTTTAATTACATCAAAATGACAGCATTAGCAGTAACTGTTCTTGAACATATGTCCCCATGCAATATTGATCAAATGCTTCTGTCCAAGGAATGTCTGTGGATTTATAAGTTGAATTCTCTAACTCCTTGTGGACTAAACGAGAGTTTATCATTACATACTTACATAGGTCAATACATTGACTCTTCTGTTCTGATGGAGGGATATAGATATGGGTAATAATTTAAATTTATTTTGACATTGTTGTCATCTAAAATAGCTAAGTTTGAAATCAAGCTAATCTTGATGATGGATTTGTGGGTCATCAATTTTTGAATACTTTGAATGTTGGAAAAGCAATTGATATATGACAATATTATTTATTATTTATTTATTATTATTATTATTATTATTATATTATTTATTATCTTTATTATTCAATTTTGGAAATTGTAACAGTTATGTCATCGATTTATTGAGCAGTCAGATGGATATCAAGAACCAATGGGCGGCTATGCAAGATCACAAGATTTCACTGCCATTTTGTCTTTGACAAAGCCCTCATGGGCAAAAAGGCTCCTATATTGCCAAATTCTTCCAAACATGCCAATGACTTCTCCATCAATATCATATTCTCTACAGATATCTTTTCTCCTAGTTCTGGTCAGAAGTCCATGAAATTAGGTTGACCAAAAGCCCCTTTTAATTTTCCATTAGTGAGGCACTGTAATTACTTTATGCAGTTGTCTCTCCAGAATGCAAAGAAGCAGCAGATGTACGTAAAAGACAAAAAATTAAGTAGGGCCGATTCACTAAGGGTCGAATATCGAGGGTTAATTAACCCTCGATATTCGACTAGGAATTAAAATCCTAGACTTCGAATATCGAAGTCGAAGGATTTAGCACAGATAGTTCGATTGAAGGATAATTCCTTCGATCGAACGATTAAATCCTTCGAATCCTTCGGTTCGAAGGATTTAAATCCAACGATCGAAGGAATATCCTTCGATCAAAAAAAGTTAGCCAAGCCTATGGGGACCTTCCCCGTAGGCTAACATTGACTTCGGTAGCTTTTAGTAGGCGAACTAGGGGGTCGAAGTTTTTTTTAAAGAGACAGTACTTCGATTATCGAATGGTCGAATAGTCGAACGATTTTTACTACGAATCCTTCGATTCGTAGTCGTAGTCGAAGGTCGAAGTAGCCCATTCCATGGTCGAAGTAGCCCAAAAAAACCTTCGAAATTCGAAGTTTTTTACCTTCGAATCCTTCACTCGAAGTTAGTGAATCGGCCCCTAAATTAACTTGTCAACTGGGAAAAATTTTTTAATGACAAAACAAATTCTAGAGTGTATTCACAAAAACGTTCACTACTGCCAAATATGTGAACGTTGCTTCTAAAATGTACAGGGAGAAAAAGTTTGTGCATCACTCCTAGAAATGAAGTTTATAATAGAAGAGGCATTCAGTGCCGAGTGCAGTATGAGTTGGGATTAATTTACCCTAAAGGAAGGGGGGTCCAGGTGCCCAAGCCCCAGATCTTCAGTTTGGGGAAGCAAATAATGCAAATCAATAATAAAGGGCTGGCACATACCGGACCACACTCCGTAGATAGATGTAGTTAAAAAGTATTTATTTAAGCAATGAAATCACAGCAAAGCCTTACGCGTTTGGTGCCTTAGGGACACTTAATCATAGACTGAATATGTAGTCATATTTAAATTGAAATGATCCTTTTTCATTTAAATATGACTACATGTTCTAGTGTTTATCCAGTGTCCCTAAGGCATGAAACTCGTAAGGCTTAGCTGTGGTGTTTTTTGCTTAAATAAATACTTTTTACTACATCTATCTACGGAGTGTGGTCCGGTATGTGCCACTCATATAAATAACTTATTGGAGAGTCTTGGACCAGCGTGCTGTTTTCTGTTGACAGGAGAACATGACTAAGCTGTACAAATGCTATATAATATGTGGGGGATTTCGTGGTTGAGGAAACCATTCCACACGTATGGAGTAAAATCAAAATTCCAGCTTTATTTGGTAATTAAAACAACAAACAGGCATCTATTACAAATGTACTCCTACCCTATGACATGTTTGATCACCTGACACGTTTCATGCCTCCTTCTGGCACTTCTGGCATATGATGTCTACTGGAATGGAGACCAGCATGGGAAAACCTGCACATTTTGGGAGTGGACACAATGGAGGAGTGGCCATAACACGGGCATGTGAGTTTCTTTTTTTTTGGATCCAAATGTTATATAAAACAATATATTATTGAAAGGGTTGTAAAAAATATACCATAGTCACTCCCATAGACACAGGCAATGGTTTAAGACATTTGCAAATACTGTAAGTAAATGTATATTTCAGATGGAGCAATTAAACTATCCAAGCTGAAAATAGTATTTTTTTAACAGTTCTTTTAATGTCATTATTTCTCAAGCTGTATATTAAAGGGTTTAACATGGGAGTCACACTGGCATAGAAAATAGCTCTATACTTCTCCTGGCTGGAATTAAAATTGTGAGATGATCCTAAATACATGGTGGTGCATGTTCCATAGAAAAGCACCACAAACGATAGATGGGAAGTGCAGGTAGAAAATGCTCTAGTCCTCCCATCTACAGAATGGATCTTTAATACATCGATGAAACTAAAAGGCACCAATATAGTGAATAAACTTTGGTAAAATACTGCTGTTTTGTAAAAGGAGGTGTCACCACATGCTAGTTGTATTAGGGCCAACACCTCACACGCAAAATGATTAATTTGGTTATCTCTACAGAATGTTCCTGGGTTTGAGAGAGTAGGGAGCGTTATTGAAAGGAAACTTACTACCCATATAAAGGCAGTGATGTTTTGGCATTTTTTCCAGCTCATAATGAGTGGGCAGAGCAGTGGATTACAGATGGCTATAAAACGATCACAAGACATTACTGCCCATAGGATACATTCTGTCTGTCCTCGTGGTTGGCCGACACAATTTTGGAACATGCACATATGTGTAGGAGATTTTTCCTTCCACCAATAGTAAATCTACTAATATTTTAGGAAATGTGCTTAAAGAGAAGAACAAATCCAGAAAAGCTAAATTGCACAGAAAAAAAAGTACATGGGAGTGTTCATATTGGGGTTGCTGGCAACAACGTAAATTAAAATAAAATTTCCAAAAAGAATTAAAAAGATCTTGGGGGAAAATAATACAAAAAGGAGCATTCTAGTCTTTGGATTCTTAGATAATCTGGTGAATATAAATTCTTTTATAATGGTTTAGTTCATGCTCTTCCTTTTGTAAGAAAAAAAAAGCAAACCCAATAAGTACAAAATCTAAAAAAAATTGCAAATTTTTTTTTTTTACAAGGGCCCATTGCAAAGTCATTCTGCCGCATTATAAATCATCATTTCTGTTTCTTCAGAAGTATTATGTCTGACAGTTTCCTTTTTTTTGCCAATATTGGCATGGACTATATTCTAAGGCTTGCACTTCCTTGAACTATGCTGTACAGTTATTCACATGACCTATGTCATCACTGAGCTTTAAAGATGGCTGCCTTGGAGATTTCAAAAAGACAAGCCTGGCGCAGCTTCACAAGCAGGTTATGAATAGAACTGTATAGAATGCAGCATTTGTAGCATTTGTAGCATTTGAGTTTTATTGATTGGCTCAAATGCTTCTCCTTTAAAGAATAGAAAAAAAAAACAATTAAAATGACTTATTTATGGCATTATGTTTCATTTTTTATAAATACCCAAGCTGATGGATCAGCACATACTGTTTTATGTGAAGCAATAGTGTTTATTTCAAGCAAAACACATTTGATATATATTAAAGGGTAAGGCATTTTTCAGTAGCAGTATGCACAAAATGTCTCAATGGCCTAAATATATTGATAATGGGTTGAGTGCAGAGGACTCTTGTATTTGTGTGTATATATATATATATATATATATATATATATATATATATACAGATGCAGCCACTTTGGTTTGTCTGTTTGACACAGAATAACTAAACACAGATATCCCATTTATCTCATTTAACACAGAAAACTGCGTCACAACATCCCATCTAATTAAAGCATTCACCATTGTGAACAATGGAGCTTTGGTATGCTAATGAAAAGGTTAAATGCATTAAATGAGTTAAGATGACTTAAGATAACACAGTTTCTTCAATTACCCCTGAGTCATGACGCATTTAACTCACAAATCCAAGTGGCTTCATCTGTATATATATATATATACTAAAGATGGCACTTTTTGGTTAAACAGCAATAGTAGTAGTAGATACCATTACCAGCTGAGCAGAGGTAATAAAAAAATCACAGACAAGTTTTTAGGAAATTGGCAAAATGGGAGCTTTTTTATTTAGAAAAAACATTTGTAGCCAAGCCAATAGAGGTTCTCTTACAATGTAGGTCATGTGCATAGCAATATACTGAAAGAAACATGCATGTGAATTGGTCTTCCCATTGACTCCATTACAACGCAAACCCAAAACAAAGTGAAACATGGCAGTTGGCAGATTCAATTAACACAGTCAATAAAGCTTGAAAATAAGGAAAAATTTTGTAGTGGCGACCCCAAACCTGAAAAAATGTGCCACAAACAAAACACCCTTATACTCAAATTTAATTTCACTCAAATGCATTATGAGACAAAATTGCAATTTTTTCACTGCATTTTTTTCAGAGTTTCACAAATTTTTCGTCTAATGATATATATATATATATATATATATATATATATATATATATATATATATATATACACACTGTACATATAGATTCACATTGAAAATTCATGAAGATTATTGTGCACAGTTCTAAAAAAGGAGAGGCTTGCACATATTGTGGCACAATGTCTGGGAAAACACTAACGGTACATATCTCCCAGGATACTCTATTAGACATTGCTTATGGTAAGAATAAATGAGGCTGTGTGATAGCCATACCCAGGGGGAGTAGAACTCTCTGCCCATTGGAAACAGGAAGTAGAATTCTGGGAGGTACATGCTAAGAGAGGTGTTGTGTAAAAACATGGACTAACTACCCTAAGTGAGGGCAAAAATGTGGCTGCAAAGAACAAGACCTGGGCAGCCAGACTGCCAATAGAACAGGCTGTTCTGTTTAATAAACAATCTGTAAGTTACTACTACTTTTGTTACACACTGTTATCAGTTACTTCTTTCTTAGAACTCCAGAAACAAATTTCTGTTTAAAGTTACCTGAATGTCGCTGCCTTTCTACTTTGACAAATTATTGGTCAGCCTTACATTTGAATTCCCACAATACACACAGATGGATTTTTGGATTTGCACAGGACCTTGCTGTGTACTACTTGTTTCTACTATTACTCCTGTCTGCAATCTACCACGCAGTTCCCAGTTTAATACGTTTCTACACAACTAACCCATTAGTTATCAGCAAGTGCAGCTGAAATGTTATCTGGGCAGTAGTGATCCCAATATGGATGAACAAGTGATAAATTGGCATAGATGCACATTTAGTTACATGCATAGTAGATGAGTATGAAAAAAAAAACCATATGTCCATCAAGGTCAGCCTATTGCTTCCTAGATCATACATGAAGAAGGCAAACACCCCCTTTAAGCCATTCACTAATTTGCCTCTGGAGAGGGAAATTCCCTTCTTCTTAAAAGGGCAATAGGACCTATCATAGGGTCAATCAGTGCCAGGCCAACAGATACCTGAGGCCAATGCAACTACCTCTTGTCCCAACTATAACTTCATCATCATCATCATTTATTTATATAGCGCTGTCAAGATACGCAGTGCTTTTTTGCCCCTCAGCCCTCCACCTGCCCTCCACCACCACGGCAACCCCTCTAGAAGAATTGGCTACCTTTCTGCTTTCAGCCCCGACCCCCAGTAAGAAAGAGCAGAAGTCTACTATTCCCCATAAGTGCACCCCCATAAGTGCTTATTACTCATCATAAACAATCCCAACTAAATCAGCTTGCTAGCTCTTCCCAAAGTTCTCAATAATATCTCTGCATATTTTACATGTGGCATTACCTCATGTAAGGGGAAGAATGACTCTATCCTCCCCTGAAACTATATTCCTTTTAATACAGGACAATATTCAGAGGCTAGTACCTGCTGCTGACTGGAATTGCTTTCTACAGCTAAATGTATTACTTGAAAGTACTCTCAGGTCATTCTTCATTAAAGATTTGCCTGACATTAAGGGTAGCGCTAGTGTTAATTGACTATACAGGGGGTGCATTGTCTGCTAAGGTCACCGACACACTGACTGATAGAGAGTCAGAGTTGAAAGCCTGATACCAGCAGTCTAAACCTGTGAATATCTCATAAGCCACAGTAAATATAAAATGAATTATACATTGCAAAATAACTCAAACACTTACTTTTGATCCCCTTATAAAATCATCACATCTGAGTTAAGCCACATAGGGTGGTCTTTAAGGGTCATGGAAGACAGGGTGACAGGGATGTACTGCTGAATGTTCTCATTTCTAAGGAATATATTGAGGAAAGTAATGGGAATGATGGATTGTTGCTAATATATTATTGTCACTTAACCACTGTTTGTTTCTTTTAGATATTTACAGCTCATGATCCCCTAGGGTTCACTATGTTAGTCTTAGAATAAAAACAGTATATTTGGGTATAAATAAGTTGTTTTGCTATGTGGTGTAGAAAAGTAAAACAGTCACAGCATTTCTCAAGGTATTATAAAAATAAGATCTGCTGGATGGATAAATTGAGCCTCACAGTGATTCCCTCTTCATAAACAGGTTCTATCTACCCACGGCATGATCTGTGCAGTGATACTTTTCCTTAGGAATCATGCTGATACTGACCGTTCTTCTGCAGATCTTTCCAGCAGCATCTGATGTCAGTCACTATTCATCCCCTGGATGTGTTCTATGGAAAAACAATTACTCCAACACTTTCCAAGACGGGGATTTCATTGTTGGCGCAGTTCTTCAGATCAGTGATTTCCATTGGCGTTTTCCTCCTTCACAAACTTCTCAAACGCATATTATATGTATGAGGTATGTCCTTCATGTTTGTGTACTATGTATGTATTAGAAATATATGTTAGTATTTCAACAGATATCCATAGACTATGTGAGTCCACTGAACCATTCCCAATCTCTCAATTCAACTGTTCAACTGTTTATTTTGTTATTAGTCTATCTTCTCCTGGCTTCCATCCTCTCAAGATGAAACAGTCCTACATTGCTATATGGGCACAATTAAGTTCTTTAGAACAAAGCTTTTTTTATTTTTAAATGCAAATCCAAATCAAGCTTATAGCTATAGTTTCAATAAGACATTTTTCCTTACCACTATCCTGGCTTTGGTGCATTGAGCTCTCCATATCTCTAGACCTATTTGTTCAATCCTCAGAAGGATCACTGCCATCTGATCAGAGTGATTGTCACCCTGAACTGCAGTATGTGGGCAGAACCAAACAGAAGAGCAAAGTATTTAGACATAAAAGGTGCTGAACAAAGTTCTGGTAACCTGTTCCAACTAAGAAAGCAACAATTCATTTTTGGACTTCACTTATATTTTTGAAAGCAAACTAGGCATAATAGTATGAGAGCATACTTTTTTCATATTTCCAGATTTATCTGCAGAGGACCTTCTACTACGACTGGTTTCTCCAGTATGAATAGTAAACTTCTTGGCCCAAGTATATGGCCCACTTACATGTCTGTCAAACCAATATCTGACCAAAAGCCATCTAACTATTTATCAGGCAGGTTTGAGAATATTATTGTCCAGGGGGTCTTCTTAGGCTCCAGTGGATGATCCAGTCCTTGGTCCAATTTGGCAAAGCAAATAGGTGGCTAAATTGAGCCCAGATCCACTTATATGGCCTTGTATGATCACCTTCAGTTTGTTTTGTTTCCATCTTACACTTCTTGCCCTCCCGTGCCTTCCCCCTACACTCCTTGTATAGTTCCACAGAAAAGATTTTATAAATACTATTTGTTTGCTTTTTGCACTGACTATTCGGTCAGTTCAGGGTTCATTACATTATTTTATGGAATAGATTCCGTACTTTATTAAGAACATACAGCAAATTATATTAACTAAAATATTTAATATACTGTTTAATTATGATATTTGATTATATCTCAAATTTTATCCAATATTAAACAGCACATCCTTTCGATATTACCGTCATCTTCTGGTCTTCAAGTTTGCCATTGAAGAGATTAATAGAAGCTCATGGATTTTACCTAATGTTACCCTGGGCTACCAGATATTTGATTCTTGTGCAGCTGAACCTAAGGCTCTCTCTGGTGCATTGGACATATTCTCAGGAGCAAACTATAAAATCCCAAATTTTGCATGTTTGAAAAAAATGAAACTAATTGGTATTTTGGGAGACCTGTCGCATGTGTCGAGCTACCCTATAGCCCAGCTTGCAGGGATTTTCAAGTACCCACAGGCAAGTATTAATTTGTATGACTTAAAACCAGTTTATGGCATTTTAAGTGACAGAAAGGTCAGGGTTATCCACTTAAAGTCTGAGCAAACAAAACAAAGTTTGCACAACCACACCACTCAGTCGTTGTCAATTACAAGTGTAAGTATACGTCAATATTTTATCAAGGGTTAAAGTATAGTGGGAACTATAGTGCAGGAGGTATTCTTAAAGATTGTGTAAATTAAATAAAATGGATGGTGTGATATTACCCTTACAATAACACCTTGACAATTTGACACTTTAATTGTTTACAACTCAAAGAATATCTTCTGTATGTCTTTATCTATGTCAGAACACGTTCAGGATCTCCACACAGGTAGACACAGTGTCATCTAGAAGAACATGTTGGTCCCTGTAGTTAGATTATCTACATAATGAACTGTTGTTTAGCTGTGCCCTAGGAATCAAATTACCTACATCACAGAGACCAAGCAATAACAGAAACCATCGATTTTTATTTATAAAACAATATTCAAAAGTATATCCCATACAAGCCAATTCATTGAGCTCATGTTGAACAAGGGGGTAGACTGCCCTTTTAATGCCATGCCAAGTATCAAAGTTTGCTGATTTGCAATGCTACTTTTCTACACCCATTAAGCAAATATTCCTGCATATAAAGGCCTTTTGGTTGCCAAATGTCTTGACAATTATAGTGTCTTTCCCGAGACCATGGCCACTGCTCCTCTTAGCTAAAAACTGCACTGGTCTTGGGTAATTGTATTGAAGCTCCACCCTGCAATCTTCTTCCACATCATGGATCTTCACGGTGACCCTGAGCTGGGTAGATTAAAACATTGGCTTTTTGCCTGTAAATTTGGCTTTTCACTTCATGCTCACCTGGACTGGGCCATTGAGAGGATCCAAGAAGACTAAGAAGATGGAAGAGTGATGGAAGAGTGGCACTTCTAGTGTAGCTAATGCGGTTTTTGGAAACCAGTAGCTCTGGTTAGCTCAGTTATAATCATTGGATGGTGCCTAACATTTAAAACTCCCCATTGATTATAGCTTTCCTTCTCCTTTAATCTTGCTTTTAGTCTAGTTGAAAATGTTGTGAATAAAATAATTTTTTAAAGCGAAGTATTTAATTTACAAATATAAAAATATAAATTATTTGTCAAAGTAAGGGGTCTATTTACTAAAGGGGCCTATTTACTGAAATGCGGGTTTCCTTTTTTGCACAAGTCATTTTTTTCATAGCTTTTCAGTTTCTTTAAGTGGTCTATTTAGTAAAGGTTGAGTTTTGCTTTCTATAATAAATTTTTTTCACTAAAAAAATTTTTGGGGAATTTTTTTTACAGATTTATTATGCTCCAAAGCAGCAAAAAAATCAAAATCTGAAACCTGTCTAATCATGTAAAAGTCAATGGCAGAGGTCATTTAAACATTTGAAGATGTTTTTTGCTTACACGATTTGATGTTGGTTTTCACTCTAAAACTTGATAAATTAAAGTTTTTAAGCCTATAAACTAGAAAAATACTGGTATTTGTAAAAACAATTTTTAATTTTTCAAGTTTTTTTTTGGTACAGTAATTAGCCAAAATTGTGGATGGGAGTTAGGTCGAGTTTGTTTCTGGTAAAATATGTGAAAAGAAAAGGAGTTTTAGTAAATAAAAAAGATTCAAGAAAACTCTAATACAAAAAACTGGCAGGTAAAAGTTGTTAAGGTCCTATAGAAGTCAATGGGAGCTGCATTATTTTCAATCAATTTGGATGAAAAACTTGACTTTTTAGAGGTTTTCGAGGTATCTTTTAGCACATCATTCATAGACTGGATATTTTAATAAATTTCATGGCATTCATGGTTTTAGAGAAAGGGAGTTTATTTTTGGTTTCAAAACCTCGAAAACCACTAAAATGAGACTGTTGATAAATAGGCCTCCGCATGTTTATACTTACTTGCTGGTAAAATAACAGGCCATTATATTGTTTCCAGGTCAGCTATGGCACCACAGATCCCATTTACAATGACAGAATCCAGTTTCCATCATTCTATAGAACTGTTCCGAATGAAGTATCAGAAATGGATGGGATTGTGCAGATGCTGAAGCACTTTGGTTGGAAGTGGGTGGGCCTCATTATATCTGACAGTGAAAGTGGGGAACGAGCTCTTGACAGAATAAGGAAAGGCATAGAAAGTTATGGTGGTTGTGTTGCCTTTTCTATTTTCCTTACGGAGACAATTTATTTTTATTTATTTTTTAACATGAAAACACTTTCTGATAAAATTGATAAAAAGGGCGTTGATGTGATTGTTCTGGTTTTAACTCCAATGCACATCAATGTCATTTTACGATTATTTTATTTAAGAAAAGTCAAAAGGAAAATTTGGCTCACATCCTCCTTTTTCCCCACTGTCATCCACGCTATACATGGAAATGTTAAAACCTTACTAAATGGCACTTTGTCATTATCTGATCAGGGAGGAGAGATCCCTGGGTTTGAAACTTTTTTTTACAGAATGACTCCCATTAACTACCCCAATGATGATGTAATTACAACAATATGGGAAAAATTACATGGATGCTCATTTAACAGTTTTCTGAAGACTAATACAAGTGTTCCAGTTCAGAAATGTTCTGGCAATGAATCCCTGAATAATGAGGTTTTATCAAGGTTTGGTAAATTTGACTTCAGAACTGGTTATCAAGTTTACACCGCAGTCTATGCACTGGCTCATGCCCTTCATAATCTGCTCTCTGCTCAAACACCAACCCATCACCTGGAACCTGCAGGAAGTCTAAAGGATAAATTCAAGCCATGGAAGGTAGGTTTCATATTCCTGGAATCTTTTATTCCAGGAATAGAATTCTACTCTACTTCTAGTTCACCAACACTGACTCAATGAAAATGAAAGTTGGACATAACTTTTCATAACCTGTAGACTGGAAGCATCTTTAGTGTCTTTTTTTCATGGGATTTAAAATATAATTTGTTGGTAGCAATATTGAAGTCTCCAAAATAATAAAAATTGATTTGGTATTATTATATAAACAAGCTGCTGTGTAGCCATGGGGGCAGCCTTTCAAGCACAGAATACACAGTAGATAATTGAATGGCTGCCCCCAGGGCTGCACAGCAGCTTGTTTATATAAACTATAGTAGTACTTATCTGTTATCTACTGTGTATCCTGTGCTTGAATGGCTGCCCCCATGGCTACACAGCAGCTTGTTTATATAAACTATAGTAGTACTTATCTGTTATCTACTGTGTATCCTGTGCTTGAATGGCTGCCCCCATGGCTACACAGCAGCTTGTTTATATAAACTATAGTAGTACTTATCTGTTATCTACTGTGTATCCTGTGCTTGAATGGCTGCCCCCATGGCTACACAGCAGCTTGTTTATATAAACTATAGTAGTACTTATCTGTTATCTACTGTGTATCCTGTGCTTGAATTGCTGTCAACACAACAGCACCCCAAACACCAACCAACACCCATAAAACTTGCTGCCACCAGTCTCAGGAGAGATACCTTCACTTGCACTACAACACACACACACACACACATCAGCCACTAAAGGGTTAACTAGAATACACAGTCTAACATTTCCATTCAGCATTCAAGGCTCAACAGTTACACACTTTTGGGCTAGGGTCATTAAGAGCATCAAAGACAATCGTATTAAATTGTATGTTTAATATTATAAACGGTATTACAGTGCAAATTATCAAAAAGATGTTCCAAAAAGACATAAATTCAAAAATACAAACAGTTGTGAGCTTCCGGTAGTGAAACACAAGGCCACGGCACAGAAAGGATACTGACATCACCTTTACGTTTGAATGCAGCTTTGCAGGCTTTTATTTGGCAAAAAATCACTCTAGACCAGTGATCCCCAACCAGTAGCTCATGAGTAACATGTTCCTCTCCAAACACGGTCTGTCGGCACCTTTAGGCAGCTGCAAAACACCTAATGGAGCAAGGAATGGAAGCCCACCCTGCTCTCTTCCATTCACTCCAGGGACCCACTATCCAGCTCTTCCTGATACACAACTACAACAAAAACTTTTTCCTGGAGTTTACATTTCACTAGTATAACACTGATGAAATAATATAAAACAATTCTATTGGTATTAAGACCTCATGCAGTTTTACAATCTATTAAAAACTGGCCGGCCAAACTTGTTACACTTCAGCAATTAAAAATAATTCAATCCATAATTAAATAATGAGCTGTAATTATTTTCAATTCATTTTAGCAGAATCCATACACTTTCAACTTCAATTCATTCTATATTTGCTAAAAAAATTCATCAATGGAGGTTGTTTGTTTGATAACTTGTATAAATAACATTCACAATCCGTTGGTGCATTGCTGTATATTCAATTAAAATGTCCTCCCGTGCCAATTCCATTTTAAATTTTACATCAGTGCTGGCTGCTTAACATAAAAGTGGTTAATTCTTTTATCATTAACCAGAGGATTAGTTCAGCAAATTCAGGATGAAAAATATATTGTGGGAGTCCATTCTATAATGTCCACCTGCACCAGAAAATCACACAGGGTGTCCCCCTATCGCTTTATTTGCGCCATAAAAAATTGACACTGGTGAAAAACACATGAAATTGTGCCCTTTTTACACACATATCTTACACAGATTATAAAATAAAAGGGAAAAACATGGAAAACTTTCCTGGTCCTGGAGGCAAAGGGAAACAAATAAGATAACCCCCCCCCCCCAAGGAAATGGGTCCTTCTAAGTAAATCCTCAATTTAGTCAAAAGAGCTGATTATTTATCATTGATTTCCGGGGCATCGGGTGACTGGTCACCCCCACTCCCTAGTAGGACACAGATTGAGTTTTTTTATGGAACTGGGCCAAGAATATAATGACCATAACTCCTGCTGGGAACATAATAACAAGAAGATATTAAATTCATTGGTTTTGATTTTTCCAACTGGTTCCATACATACTAATACTGTGTGATCTGCCCCTGCCCAGATATTCCCATCTGATAGACCAAGAGCGAAACCTAGTCATGTTTGGACTTTTTTGAAAGCTAATGTGTCATTGAAAAACCAGTTTTTCATACAGTTGGTACAGCAGGTATGGTTTTTAGGATGATAAATATGAGTATTGTGACTTCCACATCACCTATGAGGGGCCTTAATATGAACACTAATTCCCCCCTCCTTGGGCTTTTACTGCCCACCTGGAATGGCTCTTATCAGCCAGAGCTTGGAGCAGGACACCACAGCCTGTGACCCCTTTCCACGTGACTAATTCCAGAGTAGTAAAGAGAGGTCTGTTATTTTGTATCTGATTTTGGAACTGGCAGAAATATTATTTTCATGATACCTTGACCTGTTTTATTAACTCTTACATGCCTGTATCATGACACATATAATATTAAATAAAATATATAATAAAGCAATTGTCTTGCTGTTAAAACATTTCCATTCTTTAGAGAAATATTCAAAAAATGTTTCAGAACGGGCAGTGGTGTGGGAAGCTCATGTCACAGGTGGGTTCTTTGTTCATAGTAGGACTCTGGGTCGGCTAGTCCAAGATATTGCTAATCTGATAATTTTTTGATGATTATCTCTATTATGAGATATAGAGGTCCAGACCAAACCTTCTACCAAACAGCATTGCCTTACAGCTTTAAAAACAAAGACACAGTTACAAGAGTTACTGTCACGATCGGCACCCAGAATCCAGAACCAATGCTAGGCTCCCTGGTCTCGGCTCTTACTTCTGCCTTTAACAGCCGCCTTTCACCTCTGGAGGAGCCCTCGGCTAATTGGATGCCGCCAGGTCTTATAAAGAGAGGAGCCAATTGAGGGTTCTGGACGAGCAGAGGGGCACGATTGTTAAACAAAGTCTTTGGGCAGAAGGTCACAGTTCAAGGAACAGATGAAAGAGTAGTCAAATCAGGCCAGCGCGGTGCGGGCAGAATACAAGCAGTCAGACAGGCAAAGGTTGAAACCAGGAGATCAATCAAGAGTGGTCAAACAGGCACGGGTCAGAATCCAGAGTGTAGATTAGTCGGTTACCAGGCAGGGGTTAAGATCACAGAAGTTGGAGTAGTAAAAACAGGCAGGGGTCAAAACAGGAATCAGATATATGATATCAGCAACAACAAAAATAGCACCCAGGAACTCTCAAAGATGAACCTAACAACGGGCAATGAGTTAGAATTCAGAGACCCTTTAAATAGTTTTAATTTTGCGCCACTCGGCGTGATGACGTCATCACGCCAGCGTCGTTTGCACATACAGTAAATCTAGAAGATGCGCGCCGCACGTGCCATAGAGAACTCAGCAGACATGAAAGAAGGATCAACACAGCGGGCGTCCCCACCGGCCCATTAGACCATCAGAGTCTTCACAGTTACAAGAACAGAGTAGAGGCAGTTTATTTTAATATATATGACACCCTTAAGATGTCACTGCACAAAAACTAAGGGGCATGTTTACTAACATTGGAGATAAATATATGGAGAGATTTCTGGAGATGTTGCCCATGGCAACCAATCAGCAATTAGATTTAAACAGCCACAGCCAAGTTAGAAAACAAAAGCAAAGATCTGATTGGTTGCTATGGGCAACATCTCCAGAAATCTCTCCAGATATTTATCTCCAATGTTAGTAAACATGCCCCTTAAACACAATATTTTAGATCTGTAGACAGATTCCTGATGCAGAGGAACCCTGAAGCTACTGCCACCTCCAGAGCAAACGGTAGCTTTAAGGTTCACTAGGCGTCTTCCTCTCAACTGTGCTGGAATCTTAGGTTAAACCATTGCATTGTGGGAAAAATATTGTGATTGTGCTGGAAATTGCACCTTGCTCACTGCACTTGTGGACACAGTGTTGGACTGGTCTGCCGGGGTGTCGGGACATTTCCTGTTAGGCCCCCGTCCCAGTGGGTCCCCTTCCTCTGTACTATCCCTAAACATCTTTGTGACATTTATATATGGTCCATGATTTAGTATAAATATTTTATCATTTCTTTCTGGAGAAGTGCCTAAATCCAAAATGTATTATATTATCTGTTTTTCTCTATATTTGCTTGTGGTATTAAACGCTGATGGTATTTTTAGTAGTACCATTTTGACCTCGTGTAAGACAAAACTCAGTAAAGGAAAACCTTTAGTAATAGTCAGGCAATTTATTCTTACATAATACAACATAACAGTTTTGTCTGGGTAAGCTGTTGGAGTAACACACAGAATGTCAGCCAAGGACTTACCAAAGACCCACCTCTTGGTCCAGGCATTATATAGCTTTCAGAAGGCTTTTACAATAATTGTGACAAGGGTTTCACGGAAATACCATACACAGTCTGTCTCCTCCTTGTACAATTAATGTCTAAATGATTTACTTAGTCTTACATGTTATCAAAGGAATGTTGTAACATACTGTGCCTAGCTCCAACGGTCCACAGCCTCGCAATCAGCTATCGGCTAACCAAGGCCATTGTGGTATTTCCAGTAATTTGAGCAGCACTTCAGCAGAAAGGGGCCCCACCAGACAGGCTGGCGTTATGCTGACACTCTGGAATTTAAGTAACAGAGTGATGATCTTTTGTTTGTATGGCCTAGTATAAGCTATATGAGTGACCATTGTCCACAGTAGACCATTAGCCCTTATAGTCCATCCTGCCTTGGGCCCTATAGCGTTATGGCGTCATAGAGGGCGGGGGTGACAAATATCAACCCTCTGACACTAGCCATTCGTCCGTCATAGGAATTAGACCGTTCCAGATATTTTTATAATTACAACGCAGGGCTACTAGATCATTCCCTTATTAATTACTCTTATCTCTGTGTCACTAGCTGCAACATTGTGTTGGTACTAACTTGTCTTTAGCCTTTTAGCACTATTGCTGCCATCTAAGCCACTAGTACCATAAAGAAATCTGAATGTGGTGGGTGGGCCCTTTGCACCAGTTTCTTTGGTGGGTTCACACTGCTCCAGTCTGACCCTGTGTGAACATACTGTATATCTGCCTTATGATCTTAAAGAAAACTGACTCTTCCTTTCTATTTATTTTAGTTAAATGCTTTTATTCACAATGTGACGTATAAAACTCCTTCTGGAAACATCTTGTCCTTCAAAGATAATGGAGACCCTCCTGCTCGTTTTGACATTGTTAAGTGGTTCTTCTTAAACGATGATTCTGTTTTACGCAGTAAAGTTGGAAGTTTTGATGAGTCAAATAAACAGAATTACCTTTACATTAATTCCAGTGCTAATTTGTGGAGTCCATTCTTCACAGAGGTAAAGCTCTAACAGTTATACACCTATACTGATGCACAATGATACTTTTATTTGTCTGTAGTAGACACTGACTGCCAAGAGTTCATGATGATCTGTTATCCACAAAAAACCCAAATCCTTCTCAGCCAATGAGGCCACCAACACATTTACATTAAGGGGGTATGTATGATGGGTCCAATTTATCGAAAATCCAGCTCTAGTTTTTTTTTTCAAGATTCGAGAACAAAACGCAGTGAAAAGTACGCATATACGTTAGAATATTCTTTTTAACCTCGAATAGTCTGCATTTATTAAAAAATAAAACAAAAAAAGTCGTCAGAAAAAAACTCATCAAGTAAAAGCTGGTGAGGTTGTATAATGTTCTCTGACAACTTGATTTATTTATTTTCCCAATTTGTTGAAACATATGCAATTTTCAGCCTCATTTTCCCAAGAAAAAACGTGCACGGGAATATTTCGTGGCATTTTTTTCTTAAATTAAATGAAAACAAAGTCATCCTAACTCCGATCTCCGAATTGAACTCATTTATTAAACAGTCAGTGTGGGAAAAGTCTTGCAAGATACTCATGAAAATTCATATTGTACAACTTTTTCTAATTTGGCGTCTGAATCGTACATTTTTTTCAGATTATCATGGCTAATGTTTTTTTTTATTTTTTAAAGAGAATTTTTTTAATCTATAAAGTATTAATATTGAAACATTAATATCCAAGAGAGAAAGAGATTAAGTGGATGTCTGAATTGGATACGGTTTCACCTAAAGGGTTGAATAAAGAGTGTGACATTAAATACTTTATAGATTGAAAAAATTGTCTTTAAAAAATAAAATAAAAAACCTTTAGAACAAGCCAATTAGTATGGAGTAGCTTGATGGAGAGTAATGTTCTAGATATATATTTACAAATTAATATAATATTTTTACTCAATAAGTGATATAAGAGTGATATAACAGTATAAAATAAAACAGAATACAATAATTTTAAAATTTGCTATGGGGCTAGACATTTTGACATTTCCCAGCTGCCCTCAGGTCATGTGACTTGT
This sequence comes from Xenopus petersii, assembly GCA_038501925.1. Taxonomy (NCBI): domain Eukaryota; kingdom Metazoa; phylum Chordata; class Amphibia; order Anura; family Pipidae; genus Xenopus; species Xenopus petersii. The sequence continues at coordinate 3,209,575 of CM076680.1, forward strand.
GCTCTGATAAACTTCAGTCACACTTTACTGCTGCACTGCAAGTTGGAGTGATGTCATTACCCCTCCCTCCTACAAGCTGCTGTAATGTAAATAGAGCCTTGTCTGCTGAGCCTGTCAATTGAACAATAGGCAGGAATCAAGATAAGCTCCCACTGACACCACTTCAGAAGGACTGAAATAAGATAGTCCTGTCATCACTGCCCCCACTTACGTTTAAAAAAAAAAAAAAAATATATATATATATATATATATATATATATATATATATATTTATATTTATACACACACAATTCATTTTGGGCACTGGAAAAAATATTTTATATAGATAGTTTATTTATATTTGTTTACACAAAAATGAATGGCAGAAACACAGGAGTACACTCCCAGGACTGATGACAGGGAATAGAAAAAAGGATAAAATAAGGACATACTTGAAAACCAGGAAAACTTAGGAGGAAGTCTAGGAAGGGTTAAAATAGCTCAGGAGAAAGGAGACAGTAAGTAGTTAATGAAAAAAGAAGTATTGCAGGCAGGAAAGGAGCGCAGTGTGTGTGAGGTGGATAAGCAGAGGGAACTCACAGCTCCTTTACCTCATCTAGTAACCAGTAAAACTAACTAGGAAGGCAGCAAGGAGAGAAAGTTCCCCCCTCCAAAGGAAAGCAGAGAACAAACTTACAGAAGGGGAGGAGCTTTGATAGTGTCTGTGGGAGGAGGGGCTTCTAGTGCAGCTGTAGAGCAGGACATAGGAAAGTGAAAGTAATTGCTTCCCTGCAAACCATGTGACCTCTCTCCTCCAAACATCACACACGGGCAGAGAGGGGAGGGGGAGGGTACAGCTAGATTCTCATGTCGTAGTGCGACCTGGCTTTTCATTACAGAGTGGCTGCCTCCAAGCACACAGGTAATGCTGCGCCTGCTGTTAGAGCAGCACAGGATGAATGTGTAATGGGCAAAAATGGAAGCCCCCATGACAAAATACAAACTAAAATAACTTATGCATGGATTTGTGGATTAACATTTTATTTGCCAGACAGTGTTTATGGATGTGTGTTTTTTATAAAAATGCAAAAAAAAAAAAAGTTTAAAATGACGACAGATTCCCTTTAAGAGTAATTAATATAATAATCATAGATTTTGGATTTTTTTAATGATATAATGGAGTGAGGTCACAATAATGAATTATTTTGTATATTATTCAAATTAGAGATACACTATATATTTATATATAATTTAATTACAATTTAATATAGTAATTTGCACACATTCTATTTATATGTATTTTGTAAAGGTACACAGATTCATTTTTTGTAATTTTTTTGTATTTATTTAATTATTTAACACATTGAATAATCTTATCTTTAAACTAAACATTTTTACTATCACCTTTAATCAGTAATGAAACACACCTGTGACACCAGTTTACACAATTCTGAGGAAGGGCAGAGTTACAGGCACGAAACACATTAGTTACCTGCTGTAATCTGATTATGTGTGCTTAAATATAGAAGCCAGTTTTGATATTACCAATGTCTCCCTTGTATTGGATCAGCGCATAGACACGAGGTTATTGATGAGACCGGGATCTCTTGATAAGGAAGAGACCGGGATCTCTCGTTAAGGAAGAGACCGGGATCTCTCGATAAGGAAGAGACCGGGATCTCTCGTTAAGGAAGAGACCGGGATCTCTCGATAAGGAAGAGACCGGGATCTCTTGATAGCAGCGACCACAGGGGATACAGCGTTTGTGTGAGCTCCGCCAATACTACGCTACGATTTTTAGGGATTGCTCCTTGAAAATGATTATTTTATATTTGACTATTCTTTTGATTTCTTTCCAACACTAGTTACAAAAGCTCCCTTCAGAAGCAATGTCCATGATCATAGCCTGGTACACACAAAATATACATGAACTCTTAAAATGTTTATGAAGATTCTCATTTATCCAGGTCATGATATACAGTATTTAGTAAAATTAATTCAAAAGCAACTGGACATTTAGAGTTTTTCTTGAAAATGTTTCACCACTGCTCTGAGTGGCTTCTTTAGTTTAACTGAAGTGGTAGGGAATTCCCGGGCAATTAAACCCTTCAGGTTAGTACAGTCACAGATATCCAATCACAATGGTTCCATCAAACTTCAGTAAAGTGTTAGATGAAACTCACAGATGTGTGAAAGTGTGATCCAGTCACAATGGTACCATTATTTTCATTGAGGCAAGTGTTAATCTTTCAATATACATGACTGGAAGTTGTGAATTGTTCTGAAGCCACTGGGGTAAGGAAGTCAAAGCAGCATTGTAGGTTCATGATAAATGGTGTCGCAAGACCCCTCCTCTGTTCAGGGATGATTTGTCAGATTAAATGGCATTTTGTCCCATCTCTTTCAAACCATTTGTCCTCTCAATCCAAAATCTGCACATTGCTGTCTTCAAAGGAGTAGATAGATGTGAGATGTAGATAGACTGCTGAGTATAGTCCTGAGGAGTTAGCCCTTCTATGTTGGGCCATTCACTTACAAAGCGGTTGTTTTGTCTCCCTAATGTATAGATTGGAGCACTCTTCACTACACTGGACAGTACAGTGCTTTGGCGTTTGGTATTGCTGGGTTTATAATACACAGGAATGTGATGTTTCTTGAAAATCAGTTTTTCTGATGTTCCGGCCACATATGGGATGACTATGCTATGCTCCTTCCCTCTATTTCTTGGTTTGGTCATTTTGCTTGCCTTTGATTTTATTTTGATAAAGGCTCAGTACTGGTATCTTCAAGTTTCCAGATCTCCTTTCAGATATTTGTATTTTTTCTCTTTCACTGCTGCACTGATTGCCACAGTTTCAGCCTGGTGTAAATTTCCTGCAACCCCCAGTTTATGTTCCAGAGGGTGATGGGAATCAAACAACAAATACTGATGGGTGTGAGTGGGTTTCCTATATACTTCAATATCCAGGTTTCACCACTCTTTGATAACCATTACACAGTCCAAAAATGGCAGTTTGCCATCTTTCATATCACCCCTATGAACGTTGTTTTTGAGTTTATGGGGCACATTTACTATTGGTCGAATATCGAGGGTTAATTAACCCTCGATATTCAAACTTTGAAGTAAAATCCGCATTTGTTTGATCGAACGATTAAATCCTTCGAATCGAATGATTCAAAGGATTTTAATCCATCAATTGAACGATTTTCCTTCGATCAAAATAAGCAAGGAAAGCTTATGGGGACCTTCCCCATAGGCTAACATTGGTGTTCGGTAGGTTTTAGGTGGTGAAGTAGGTAGTCAAAGTTTTTCTTAAAGAGACAGTACTTCGACTATCGAATGGTCGAATAGTCAAACAATTTTTAGTTTGAATCGTTCGATTCAAAGTCAAGTCGTAGTCGAAGGTCGTAGTAGCCAATTCAATGGTCGAAGTAGCCAAAAAAACTTCTAAATTCTAAGTATTTTTTATTCTAATCCTTCACTCGAGCTAAGTAAACGTGCCCCCACGTGTTGAGTGAAAGCTGGAACTTTATGTGCTTTAATTTTAACCTGTGTGACAGCCACACGTCTGAACCAATGACTTGGTGATAGTTACATAGTTACATAGTTAGTTACATAGTTAAATTGGGTTGAAAAAAGACAAAGTCCATCAAGTTCAACCCCTCCAAAAGAAAACCCAGCAACCATACATACACCACTCTCTACTTTTAATTAAATTCTATATTCCCATATCTGTACTAACTATAGAGTTTAGTATCACAATAGCTTTTAATATTATGTCTGCCCAAAAAATCATCCAAGCCATTCTTAAAGGCATTAACTGAATCAGCCATCACAACATCACCCGGCAGTGCATTCCACAACCTCACTGTCCTGACTGTGAAGAACCCCCTACGTTGCTTCAAATGAAAGTTCTTTTCTTCTAGTCTAAAGGGGTGGCCTCTGGTACGGTGATCCACTTTATGGGTAAAAAGGTCCCCTGCCATTTGTCTATAATGTCCTCTAATGTACTTGTAAAGTGTAATCATGTCCCCTCGCAAGCGCCTTTTTTCCAGAGAAAACAACCCCAACCTTGTCAGTCTCCCCTCATAATTTAAGTCTTCCGTCCCTCTAACCAATTTAGTTGCACGTCTCTGCACTCTCTCCAGCTCATTTATATCCCTCTTAAGGACTGGAGTCCAAAACTGCACTGCATACTCCAGATGAGGCCTCACCAGGGACCTATAAAGAGGCTTAATTATGTTTTCATCCCTTGAGCTAATGCCCTTTTTTATGCAAGACAGAACTCTATTTGCTTTAGTAGCCACAGAATGACACTGCCCAGAATTAGACAACGTGTTATCTACAAAGACCCCAAGATCCTTTTCATTTAAGGAAACTCCCAACACATTGCCATTTAGTGTATAACTTGCTTTTATATTATTTTTGCCAAAGTGCATAACCTTGCATTTATCAACATTGAACCTCATTTTCCAGTTTGCTGCCCAGTTTTCCAGTTTAGACACATCACTTTGCAAAGTGGCAGCATCCTGCATGGAACCTATAGTTCTGCACAATTTAGTATCATCTGCAAAAATAGAAACAGTACTTTCAATGCCCACCTCCAGGTCATTAATAAACAAGTTGAAAAGCATGGGACCTAGTACAGAGCCCTGCGGTACTCCACTAACAACACTGGTCCAATTAGAAAATGTTCCATTTACCACCACTCTTTGTAGTCTATCTTTTAGCCAGTTCTCTATCCAGGTACAAATACTATGTTCCAGGCCAACATTCCTTAATTTAACCAGTAACCTTTTGTGTGGCACTGTATCAAATGCTTTAGCAAAGTCTAAGTAAATCACATCCACTGCCATCCCAGAATCGAGGTGTCTACTTACATTCTCGTAAAAAGAAATGATGTGATGTTCCCTTGAAGGTATTCAGGGCTATCTGTTCCACTTATGAAACATAAAACTGGGGGTTATAAGCACTTTACACCATTGGGCTGAAACTATTGCAGTATCAGTGCTCCTGTTATGCCTCTGGCAATGTTTATAGTTTTGTATTGCATCAGCCTGTCATTCATTTGTATGGTTTTGCATTGTTATAGAAATGTCATTCTTAGGCCACCATACCCCTTACCATGTGATCCCTTGTAATACCCGGAAATGATCACTCTAGCTGCCATCTTTACACTGTGCACAGCTAGCTCATCTCTATCCATAGTAATCCTACCCCATCCTGCCTCATGGTAGCATCATTGGTAGGTATTGTTTGTAGCCCAAGCCTGTCTATAAAGGCAGATAGTTATTTACTTGTTTTGTACCATGATGCAAGTTTATATCCATTTATATGCAGCTACCTCATGGCACTAGGCCCTGTCCTTATAATACAGATGCCTCTCCCTCAAAAGTGCTAAAGACAATCAGCTTTACAATTCCTAAAATAGGAAACACCAGCAGTGAAAAGGTGAGGACTGGTGTAATCAAACGCAATGTGTGACTGGTATCCATCTATTTGTGATGCTTCTTTGTATCTTATTTAGATTCCACGGTCCCTATGCAGCGAGCCTTGTTCCCCAGGATACAGGAAGTCTAAAATAGAAGGGGAACCCCCTTGTTGTTATGACTGTGTCCAGTGTGGAGATGGGGAAATGTCTAATACTACAGGTAGGAACAGCCAATGACAAACACAGAATGTAGATATACATAGGAAATACAAGTAAAAACCAATTGGAATAAAAGTGATTTTTAACTACATGTAATATTCTGAATTTCAGATGCAATGAATTGTGTAAAATGCCCTGAAGACCAGAAGTCTAATAAGCAGAAGACTGACTGTGTTCCTAAAGCTCTAAATTACCTTTCTTATGTGGATACTCTGGGGGTCAGTTTAACTTCAATTGTCATATTTCTCTTCATCGCAACTTCTGCAGTGTTGGGAATCTTCGTAAAATATTGGGACACTCCTATTGTAAAGGCCAGTAACCGAAATCTCAGCTGTCTCCTCCTCATCTCTCTCATGTTGTGTTTCCTCTGCTCTTTATTATTTATTGGACGCCCAACTAAAATATTTTGTCTTGTTCAACAAGTGGCATTTGGAGTTATTTTTACGATTTCTGTTTCTACTGTGTTGGCTAAAACCCTGACAGTTATTATTGCTTTCAATGCCACAAAGCCTGGGAGCAAGCTGAAGAAGTATGTAGGAACCCAACTGTCCATTTTAGTTATCTTTGTATGTTTTTTGGGTGAGTCTATAATCTCTGTTGTATGGATGACCTCCAGTCCTCCATTTCCAGATGTTGATACTTATTCTGAAGCTGACACCATTATCCTACTGTGTAATCAAGGATCTATCATTTTTATCTTCTCTATAATTGGATACATTGGAGCTTTGGCAGTGCTGAGTTTCATTGCTGCATTTCTAGCCAAGGATTTCCCTGACCGATTTAATGAGGCTAAAAACATCACTTTCAGTATGTTGGTGTTCTGTAGTGTGTGGGTGACATTTGTCCCTGCATACCTGAGCAGTAAGGGGAGTAGAATGGTGGCTGTCGAGATATTTGCCATCTTGTCCTCTAGTGCAGGCCTACTTACCTGTATATTTGCCCCCAAATGCTACATTATTTTTCTTAGACCTGAACTGAACATAAGAGAGATTGTTGTTAGAATTACTAGTTATTGATGCAATCTTTCATTTTGGTTGAAAAGCAAAGATTTGATTGAGGTACTTGAGTGTAGCAGTTAATTATACAACACCTAAAGCCAGATCTCAGTAAAGAAGTCCTTTATTGTTTTAAACAGGAAGGAAGTCATGTTAGTAAATGCCAATAACAATTCAGCAACTATCTGACATATCACTTAGAGCTAACCCAGCCATGGACTGTAAAATGATCATATATCAAAAAATAAGGCAAGATCACCATAGAAAACAGTCTTTGCTTTGTCAATTTTTTTGTCTACAAATGCCTTAAATCCATGGAAATGAATATCAGACACATCCTTTTTCCAAAACAGTAGTCTCCTTTTTGTAAATAGAAAGTTGATCCAGATTCTCTTATTACAGCTATACAAAGCCATAATTGAAATATATTTTTTAAAAAACCTAGCGTGGACAACAATTCATATTCATTCGAGTATGGGATTTTCTTCTGTAAAATATTTGGTTGTAAATATTTTTCTAACAGATTGAAATGCTAAGCAAAAGATATTTGATATTTTTCAGTACTGAAAGTACCTGAAAATACAATTGTTTTGGATCAGCCTTAAAAAATTACACAAAATTATATTGAGTTTATGCAGCTAGCCATGGCAGCAGCAACAAAATGAAAATCTCTATATTGTATAAAAACTCATTCCCCAATTAGTTGTAAAACACAACTAAACTATGTTTACTAGATGTATAATATGAAAAACATAAGAAAATATTTTTATGAAAAATGGTCATTTTACCTAGACATTATTAAACTTGAGGACAGGTTGTTTGTTTATAACTGTATGAATAATAACAATAATAATAATAATAATAATAATAATAAACTGTATTATAAGGTACATTATATAAATCTATTTAGATAAATAATAATGTAATTTACAAATTCAGACTGATTATTACTTCATTTGTATAAAACAGAAAATAGCTGTTTGAAATTATCTTTTGTCACTTTAATTTTGCAAAGTCATTTGAAAGAATTGCTGCTGATAATTCCATGCTCCTCTCATGCTACATTACTAATCTTATGTTTGCATTTCTGTTAATTATAATGTAAATGATTTTACAAAATGGAATTAAAAAATAGAAACCATATAATCATATTATAAACATATTCATAGTCACTACACAATGGAACTGCTTTCAGATCAGCTATTGCTTTTCCCACTTAATATACTGAATGCGACCCAAGCCGTATAATAGCAAACAGGTTTTCTTCTTCATGGATGCTATTCTCATGTCTACCACTAGGTGAGGAGTGGGAGCATATTTAGCAATGCAAACACTTTACATTGGTGCCACTTATCTGTGATCCTGGTGTTGCCTCCGTGAATTCCAGTACACTTGTAATCCATTCATGTGTATCCATTCAGTATTCCCAGAGAGTACAGTGTCCATTAGTAAGTACTGGCTGTCCTTTGGATAGAACTGGGCCAGTTACTAAGCCGTGGTGACTGGCCCTAATGGACAGTGGAACCTGAGGTCTAACCAACCCTGATCAGAGAAGGGGCCTGACTAATGAACCTTCTGCTTCTCTTGAGACAATTGAGTTCCTATCTGGGCCCTAGATCTGCAATAGCTACAGTGAGGCCTATTGGAACAGGAACCTGAGGGGCCTAAATGAAGAGTAAAGTCCTTCCTTGACTGACGCTCAGTTCATTTATAAACTTTGCGCAGGGCAGAATCATTCGCACTGCAAAAATATTTGCCCTGCGCATGGTTATATTTATAAAGCTGGATAAGAGTGGTCTACTTAGGGTCGAATTTCAGAGTGTAAAATACTTCGAAATTCAACCATCGAATTAAAATACATCGAATTTGAATATCGAAGTCAAAGTATTTTTCTCTGAATTTGGCCATCGAACGATCTAAGTAAAACCGTACGATTAAATTTTAGCGTATGATATAACAATTTTACTTCGATGTGTGAAGACTTAGAAAATGGTGGTAGAAAGGTCCCCATAGGCTAACATAGCACTTCGGCAGGTTTAATTTGGCGAAGTACTGAAGTCAAAGTTTTTTAAAGGGACAGTACTTCGATTATCGAATGGTCGAATATTCGAACGTTTTTTCTTCTAATCAAAGTCGAAGTAAATTCGAAGTCCTAGTATCCTATTTGATGGTCAAAGTATCCAAAAAATTACTTCGAATTTTGAATATTTTTACTTCTAAAACGCCCTCGAATTCACTTCGACCCTTGATAAATCTGGCCCTTAATGTGCAAACAGAATTGCAATTTTTTTTTTCACTCTGCAAATGACCATAAGAGCTTTTTAAACATTGCGAAAAATTCAATTTGCAAATACTCTGCGTCTGAGTTACGTCACAGCTTTGGTGGCGGATAAAATATTCGCAAATCAGTTTCACAAATTGCAAATTTAAGTTATCATCAACGCTATTTTCGCACACGACAACCTCACACATTGGGCGGAGATGCAGACACCTGTCTCATTTTCGAGCCATTTGCGAAAATTCATTCACAAAAATTTGCAAAAAACATAGAGAGGGTACAACAGTGCAATATTTTAGCATACAGGAAAAACATGGGCAATACAACATTTGTGAATAAATATGCACTGAGCCAGCTTTATAAATGACCCCCCACTGACACACTAAGAGGAATTGGCAGTTGGAGCAGCTTTCCCTGCACTTTACCAACTTTACCTCCCAGGGGATCTCTCTCTCCTGCTGCTGCCAGATCTGTGTCTGCTCTTTCCTTGCCTTCCTGTCTTGCCTTTTTCTTTCCCAGCATTCCTCACACAGTCACATGGTATCAGCCTTACTGTTTCCCCCGCATAATTGAATAATTAACTGTAACACCCTCTTAGCAACCCCCCTGGTGCCAAGGTTGTATCATCTTACCAACCCAAGGATTTTCAATCGATCAAAAAAAGCTTAGAAACCTTATGGGGAAGGTCCCCATAGGCTAACATTGAAGCTCAGTAGTTTTTTTCTATTGAATGGTCGAATAGTCAAACGATTTTTAGTTTGAATCGTTTGAATCTAAGTCATAGTCGAAGGTCATAGTAGCCTATTCAATGGTCGAAATGCCCAAAAAAAACCTTTGAAATTTGAACTTTTTTTTACTTTGAATCCTTCACTCGAGCTTAGTAAATGTGCCCCAAAGAGTCGCAGTCCCTTTTCCCAAAAGAGCACACTTGGTCCCAGGCAGCGCTACCAGCCCAAACACCTTTCCCGGTGGACAAGGTACTTGCTCCTACGTGGCAGGTGCACAAAAAGCCTCAGGCAGACTCACCGGGGGCTCACACAGCTGAAACAGACATCCACGTGTCCCAGCACACTCTTGCTTGATCTGCAGCTGAACTATAGCTCCCAGCACTGTCCATAGCACGAGTACACACAGTCCAATTTCCATGAATATCAGGGTCTAGTTATCCCTGAGCCCACACAGGGCATAGCAGCCATGTGGTGTGTCTCCATAGCCTGTGGTCTGCCCCTGCAGCACCCCAGCCGACGATCACTCCATCCTGCATCCAAAGTGAAAGTGGAACACTGGCAGCAATAATAATGGCTGTGGAAACATGGCATCTCCTATATATACAAAAATGGTGCAGCAGCGACACCTTGTGACACCCTACGGTATCTGCCGGACAAGGCTCCAGCCCTTCCCAAAGCTCTCGGTAGACCCTGTAGCTCACATTAGGGGATTTCCACCATGTGGCTCAGACCATAGGCGAATTAACCCTACAGGTCCCTACATAACTATTTTAGATTAGACAATATCTGACAGGCCAAATTTCTCAACACATAGGGGTTATTTACTAAAGTCGGAATGCAAAAATCACGAAAAATTTGTGATTTTTGTTTTCTTTATAAAATCGGACTTTTAAAAAATCACAAATTTTTCAGAATGTATTAATCCCAGAGGATTGAAAAGTCTGAATCTGAAAATCCGGCATCTCAGACCTGTTGAGGTTGCACATAAGTCAATAGGAGAAGTCACAATGATTTTTTGATGTGTGCTGGGTTTCATGCAATACCCCAGAGTTTTCAGGTGAAAAATCTGAAAGTTAGTCAAAGTCTGGTTAAAAATCTGAAAACGTTGTGAAATTCAGATAAAATATCCCAAAAAAATTATGAAAATCGGATTTTTTACGGCAAAGCAAAGTTTCGGGAAAATTTAATAATAAATAAGTGGAAAAAAACCTGAGTGGATTTGATTGGAGTTGTAGCAGAAAATATTGAGATAAATTCGGAATTTGATAAATAATCCCCATAAACTAAATTACTCCCTCAAGCTAAATTACAGGAACACCTTTCTTCTAAACTAAAGCACCCGTTTGCTCTTGCTGAAACTGAATCGTGACAAAAAGGTCCCACAATTGACCAGATTTTACACAAGGGTGGAGCATGGATTTTCTTGGTACAATCTCATACTGCTTAGTATATCTCGAATATTACTCTCTCTTTACTACTATTCTTTTTTTCTTCCGCTTCACCCCACCTTTTTCAATTGGATTTCAATTAATTTGCTGCTTTTCAGATTTTATTATTTTTATCTGCTTCAAGGATCCTAAAATCAGATATTATGGACAAATATCTATCCTTGGGGGAAAGATGCTTGAGCTGTAATGCATCCACCACTCATTAAGCAATTTTTATCAGCATGTGCCAATTTTTTTTTCCCCAATAGGCGTTGAGCACAGAAACGTGCCTGCATTGCATTTTTTGAATTATAGCCAGTTCTACCCCAGAAATATTTGACAAATAAACAAACATGGCTAATTAGGCAGATTTTTAATTCCCTAAAAAAAAGATCACACTTTGTTTATGATTTAAACAACAAAAAGGTTTTTTTTAATCTTTACATTTTAAGAAAGATGCTAGACCAATGCTAAAGATTATATATTATTGAGATGAAGTTCTCCTCTAAAGCATCACTACCTACATGAAAAATTTTGTACTTGAAGCTGTTGGTAAAATGCGGTCTGGATGGACTAGAATAAAGGGAGAGGACTCTTTTATGAGAATCTATAATGAGTATTTACATTTGTGTCTAGTGATGGGAGAATTTATTCACCAGGCGCGAATTTGAGGTGAATCGGCGAATAAATTCACAAAAACGTCCGTGAAAAAGAAATGTCACCGGCATCCAAAGAACTGATGCCGGCTTCAAAATAACTAGACACCGGCGTCAAAAACGAGACGCCGATTTTTTTTGCGCAAAATTTGTGAATTTTTTGGCAAATTAAAATGGTGCAAATTTGCCCATCACTATTTGTGTCTTGAGATCAGGTTCATGTTTTACATAGGTGGTTGTCCTTAGCTACATATCTAGACAATTGGGCATAACATGTAGCCTTATATCTGGTGTAACAACTAGACCTGTAGGGGTAACTGGGTCAGTGTCTTGGTGCCGCTTTCCACAGTCTTTTAGGGTAAAAACAGTCACAGTAGTCGCTCCTCTTAAAGGCAAGTGCCTGCAGTTTATTCTGTTACACAGTCTTTAGGAACAAACACACATAGAAATCAAAACAAGGAAAAATAAACCTCTGCACCAGAGCGCTGGCTAAACACAGTTGGCAGCCTAAATACAGTTGGGTGGCTTTCCCAACAGCAACTTAAAACAAAAGAATCACAATATAACACAAAACTCTGGTAAATAGTACCTTCCTTGTGCAGTGCAGCTCCTACTCTCTCTCTCACTGTCAGGTGGGAGGGGTCCGGGTCCCTCCTCCCAAGGTCAGTCAGGTACTTTAGCTGCAGCAATTACCTTGCAGCTTTGGTCTGTATTAATTAATCCATGTTCCTGGGTGTTGTATTATATAACACCCTGGGAGAAACATTGCCCATCTAAAACTAACCCAGCTGCTTTGTTACACTGGATATCAATATAGGCATTGAGTGACTGGCAGATTATTACATTTTTGTTAAAGAATGTTTAATTTAATTTATATTCATCAAAGTTAAATTCAATGGCCATCTCACTGAAATAAATATTATGTTATTTATTTAATGATGCATTGGTATCTGTGATCAAGCTGCATCCTGGTTCTCTTCCTCCCTTTCTGACCGCTAGGGATGTAGCGAACGTCGGAAAAAAAGTTCGCGAACATATTCGCGAACTTGCGCAAAAATGCGAGCGGTTCGCGAACGGTTCGCGAACCCCATAGACTTCAATGGGAAGGCGAACTTTAACATCTAAAAAAGACATTTCTGGCCAGAAAAATGATTTTAAAGTTGTTTAAAGGGTGCAACGACCTGGACAGTGGCATGCCAGAGGGGGATCAAGGGCAAAAATGTATCTGAAAAATCTGCCTGTGTGTGCTTGGAAGAGATAGTGTAGGGGGAGAGCTGTTAGTGATTTCAGGGACAGATGATAGTAAGTTTGCTGGCTAGTAATCTGCTTGATACTGCTCTGTATTGGAACAAAAAAATAAATAAAAGCAGTCCTTACAAGGACTACTGTTATTGCAGCAGTCAGCAGATGAGATCAGAAGCAGGACAGCTGCCCACTGCAGCTACATACAGAGCACTGCAGTAGAAGGTAGATTACTAGCCAGCAAAGCTACCTAAGCTTAAATGTCCCTCAAACCCCTGCAGACTTCTGTCCCTCCAATAACAGAGCAGTATCAAAACGATTACTAGCCAGCAAACTTTCAACTGTCCCTGAAATCACTAACAGGCAGCAGCTCTCTCCCTACACTATCTCTTCAGCACACACAGGCAGAGTGAAAAAACGCTGCAGGGCTTCGGTTTTTATAGGGAAGGGGAGTGGTCCAGGGGAGAGCTTCCTGATTGGCTGCCATGTACCTGCTGGTCTGGGGTGAGAGGGCAAAATAAAGCGCCAACAATGGCGAACCCAAAATGGCGAACGTCGCGCGACGTTCGTGAACTTCCGGCGAGCGCGAACACCCGATGTTCGCGAGAACAAGTTCGCCGGCGAACAGTTCGCGCCATCCCTACTGACCGCTCCTTCTCTGTTACTTTAGCAAACAAATCCTCTCCTCCTGTTTATCTTAATGTGGGGGTGCCTCAGGGTCTGTACTCCTTGTACACTCTCACTTTAGGAAACCTTATATCTTTATTTGGCCTTAAATATCACCTCTATGCTGATGACATTCAGATATATTTAGACACTCCCTCACTAACCCCTGACATTCAAACCCAGATCACAGACTGCTTAGTAACTATCTCTTCCTGGATGAACCAACGCCACCTCAAGCTCAACTTGGCCAAGACTGAGCTCATGGTCTTTCCACCCAAAACAAACCCTTCCCTTCCTTTCACAATTACTATTGATGGCATGACTATTAACCAGGTTAACTCAGAACGCTACTTAGGGGTCATCTTTGACCAGCCCCTCTCCTTCTCTAATCATATTAATAATACTGCCAAAATGGGTCATTTCTTCCTCCACAATATAGCCAAGATATGCACGTTTCTTTCACAAACAACAGCCAAAACACTAATCTATGCCCTTATCTTATCCTGTTTAGACTATTGCAATCTCCTCCTAACTGGTCTTTCTGACTCCCATCTCTCTCCTCTCCAATCAATCTTAAACTCTGCTACCAGGATCCTTCTGCTCTCTCCTAAAAGGGAACCTGCTCAAACCCAACTAAAATCCTTAGCATGGCTGCCTGTTAAGCAACGGATAACATATAAAACACTTCTACTAACTAAGTCCTTCACTCCTCTGCTCCTCACTACATTTCTTCTCTTGTCTCACTATACATTCCTGGTTGTCTTCTCCACTCTTCTCTGAACCACCTTCTCTTCACACCATCCACATCCACTGCCACCTCTCGTCTCAAACCCTTCTAACTTGCTGCTACTTAACAGCGCTTTACAAATAAAATTATTCAAACATACACACATTCATACACTAAGGATAATCTTATTACCCAATATGGAGATATTTGATAGATAATGTCACTACAGTATATATATATATTGTGGTGAGGTCACTATTACATTTCTCCAAGTTTCCTAACATTCCATCCTGGGTGTTTTAGGTCTACGTGAGGCATCTCAGGTGGATGATTAAAAAGGCAGCTTGAATCATAATAGAGAGCTCCAGTCTGGGAGAAAGTAACAGGAAAGTTGCCTGTGTGAGAAACTTTGAATCACAACAAGGTTGGGACTTTGTTTCTCCTTCATTTTCTCAGTTTTGGAGACAGGTGACAGGCCTACTCCTGGTTAATAAGGAAAACTGACCTGTGTTAAAAGCCAATGAAGTTGCAAGGATTTTATTTTGAACTGTTGATTTTGTTTATTTGTTTCAAGTGAAAATAAACTGCCTGAAAATACTACACTCTCAGGCAGGCCTGGACTGAGAGTCAAAATAGGCCCTGGCATTTCAGGTACACAGAGGCCCAAACAGCCCCCATCAGCGCACTAAATTCTGACTTTCTATGGCACCTTATAGAAGCCCCTTTTGCATTTGCCAGAACCCACAGATTGCCAGTGCCGGCCTGCTCTCGGGAGTTCAGACTGTGCCGTGGGCTGCTTTACCCCCAGAAACTGGTCCCAGCTACTTTACCCCCCGATAAATATATATATATATATATATATATATATATATATATAGCAAAAATGTAGAGGATACCTGCACTCCTTCACATGTATCCTTTTCGCCGGGTGCTAGGTCAAATATAGATATATAACTGTAGAAAAGGACCAGCACTCCGTGTTCCAAGAAAATTTCAATACATTTATTCAAAACTCACAGTGTCTCCAACGTTTCGACCCTCTTTGGGGTCTTTATCAAGGATCTCTTGATAAAGACCCCAAAGAGGGTCGAAACGTTGGAGACACTGTGAGTTTTGAATAAATGTATTGAAATTTTCTTGGAACACGGAGTGCTGGTCCTTTTCTACAGTTATATATATATATATATATATATATATATATATATATATATATATATATATATGTGTCTGAGATAACACACAGTCATTGATAACCATTGTGTATTAAGAAGCCTGGTGGAATTCTATAAAAATCACCATACATGGAGACGATTGGTAACAGTCAATCAGAGAAGGGAGTTTATTGATGAGGTGCACCAAGCTCAGAATACATTGCAATACATTGTGCCTGATGCCACACAGAACCCATGAATTGATAGTGGAGAAAAAATGTAATTCTGCTGTAAATCACATGTAGAATTCATGTCTATTAATATTGGCATCATGTAGGTTTATGGTGCACATTCCATTCATACTATTTGTGCATTAATCCGTTTGTGAGCGGGTGCAGGGCATTTAAGGAATGGGGCTAATCATCAGGTGTGGAGCCTAGAGTATATTTCTTTCTATCTATAACTAGCTACACTTATTGGTAGTGAATTTGGTCTCTGCCCTCAAGGGTAAGGTAAGTAAACAGTATTGTTTATTTTAGCCAGATCAATCCCTGAGGTCTAACTTTATTTTTTTACTTAGAATTGAAAAAACAAATAATGTACCACCTGGTTTTACCTTAAAATAAGAATATAATACACATAATTGCTTTGAGAAGGATAAATAGAGGCTCAATCGGTAATGACGACATTATTGGAGCCGAGTATAACTTTGGAGACGCAGCATCTCGGCAGCACGGCAGCGTTTGACTGAAGGAAACATGTTAATACTGGTCTTGTTATTTCAGATACTTCCAGTGGCATCACAAACGGATCTCCCCCACAGACCTGCATGCTCCATAACAGCTCACAACTATAAAACAAATATTAAATCTGGGGACCTGATTATAGGAGCTTTTCTGCAATTAAATGAGATCTTTCTTACACATATTTTTAAATTTTCTGCAAAACCATCACAAGTTCTCTGTACTCTGTAAGTATTTTATTCCTAGTTCAGTAAATAAATGTTATATAAGTAATTGTACAGATGAAGCCAAAGCCCCCAAAGTGATATATTCAGGCTGGAGTCATAGATTGGGTAGGATAATAGTGGGTAGAGACTATTGTGTGGGCATGGGTGTGAGCTGGGGGGGTTTGCAGGTCACAGTAAATTTTATTCCTTTTTTTCTGTTATCCCAAAATGTTTTAATTTCCTCTTATTAATTGTTGTTTGCAATAGTATAAATATTTTTTCAGCAACATGTTCAAATATTCCAATATCATTAATTTGAGATATTTACTGTATCTCAATCAAGTGAAAACTCATGGTTAAGATTCAATTTGACGAGAAAAAACATTTCTTCTAATTCAGTTCCCATTTTTCCCCCATAGACTTCAATAGATTTTTCATGTGATAAACAGTTGGATAAGTTTTTCTAAAATGAATATCATTTAAAATCGAATCAAATCCTTGACTTTTCATGTGATAAACCCTTGTCTCACTGAATCTGGCCCATTATTCTAAACAGAATATAAAAGAAAGTCAGTCTTTGGAGGGAATGTAATACAATTTGCAAAATGAATACAAATTCACAAAAATAAGCACAAAAATATGCATTACGCAATGTAATATTTTTGGTTAGTCTTTTATTGCACTGTGAGTTTTAATTGCACCCTTTTAAGATGTGCTTGATGGGGGCATGATCTTTTGGTGCAAGTGAAATGACATTTTCAGTAAGAAGTTGTATTACATACACTGTATACATTGTATCCTATTGCTACAGGGGAACCCTTTGCTACTGCCATCTTACACATGTAATAATTCCAGCAGGGTTCCTACTACAGGCTGTGTTAATAGGCACAACAAACTTGCACCGAAAAAATCACATGCCATTTTGTGCAGCTGTGACAATTTCTAAAAAAAAAAAAACATGCGTTGCAACTGTGGCCCTAATTACTCTTCTAAAATTCATTATATATATATAGTAAGCTACTACTACTTACTTTTATTATTGTCAATGCCATAGGCCCTCATATGCATCTCAGTTTTAATTGCACCCTTTTCATGTGCTACAGTTTTGGTCTCCATCACTCAAACAGGACATTATTGTATTAGAGAGGGGACAGAGAAGGGCAACTAAGCTGGTAAAGGGAAAATCTTAGCTATGAGGAAAGACTGGCCAAATTGGGGATGTTCAGTCTGGAGAAGAGGGGCTTAAGGGGTGATATGATAACTATGTATAAATATATAAGGGGATCATATAATAATCTCTCTAATGATTTATTTACCAGTAGGACTTTCCAGCTGTTGCACATTCTGCTTCAAATGGGTTTTTCACCTTCCTCTAGATCAAATGGCAGTTAGGCAGGTTATATATAGACTTAAGGTTGTACTTGATGGACATGTGTCCCCCATTTATGTTGTTTCTTATAGCTTTGTTCTTCATTATAATCCACAGGGCAACTTTCCGTTATTATCGTCATTATTTGGCCTTCCTACTCGCAATTGAGGAGATTAATACAAGTTCACAGATTCTACCTAATATTACTCTGGGTTATCAGATCTATGACTCCTGTGGAATGGAACTTAAGGCTCTCTCTGGTGCCCTGGATGTAATGACAGGATTGAAAGACAAAATTCCAAATTTCAGATGTTGGAGGAATAGTACGCTGGTGGGATTTCTGGGAGACTTGTCTACTAGCACATCATTCATCATTGCCCAACTTTTAGGAATTTTTAGATACCCGCAGGCAAGTATCCAGTTTTATTACACAAACAATTCTGTTTATGTTAATTTGTACAAATAAATGATTTAAATGTATTAAAACTAGAACTCAACAAACAGGTTTTGCCATGTGACACCATGTGATTGTTAGCCAAAGGCACCATAGATCTTTACTTCTGAAGATGCCCCAGTAGCTCCCCATCTTCTTTTCTGTGGATTCACTGCACATGCTCTGGGCTGCTGTCACTTACCTGAGCTTAGGGCCTAATTCACAATATAATGTATATACAATATAAATGGCACAATACAGCGCTGATGAATAATTAATGAATTATTTAATTATTAACCTTGTAGCATCAGTTTTTATAATAGCTGTAACCTCACAATGTTTGATGATTTCCTGTGACCCCTAAGCTTAGCTTCTCAGCAACACTGAGCATGTGCAGTGTCACAGGCACATAAACGATGCCCAACAACACCCAAGATGGGGAGCTGCTGGGGGCAAAATTGAAGGCCTGGATCATTACTACTATAGGGCTGCTGAACCTCTGGGCTGGTACAGTAAATACAGTATATACAATACAGCATTTTATGTAACTTATAGTTTTTTCATTTTTAAGAAAAATACAGCATTTCAAGCCATACTCTTCTTCAGGCTTTACTTCTCTGGTAATTTAGTATGTCAGATCATAATTTCTGATTGAGTAACCCTTTGCTACTGCCATCTTACACATGTAATAACTCCAGCAGGGATCCCACTGCAGGCTGTGTTAAAAGGCACAACAAACTTGCACCTAAAAAATCACGTCATTTTGTGCAGCTGTGTCCAATTCCAAAAAAAAAAAAAAAATGTGATGCAATTGTGGCCCTAATTACTCTGCCCAAATCCATAATATATATATATCATTTGAACCTGTGAATAAAGACACATTTATTTCACTGATATGAACGAGTGCGGGTCCATTTACTGGATTGTAATATTAAGCCTTGACCAACGCACCACCATCGACAGAATTATATCCGGGAGGAGTGCGTTCACTGTACCGACATAATATATATATATATATATATAAAATAAGCTACTTTTTACTTTTATTATTGTCCATGCCATAGGCCCGTATACTGCATGCATCTTGGTCCAGGATTTTTTTTATTTCCCATAACTTTTTGGATTATAGATTCAATTTGGGTTATAGATTGCTTGTTACTTTGCTTAGGTACCCCTCTTTCTGTTGATTGTGATTTATATCTGTTAATGTTAATACTTACAGATCCAAAAAAAAACTAAAAAAAAAAAATATATATATATATATATATATATATATATATATATATATATATATATGTACATAAAGAATGTATTTTTAAAATTAAATAGTTAATATTAGTCAGGTTTTGGAAGCAGGTGGCATTGAGAGCCTATATAAGACAGTTGCTTACTGTGATCCTTCCTCTTAAGACCTGTAACATCAAAAAAGCAGCAGACCAAAGTTGCCAGACCTTTGGGGGGGTTGATGCTGTGAGGGCAAGCTATCGGATTGTAGGGTCAAGTGATTTCGCTCCACGAGTTAAAATTAGAGAGGGCTAGTGTCACAGCCTGTACTCACCCTGGTGGTCTAGTGGTGTGGCAGCGCGCATTCTTTTTATTTATAGGCGCATGCGCGGCGGCGTGTTGACGCCAGTGCACAATGGCACCAAATTCAAAAGTATTTAAAGTGGCAAATTGTATTTTCTCACTGCCCATATGATCATTTCTAGTGAGTTCCTGGTGCTTCTGTGCTATAAATCTGCCTGATATCTGATACCCGTTGTGACCCTTGCCTGTTTTGACGATCCTGACTTCTGTATCCTGACCCCTGCCTGGTAACTGACTCTTCTGTATCTGTATTCCTTCTAATTGATCTCCTGGTTTGACCCTTGCCTGTCTGACTCCGCTTGTACTCTGCCTGCCCCGACCCAGCCTGATTTGACTACACCTTCTGTTTACTCTTGTACTGTGACCTTCTGCCATAAAGACTTTGCTTTACCGTTGTGCCCCTTTGCTTGTCCAGAACCTTTAGCTTGGCACCTCTCTTAATAAGACCTGGCGGCATCTGATTAGCAGAAGGCTCCTCTCGAGGTGAAAGGTGGCTGTTTGAGGCAGAAGCAAGAGTCAAAAACAGTGTGCTTAGCATTGGTTCTGGATTAAGGATGCCGACCATGACAGCTAGTGAGCATGGATAGCCTGTTGTTCCAACATGGAGGAATAGAGAGGACCAGAGCCCTGAGGTGATTGTGCACCAAGGTTAGGGAAACAAGCATTCAGGTGTAGGTCAGTGGAGAGCCTACAGGTGAAGCTTGGGCACTGAGGTCACAGCAGAGAATCGGGGGTAATAGTTCCTTAGGCGAGGAAGCCCCTGTACACTCCTGCCTGTGCACCTTACAGGACAATGGCCCTGGAGGCATCAGATGGGAGAATGCTGTGGTGTGTGAGTAACAGAGCAATTGTATGGAAAATAACCCAGGTCTAGGTTTGAGCTTCATGCTGTGGCCCTACAATAAAAAACCATTTCAGTTTTATTTCATTTATTGTAGCTGTGAATTTTTTTGGTAACAAAGGTCTTACACTTGACATCTAGTAACAGACAACACCCTGTTAAATATGTATATATGTATATCTTAAAGTATTTAACACTCATTTATTATTTAATTTACCCCATAAAGGACTCTCATGGGACAGTTCATCACTGCTCTTTTACAGTGTTATGTATTCCAAATGCATTAAAAGTGACACATTTATCTTCAAGTGACTCCTTAATAGAACCAGAGTGTCTTTAAATTAAAAAACAAAAAAACCCTAAAATGAAATGGTCAGGCTGCCTATTTATAAAAAAAACACTGACAGTGAACTAGAAACCAGATCCAGTTGGGGTCGCACTTCAGAAAATCTAGATACTGCCAGCACTAGGTTGCTATCTAATCAGGAATAGAATGGCAGAGATTCCTGGTCCTAGTTTTGTATTGTGTTTAATGTTCCTCTTCATGTTACCAGCAATTAAACTGCATCACATTAATAAGTCATGAGGCATCTATCTGAACTACAGAGCCATAATTATAGAGGGGGCAGACCCTGAACCTTTTCACATTTTTTATTGTTTTATTTTAATTATTTGCCTTCCTCTTCTAACTCTTTCATTGACCCATTCATTAGCTCTCAGAAGGGGAGCACCATGTTTGTGGGGGGAATCAAACTACTGAATCCAGGAAACTGCTGAAAAACACAGGAGATATAACCTTGTACTCAGAAGCAGATTTGTGTATTCCAGTGACTAGAGTCTTGGTTTCAAGTATTAGACAATATGGATACCATTGAAATGATTAATTAATGCCATAATAATTAAGTGTAATGTGTGTGCAAATATTTCACCCAAGAGAACCTTAACATTAGGTGATTTTTGTCAAACTATGCTATTAAAAAGAAAAGTAAAATGGTTATTTGTAATGTATGGGACTGACAAAAGGTGTTGTTGAGTGGGTGCATGTGTGTTTGTCTGCAAGTGTGTCTCAGAGGAATGGAGAGAGACTGTACATAGAGCTTTCATACAACTGATGCTCCAGACAAAACCTTGCCAGGCTAACCCCATGGAAGGTGGCAGCTATAAGGAAGCAGTACTATGTTTTAATTACCGTATATACTCGAATATAAGCCGAGTTTTTCAGCATCCAAAATGTGCTGAAAAAGTCTACTTCGGTTTATACTCGGGTGAGCGGGCAGTAGCTGAGTCAGTTTTAATCATTCCTATACCAACAGTTCCCTTGGGGAGAGACTGCAATATCACACAGCGTCCTCTGTTGGTTATATGAAAGAATAATAGTGCGCCCTCTGTTGGTTATATGAAAGAATAACAGTGACTGCAATCTCACACAGCACCATCTGTTGGTTATACGAAAGATTAACAGTGATGACAATATCACACAGCACCCTCTGCAAATGGTAGTGGGACAGTGGGACAATGCACACAGTAATCCATTTGGCAATTCTCTGTCACCATCAACTTTGCAAAGAAGTCCGGTTTATCGCTGGGGGGTCTCTTTGGCAGAATGTGCGCTGCTGGGAGACAGGGCTGTAGTTGTGTTTAGGCTTATACTAATGTCAATAAGTTTTCCCAGTTTTCGTAGGTAAAATTAGGTACCTCGGCTTATACTCGGATCGGCTTATACTCGAGTGTATATGGTATCATTATTGGCATACGACATAGCAGAGCTCCAGATAACTGTGATTCCAAATTCCTAGATACAAATCAAGTGGCACACATCAAATAAAAATATAGAGGCCAATTTATCAAAGGTCAAATTTCAAATTCATTCAATTTTTTTTTTAATTCAAATATACTCACAATTTGACTGGATAAGAAAAAACTTTGAATGGCTAATATGTGATCGAATGGTCCCGACCCAAAAATTCGAATCTTATTTGTATTCGCTTCGTACAAATCAAGTTTTTCTCCAAAAAAAAAAACTTGAATGTCAGGAAGGCTATTAACATCGCCAAATGGCTCAACAGACCTCTGCCATTGAACTCAGCAGTTTTTAGGTGGCAAATATTCGAATTAGGACTGTTTCCATGGTCAAGGGGTGATAAATCTCACAAATCAAATTTACATTCAAATAGGGGGATTAAAATTTTGAAACTCGAAAATTAGAATTTGAAATTATTATTCAACCCTTGATAAATCTGCCCCTATAATGCTATAAACAGCAAGATAGTGGCATATAAACGATGTCACTAAACTATGACAGCGCAGCATATAGGGTAGCACTTGATCTTTTAGTAGTCCATTAATGTTCTTGTTTTTAAACTTTGTCATTTTACATCATAAACCAGGGCTGGTCAATTGGCCCAAGAGTCACATGTGGCTTTCAAAGGATTTTCTATGGCTCTGGCTCAAAGACTCTATTAAGTTTATTGTATTCAAAAACCCTTTTGTGTGGCTCTAGAACAGTTGGTATAGTATATTAATGCCTCACTAAATATAAAAAACGTTGAACTGCATATTAATACGCACCAGAGTAGCAACTCATGTACTTCATGGACACAACTAAATAATATCCATGTGTCCGGACTTCTATCTCACCATATATTTTAGAGCTCATTATTCTGGTCTGAAGCCTCTACCTGTCACTGGCTAAGGAACTGTGTTGCTGAAGTGCATTGCTAGAGTAACAAATACAAGGAAATAAATGTTATTGTAACAACTCACCCTGGTGGTCTAGTTGGCATCGGTGGGGACACACAGCTCCTCTTCTTCTGTGTGCGCCAGTAACTAGGGCACACATGGCGCGCTTCTTCTGTATTTATAGGCGCATGCGCGCTGGCGTGATGACCCAATCGCACAATGGCGCGAAATTCAAATGTATTTAAAAGCAGATTTTGTATTTTCTCACTGTCCGTTATAGGTTTCTTCCTTGTGAGTTCCTGGTGCCTCTGTGCTTTTTAAGCTTCTGATACCTTTTGTGACCCCTGCCTGTTTATGACTATCCTGACTTCTAAAATCCTGACCTTGCCTGGTAACCGACTCTGCTGTATCTGAATCCCCTCGAGAACAGGGTGCTTAGCATTGGTTCTGGATTTAGGGTGTCGACCGTGACAGTGATATCTTGGAGTCTCATAGAGAACTCATCTCTTAACTTATCTGTCCCTCCTAATATTCATTTGCCGTTATTTCATTCATCAGCATTAGTTTTATATCTTATATAAAATGATTCAGAGAATATGTGTAATAGGTAAGGTTGCATCATTTCTTGCTCAAATCATCTTCTGTATCTTCCTTCAGAATAAGACCTACATAGGCCATAAATGTCTTTATTTCCCTTTACAGATCAGTTATGGCACCATGCATCCGGTTTTTAATAACAGAGTCCAGTTCCCATCATTCTACAGAACTAGTCCCAATGAGGAGGCAGAAATTGATGGGATTGTGCAGATACTGAAGCACTTTGGCTGGAAATGGGTCGGACTCATTATATCAGATGATGACACTGGATACAGAGCCCGGGAAAGGTTTACTTATGCACTTACCAGCTACAATGCATGCATAGCCTTCTCCTCTGTACTTAAATATAATTTTTATATCCATTTTAATCATGAGAATAACATTGTTCAAGAGATCCTGAGGACCACTGCCAATGTGATTGTCCTATTTATTAGTATAAAATACACTTACAGCTTTGCACACTTATTTTCAATGTACAAAATGCCACGGAAAACATGGATCACCTCTTCTTTTTTCCCCAATGTTATGGTGTACAGACAAGAAGAGCTTGAAATTGCTTTAAATGGGTCTTTGTCTCTGTTAGTCCAAGAAGGGGAGATCCTAGGCTTTAAACAGTTCTTCTATGGATTTTCTCCAAATAAATACACCAAAGACGAATTAACCACTGATATCTGGGAACAATTATTTCACTGCTATTTTCCGAGGGTTGTAACATATATTCCAGGGAGAACCTACAAAACCTGTACGGGAAATGAGACTCTCAGTGATGCAGATTTATCAATATATGGGGATCACAATTACAGAGTGACTTATAGAGTTTACACTGCAGTCTATGCACTGGCACACGCCCTGCACAATCTCTACTCTGCTCAGCCACCAGCCAATCACTGGGACAAATTAATAAGTCTGAAAAATAATGTAAATCCATGGCAGGTAAGTTCTGTGGTCACTTTAATTTCTTGTTTATTGTAATGATGATAAGTGGTCTTGGTCGTCTACAAAACTTTTAAGAAAGAATGGGCCAGAGTCAATTCAGTGAGAATAAGGTTTATCAAGTCATGGATGAGATATGGTGATGGGCGAATCTGTGTTGTTTTACTTCGCTAATAATTTGCGAATATCCAGCGAAATTCACGAAACAACGAAAAATACGCGAAACGAGACATGCAATTTTGTTGTGCGTCAAAATAAATTTGTCGCGGATGCATATAAGTGTTTTAGCGGGTGACATTATTTTTGATGCGCAGTGCAATTTGATGAAACCCATCTTCTATGGGTGTTTTGTTTGTATCACCTTTTTTCACCTTTGCGGCTACGAATAAAAAAATGTTCCCTTAGTTTCAAGCTTTGTAGTCTGTGATGATAAATGAATATGGTATCTTTTGCTTTGTGTCTGAATGTGCTGAATTGGATTGGACTCAATGGGAAGACCAATACACACGCGTGTTTCACTTAGTATACTGCTACACACATGCCCTGCATTGTTACACGACTCCTATCTTGAAAAAAATGGCTCCCATTTTGCAAGTTTCTTAAACTTTTAACGTTTGTGGATTTTTTTTTTTACATTACCTCTGGTCAACTGGTAATGGTATCTACTACTACTCTATATCGTTGTTTAACCAAAAAGTACCATCTGTACTTTATATATCTAATAGTAGATTACTAACACAAGTACAACTAATAAATCTGAACAGATAGTATCTGGATGTTTTGTATCTCAGATAAAAATGAATAAACCATATGTTTATGTGAATGAACCTTATATTTACATCATGTCATTGTAATGATTCTGAAATACTATGTAATGTCATTTTAATGACTCCGATTAAGAATAGTCATCGTTGTGTTATTAGAATCCAAACAATTTCAAGTACCATGTGAGTATTAGTTTAGTCAAATGAAAAATGAACTCCAAATATAGAGATATAAAAAGTTTTTAATAAAGAAAATAGCACAACGGTGCTAGGCCGACACATTCATAATAATAAAATATAACATTACAGTGGAGGAGGAGGAGGAGCAATGACCCTCTGCAGGGTCTCCACTATCTCCCTGACCTCTGCCAGACCCTGCCTGATGGCATTCACCTGGTGGACCAGGAGCTCAGTGTGGTCATAATAGGCATTCCCAGTCTGAGACATTCCTACACTGAGCCCCTGGTTAGGTGGTGGTGCTGCCCGGTCAGGTGGTGGTGGTGCTGCATTCTCATCATCAGGATCATCCTGGATCCACTCAGCTGGCAATGAATGAATTTCAGTTTGAGTAACACAGCAATTGCATTTGTACAGTATGAATTATACAGGATAAGGTGTCATTTGGGCAAATTTTTATAATCTGGACAGGAGCAATGTGGATTGCTGCTTGGGAAACTATTGTATCTCCTGTGCATCCCCAGTGTTTCTGAACCAATATGGGTGTGGTTGGGCAGCATGCGCCCCCCTAAAATCCTCCAGTCCTAGGCCCGGGCTTTGGTGGCCTTTCCACAGATCCGAGCCTGATCAAGTGGCTTTATTGTATTTAAGAAGGGAAACCTATTTATTCTGTTTAAATAAATCTATTGTAATCTGTTTAAATAATCTCCATTTGACAGCTCCTTTACTTGTTATATAACTTGTCTGCATTATGACAGTCAGTCAAAGTCAACTGTTCCAATCCTAATTACAGTATTCACTTAAATAAATTTTTTGCTGTAAAATAGCAAATCATTATAAGATGTTTTCTTTTTAAATAACTCTACCTTCAACCTCCATCCACAGTTCTTCAACGAATGCGATGTGGCGCCTTTTCAAATCGCTCCAGATTCTCTGGATCACCCTCAAAGTTAGCCGCACGCCAAACTCCCTGCGTAGCCTGTGCCTCAGCCTCTCCATGATGCTGCGGTGGAGTTCCTGGATACCTCTCACACCAGGAGGGATATTGTCGTATCCCTCCCGGTGCAGATACCTGATGAAGTACCTCAGCTGCTGGTTTGTCATAATACCAGGTCCTGCCATTTTGTAACTGCACTCCTACAACTGTAAGCAAGGGCGGGGCTATTTATAGTGGCAAAGCCTGTTTTTGACACATGCACGCACGCATGCACACGTGCAAACCTAGTTTGCTGTGACGCGCAACGAATTTCGACGCAACGGTGCCAAATTTCGACGCAACAGCGCCGAAATTGATAAATTGACTACTGTAACACTCAAATACATTGATTTTTTAAATAAATTTTGATATTAAGTCACACTATATTTGCTAATTAGGCACTATTAGAAGTAACATTATTCCCCTAGCAACCATGCATTGATTGAAATAAGAGACTGGAATATGAATAGGAGAGGCCTAAATAGAAAAAAGTAGCAATAACTAACAATACATTTGTAGCCTGACATAGTATTTGCTTTTTAGTTGGGGTCAGTGACCCACATTTAAAAGCTGCAAAGAGTCAGAAAAAGGCAAATAATTAAAAACCGGAAAAAAAATATATAATGAAAATAAAATTAAAAGTTGCTTAGAATTTGCCATACTATTGCATACTAAAAGTTACCTTAAAGGTGAACCCCCCCTTTAAGGGCTTTGCACTGGATCTATGAATACGTTGTGTAAAGTGTTTGGAAACAAAGGATGGCGTGTGTTCTCTTTGAAGGTTATGGACAGCAAACTGGGACAAGACTGCTTGTGAAGTTGAAAGTTGCAAAATAGCAGATGCAGCTGAAAGTGGGATGTAAGATGGACATCATCTAGGAATGAAATTCCTCTTTCCATCCAGCAAACTGTGTTGTCTCGTTTATTTAACTCAAGGACAAAAGTATTCATAGAGGACAAATCCCATCTAAATTATTACTTACAGCATGAATTTAAGTAGAGTTTATGGCTATGTTTGTGTCACCCAGGGTTGCCAGGTTGGTTGGTTTCCAGTCAAATTTATTGGGCTGATGTTTGGGGCCTGTTTGGGCCTCTGTGTAATTTGAATGCCAGGGCCTATTTTGACTCCCAGACCAGACATGGCTTTGGGGCCACCATTAAAAATTTCCCTTACTTTTACACTTTGTACACAGTGATAAATGTATATATGTCATGTTTTGCTTTGAAATCAATGGGAAGAGCAATTCGCACCTATGTTTCTCTCAGTAACTGCTACACACACATGCCCTCCTTGTATACATTGTTAGAGCACTCCTATCATTTCAAAAGAAAGAATAATGACTGAGGCAAAGGACTTTTGTCTGCAGTCGTTTCAGGGGTAATAATAGTGTGACTACATTTGCCAACCAAGCAGCAAGCATTGGAATCAACTGTATTAGAGCCAGAAGAATTAAATGAGGCAGGCCTCAAACAAAAGACTTTTGCCAAATAATGAGGCAAAATTATAAGCAACATATTTAGAATCCATGTTAGACCTCAACCAGAAGAAATTAGCCCACTAAGCAGCAAAAATAGCAGCAACATATTTAGAGGCCATGTTAGGCCTCAACTACTAAAAAAAAACATTTGCCGACAATGCAGCAGTAGTATCTACGATAGCAGTAGGAGCCTTGATAGGCCCCCACCATAAAAAAAATTGCAGACAATGCAGCAGTAGTGTCAGCAATAGCAGTAGGAGCCTTGATAGGCCCCCACCAGACTTTTGCCAAATAATGAGGCATTAGTAGCAACAGCAGCAGCAACAATAGTCATGTTATAACTTATAATCAACTCTGTATTAGAGCCAGAAGAATTAATGAGGCAGGCCTCAAACAGAAGACATTAGCTGCAAAATTATAAGAGACATATTTGAAGCCATGTTAGGACTCAACCCGAAGAAATTAGCCAACAATGTGGCAGTATTCGAAGAAACATATTTAGAGACCATGTTAGGCCTCAACTACTAAAAAAAATTTGCCGACAATGCAGCACAGCAGCAGTACTACTAGGGCTAGTAGCAGCAGCAAGGGCAGTAGGTGCAGACAGATGGGGAATGGGCAATACTACTGAGGAGGAGAGTATGGGCAGCAATGGAGAGAGGAGGCTAAATCTGTGGAGGAGGAGGAGGAGGAGAGGAGGCTAGTCTCTGTCTGCAATGGGCACTTGGATATCCCCGCTTATCCATGCCTCTTTCATTTTAATAAATGCCAGCTTATCCACGCTGCCAGTGGATAGCCGTGTCCGCTTCTCAGTGACCACCCCACCTGCGGCACTGAAGACACGCTCTGACAGGACACTGGCGGGGGGCAAGCCAGCACCTCCAGAGCGTACTGTGCCAGTTCTGGCCACTGGTCGAGCCTCGATACCCAATAATGAATGGGGTCATCATCAGGGCGAATGGCATCCTGCACACTGACTGACCCCATGTAGTCAGCCACCATATGCTCCACCCACTGCTGGTGGTGGCTTTGGGTGCTGACTGGGCCTGCTGCTGGCTGTTGAGGTTCAAAAAAGCTCTTCCATACACCCATGAGATCTCCGCCCTTGCTGCTGCTGCTCGGCCCCCGTCTTTGCTGGGTGTGTGCAGTAGTGGAGGCCTGAGAAGTGTCAGACTGGGGGAAGGTCTCCACTAATTTTGAGCACAGATTCCTCCTCAATTGACCCATCCTCCTCTCTCTCTGGCTGGGTACAAGGAACTCCCCCACCTTTCCCTTGTACCGTGGGTCAAGCAAAGTAGCCACCCAATAATCCTCCCGGTCTTTGATAGAACAGACCCGGGGATCGCTTCGGAGGCAAGTCTGCATATGGGCAGCCATGTAAAAGAGGTGCCCCGACCAACCTCTTCTTGACTGCCCTCCAGATGCAGCAGGTCATCTGGCTCGACCTGCCCTTGCTCTGTACCCTCCCAGCCGTGGACAATAGCTGGGGTGGTTGGATGGCATGTGCCCTGCTCCCCATGCTGCGCAGGCACCCAGTCCTCCTCTCCCTCATCCTCCTCATCGGGCACCATTTCCTCCTCAGCCCCCTCTGCCTGCCTACGGGGCTTACTCTCCTCCTCCTCAGGCACGTCACCCTCCTCTAGCAGCCCATCCAACGTGCGCTTGAGGAGGAACACCAGGGGTATCACATCACTAAGACACGCATTGTCCCTGCTAACAAAGCATGTCACCTGCTCAAAGGGGGCAAGTACTTGGCAGAGCTGCCTCATTTGCTGCCACTCCTCTGCACTAAAGTACCCCAAATCTGCCCCTGAGTACCCATGGCACTGTGCTCCAGCAAGTAATTTCTGACCGCCCAGCACTGCTCTACAAGGCACTCTACCATGTGCAGGGTGGAATTCCAGCACGTCGGCAGGTCACAGATGAGCCGGTGGGATGGCAGATTATGCTGCCACTGCATCCGTGCCAAAGACGCGCTGGCAGTGGGGGACCTGCGAAAATGGGCGCATACCCTACGTACCTTCTCCAGTATGTCACCCAACCCTTGGTAGCTCTTGAGGAAGCGCTGCACCACAAGGTTGAGGACATGTGCAAAGCAAGGCACGTGGGTCAGGTGGCCTAGGTGGACCATTGTCGCAAACAATGTTACCTGCTTGGAGCTGGCGGTGAGTGAACCACCATTGCACCTGAGTCTGGAAGGCAACCATGAGCTCAGGTGCAGTATAACTCCTCTCGCCCAGGGAGTGGAGTTGGAGCACAGCCTGACATCGCCTGTGCTGCACTGGAGTAGCTGCGGGGACGCTCCAGGGGGGCTCATCCATAGTGGAGGATGAAGTGGGCATTTTGGGTTTGCCCTGTACCCCATGGGGAGGAACCTGTAGCCTGAGGGGAGCGTCCCTGCTTGCACCCTCCCCAGCACTCATCAGGGTGACCCCGTGTGCAGTGTAGGTTATGTACCTCCCCTGCCCATGCCTGCTGGTCCACGTGTTAGTGGTGCAGTGCATGATCCAGCGACAGGGACATATTCTCCACCACCTGCTGGTGGAGGGCAGGGACGGCTTTCCTGGCAAAATAATGGAGGCTGGGGATCTGCAAGTTAGGGGCAGCACAAGCCATGAGCTGTTGGAAGGGGGCTGCTTCTACTAGCTGATAGGGCAGCAGCTGCACTGCCAGAAGTTTTGCCAGGCAGCCATTAAGCCTCTGCACTTGGGGGTGGCTGGGGGAGAGAGGCCTATTGCGGGCAAGGAACTAGGGGAGGGAAACCTGGTGGGACAGGGGCCGCATTGAGGAGGAGGAGGCTGCAGAAGAGACTGAGCTACACAGTGGCTGCCTCCAACTGTGAGCCCCAGAATCCTCTTCCCTTGCTGCAGGGTCTGGGGAGCTAGCACTTCTTTCCTGAGGAATGGGAGGAGGTGGACAGGAAGCACCGCTGCCCCCCGGTGCCCTGCCACTTTGGTGCTGCTCTCACATCATCCTGTGATGACCTTTCATATGGGAAATTAAAGCTGATGTTCCCATATGTGACCCTGCCTGCCCCCTTCGGAACTTCTGCCGGCAGAGCTGGCACACTGCTACCATCTGGTCCTCTGCCTGGCATGTGAAAAATGCCCACACTGCTGAAATGCGGGCCACTGCCTTGCCTGCTGTGGAGGGTTGGGGATGGTCCCCATCCGTACGCCCATAGGCTTTGGACTGAGGCGCAGTGCTGCCCTATTGCCTGCCCCCCCTAGCAGTGGTCGGTGGAGCCGGCTCTTCATCCTCATCAACAACAAACAGTTCCCCCCTGAACTGCTACTGTTATCCTCCGGAGCCGGCTCCCAGGGTCTGTCCCTGTCATCGTCTACCCCCAGACCAGACCCTGCCTCATACATGGCATCCATACCCACATCCAGCATGCTGGTATCTGACCCCACACCAGCAACTTGCTGCCCTGCCATAAGGGGACCCTGCCCAATATCCCCTACTGATGTGGGCTGTGACATGACCTCCTCCTCCTCATCAGACATGAATGCCCCCCCATTCCATCCTGGGTGTCTGGGCCCAAGTCCACCTCAGGATCAAATAAGAGGGATGGGGTGTCATCCCACACTGAGCTAGCAAGTGATGCCACCTCCTGCCGCTCATTGGTGCCCGCTGCAGACGAGATAGCCTGGGTCAGCCAGTCTACCACCGCCTCTGCCTGCTGCGAGCGTATGGGTCGTGAAGCAGTGGCAAAAAAATCTGGCACAGTCCTACGTGTGCCAGTTGCCTCACTGTGACCCAAAGCCACCTGCTGCTGTGGCATTTGCTGCTGCTGTTGTTGCGGCTGCTGCTGTTGTTATTGCAGCTGCTACTGTGATGGCAGCTTGTGCTGCGCTACAGGGCCGAGACTGGGCATGGCACATGGGCTGGGCTGTTGTGGGTTTGGATGCCCACGGCCAGCACCACGGCCTCTTTCTCGGCCACCCCTCCCTATCCCACCCTTCTTCCCACCACCACCACCACCACCCCTCCCCCCTCTCCCACGGCCCGTCATATTGGGCAACTAAACTAAAAAAAATATATATAAGGGGGGGGGGGTTTGGATATTTCGGGGAAGGAAAGGAGAAAAAAATAAAACCCTCAACTAAATCCCCTCAGCAGAAGTGTGTGCCTACAAGGAGTGCACACACAAGCACAGACAAAGACAAAGAGAGTTAGCCCTAAAAAGGGCTATTGGGTGGTGAGCAGGCAAGCAGAAGAGGGAAAACAGTCAACTGAAATCCACAACCTCCACTTGCACTGACTCAGAAAAAAAAAGCTCTCTACACAAACTCCACTAACTAAATCACACACAAATCTCTCACTATCCTGCTCTCTCTACCTCTACCAAAAACGCCACGAGTAATGGCCGCCTCTGCAGCTCCTTATATAGACAGTGGGTTGGCTCACATCTAATTGGCTGCTGTAGGTGACGTTCAGAAAAATTTGACGATCGAGCTGTGAGGTTAATTTTTGGCGCAATTTCACAAATAATTTGCCCGCAGCAAAAGGTGGAAATTCACCGCGAATTTAACTATGGCAAATTGAATCGCCCAATGAGATTCTATATGAGATGCAATTAAATTAAGAAAAACTTATCTCACAGGGTTATCACGTGAAAACTCTATTGAAGTCTATGGGAAAAAACTGGAACTGAATTTGGAGAAAAGTTTTCTTTTGAATCTCATTCATTAGTTTTCACATAATAAACCATGAGAAGAACTTTTTCTTACTGAACTGAATCTGGCCCAATGAATGAAACTGGTGCATGGGTTTGAGGCTCAGCCAAATTTGATTATATCTTTCCAATATTTCTATTGGGGGAAGTACCTCCTCTCACTATATTATTTGTCACGTGGTGCCACTAGTAAAAAGAGATATTAAGCTAAAACATCACTTTGACAACCTTACTTACAGGTTTCTGAACATCAAAAATGGTTGCAATATCCATCGATATTGCACTTTACTTTAGTTGCTTGAAAAGGTTAACAATTAGTAATAATGGCGCCATTAGCTTTAGGCAAATAGGAATTATAATTCAATTGTTACACACAGGAACTGCTTTCGTTTCCCTTTAGTGATTTTCTTTGCCCACTGGGGAGACATAGTCCCCCTTCTAATTATTGTGAAGGCAAGCTAGCAGTGTCGGACTGGGACACCAGGGGCCCACCCAAAAACCTTAGACCAGGTTCCACTCTCAGTATTATTATTCTTCCTCTCCTCAATCAACCTCTATTCTCCTAGTCTCTTTTCTTTACATACTATAATCTATTATTCCATCTATTTAGCCTCTTTTTTCTCGTAGAAATAGGGAATGACCATGAAATAGGCCAAAAGTTTAGCAGCATGAGGGCCCCCTGACACGTGGGCCCCCCGGGAGTTTTCCTGGTATCCCTGTGGGCCAGTCCGACACTGTAAACTAGCATAACTACACTCACATTCCCCAGACATCCATTTTAAATCTGTAGAAATAAGTCAAACCAACTGGACTTGCAGTATTTTTAACTTGAAGACATTTCACCAGTCACCCAACTGGCTTTCTCAATTTAGAATAACTTGTAAATAGGATCTTTTTTTGGGAATATATCCTCTAGAATGTTGCTCCAATCAGCATAATCGGTTTATCATAATCAGCAAGGATTTCATGAAGTTACCGTAGGTGTTGATTGTATTAGCATGATTGGAGTGAGAGATGCCAAAACAGCATTTTATGTGGCAGACAATAGGGGGGCAAATTTATCAAAGGTTGAGGTGAATTTTCTAATTCAAAAAATTTAAATTTTGAGCTATTTTTTCTGTGCTTCGACTAGGGAATAGTCCAAATTCATTTCGAATTTGAAAAAAAAATTGAAAATTCGAATATTGAATTTATCATATACTGTCCTTTAGAAATTTGACTTTGACCATTTCCAATCTAAGACCTGCTGAATTGCTGTTTTAGCCTATGGGGGACCTACTAAAACCTATTTGAAGGCAATTGGTGGACTTTGAAAAATCTAGGTTTTTTTGGGAAAACTTTAAATCGAAATTCGATCGAATGCGCTATTACTTCGACTCGTATGAATCTAATTTGGCCAAAAATGCACCTATTTGATCGAAAACCTATTTGGCCAAAAAAAACTTTGACTTATTTTCGGTTGGTCTTTTTGAATTCAAAGTTTTTCAAATTCGAAATTCGATCCTTGATAAATATGCCCCTAGATGTCACACTCCTCCACCTCTATTCAAACTTGTTTTTTTTGTTTTTACATATATGGCTTCTTTAACATCTCTTTTGAACCAGTCGCTCTCCCACTCTAGAATCTGGACTTGGCAGTCTTCAAACATGTGTCCTGCTGGTTCATCTATTGTCACAGCAAGTCCAATTGATTTGACTTATTTCTACAGATATACAGTACCATGACCTGGATGAATGAGAATTTTCACAAACAAATCCATTTTAAAGTTCTGTGATCAGTTATGCTAAATATTTTACAGATAAATGCAGCTGTTAATAATGAATTTGGGAGCCCAGAAGCCCAATTTGACATTTTGAAGTTTTTTTTCCTACCAAACAACAACATCCAGAAAAGGAAGATTGGAAATGTCAATGTATTGAGCAGCAAGGAGATTTATGTACATGTAGACAGCAGTGTTAATTTGGGGCTTCCGCATTTCAATGGGGTAAGAATGAAAGCAAGAACATAACAAGAGAAAATAACTTTGCATATATTTATCTAAACTCTTCTTTTATTTCCTTTCCTTAAGGTTAAAATCATTTCTGGCCCTTTTTTGTGTTATTTCTTCATTCTGTTCTACTTATTCATCCGTTCTTATTTATATTGGTATAATCCACTCACTCACTTAAAGGGAAACTATCTCAACAATGAAAATTTAATATAAGCTTCATCATACTGAAATAAGACATTTTAAAAAATATAATCAATTAAAAACTCTGACTCATGTCTCAAATAGTTAAATTACTCTTCACTGTCCCCCTCTCAACATTTGTCGTTCTTCATTCTCTCTTCATGCAGGAGTTGGGAGTCTGCTCAATCTATTAAAGCTCACTCTATTAAAATCACCCAAAAGCACGTCTCTTTGCATGCAGGATTTGTGCCAAAGTCAGTTATGTTTATTTGTTTTGTACTGGAATCAGTATAAGAGATATTGAGATATTGGATGTAACTGTCAAAAAAATAAATTATGAAAACATGACACCCAACTGCTGCATGAAAACAGAATAGCTGATGCGCCCCGCTTATGCATACTTTGTACAAATCATGTAACCAAAAGTGTCTCTTTTTGCCAAATTCAGATAAATTCTCTTTAATCCAATTGTTCCTTAAAGTTGTATAATGATAGTGCTGGGTTAATTTGTTTAGTTTTGAAAACAGAATAAAGAGAAGCAGACACTGAGAGAGGGATAGTAAAGATAAACTTGAGTATTTCAAAAATGATACCAAATTTTTTATTGAATTTTAATTTAATTGTATTTATAAATACAATAAATAGTTTCATATTTTAGTATGATAAAGCTTGTATTGACCTTTTATTTTCAGTTGTAATAGTTCCCTTTAACGTGGCCATACAAGGCTAGATCCACTCATATAGCTAGGTCACCACATGAGTGGATTTGGGCCAAATGGAAGGAAGTATTCAATATGCAGAAAATATATTGAAATTGGTCACTTTTTAATCTTTGCACACTGCTTTGCTCTGGTCTTGAATTGCAACAGGTCTCTAGCAGTAAGGACAGAGCTGGCCAGGACCTCCTGATACTGTGGTCTCTATCTGGCACTGGATTTCTTTATCCATCATGAGATGAGGAGTGCAGCCAGACCAGGGGAACAATTGTTTACTTGATGAACAATAAGGGGCAAGCTTTTGCTCTTTCCATGGTCTTCTTCCCATAGACTTTACTATGACAAAAAAACATGACAGCCATAGTTTTCTTGCTTAGGCAATAGAGGACATGTAATTAAAATCCCAAGATATGTTTAAAACCATATTTTTATGAATGTTTAGTACTGCTCGTAATGAAAAAAAACATTGGTGAGTATTACATTACATTGCTCTTTATAGCTAAGCAAACCTTAGTGTTAACACCTGCTCTGGAGTTTTGTTAAATATCTTGTCGCAAAAAAACACATTGTGATTGCGACATTTTATTACATACTAAAACTCAACTTTTTTCTTATTTTTTAATTGAAACAAATTCATCCTAACTCCCATCCATGAATTGAACTCATTTATCAAAAAAGCAGCTCGAAAAAGTTAGTGCGAAAAAAACCAATGTGACAAAATTGAGCGTTAATTCAAATCATGTTACATTTTCGAGTTGACCCTCTGAAAACTCAACTTTTACTGAATTGTTGCAGAAAAAACTCATATTTAACAGATTATCACATGAAAACCAGCATGGATCATGATGTCATCTTCAGAGACATCTGCCATTGGCTTCTACATGTCCTCGACAGGTTTGAGATTTTTAGCATCTTTGGAATATAATAAAGCTCTAAAAATTAGATTAACTTTCCTCTAAAATTCAAGTTTTCTCCTTTAAAAACTTGACCAGAAACATTTGAGGTTTAGTAATTAGGCCCCTTAATGTTTGCATGTTTGCTAAGGTGTGCTGGTTAATCAATGGAATATAAAGTTTGTTTTAACTCTTACAATACAGATTCCTCAGTCACTTTGCAATGAACCCTGTGCCCCAGGATCCAGGAAATCCAAAAGAGAAGGAGCACCATCTTGTTGTTATGACTGTGTCAAGTGTGTGGATGGGGAAATGTCTAATATAACAGGTAAGTGTCAGTCTCCATCAGCAGCTTGTGGCCATCTTTATGTACTTGAGATTCTCTTCCTAAGAGCACATGATTGAATATGTCTCTGTAGAAGGTTACCAATAAAATTCAAGGCACAAAACGTTGTAGAAGGGTATATTGGCTCCATTTACAGTTGCTGGACCATTACAATATCAGGTGCAATAGTTCTATTGGTCATAAACGAGGTCTTGTATGACCTCTACTGCTTAAGTATCTCAGTAGGGGTTAGTTTTTTAATTTAGAGACATCAATATCTTCTCTGGTAATTATCGTCTTTTCTATTGACTTGGCACTGGCCTTTCTTGTTCTCCTTATACTTATCTAAGCATGTTAGTGTTTCCTTCCCTCTCATCTAGTACCACCAGTGCCACAGGGCTTGATCTTGGACTATCACATTATTACGGTTAATTAAACTCTGACTATGGTTTTCTGGCAATCTCAATGGTTATATAACAATAATTAATCTCCCATCCTTTGAATATCTCACCCTTTTGTCAGCTGAAGGGGCAATGTCACAAATACCAATAGAATGGAGGCACTGGAGGAGGAAAGAGTGCATCTATAGTGCATAATTCATATTTGCTTTGTTTTCACAACAGATGCTCCAGAGTGTTTAAAATGCCCAGAAGATATGAAATCTAACTTACAGAGAAATGACTGTATTCCTAAAGAAATAAATTACCTTTCCTACATGGACAGCATGGGGTCCAGTTTAACTTCCATAACCTTGATGCTCTTCTGTTCAACTGCTGCAGTTTTGAGAATTTTCTTGAAATATTGGGACACTCCGATTGTAAGAGCTAATAACCAAAATCTCAGCTGTCTCCTCCTCATCTCTCTCATGTTGTGTTTCTTCTGCACTTTATTATTCATTGGGCGTCCAACTCAGATATGTTGTCTCCTCCGACAAGTAACATTTGGGTTTGTATTTACTATTTCTGTTTCTGCTGTGTTGGCTAAAACTCTAACAGTTATTATTGCCTTCAATGCCACAAAGCCTGGGAGCAAGCTGAAGAAGTATGTAGGAACCCAACTGTCCATCATATTAGTCATTTTATGTTCTTTGGGTGAGATGGGCATTTCTATGGGATGGATGGCCTCAAATCCTCCATTTATGGAGGCTGATATGATTTCTGAAAAGGATTTTATTAATTTAATGTGCAATGAAGGATCAGTCATTTTCTTCTTCAATATAATTGCATATATGGGAACCTTGGCCCTACTAAGTTTCATTGCTGCATTTCTAGCCAAGGATTTCCCTGACAGATTTAATGAGGCTAAAAACATCACTTTCAGTATGTTGGTGTTCTGTAGTGTGTGGGTGACATTTGTCCCTGCATACCTGAGCAGTAAGGGGAGTAGAATGGTGGCAGTTGAGATATTTGCTATTTTAGCCTCAAGTTCAGGATTATTGGGCTGTATATTTGGTCCTAAGTGTTACATGATCTATCTTAAACCTGAGCTTAATAAAAGAGAGACCAGGGTCCTCATATTTTAAATTACTGACAATATTATTGCATCAAAGTTAATTTCCTCAAACCAGTCACAATTGGTGTACTTTAAAAATATGCAATAAATGGCTTAAGTATCAAAACTTTTACCTTAAGTTTTTTTAATTTAATGGTAACATAGTAACTTAGATTGAAAAAAAACATTGAGTTCGACCTTTTATGCCTATGTAGCGCTATAGTAAATTAAGTGCACCGTACTCTACTATAAGCTCTTACTATAAGTGATCTTACTTACAAAGAAAGACTTAAATTGCAGCTTTTTGCAATATATTGAAGTCCTTTATTCTAGTAACAGTATGAAAATTAAGCCACACTCACAGTTAAGTTCCAAAACTTCTTCCTAACATCTTTCGTGAATGTTGCCACTTCATCAGAGGATATATTAGAATTAAAGTTCATGGCATGAAGGTTCAATGTGAAAAATGGAAATCTAACTTCAATACTTAGGAAAATGCAAGGTACATATTTTATTGAAATACAAAAGAGCTCCCAAAGTTGGAGCTGCACCTAGGCACCAGTTTATAAGGGTACAAAAAAATATAGATTCAAAATATTTTATTTTTGACAAATAAAAACTACTTCTTTATCATTTGTTAAGTGACTCATCCTTTAGACTAAAAAAATGATTACATTTATTATAGTTTTCACCATGTTGAATAGTGGTTTATTAGATTTGATCAGTGAGTTGATCAGAGTTTCTACATTTAAATCTACTATAAAGGTTTTTAAATTCGTCTCTTATGTTGACCCATTTAAAAACTTCACCTTTACGTCAGAAGGATACTTTTTAATATAGTATAAGCAATTTTTTGCTTATTGGCTGTCTATGAATTCTCTATTAAAATTCTTAACAAACCGATTTTATATGTTAAAATCTATCCCCTTATAACCGCTTTCCAAGAATCCCAAAATATAGGCAAAGTTATCGGAATGGGATGAATTTTCCTTGTACATTTTCTTGAATCATTGTTTACAAAACCGGGTTGATTTGCTTATGAACTTATGAATATATCAGGCAAAGGACAGAAACTGGATTTTAGCTGATACTAAATCCAAGCCTAGACAACTCAAAAGGCAAATCTTACTTATCATGCAAAACAATTGTTCATTCCTCTAAACTTTTTCAAAAAATGAATTAATGTTAATTGATACATGGAGATTCCTTAACCCCGTTACCAAACAATTTACTCACATCTCACACTCCCACAATTGTTACTCACGTATAGATTACATTTTTCTATCCCACCACCATCTCCATTGGCTTAAGAGGGCACATATGGACAATATAATATGGTCAGATCATGCCGCCATATCCATTTTAATTAATATACAAAATAAACCGAAAGTGAATTGGAATTGGAGATTGAATGATAGTATACTCAATGATATAGAGTGTAGAGAAGAAATTAAACAAATGATAGCAGAATATAAACAGATTACAGTAAATGACCCCACTTCACATCAAATAAAATGGCAAGCGCTCAAATGCATGATTAGAGGAGTACTGATTAAGCATGACTCTCGTCTCAAAAAACAACGTAATAGCAAAATTGAGAAGCTACTGGGTGAAATCCAACAGTTGGAAAAGTCACATGTGGAAACTTTAGACCTAAATATTTTAAAAACCTTAACAGAGGACTTCCGGGGGGCGTGCCAGCAGCAATGGCCGCATTTTAACGGAGCTCCGCTCCTGCCCGCCTAACCCTGCAGGTTACTCACCGCATTCCTGCTATTTCACCACGGCAGCGACATCATTGCGGACTCACTGGGGACAAGTTGAGTCTTCAGCTCTCCCTCTCTTCTGCGACCCCGGAAGACAGCGCATCGCGCTCGCAGGCACTGGGCGCGGTCCCGACCCGCTAACCTCCACGCCGCCCACGCCGGCCTCCTGATCGGATAGACTTGCTCCTAGTAAGGCGCACGAAGTTTCCACACGGCACCCACAGATAAGTACCCCGACTTCGGGAGGCTCCTATTCGGCTTCATTATTTTCTCTGCGCAGTGGAGTGACACGAACACCAGGCCTACTACTCTGTAAGGCCTGCCTTGTCAAGGGGCGACACGCCTGGCATATTATATAGTTTTTGGCCCTCACAATAATTGCTTATATTTTATTTGGATACTGAATCCCCCTGCTGTTCATATATTCTACTTTGGACTCATTTACCCGGGACAATAACTCTCCACACCTGCCTTGTTGAACCTAATCAAGGCTCACAAATACTGCATACTTGCACCCTATATAACCCTTCCTTTGGGATACTGTTGTTTTGGAAGGGAAGACAGTGAAAGTGGCGGAGGGGGTAAAATCGGAGGCACAGGAAGTCAAGGAAATAATGCCTACTTCCACAACTCAGATGGCGTAAGACCCTGCAAGTAATACAACCTCTGGCAATATGTTCAATTGAGGTGACATTCCTTTTATACAGGTCACACATCTTGCAATTCTAGAACTCCCACTACGTTATGGAAAAATACTTGGGACAACCTACCACTATGACATCCCGCAGAACAGTAACAAAACCAAAAGACAAGAAACAACCGCTGGAAGTCACTCAGACAGAAAGTGATTCAGAATCGGGCGTCCCACATGACCCCGCTACCATACAAGCTGAAGACATGGTACAAATCCTAGGCCCTTTGCTTGACCAAAAGCTGGCCAGCATTAAGGAATCAGTCTCTGAAATCTTGCAACAGATGACCAATCAGTCTCAAAGGCTAACCCAAGCTGAAGATAGAATATCTACTCTGGAAGACGACCTAACTACGGCACAATCTACCATTGATCTGCAACAAAAGGAAATTTCTATTTTATCAGACAAAGTAGAAGACTTGGAAAATCGTAGTAGGAGAAACAATCTTAGATTGGTAGGAGTTCCTGAATCAGTCAAGACTAAAGACCTGGAAAAACTCATTCATGAATGGCTACCCACGGCCCTTAACATTGATGACCAATATCTTCCTTTTCTGGTGGAACGGTTCCACAGAATCGGACCACCGCCTGCTAAAGATGCGCAACGGCCGAGACAAGTCATTTTCAAACTTCTAAATTTTACTGATAAAACCAGACTGTTGGAAGCATATCGAACGAAAAGGAACCTCAAATATGATGGACATTCAATCTTACTTTTCCAGGATTACTCAGCTTCAGTGTCGGCGAAACGGAGAGAATTCGCACCGGTGTGCAAAAAGCTCTACGATTCCGGATATAGATTCTCCTTATTGTTTCCGGCAAAGCTGAAAATTATTGACAAGGATACCAACAAGATACACATCTTCGAAGACCACAAGCAAGCATTCCACTATATCGACTCTAACCTACAAACATGAGAAGTCTGTCGGACTCTTCTTCTTACCAGTTGGAAGTAACTTACTCCAAGGACATTGTCTTACCATGGGGACTGTCTCAAGACTCTGACGCTTGACCACTTATATGCTGCTCAGCCCTTTTCCCCTTTTCGTCCAGTTGGTGCCCCCGTTTCACTTCCTTCACGAGACCCTGACTGCAGGGGATGGCTTGACTTTCTGCTGCTGAGTGGCTACTGCACATGTCCTCGGGTCCAGGAACTGTTAACATGATTGCATGTGCCCTGGTATCACAGCCCGCACCACTTTACTTTTCCACGGTTGGACTGGATATTGCGCCATGATGAACCTTTCACAGTACTCGTTCTTTGTTTTCCAATGGCGTTCTTGCATGTTTTTACATATTAAGTAGAAGATACTGTTTTTCATTGTCCTTTTGCATATCTCCCTGCCCTCTTTTCTTCTCTCTTACTTCGTATTTTGCTTATTGCAATATTGCCAAATTTCTTAATTGAACTCTTCAGTCAATAATGACATATTTGATCTGTTTTTCTTTTACCAGTGAGGTTGTATTGGTAACTTACCGGTTATTATGACCAATTCAGAATATTTTCTTTTTTCATTGTACATAGTTGTTTTGTTTTCATTTTGTCAAGTGATTAATACAGATTTACGTATGCACCCCTCTTACCTTTACCACCAGGGATGTTATCCTGGGGTGGCTTCTGCTCGCTGGGACAGAATGCCTACCCCCGAATTAAGACGAATCGCCCAACTGACTCCTAAAAGGGGTATTGGTTAATATCGCTACAATGGGTGAACCTACGCCTTATTTACATCAGGCTGACCCTCTTAGACACCTTAAGTTACTCTCGTGGAATGTAGACGGCTTAAACACCCCGATAAAACGACGGACAGTCTTAGACTTCCTAAAACGGGAAAAAGCCCATATTACCCTTCTACAAGAGACGCATTGGAAAAACACAGACAAAACTATTTTGAGGGACTCCTGGATACAGGAGCAAGTAGCGGCATCATTTACTACTAAATCTAGGGGTGTGGTAATTTTACTAAGTAAATCATTAAATGGTTCCGTGACTAAAACGTACAAAGATAAAAATGGCCGCTATCTGATTGTAGATATTGAAACACCAGCAACGACATACACTATAGTCAATGTTTATGCTCCGAATGTTGAAAATAATTTTTTCTTTTCAGAATTGATGCAACGAGTTGACTCCTGGGGACCCACTAATCTGATAATAGGTGGAGATATGAATACAGTATGGGACCGCTTCATGGACAGGTCGGATGCCACCTCCAGCTACCCAATTAGAAGGATCGCACCTCTACGTACAATGTGTGAGTTTTTACAAATACATGATACATATAGACTTACTTATCCGGACACTAAGGATTACACATTTTACTCTGGAGCTCATGGTACGCATTCCAGGCTTGATTACTTCTTTCTAGCTGAATCCCAAATTTCTAACATCTTAGCCTCCACAATTGGCAACATAGCTTTAACTGATCATGCCCCAGTTACTTTAACTTTGAAACATATTGTTTCCAAAGCATCATCATTTAACTGGCGATTTCCTTCCTATCTGACTGAAAATACCGATTTTCAAACTTACCTTAGACAACACTGGGCGAATTACCTGGACGATAATATACAACACTGGGACGATCACAACCTACTGTGGGCTGCCTCCAAACCTGTTCTGAGAGGCCATATTACGGCTTACTTAATAA
Organism: Xenopus petersii; assembly: GCA_038501925.1. Lineage (NCBI taxonomy): Eukaryota > Metazoa > Chordata > Amphibia > Anura > Pipidae > Xenopus > Xenopus petersii. The sequence continues at coordinate 3,253,240 of CM076680.1, forward strand.
AATAGAGAAAAAGCTTCAAAGACAGGTACACGCTTTTACAAAAGGAACTCACGACACATTACAAAACCTTCAAGCGTACACTCTCTGAAGTGGACAGGAAAAAATACATGGACACAAAAGCTTTATTCAACACTTTATTACATGACAGTGCACACTACAAAATCTCTCACACAAAAAACAGGTTTTTTAGATGGGGAAATAAACCGGGTAGGCTCTTAGCTCGATTAACTAAACTTAACAATACTTCCCGCTTTATTAAGAAACTAAAAACAAAGGAGGGTTGGGCTAGAGACACTGAAACCATTATGGCGGAACTCGAATCCTACTTTAAACAATTTTATGAAGAGAACCAAGATCATCCGGAGGAGGGTCTTTCCTTCCTACGAGATGCTCAACTTTCCAAGCTCTCAGTGCAGGATAGGGAAATTCTTGACGCACCTATCACAGAACAAGAAATTGTATCAACAATAAAACTTCTAAAAAATGTAAAATCCCCAGGCCCTGATGGTCTTAGTGCAGAATACTATAAAATCCTCCTTCTAGAACTTACCCCGCTGCTTACCACGCTTTTTAATGATATTCTACAAGGCTGTCCCTTATGGAATGAAGCTAATGAGGCACGGATCATATTAATCCCAAAAGAAGGCAAAGACCCTACTCTCCCATCCTCCTATAGACCCATCTCTCTGTTGAATCAGGACTTAAAAATCCTGACTAAAATCATGGCGGATAGGTTGCAACTCATCCTTCCACACATACTTACCAATCATCAAGTAGGATTCCTTAAGGGGCGATACCCTGTCCAAGCCCTGCGGACGGCGCTGGCTGCTATTTATCAGTGTAACCTGGAAAAGAGAGCACACGGCATATTAATTAATTTAGACGCTGATAAAGCCTTCGATAGAATCACGCACACCCACATTAAACGATTGCTTAAATTCCAACACTTTGGTATCCATATGCTCAACTTATTTCGGACATTATATTCCCAATCATATACTCACATCACGGCGAATGGACAGAACTCGCCTAGATTTCTAATACGGAGAGGTACCAGGCAGGGCTGTCCTCTCTCGCCATTACTCTTTAACCTAGCTTTGGACCCTTTGCTGCGACATTTACTTAATGACACCACCTTTCAAGGTATTAAAGTAGCCTCACAACAGATTAAATTGATAGCATATGCAGACGATATTCTCCTTTTCTTAGACAAGCCTAGTATGGAGCTGCCTGTAATCCTGCAAAAGATTGCCGCATTTGGCACTATAGCTGGATTTAAAATCAATATGGGGAAATCCGAAGCCTTACGCCTACAACATACCACCCCGTCAGACTGGACCAATCCATTCCCGTTTACAAAAGCCAAAACTCACATAAAATTTCTGGGAATCCATCTGACGCAACACCACAAAGACATATATAAATCGAACATCAGACGTGTCATAGACCAAATTGAGCAAGACACTCAGAAATGGATGAACATGAACCTAACGTTCTCAGGAAGAATCCATTTGATAAAAATGACGTTATTCCCAAAACTACTTTATAAAATGCAGATGCTTCCTTAACGCATCTCTACCACTGATAACAAAAGACTTCAACACATTTTTAGGACCTTTATATGGCATAAGAAACGTCCGCGAATAAAATTAGCCACGCTTCAACACCAAAAGCAAGACGGTGGACTCAATCTCCCAAACGTAATGGTATATAATGATGCTGCCCTTCTTAGATATGTAGGTGATTGGCTCCATCATAGGAATATTTACACTACAATATCTTTAGATGCCTCCCTGTCGGAAGGGATGTCGCTTAACTCACTACTACATACGCCATTACAGGAAATCCCCAAGAACATGCAGGAAAATCCCCTATTTATCCACGCCTATAAAACCTGGCACTCCATTCGGAAAAAAGCAGCCTTATCTCCTTTTAATTCGATCAACCTTACCTGGTTCAATAACAAAGCCTTTTCTCCGGGGTTGCATAGCCTGATTTTCAAAGATTGGCATTCCAAAGGCTTACAAAACATTAAAGACGTGGTCACCCCTACTACCATAATCCAACCCATTTCGGCCTTGCTCCTAAAATACCCATTTTTGCGGCTCCATCAGTTTTCCCTGATCCAACTCTTACATTTCGCTACACAACAACTGGCCAAACTCACGGACAGAGATAAAAACAATCCAATTGATTCCCTTTGGCCGAAACGTGAAACTATTAAATCCACCGCACACATCTACAAACAGATTAGGACTAATATCGATCCTGATACCACCACTATGGCCTTTACAAAATGGAAATCAATCATCCCACAAGCCGAGAATGTGGATATTCTCCGATACCACACGCGCCTGATGCAAATTTTGCCTGCTAGCACTTACCAGGAAATGTCCCTGCAATTATTGCACCACACTTACCTGACGCCTTTGAAAAGATTTCATATAGGTATAACACACTCGGACAGCTGTCTGAAATGCGAAACTCCCAGAGCTGATATGATACATTGTCTATGGTCCTGCCCACTCATACAACAGTTTTGGAAGGAGGTCGCCAGTTATTGGGAAACCCTTTCTGGGAAATCTATAACCATTAACGCCACTTGGGCTATATTTAGCAAACTTCACTCTACCCCACATATCTCCAAGCCGGAGAGGGCCCTGGCGGAACGACTTGCGGCGGCAGCTAGAAAGACTATTTTACATACCTGGCTGTCCCGACTTCCTCCGCCAATCTCTTTGGTGCGACAGAAACTGCAATACCTCTTCCACTTAGACTGGATAGAGACCCTAACAAACAAAGAAAAAAACACTGAAAAATTTTTTGACACCTGGATGTCTTACATAAACACCTTCACACCACTTACAAGATCACTCACTCTTCAAATTTTTCAAAACACCACATGGTACGAAAGGGAGCTGCTGTTGGGGACCGATCCTGTCTGTGAGGTGGATCACCTGTTGCGATCCGTGGGTAACCCGCAACAATCACCTACGACGGGAACCCCCAGGAGTCATCATCTTAACCAGCTGTTTACTTCCACTATATCACGATCATAATCCTCCCACGTGCTAATCCATTGTCTACAAACGGTACTATCGTGAGTACTTTTCAATTTCTACAGTTAGGGGTATGTTTACCTGATTTCTTTTTCTGCGATCACTTGACGCTATTCTAGCCAATCTTTGTCAACCCTGCTTTACTGTATTTGAATCTGTACTTGACATTGTTTGTTTGCCTTATTTTAATTTCCTTTTCTTTCTTTTGTTTACTGTAAAAATTCTTCGCACATATTGAAAACCAATAAAAACATTTGTGAAAAAAAAAAAAAAAACCTTAACAGAGAAAAGGGCAGAACTCAAACAAACTCTAAATGTTCAAACTAAATACTCAATGATAAAACTGAAACAAAAATATTATGAATATGGAAATAAAACTGTAAAGATGCTAGCCCAAGCGTTAAAAACTAGACAAATCTTAGCCCACATACATAAAATTAAGAACCCTCAGGGTAATATACAGATATTAACTGCGAAGATAGCCAAAACATTCAAACAATACTATCAAGATTTAAACAATATACCCCAAACCATTAGCCAAAAGAATCTAGAAACGAAAATTAGAAACTATTTATCAACCCACCCATTACCAAATGTAAAAGAAAAAGATATTAAAGAGTTAAGCTCCCCCTTTTCAGAACAAGAAATTCAAGATGCTATTAAAAATCTAAAAAAATAAACAAAGCCCCGGGTCCAGATGGATATACAGGGAAGTTCTATAAAACCTTTTCAACCCTATTGACTCCCTTCTTTCTCAAATTTTTTGATGAGATAGATGAAGCTCACCCTTTAAATAAAGAAGCACTTTTGGCCTATATTACAGTAATTCAGAAACCAGGTAAAGATACTACACTATGTCAAAACTACAGACCTATATCCCTTTTAAACATAGATCTTAAAATATACACTAAAATATTAGCTCAGAGACTGAATCCTTTACTGCCAAGATGGATTCATGATGACCAAGTAGGCTTTATTAAAGGGAGGGAGGAAGGGAAAAGAAAACACAATGAAACTTCTCCATATGGTACATTGGGCCCAACATAAAAGTATAAATTCCCTGCTTCTTTCAACAGACGCAGAGAAGGCCTTAGATAGGGTTAATTGGACTTTCCTCAAATTGGGTTTAGAAAAAACAGGCCTAGAGAAAATATTTAGGGAAAAGATTATGGCTGTTTATACTTCCCCATCTGCTAAAGTCAGGGTAAATGGTATATTGTCTGATGCATTTGATTGTCACGGTCGGCACCCTAAACCAGAACTAATGACAAGCTCCCTGGTCTCGGCTCGGCTTCACCAGTAGTGTGACCACCTTTGGCTTCGGGAGGAGCCCTCAGCGTACTAAGATGCCACCTGGACTTTTCGAGAGGAGCAAGGCGAGGAGTTCTGGCAAGCAAAGGGGCACGACTGTAGTAAACAAAGTCTTTGGACAGAAGATCGCAGTACAAAGCGTTAGGCAAAGGAGTAGTCAGAACAGGCCGGGTCGAGGCAGGCAGAGAACAAACGTAATCAGACAGACAAGGGTCAAACCAGGGAGTCAATCAGAGGGTTAATCAGAGGCGGTGGTGAGTAATCAGGCAAGGGTCAGAATCCAGAAGTCAGAATAGTCAAATAGCCAGGCAGGGATCAAAACAGGAATCAGACAGGTTTCAGCGTAAACAAGCTCAAAAGCACCAGGAACTAATTCTATCACGGGCAATGGTAACCTATGGGAATGCCCTTTAAATACTATTTGAATTTCGTAATGACGTCAGCGCGCCTGCGCCTTTAAATCAGAGCGCACATGCGCGCGCGCTAGGAAGCTGGCACCGGAGCAGCGCGGCGTGACGGGCGTCCCCATCGACAGGGCGGCAGGCGTCCCTGCCGTCCCCCCACACCATGCCCAGGTAATTTTATTACATTGATATTAAAAATGGTACGAGACATGGGTGCCCGTTGTCCCCTTTGTTATATGTCCTATGCATGGAACATCTACTAATAGCGATTAGGAATAACAAAGATATTTCAGGGATGTTTATAAGGGACCAAGAATATAAAATAGACACCTTTACGGATGATCTAATGTTGTGTATAACCAATCCTCAAATTTCAATGCCTAATGCTATTAAAGAGCTTAAAATCTATGGAGATATTTCCAATGACAAAATTAACATGACAAAGTCGGAGGCCTTCCTATACATATGCAACAGGACCTGTTGAGAGTATATATACCTAAAGATTTGAATGATATATACCAATTTAACTATAAACCAATGCTAACGACAATAGCCAAATTACTTGGGGATTGGAACAAGACTCACTTCACCTGGTCTGGAAGAATATCCATAATAAAAATGTCAATCTTACCTAAAATCCTCTACCTCTTTCAAACCCTTCCAGTATGGATTCCTAACAACTTTTTTCAAGTTCTGAACACTACAATTAAACAATTTGTATGGTCAAAGAAAAAACCTCGACTACGGAGGTCTATCCTGCACCAACCAAAACTTTAAGGAGGTCTGAGTCTACCGGACTGCTATTCATATTACAAAGCCTGCCTATTGTCCAAACTTATTGAACATGCAGATCCAAACTCTAAGAAACAATGGAAGCAATGTGAAGAACATTGGACAAAATATCCCATTAAAAACATTTTATGGAACAAAATGAGACAGAGATAAAATTGAAATACAATCCTTAGAAAGCCCTATACCCTCCATTGCACTTCACTTGGTCTGATCTGGCGAAGGCAAGTCTGGCGGAACAGGTAAAGTTCAGTAAATGCGTAAAATGAATTAGCGGACTTACGTCCATTTGCCAGAGCAAATATTCACCTGCCAATAGAGTGTGAATGAGCACTAGTATATGTCTCTTTCGCTAGTGAATTTTCACCTGCACCTATTAGTAAATTGGCGAAGTTCCGAAATGACGTCATGCTGGCAAATTTTCACCAGCATTAGTCACTTTGCCCTTTAGTAGATTTGCCCCTAAGGGCTGAACTCCACAGCACATTTAGGACCGATTTATCACCAGGCGATGACACACATGCAACGTGTCGGACGTCCAGAATATAATGAGACTGATTGAGAAATCGCAGGAACGAACTACATGTATCCAACTGTTGGATGTGAACGCCACATGCTGTGTCTTCATCGGACAGACGGACATATGTAGTTTGTTCCTGTGATTTCTCAATCAGTATCATTATATTCTGGACATCTGACATGTTTCATGCATCTCATCGTGACTAATCGGTCCTCAACGCGCTGTGAAGTTCAGCCCTAACTCAAACTGAGCCAGTTGAGGCCAGCTGTAGTGTTCAGTTACCAGAGGTAACACTAATTATTCAAAACAATCCCCAGCTCTAGGCAAAGCTCACAGTGGTCCTATTCCTGTGCCAGATCATTGGAGTCTCTATATCGGTGGCATTGACACTGCAGGGTAATTACCCTTCCAGGCCTTCTTGTTGGAGCCCCTGCTCTGATTTAGTCACATTCAGTCACATTTAGTTACATGCATAGTAGATGAGGTTAAAAAAACATATGTCCATCAAGGTCAGCCTATTGCTTTCTAGATCATACATGAAGAAGGCAAAAGCCCCATTTAAAGGGATCCTGTCATCAGAAAACATGTTTTTTTCAAAACGCATCAGTTAATAGTGCTACTCCAGCAGAATTCTGCACTGAAATCCATTTCTCAAAAGAGCAAACAGATTTTTTTATATTCAATTTTGAAATCTGACATGGGGCTAGATATTTTGTCAATTTCCCAGCTGCCCCTGGTCATGTGACTTGTGCCTGCACTTTAGGAGAGAAATGCTTTCTGGCAGGCTGCTGTTTTCCTTCACAATGTAACTGAATGTGTCTCAGTGGGACATGGGTTTTTACTATTGAGTGTTGTTCTTAGATCTACCGGGCAGCTGTTATCTTGTGTTAGGGAGCTACTATCTGGTTACCTTTCCATTGTTCTTTTGTTTGGCTGCTGGGGGGGGGGAAGGGAGGGGGGTGATATCACTCTAACTTGCAGTACAGAAGTAAAGAGTGATTGAAGTTTATCAGAGCACAAGTCACATGACTTGGGGCAGCTGAGAAATTGACAATTCTCAGCCCCATGTCTAGCCCCATGTCAGATTTCAAAATTGAATATAAAAAAATCTGTTTGCTCTTTTGAGAAATGGATTTCAGTGCAGAATTCTGCTGGAGCAGCACTATTAACTGATTCATTTTGAAAAAGATTTTTTTCCCCATGACAGTATCCCTTTAAGCCATTCTCTAATTTGCCTCTGGATGAGGAAATTCAATACGTCTTTATAAAAGAGCAATAGGACCTCTCATAGGATCAATCAGTGCCAGGCCAACAGATACCTGAGGCCAATGCAAGTACCTCTTGTCCCAACTATGACTTGCCCCCTGAGCCCTCCACCTGCCCTCCATCACACGGCAACCCCTCTAGAAGAATTGGCTACCTTTCTGCTTTCAACCCCGACCCCCACCTCCCTGCACTTCCCTATCCAGAACTTACAGTAAGACAGAGCAGAAGTCTACCATTCCACATAAGTGCACCCCCATAAGTGCTTCTTACCCATCATAAACAATCCCAACTAGATCAGCTTGCTAGCTCTTCCCAAAGTTCTCAATAATATCTCTGCATATTTTACATGTGGCATTACCTCATGTCAGGGGAAGAATGACTCTATCCTCCCCTGAAACTATATTCCTTTTAATACAGGACAATATTTTGAGGGTCGCACCTGCTGCTGACTGGCATTGCTTGCTACAGCTAAATGTATTACTTGAAAGTACTTTCAGGTCGTTCTTCATTAAAGATTTGCCTGACATTAAGGGTAGCGCTAGTGTTAATTGACTATACAGGGGGTGCATTGTCTGCTAAGGTCACCGACACACTGACTGATAGAGAGTCAGTGTGTCGGTGATCATTACATCTGAGTTAAGCCACATAGGGTGGTCTTTAAGGGTCATGGAAGACAGGGTGACAGGGATGTACTGCTGAATGTTCTTATTTCTAAGGAATGTATTGAGGAAAGTAATGGGAATGATGGATTGTTGCTAATATATTATTGTCACTTAACCACTGTTTGTTTCTTTTTGATATTTACAGCTCATGACCCCCTAGGGTTCACTATGTTAGTCTTAGAATAAAAACAGTATATTGGGTATAAATAAGTTGTTTTGCTATGTGGTGTAGAAAAGAATAACAGTCACAGCGTTTTCTCAAGGTATTATAAAAATAAGATCTGCTGGATGGATAAATTGAGCCTCACAGTGATTCCCTCTTCATAAACATGTTCTATCTTCCCACGGCATGATCTGTGCAGTGATACTTTCCCTTAGGAATCATGCTGATACTGACCGTTCTTCTGCAGATCTTTGTAGCAGCATCTGAAGTCAGTCACTATTCATCCCCTGGATGTGTTCTATCGAAAAACAATTACTCCAACACTTTCCAAGACGGGGATTTCATTGTTGGTGCAGTTCTTCAACTCAGTGATTTCCATTGGCGTTTTCCTCCTTCAGAAACTGAATATCAACCGAATATTATATGTACGCGGTATGTCCTTCATGTTTGTGTATTATGTATGTATTAGAAATATATGTTAGTATTTCAACAGATAGCCATAGACTATGTGGGTCCACTGAACCATTCCCAATCTCTCAATTCAACTGTTCAACTGTTTATTTTGTTATTAGTCTATCTTCTCCTGGATTCCCTCCTCTCAAGATGAAACAGTCCTACATTGCTATATGGGCACAATTAAGTTCTTTAGAACAAAGCTTTTTTATTTTTAAATGCAAATCCATATCTGATCCCCATTGTAAGCAGCAGTCCTGTCCTGCTTTATGGCAGAGATAATATTTGTTCATCAGAAAAAGAAAGTGTCTCCTTTACTAATAGAGAAAAGGAAAAAAAGTAATGGTGCCTAGTCAGAATCAAAGTTATAGCTATAGTTTCAATAAGAATTTTTCCTTATCACTTTCCTATCTTTGGAGCTCTCCATATGTCTATACATATTTGTTCAATCCTCAGAAGGATCACTGCCATCTGATCAGAGTGATTGTCACCCTGAACTGCAGTATGTGGGCAGAACCAAACAGAAGAGCAGAGTATTTAGACATAAAAGGTGCTGAACAAAGTTCTGGTAACCTGTTCCAACTAAGAAAGCAACAATTCATTTTCATAACGTTTGGACTTTACTTATATTTTTGAAAGTAAATTAGGCATAATAGTATCAGAGCATCATTTTTTCAGATTTCCAGATTTGTTTGCAGAGGCCCTTCTACTACGACTGGTTTCTGTTCTATAGCTTACTTTGGTCACCACCCTTAAAGGAGAACTAAAGCCTAGCTAAAGAAGTAGGTAGAAATGTTATACATTATGTTTTGTGCTTCTGTACCAGCCCAAGGCAACCACAGCCCTTTAGCAGTAAAGATCTGTGTCTCCAAAGATGCCCCAGTAGCTCCCCATCTTCTTTTCTGCTGATTCACTGATTCACATGCTCTGTGCTGCTGTCACTTACTGAGCTTAGGGAGCCACTCACAATATACAGTACACATAGAATAGAAATGTCACAATATAAGGCTGATTAGTAATTAATACACATAATTACTACATGGCAGCACAGAAACCAGTGCAATTAGCATCAGAATTGAATAATCAGCAAACCTGTAGCATCAGCTTATATTACAGCCAGGGAAGCTCATTTTCTGCTGGATAATTAGTGACGAGCCCTAAGCTTAGCTTCTCAACAGCCAATCAGAGCCCACTGAGCATGTGAGTGTCACAGACACTTTCCAAGATGGTGACCCCCTGTGACAAGTTTGAAGTCCTGGATCATTGCTGCTATTGACAAGCTAAATGAAAAATGTATTTGTCACATTCGACACCCTATATCCAGAACCCAAGCTAAGCTCCCTGGTCTCGGCTCTCACTTTTGCCTTTAACCGGCGCCTTTCACCTCAGGAGGAGCCTTCGGCTAATCGGATGCCACCAGGCCTTAACAGAGAGAGGAGCAAAGCTAACGGTTCTGGACGAGCAAAGGGGCACGATCGTCTCACCAGGATACTGGAAGGAATAACACCACCAGGAACAAGCAGGCCGGGCCAGCACAAGCAGATAGAATGGTCAGACAGGCCGGAATCAGGATAGAGAGCTTAGAATAGTCGATGGACAGGCAAAGGTCGGATTGGAGAGGTCAGAATAGTCAAAGACAGGCAGGATCAGGATTGGAGAGATCAGAGTAGTAAATCAGGCAAGCAGAGTTCAAAACACAATAGATCAGTCAGGATTCACAAGGTATTAACACCCAGGAACTTCTAAATAGAACCTAACAACGGGCAATTTGCTGAAGACTGAATTCCCCGTTTAAACTGTTTGAATTTCACACCAATGCGCAATGGAGTCATCATGCCAGCATACCTATAAGAAACAGACGCGGGAGGCACGCGTGCCAGAGGGGGAACCCAGAACCTGGTGGTCTAGTGGGACCCCGCTGCCCACTAGACCACCAGGTTACTTCCTTACAGATTTATTATTAATGATTTCATGTTATTTACATACATGATTTGCGTCAGTCCCTACATCAGAGAAGCTATTCCTATTATATTTACATACACAATGTTGGTATGTTGGTTCAATGGTCAGACAAAAACTGCCTAATCGGCCCCTCCAGTATGAATAGTAAACTTCTTGGCCCAAGTATGTGGCCCACCAACAGGCCTGTCTAACCAATATCTGACCAAAAGGTTTGAGAATATTTTTGGACACAGTCCTTGTCCAGGGGTCTTCTTAGGCTCCAGTGGATGATCCAGTCCTAGGTCCAATTTGGCAAAGCAAATAGGTGGCTAAATTGAGCCCAGATCCACTTATATGGCATTGTATGACCACCTTCAGTTTGTTTTGTTTCCATCTTACACTTCTTGCCCTCCCATGCCTTCCCCCTACACTCCTTGTATAGTTCCACAGAAAAGATTTTATAAATATTGAGTTTTGTTTGTTTGCTTTTTGCTCTGACTATTCGGTCAGTTCAGTGTTCATAACATTATTTCATGGAATAGATTCCTCACTTTATTAAGAACATACAACAAATTATATTAACCAAAATATTTAATATACTGTTTCATTATGATATTTGATTATATCTCAAATTATATCCAATATTAAACAGCACATCCTTTCGATTTTACCGTCATCTTCTGGTCTTCAAGTTTGCCATTGAAGAGATTAATAGAAGCTCATGGATTTTACCTAATGTTACCCTGGGCTACCAGATATTTGATTCTTGTGCAGCTGAACCTAAGGCTCTCTCTGGTGCATTGGACATAATCTCAGGAGCAAATTATAAAATCCCAAATTTTGCATGTTTGAAAAAAATGAAACTAATTGGTATTTTGGGAGACCTGTCGCATGTGTCGAGCTACCCTATAGCCCAGCTTGCAGGGATTTTCAAGTACCCACAGGCAAGTATTAATTTGTATGACTTAAAATTAGTTTGTGGCATTTTGAGTGACAGAAAGGTCAGGGTTATCCACTTAAGATCTGAGCAAACTAGGGATATAAACACAGTTTGCACAACCACACCACTCAGTTGTTGACAATTACAAGTATAAATGTAGCGCTATAGTAAATTGAGTGCACCTTACTCTACTATGGGCTTCACTTCTAGTACATATGCTCCGGATGAGACCTTAAATCTTAGGGAGTGAGCCTTCGCATTGAGGTGGAAGCAGGGTGTAGTGCAACTGTAACAGTAATCAGGGTGCAAAGAATTGGGCGCCAGTGGTTCTTATAACTTAACCAAATAACAGATTTATTGAGCACAGTATACAATCCTCAGTGGAGTGTACATAGATAACATTGCAGGTTCATACAATACATTGAATAGGCAGTACTCACAACACCTTTGGTCAGTATGATTCTCCTCAAAGATAGGAACAATACATGCAGCTTTGAGGAGGTACACCCAGCTTTCAGCCTTTTCCCTAAGTGGAACCTGAGGGGAATCTATCTACCCTAGGTCGGTACACTTAGTCCCTACTTCTGGGCAATGAGTACCCTGGGATCTTAATCCCACTACAATCCTCCTAGGAGCCTCAGACTGCTCAGCTAAATAAACTGACTGACTATCACTCCTAGAGTGATCTATAAGGGTGAGTATCCTATTCTTACTAGACCTGACCTGTCTAGGTTCCACTCGAGCTCTGCCTCCTGCACAGGCTAGAGCCAGCACAAGATGGACCCTGAAAGTATGACTTCAGAGCCTTTTATACTCTAGCACAGTGCCATCTGCTGGTCACTGTGGGAAACAACAAGAGTCAACAGTACCCCTCCCAACTATATTTTAGGACCCAATTAGGTGTACATAACATGGAGGGACTGCCTGACTACTAGGGGTGGCTATTTACACATCCCTACATAAGCATACGTCAATATTTTATCAAGGGTTAAAGTATAGTGGGAATTGTAGTGCTTGAGGTATTCTTAAATATTGTGTAAATTAAATAAAATGGATAGTGTGATATTACCTTACAATAACACTTTGACAATCTGACACCTTAATTTTTACAACTCAAAGAATATCTTCTGTATGTCTTTATCTATGTCAGAACACGTTCAGGATCTCCACACAGGTAGACACAGTGTCATCTAGAAGAACATGTTGGTCCCTGTAGTTAGATTATCTACATAATGAACTGTTGTTTAGCTGTGCCCTAGGAATCAAATTACCTACAGATGAAGCCACTTGGATTTGTGAGTTAAATGCGTCATGACTCAGGGGTAATTGAAGAAACTGTGTTATCTTAAGTCATCTTAACTCATTTAATGCATTTAACCTTTTCATTAGCATACCAAAGCACCATTGTTCACAATGGTGAATGCTTTAATTAGGTGGGATGTTGTGACACAGTTTTCTGTGTTAAATGAGATAAATGGGATATCTGTGTTTAGTTATTCTGTGTCAAACAGACAAACCAAAGTGGCTGCATCTGTACATCACAGAGACCAAGCAATAACAGAAACCATCGATTTTTACTTATAAAAACAATATTCAAAAGTTCTGTATATCCCACACAAACCAATTCATTGAGCTCATGTTGAACAAGGAGGTAGACTGCCCTTTTAATGCCATGCCAAGTATCAAAGTTTGCTGATTTGCAATGCTACTTTTCTACACCCATTAAAAAAAAATATTCCTCTGCATATAAAGGCCTTTTGGGTGCCAAATGTCATGACAATTATAGTGTCTTTCCCAAGACCATGGCCACTGCTCTTCTTAGCTAAAAACTGCACTGGTCTTGGGTAATTGTATTGAAGCTCCACCCTGCAATCTTCTTCCACTTCATGGATCTTCACGGTGACCCTGAGCTGGGTAGATTAAAACATTGGCTTTTTGCCTGTAAATTTGGCTTTTCACTTCATGCTCAGCTGGACTGGGCCATTGAAAGAATCCAAGAAGACTAAGAAGATGGAAGAGTGATGGAAGAGTGTCACTTCTAGTGTAGCTAATGCGGTTTTTGGAAACCAGTAGCTCTGGTAGCTCTGGTTAGCTCAGTTATAATCATTGGAGGGTGCCTAACATTTAAAACTCCCCATTGATTATAGCTTTCCTTCTCCTTTAATCTTTCCTTTAGTCTAGTTCAAAATTTTGTGAATAAAATAGTTTTTTAAAGTATTTAATTTACAAATATAAAAATATAAATTATTTGTCAAAGTGAGGGGTCTATTTACTAAAGTACGGGGCTTATTTACTGAAATTTGGGTTTCCTTTTTTGCACACATCATTTTTTTCATAGCTTTTTCAATTTCTCTAAGGGGTCTATTTATTAAAGGTTGAGTTTTGCTTTCTATAAAAAAAAATTTTCACTAAAATTATTTTTGGGGATTTTTTTTAGAGATTTATTATGCTCCAAAGCAGCAAAAATCCAAATCTGAAACCTGTCTAATCATGTAAAACTCAATGGCAGAGGTCATTTAAACATTTGATGATGTTTTTTGCTTTCATGATTTTCAGGTGTTTTGGGGTATTTGATGCTGTTTTTCACTCTAAAACGTGATAAATTAAAGTTTTTAAGCTTATAAACTAGAAAAATACTGGTATTTGTAAAATCTAAAATTTTTGAGTTTTTTCTGAGTTTTTCTATTAGTTAATTACCGTTAGCCAAAATTGTGGATGGGAGTTGGATTGAGTTTGTTTCTGGTAAAATATGTGAAAAGAAAAGAAGTTTTAGTAAATAGCCAAGATTTATTACTTGTAAAAAACAGGAAAAACTCTAATACAAAAAACTGGCAGGTAAAAGTTGTTAAGGTCCTATAGAAGTCAGTTGGAGCTGCACTGATCCTGTTAGACTATTTTCAAACAATTAGGATTTGACTTTTTAGAGGTTTTCGAGGTATTTTTTAGCACATCATTCATAGACATAGGATATTTTAATAAATTTCATGGCATTCATGGTTTTAGAGAAAGGGAGTTTATTTTTGGTTTCAAAACCTCGAAAACCACTAAAATGAGACTGTTGATAAATAGGCCTCCGCATGTTTATACTTACTTGCTGGTAAAATAACAGGCCATTATATTGTTTCCAGGTCAGCTATGGCACCACAGATCCCATTTACAATGACAGAATCCAGTTTCCATCATTCTATAGAACTGTTCCGAATGAAGTATCAGAAATGGATGGTATTGTGCAGATGCTGAAGCACTTTGGTTGGAAGTGGGTGGGCCTCATTATATCTGACAGTGAAAGTGGGGAACGAGCTCTTGACAGAATAAGGAAAGGCATAGAAAGTTATGGTGGTTGTGTTGCCTTTTCTATTTTCCTTATGGAGAAAGTTTATTTTTATTTATTGCTTAACCTTAAAACACTTTTTGATAAAATTAATAAAGAGGGCGTTGATGTGATTGTTCTGGTTTTAACTCCAATGCACATCAATGTCATTGTACAATTATTTTCTTTTACACAAGTCAAAAGGAAAATTTGGCTCATATCCTCCCTTTTCCCCACTGTCATCCACTTTATAGATGGAAATGTTAAAACCTTACTAAATGGCACTTTGTCATTATCTGATCAGGGAGGAGAGATCCCTGGGTTTGAAACTTATTTTTACAGAATGACTCCCAATAACTACCCCAATGATGATGTAATTACAACAATATGGGAAAAATTACATAGATGCTCAATTACCGGCTTTCTGAAGACTAATACAAGTGTTCCAGTTCAGAAATGTTCTGGCAATGAATCCCTGAATAATGAGATTTTATCAAGGTTTGGTAAATTTGACTTCAGAATTGGTTATCAAGTTTACACCGCAGTCTATGCACTGGCTCATGCCCTTCATAATCTGCTCTCTGCTCAAACACCAACCCATCACCTGGAACCTGCAGGAAGTCTAAAGGATAAATTCAAGCCATGGAAGGTAGGTTTCATATTCCTGGAATCTTCTATTCCAGGAATAGAATTCTACTCTACTTCTAGTTCATGGGGGGGCAGCCATTCAAGCACAGGATACACAATAGATAACAGATAAGTACTACTATAGTTTATATAAACAAGCTGCTGTGTAGCCATGGGGGCAGCCATTCAAGCACAGGATACACAGTAGATAACAGATAAGAACTACTATATTTTATGTAAGCAAGCTGCTGTGTAGCCATGGGGGCAGCCATTAAATCACAAGATACACAGTAGATAACAGATAAGTACTACTTTAGTTTATATAGACAAGCTGCTGTGTAGCCATGGGGGCAGCCATTCAAACTGTTTATCCTGTGCTTGAATGGCTGCCCCCATGGCTACACAGCAGCTTGTTTATATAAACTATAGTAGTACTAAAGGGTTAACTAGAATACACAGTGTAACATTTCCATTCAGCATTCAAGGCTCACAGTTACACACACAGCCCGCACCAGGGCCCGCCACCTCCTAGTTCCGTTACTGCCAGTGATCCCCAACCAGTACCTCGTGAGCAACATGTTCCCCTCCAAACCCTTGTTGGTCCCAGTGGCTTCAAATCAGGAGCTTATTTTTGAATTCCAGGCTTGGAGGCAAGTTTTAGTTGCATAAAAACCAGTTGTACTGTCAGACAGAGCCTCAATATAGGATGTCAATTCACATAGGGGCTACTAAATGGCCAGTCACAGCCCTTATTTGGCTCTCCAGGAAGATCTTTCATGCTAGTGTTGCTCCCCAACTCCTTTTACTTCTGAATGTTGCTCACGGGTTCTAAAGGTTGGGGATCCCTGCTCTAGACACTCAATCTCCTGGGAGGGGGTTCTCTCTTCCTCTCCAGTCCTTTTGGAGCTCTCTCCAACACAGGGGGAATCACTCTCTTTTCCCAGCTGCACACAGACACATCTCCTTCCCTCTACTCAAGGAGGTTCTCACATGGCCCCTCACCCTCCTCCACTCAATGAGGTCTCTAGAGGTAAGAGTTGTGAGTAGTGATGGGCGAATTTGCGTCTCGTTTTTGACGCTGGCGAATTTTTGCCTGCGAATTTATTCGCTGGTGGCGAATCGCGCAAATTCGCTGTGAATTCGTGCCTGGTGAATAAATTCGCCCATCACTAGTTTTGAGGTGTTGCTCCACACCTCCTTTTAACTACAGCTCACCTGTATCTAATTACTTACTTACCTCTATCTTAGGCAACTGCAAAACACCTAATGGAGCAAGGAATGGAAGCCCACCCTGCTCTCTTCCATTCACTCCAGGGACCCACTATCCAACTCTTCCTGATACACAACTACAACAATGTTTGCTGCAGAAACACACATTTTTTCCTGGAGTTTACATTTCACTAGTATAACACTGATGAAATAATATAAAATAATTCTATTGGTATTAAGACCTCATGCAGTTTTACAATCTATTAAAAACTGGCCGGCCTACCTTGTTACACTTCAGCAATTAAAAATAATTCAATTGATAATTAAATAATGAGCTGTAATTATTTTCAATTCATTTTAGCAGAATTCATACACTTTCAGCTTCAATTCATTCTATATTTGCTAAAAATTTTCATCAATGGAGGTTGTTTGTTTGATAACTTGTATTAATAACATTCACAATCCGTTGGTGCATTGCTGTATATTCAATTAAAATGTCCTCCCGTGCCAATTCCATTTTAAATTTTACATTAGTGCCGGCTACTTAACATAAAAGTGCTTAATTCTCTTATCATTAGCCAGAGGATTAGTTCAGCAAATTCAGGATGAAACATATATTGTGGGAGTCCATTCTATAATCATCATCATCATCATCATTTATTTATATAGCGCTGTCAAGATACCACCTGCACCAGAAAATCACACAGGGTGTCCCCCTATCGCTTTATCTGCGCCATAAATAATTGACACTGGTGAAAAACACATGAAATTGTGCCCTTTTTACACACATATCTTACACAGATTATGAAATAAAAGGGAAAATCATGGAAAACCTATACTTAGATTCAAATATAGAATTTCCTGGTCTTGGAGGCACGGGGAAACAAATAGGATAACCCCCCAAGTAAATGGGTCCTCTTAAGTAAATCCTCAATTTAGTCAAAAGAGCTGACTATTCATCATTGATTTCAGGGGCATCGGGTAACTGGTCACCCCCACTCCCTAGCAGGACACAGATTGAGTTTTTTTTATGGAACTGGGCCAAGAATATAATGACCATAACTCCTGCTGGGAACATAATAACAAGAATATATTAAATTCATTGGTTATGATATTTCCAACTGGTTCCATACATACTAATACTGTGTGATCTGCCCCTGCCCAGATATTCCCATCTGATAGACCAAGAGCGAAACCTTGTCATGTTTGGACTTTTTTGAAAGCTAATGTGTCATTGAAAAACCAGTTTTACATACAGTTGGTACAGCAGGTATGGTTTTTAGGATGATAAATATGAGTAAATGTTATATTGTGACTTCCACATACCCCATGAGGGGCCTTAATGTGAACACTAATTCTCCCCTCCTTGGGCTTTTACTGCCCCACTTGGAATGGCTCTTATCAGCCAGAGCTTGGAGCAGGACACCACAGCCTGTGACCCCTTTCCACGTGACTAATTCCAGAGTAGTAAAGAGAGGTCTGTTATTTTGTATCTGATTTTGGTACTGGCAGAAATTTTATTTTCATGATACCTAGGCCTGTTTTATTAACTCTTACATGCCTGTATCATGACACATATAATATTAAATAAAGTATATAATAAAGCAATTGTCTTGCTGTAAAACATTTCCATTCTTTAGAGAAATATTCGAAAAATTTTCAAAATGGGCAGTGTTGTGCTCTTGTCACAGGTGGGTTCTTTGTTCATAGCAATGTCTCTGGGTCGGCTAGTCCAAGATAATCTGATAATTTTTTTTCATAATAATCTCTATTATGAGATATAGAGGTCCAGACCAAACCTTCTACCAAACAGCATTGCCTTACAGTTTTAAAAACAAAGACACAGTTACAAGAGTTACTGTCACGATCGGCACTCAGAATCCAGAACCAATTCTAGGCTCCCTGGTCTCGGCTGCCTTTAACAGCCACCTTTCAATTCTGAAGGCTAATTGGATTCCGCTAGGTCTTATAAAGAGAGGAGCCAATCAAGGGTTCTGGACGAGCAGAGGGGCACAATTGTTAAACAAAGTCTTTGGGCAGAAGGTCACAGTTCAAGGAACAGATGAAAGAGTAGTCAAATCAGGCCGGGTCAGTGCGGCCAGAATACAAGCGAAGTCAGACAGGCAAGGGTTGAAACCAGGAGATCAATCAAGAGTGGTTAAACAGACTCGGGTCAGAATCCAGAGTGTAGATTAGTCGGTTACCAGGCAGGGGTTAAGATCACAGAAGTTGGAGTAGTCAAAACAGGCAGGGGTCAAAACAGGAATCAGATATCAGATATCAGCAACAACAAGAATAGCACCCAGGAACTCTCAAAGATGAACCTAACAATGGGCAATGAGTTAAAATTCAGAGATCCTTTAAATAGTTTTAATATTGCGCCACTTGGCGTGATGATGTCATCACGCCAGCGTCATTTGCAATAGGAGATGCGCGCCACACGTGCCATAGAGAGCCCGGCAGCCATGAAAGAAGGATCAACACAGCGGGCGTCCCCGCCGGCCCACTAGACCATCAGAGTCTTCACAGTTACATGAACAGAGTGTTACTGCACAAAAACTAAAACACAATATTTTAGATCTGTAGACAGATTCCTGATGCAGAGGAACCCTGAAGCTACTGCCACCTCCAGAGCAAACAGTAGCTTTAAGGTTCACTAGGTGTCTTCCTCTCAACTGTGCTGGAATCCTAGCTTAAACCATTGCATTGTGGGAAAAATATTGTGATTGTGCTGGAAATTGCACCTTGCTCACTGCACTTGTGGACACAGTGTTGGACTGGTCTGCCGGGGTGTCGGGACATTTCCTGTTAGGCCCCAATCCCAGTGGGTCCCCTTCCTCTGTACTATTCCTAAACATCTTTGTGACATTTATATATGGTCCATGATTTAGTAAAAATGTTTTATCATTTCTGTCTGGAGAAGTGCCTAGATCCAAAATGTATTAGATTATCTTATTTTTTCTCTATATTTGTTGTGATGTTATTAAACACGGGGCTACTAGATCATTCCCTTATTAATTACTCTTATCTCTGTGCCACTAGCTGCAACATTCTGTCTTTACTTGTACAAATGACACATGCATTTTCACAATTTAGGGGGCCGATTCACGAAGGGTCGAATATCGAGGGTTAATTAACCCTCGATATTCGACTGGGAACTAAAATCGTACGACTTCGAATATCGAAGTCGAACGATTTTGCGCAAATCCTGCGATAGATCGATCGAAGGATTTTTCGTTCGATCGAACGATTAAATCCTTCGAATCAATTCGAAGGATTTTAATCCAACGATCGAAGGAAAATCCTTCGATCAAAAAATCACAGGCAAGCCTATGGGGACCTTCCCCATAGGCTAACATTGACTTCGGTAGCTTTTAGCTGCCAAGTAGGGGGTCAAAGTTTTTTTTAAAGGGACAGTACTTCGACTATCGAATGGTCGAATAGTCGAACGATTTTTACTTCTAATCGTTCGAATCGTTCGAATTCGATCGAATTCGATCGAATTTAACCAATTCGATGGTCGAAGTACCCACAAAATACTTCGAAATTCGAATTTTTTTTTATTCGAACCCTTCAACTGAAATTCGTGAATCGGCCCCTAAGTGTAGGTACTAACTTGTCTTTAGCCTTTTAGCACTATTGTTACCATCTAAGCCACTAGTACCATCAAGAAATCTGAATGTGGTGGGTGGGCCCTTTGCACCAGTTTCTTTGGTGGGCCCACACTGCTCCAGTCTGACCCTGTGTGAACATACTGTATATCTGCCTTATGATCTTAAAGAAAACTGACTCTTCCTTTCTATTTATTTTAGTTAAATGCTTTTATTCACAATGTGACGTATAAAACTCCTTCTGGAAACATCTTGTTCTTCAAAGATAATGGAGACCCTCCAGCTCGTTTTGACATTGTTAAGTGGTTCTTCTTAAACAATAATTCTGTTTTACGCAGTAAAGTTGGAAGTTTTGATGAGTCAAATAAACAGAATTACCTTTACATTAATTCCAGTGCTAATTTGTGGAGTCCATTCTTCACAGAGGTAAAGCTCTAACAGTTATAGACCTATACTGATGCACAGTGATACTTTTATTTGTCTGTAGTAGACACTGACTGCCAAGAGTTCATGATCTGTTATCCACAAAAAAGTCAATGAGGCCACCAACACATTTACATTAAGGGGGTATACTGTATATGATGGGTCCAATTTATCGAAAATCCAGCTCTATTTTTTTTTCAAGATTCGAGAACAAAACGCAGTGAAAAGTACGCATATACTTTAGAATATTCTTTGTAACCTCAAATAGTCTGCATTTATTAAAAAATAAAACAAAAAAAGTCGACAGAAAAAAACTCATCAAGTAAAAGCTGGTGAGGTTGTATAATGTTCTATGACAACTTGATTTATTTATTTTCCCAATTTGTTAAAACATATGCAATTTTCAGCCTCATTTTCCCAAGAAAAAACTTGCACGGGAATATTTCGTGGCATTTTTTTCTTAAATGAAATGAAAACAAAGTCGTCCTCACTCCCATCTCCGAATTGAACTCATGTATCAAAAAGTCGGTGTGGGAAAAGTCTTGCAAGATACTCATGAAAATTCATATTGTGCAACTTTTTCTAATTTGGCGTCTGAATCGTACAATTTTTTCAGATTATAATGGCTAAAGGTTTTTTTTATTTTTTAAAGAGAATTTTTTTAATATATAAAGTATTAATATTGAAACATTAATATCCAAGAGAGAGATTAAGTGGATGTCTGAATTGGATACGGTTTCACCTAAAGGGTTGAATAAAGAGTGTGACATTAAATACTTTATAGATTAAAAAAAAAACCTTTAGAAAAAGCTAATTAGTATGGAGTAGCTTGATGGAGAGTAATGTTCTAGATATATATTTTCAAATCAATATAATATTTTTACTAAATAAGTGATATAAGAGTGATATAACAGTATAAAAGAAAACAAAAAGAACATCTATAAGATATGCATTAAATGGAATGAAATGGGAATTATTTCAGAGTATTAATGGATAAAACATTAATATATGCGCAAAACAGCATCTTGTACTTTTTGTAATTTTTTATAGTAATAAGAACTGCCATATAAAGATATATAAAATTTATATGACGTGTTTAAACCTAACATCATAGAGAATACTTAAGAGTAATTAATATAATAATCATAGATTTTGGATGTTTTTAATGATAAAATAGAGTGAGGTCACAATAATGAATTATTTTGTATATTATTCAAATTAGATATACGCTATATATTTACATATAATCTAATTACAATTTAATAGAGTCATTTGCACACATTCTATTTATATGTATTTTGTAAAGGTACACGGATTCATTTTTTGTAATTTTTTGTATTTATTTAATTATTTAACACATTGGATAATCTTATCTTTAAACTAAACATTTTTACTTTAATCAGTAATGAAACACACCTGTGACACCAGTTTACACAATTCTGAGAAAGGGCAGAGTTACAGGCGCGAAACGCGTTAGTTACCTGCTGTAATCTGATTATGTGTGCTTAAATATAGAAGCCAGTTTTGATATTACCAATGTCTCCCTTGTATTGGATCAGCGCATAGACACGAGGTTATTGAGACCGGGATCTCTCGATAAGGAGGAGACCGGGATCTCTTGATAGCAGCGACCACAGGGGATTCAGCGTTTGTGTGAGCTCCGCCAATACCACGCTACGATTTTTAGGGATTGCTCCTTGAAAATGATTATTTTATATTTGACTATTCTTTTGATTTCTTTCCAAAACTAGTTACAAAAGCTCCCTTCAGAAGCAATGTCCATGATCATAGCCTGGTACACACAAAATATACATAAACTCTTAAAAAGTTTATGAAGATTCTCATTTATCCAGGTCATGATATACAGTACCTAGTAAAATTAATTCAAAAGCAACTGGACATTTTTCTTGAAAATGTTTCACCACTGCTCTGAGTGGCTTCTTTAGTTTAACTGAAGTGGTAGGGAATTCCCGGGCAATAAAACCCTTCAGGTAAGTACAGTCACAGATATCCAATCACAATGGTTCCATCAAACTTCAGTAAAGTGTTAGATGAAACTCACAGATGTATGAAAGTGTGATCCAGTCACAATGGTACCATGGTTTTCATTGAGGCAAGTGTTAATCTTTCAATATACATGACTGGAAGTTGTGAATTGTTCTGAAGCCACTGGGGTAAGGAAGTCAAAGCAGCATTGTAGGTTCATGATAAATGGTGTCGCAAGACCCCTCCTCTGTTCAGGGATGATTTGTCAGATTAAATGGCATTTTGTCCCATCTCTTTCAAACCATTTGTCCTCTCAATCCAAAATCTGCACATTGCTGTCTTCAAAGGAGTAGATAGATGTAGATAGACTGCTGAGTATAGTCCTGAGGAGTTAGCCCTTCTATGTTGGGCCATTCACTTACAAAGTGGTTGTTTTGTCTCCCTAATGTATAGATTGGAGCACTCTTCACTACACTGGACACCACAATGCTTTGGCGTTTTGTCTTTAGGGTGCACTAACTTCTGTCTTAGGGTATTGCTGGGTTTATAATACACAGGAATGTGATGTTTCTTGAAAATCAGTTTTTCTGATGTTCCACCCACATATGGGATGACTATGCTATGCTCCTTCACTCTATTTCTTGGTTTGGTCATTTTGCTTGGCTTTGATTTTATTTTGATAAAGACTCAGTACTGGTATCTTCAAGTTTCCAGATCTCCTTTCAGATATTTGTATTTTTTCTCTTTCACTGCTGCACTGATTGCCACAGTTTTAGCTCCGATGGTGTAAAGTTCCTGCAACCCCCAGTTTATGTTCCAGAGGGTGATGGGAATCAAACAACAAATACTGATTAGTGTGAGTGGGTTTCCTATATACTTCAATATCCAGGTTTCACCACTCTTTGATAACCATTACACAGTCTAAAAATGGCAGTCTGCCATCTTTAGTATCTCCCCTATGAACGTTGTTTTTGAGTTTATGGGGACACATTTACTATTAACCCTCGATATTCAAACCTCAAAGTAAAATCGCTCGACGTCGAATACCGAAGTCGAAGGATTTACCGCATTTCGATCGATCGAACGATTTTCCTTCAATCAAAATAAGCAAGGAAAGCTTATGAGGACCTTTCCCATAGGCTAACATTGGTGCTCGGTAGGTTTTAGGTGGTGAAGTAGGCAGTCAAAGTTTTTTTTAAAGAGACAGTACTTCGACTATTGAATGGTCGAATAGTCGAACAATTTTTAGTTTGAATCGTTCGATTCGAAGTCAAGTCGTAGTCGAAGGTTGAAGTAGCCAATTCGATGGTCGAAGTAGCCAAAAAAAACGTATAAATTCAAAGTATTTTTTATTCTAATCCTTCACTCGAGCTAAGTAAACGTGCCCCCATGTGTTGAGTGAAAGCTGGAACTTTATGTGCTTTAATTTTGACCTGTGTGACAGCCACATGTCTGAACCAATGACTTGGTGATGTTCCCTTAAAGGTATTCAGGATATCTTTTCCACTTATGAAACATAAAACTGGGGGTTATAAGCACTTTACACCATTGGGCTGAAACTGTTGCAGTATCAGTGCTCCTGTTATGCCTCCGGCATTGTTTATAGTTTTGTATTGCATCAGCCTGTCATTCATTTGTATGGTTTTGCATTGTTATAGAAATGTCATTCTTAGGCCACCATACCCCACCATGTGATCCTGTGTAATACCCGGAAATGATCACTCTAGCTGCCATCTTTACACTGTGCACAGCTAGCTCATCTCTATCCATAGTAATCCTACCCCATCCAGCCTCGTGGTAGCATCATTGGTAGGTATTGTTTGTATCCCAAGCCTGTCTATAAAGGCAGATAGTTATTTACTTGTTTTGTACCATGATGCAAGTTTATATCCATTTATATGCAGCTACCTCATGGCACTAGGCCCTGTCCTTATAATACAGATGCCTCTCCCTCAAAAGTGCTAAAGACAATCAGCTTTACAATTCCTAAAATAGGAAACACCAGCAGTGAAAAGGTGAGGACTGGTGTAATCAAACACAATGTGTGACTGGTATCCATCTATTTGTGATGCTTCTTTGTATCTTATTTAGATTCCACGGTCCCTATGCAGCGAGCCTTGTTCCCCAGGATACAGGAAGTCTAAAATAGAAGGGGAACCCCCTTGTTGTTATGACTGTGTCCAGTGTGGAGATGGGGAAATGTCTAATACTACAGGTAGGAACAGCCAATGACAAACACAGAATGTAGATATATGTAGGAAATACAAGTAAAAACCAATTGGAATAAAAGTGATTTTTAACTACATGTAATATTCTGAATTTCAGATGCAATGACTTGTGTAAAATGCCCTGAAGACCAGAAGTCTAATAAGCAGAAGACTGACTGTGTTCCTAAAGCTCTAAATTACCTTTCTTATGTGGATACTCTGGGGGTCAGTTTAACTTCAATTGTCATATTTCTCTTCATCGCAACTTCTGCAGTGTTGGGAATCTTCGTAAAATATTGGGACACTCCTATTGTAAAGGCCAGTAACCGAAATCTCAGCTGTCTCCTCCTCATCTCTCTCATGTTGTGTTTCCTCTGCTCTTTATTATTTATTGGACGCCCAACTAAAATATTTTGTTTTGTTCAACAAGTGGCATTTGGAGTTATTTTTACGATTTCTGTTTCTACTGTGTTGGCTAAAACCCTGACAGTTATTATTGCTTTCAATGCCACAAAGCCTGGGAGCAAGCTGAAGAAGTATGTAGGAACCCAACTGTCCATTTTAGTTATCTTTGTATGTTTTTTGGGTGAGTCTATAATCTCTGTTGTATGGATGACCTCCAGTCCTCCATTTCCAGATGTTGATACTTATTCTGAAGCTGACACCATTATCCTACTGTGTAATCAAGGATCTATCATTTTTATCTTCTCTATAATTGGATACATTGGAGCTTTGGCTGTGCTGAGTTTCATTGTTGCATTTCTAGCCAAGGATTTCCCTGACCGATTTAATGAGGCTAAAAACATCACTTTCAGTATGTTGGTGTTCTGTAGTGTGTGGGTGACATTTGTCCCTGCATACCTGAGCAGTAAGGGGAGTAGAATGGTGGCAGTTGAGATATTTGCCATCTTGTTCTCTAGTGCAGGCCTACTTACCTGTATATTTGCCCCCAAATGTTACATTATTTTTCTTAGACCTGAACTGAACATAAAAGAGATTGTGGTCAGAATTACTTTCTTTTCTGATGCAATCAGAACCTCATTTTGACCTAAAAGTAGAGATTTGATTGAGGTACTTGAGTGTATGCAGTTAATTATACAATACCAAAAGCCAGATCTCAGTAAAGAAATCCTTTATTGTTTTAAACATGAAACTCTGGAAGTCTTCCTCTATTTGCACTGAGGAAGTCATGTTAGTAAATGTCAATAACAATTCAGCAACTATCTGAGATACCACTTAGAGCTAACCCAGCCATGGACTGTAAAATGATTGTATGTCAAAAAATAAGGCAAGATCACCATAGAAAAGAGGAACATTATTTCATACTTACCGAAATCTTCCTTTCCTAGATGAACTCCATGTCAGAACATAACAGCATAGCCCCTCCTCCCTGCTAATTTAACATTATCCCATGGGAGGGAATATACTTTAAGAAGAATCTATTACAAGGAATGGAGTATCATTGACTAGATAGTCCACCATCATGCAAAACTCTTTGCTTTAATATAGAGAGACCAGGTGAAAACCCCAGAATAAGTTCACCAGGCTAAGAATAGCACTATAGTATAGCCTATACTAGAGAGAGAGAGAGCGCACAAGAGAGATGTTTGCCCACAGAGAGTCAGGAAGGGGGGGGAGACAGTCCTGTGCAAGGCGAATTCAGCAAGCTGAAATACTTACTCTCCTACTCACCAAAAAGCATCCATCACATGTATGCCTAATTTCAGTGCAAATTGCAAGGTACCTGTAAGAAACACTTGGTAGGAGTAAGAACCCAAAACAGACCAAATATAGGAATGATCTGTTTAGGATATAACCATAAATGTAGGTTATATAATATACCCTGAGGTACCCAAGGCCTGTACCATAAACATCTTCATATCAGAATGCATGTTAGTCAGGACTGTTCTAACAGAAAACAAATCCTAAAGATCGGAGACAAGGGCACCTAAGAAAATAATTGGGATTAGAATTCCTTACACTGTGTAAGGTCCTGTGATGAGGCAGACTTAATTTACTGTGAAGGCTTGAGCAACTACATTACCTAAGAAATAGAGTACTGGGTTGGGTCAACCAACAGGGTCTCTGAGAGGTATAACTGAATACCCTTAAGGTTACAGATCCCAATAACCCCACTGTGCAACTAAAGGATTAATCCCAAAATTTATGGAGGCAGATTATCTGCCCTGGATAAATGCTTATATTCACCCACAAACCTGTATTCTTTCTACCCGTAAGGGACCCATTTATATGTGGAATCAACTATACTACATATTTAATCGGTGAGGCTGATCTTAGAACTGGAGGGACCCTATGGATGTTCCAGTAAGTGTCAGAAGGGCTTCTGATCCACTAGAGTCATGCTGGGTCATATGTATCAGGAGTGGCACAGGAATGTGAATCCGAGAACAAACCAGGATAATAGGAGTGTCGTATCTGGAAGTTACCTGGACATTGAGCTCTGTGCGAATGTTTCAGACACAATTTTCAGCAGGTGTAAATGTAAATCCCCCTAGTATAGGGAACAATGTGACTGACATGGTCAAAACAGACAAAAAAACCCTTCCAAACCTCCCATTTGAAGCTAGACAAACCTGTAGGACAGATACATCAAATATCCTTAATTCATACTCAATGAAATTAATAAAAGTGGAAGTTGTAAGAGATTACACTCTACTGTTATGACTGCAACCGTCCCACTTAAAGGGAAGACTCTGATCCTGCTCAGGAGAGCCAAATACATTCTCGCCCGAAGCAATAGGAAGGGTAGCAACTGCAGTATGTAACTGTGAGGAGGAAAGATCCAAAACTGCTGGTGTTCCAAGAGGACACTGACCTAGAGAGGAAAAAATAAAAATTTAACACTCCTAGGATGCCTCCATCTGCTGTCCAATCAGTTACCTATTTGGTGTGGAAGAACAGCCGGCCCTGTATTCTAAAAAAACACTAAGTAGGGGATTGAGAAATTGAAGAAAAAATGGGCCAAAAATAAGTGCCTTCTGGACACAGAGCAGACAACTTGGCCTTAAGTCACAAAGCTGCTTTGTTTTGCTGGTAGTATAAGCAGATTGGAACAGAGGTCATCTCTATTAACTCATAGACACTTTGAGGACTCCTATAGCCTGAAAACCCTTGGTTTGAAATATAGACCTTAGGCAAATTCCTAGTGGCCTGATATGTTTGTGTACCCTGTCTCTATAGACACCCTGTATTGGCAGATAAAATGTCCCATCTATCCTGACATTAAGAATATCAGTAGAAATAGTATAGGCATAACACTGGGAAGTAGCTCCCCTCTCTAATTTGTAGGAGGCACCGAGGAGTCACCCTAGAAAACGGTAGAGATACATCTGGGGATCCTTCAGCCAAGCATAGAGAACTGTATACCTTGTTCTTCCTTATCTCTGACATAGCTACAACTTCTAGACATGTATTATATCTATATGTGTATATGTATACCTATGAATATGGAATTCCACCGGTTGTACACCTAGAAATTAGCCAGATGTCCTGGCTGCTAAAGTAAAATTTATGGATGAAGAGTTCAAGTACTGATTGTTCCAGGAATCTTCATAAATACTATATGTTGAATAAAAAATATAGGTTTATTGAGCCAACGTTTCTGGTTCCACAAAAGAACCCATCCCAAGGACACAAATCATATATAGATATCTGTGCACACATATATACACATTCATATACATGCCTTAGTATTAAAATATATGCACCTGCCTATGGCCCTCTTATAGATGCAAACATATATGTTGCTTGGTAGACCAGTTGTATTATGGAGCTTATCCATTAATTGAGCATTTGTTCTGAAGGCAGTAGAATCCCCCTGCCGGATGTGGGCCATGGTGCGAGCATATATTAAAATGTGTGATTATAATATGTACATCGGTCAGAGTCCTAAGCTCCTGGTTCTGGCAGAGCCCGAGCCGAGTGGGTAGTAATAAATCGCAAAATTGACTGGGCAAAACAATTATCTGGCCCTCCTTTCATTCAGGCAGTGATACAAGGCTGCTGAATCTGGAAACATTTACATTCAATGGTCCCAAACGTAGGACATACCTGTGGTTATTGTTAACCCAGCAATCCTTATGACAGACAGGCTTCAGAACTCCTGTAGTGTTTATCAAGACAAAATTAAGCTTACCTGCCATCGGGAAAAATATTGCTTAGTGCAGTATAAAATTACATTCCTTGCTTAATTTATTAAGCCATATCTTATCCCAGGAGCAATGCCATGGCATGAAAAGATCTTCATATGTAGGTATTTCTATCAGTACCCATCTGGATTAAACCTGAATGTACCCCAGAAACTATTACAGCCCCATGTAATGCATAGTCTAGTTTAGCTGCAGTTTTAGAGCAAACCTATATCAGACCTTCATAGCCACCCAGCCCAGTGATTTACATCTATTAGGGCTACTGGTTCAAGGTGAGCAATAATTAGAGCATATCATACTGCAGAGAATAGAAGCATACAGATATGATCACAGCAACATGTAATACATAAAATATTAGCTACTGCTTAGGGCAAGTGTATATCTGGTCCTAGCCGTTCCCAGGCCTGTGCTTTACATACCTTAGGGCTACCTATTTCAGGTGAGCCATAGCCAGGGTATATACTGCAGAAGAAAATATAAGCACAGATACAATCACAGCAAAATTAAATACATAATTTATATTAGCTGCTGCTTAGGGCAAGCATATATCAGGGCCTAGCAACTCGAAAGGCCTGTGCTCTACATCCATTAGGGCTACTTGTTCTAAGGGAGCAAAAGCCAAATCGTATACTGCAGAAAACATGAAATACATAGTTAGGTTAGCTGCTGCTTATAGCAAGCGTGTATCAGGGCCTAGCAGCCAGCCAGACCTGTGCTCTACATCCCGTAGGGCCACGTGTTCCATGTGAGCAATAGCCAGAGCTTAAGCTGTAGAACAAAATAGGAGCACAAGTACAATCACGGAAACATGAGGTTCATAGTTTAGATTAGCTGCTGCATAGAGCAAGCTTATATCATGCCCTAGCATTCAGCCAGACCTGTGCTCAACCTCCATTATGGCTACCTGTTCTATGTGAGCAATAGCCAAAACATAGAATGCAGAACAAAAAATAGCGCAATACAAATTATGGATTATCTGCTGCTTAAAGCAAGTATATATCAGAGCCTAGCAGCCCCCCCAGCCCAGTGATCCATATTCAATAGGGCTACTGGTATCCTATTTCTATTTATTTTATTTTGAAAATATTTTATTTGATTTTCATGATAAACAAATAATAACAGTATGACAGCAAATTTTATGCAGATGAAAGACAAGTTATAATCGATACAATGGCATAAAATTATTAAAAACTAAATACCATTTAATGAGTGTGTCCTATTTCTAAATGGCCGGAATTCAGCACCCAGCCTGTCAGTATACAATACTTGTCAGCACAAGAGAATGTTAGCCCAATTATCTATTTGTATAAGGGCTACTGGTTTCAGGCAGGCAACAAGCATATCCAGGCACAGTGCAGGTGAGCATATGATTATATAGCATGCAAGCAGTTAGTTAGACTTTAGTACACTGCACAACAGCATATGGACACACTCCTTACCTGCTGCTCATTATGCAAGGCTGGAAGCTGACCCCTTAATGCCACAGATTTCAGGACACTCTATTGTTAACAGGAAAACAGGCCTCACACCTTTACTGACAACAGCAGGACTTACCTGAGGCTGCAGCTTCCTCACCTGCTGAGTTAGAGAGTGGGCGGGGCCATCTCCACTTGCTTTAGCTGGACCTGATTATACTCAGCTGGTGTCTGTATAGGCAGGAACCCAAAGCAACTGCGTAGGTTATACTAAGGCAAATTGGATAATTAGTGTTGGTGCCTCATGCACAGGCCCAAGTTTGCTATAATATGAAGCCTATTGCGCACTTTTTTTTTTTTTTTAACTACCTTCACCTTAGGAAAGTCTGTTGAGGGAGGCGGTTTGCCATGACCTGCCCCCCTTAACACAAAAATAAAACAAAGGTAACAGGTGGCAGTAAGGTTCAGGCCCCTAACTAATTAGCCTAAACGAACTGCCACCTCCCTCACCCATCCGTAAAAATGGGGTGTAGGGGCCACATACACCACTGCCGCCGGACGCCGTCTGGGCAGGTCGGGAGGGCACACGAATGGGGGGACAAGCACCTGCCACCCAATGCTCTTAATAGCAATACAGGAAGGCAACTGAAATACAGGCAGACAAGGAGTAGCAAACATTGCACCTCAGTGCCTTACCTGATTCAGGAGCTGAAGTTCAGAAGACTCCAGGTAGTGTGCTGGGGAACAAAAGGTCCCATGGACCAAATCCCCCGTCCCTAGGATGCTTTTTGGGCAGGCCTAATGCTTTCCTAGGCTTAAAAAGAGAAAAAAATAAAATAAAATTTGATTCTAATGATTGAGGCATTTGTTCAAAGCCAAGAGCATAAGAGAAGGGAAAAAAAGACGCCAGTAGGTGGGTGTGGTTGGCCTTTTAAAGGCTTGGGGAGGGTCCTTCTAATGGGAGCAGGGGTACAAAGACAAATATCCTACAGCAGCAGGGGGTGGCCATGAGGGCCAAATGTGCCCCCATTTATGGCAATTTGTACTTAGACGAATGGGAACACCACATTTTTCTGCAGAGGAATATGAGATGTACCTGTGCCACGTCCTACTGTGGCACAGGTACATCGATGATATTATGTTAATTTGACAGGGATCTGAACAGCTGCTGAAGGAATTTGTTGCCAAACTGAATGTAAATTATTTCAATTTATCTTTTACTCTGAATTATGACAGCTCGAGACTGGAATTCTTGGATATAGAGATTAAGGACACACAGGGCTTTTTGTCTACCAATTTCACAAAAATACATCAGGCAATAGCCTTTTTCATGCAAGATCCATGTACCCTCCCAAATGCATTGAAGGCATTCCTAAGGGCCAGTACAAGACTTATGAGAATCTGCTCCTCAGATGAGGATTTCAAACAGGAGGCGTACAAGTCATATCAGAGATTTAAAGCTAGAGGCTACAAAACAAGATGCCTCCACAAAGCGTATCAAAGTGCTTTGGCCCAGACTAGGGACGAGTTACTGTACCACCCATACAAATCCAGGATCCCCAGGTAGGGACATCACAATTCGAGTCAAACCAGACTTATTCTGACTTTTACAGAAAGTGACAGAGATGTTCGGTCCATAATTTTCAAACATTGGGACATTTTGTCCGGCGACCCTACTCTGGGTCGCTTGGTCACTCCACGTCCACTAATTACATACAAGAGAAACACCAGTATTGGGGACTTACTAACTCGGAGCCACTATCAAAGAGGCTCCAGGAGGATGAGCTGCAAAACACCAGGTCCTTACAAATGTGTCACTTGCGAACAATGCTACTTTGTGAAGGTGTCTAAGAGCTTTGGAAGAGCTGCATTAAACTTTGACATGTACCACTATATTTGTTGTTCCACCACATATGTAATCTATCTGTTTACCTGCCACTGTGGCAGTATGTATGTGGGGAAAACCAAAAGGACCCTTAAAAGGCACTTATATAAGCACATACGAGACATTAAGAACTGTAATTTACTGTCCAGTATTGCCAAGCATATCCATTGTTTACACAATGGACAATATATGGGTTCATTTTGCAGGAGGCTGGAGGTGACCTTTGCATAATCCTCATTTGTCTGTCTATTACAATATCATAGAAGAGAACTGGGTGCAAATGAGAATCTGATTCCCTGGCCCACATAGGGGCAAACATGTGTCTGTTTTTTTCATATGTACATTGCTTTTTTTTAAAAAAAATTTAAATTATAGCCAGTTCTGCCCCAGAAATCTTTGACAAATAAACAAACATGGCTAATTAGGCAGATTTTTATTTCCCCAAATAAAAGTTTATGATTTACACAAAAATCTTCACATTTGAAGAAAGATCCTAGACCAATGCTAAAGAATATATATTATCAAAGTTGGATTATTGCCTTTCACTCTCTACTGGTACCTTTCCATCATTATACAAACAAGCACTAATCACTCCTATCCTCAAAAAACCTTCCCTTGATCCCAGCTCTCCCACTAACTACCGACCAGTCTCCCTTCTTCCATTCACATCCAAATTACTAGAAAGGCTTGTTTACAAACGCCTCATCCAGCATCTCACTCACAACTCCCTCCTCGACCCCTTGAAATCTGGCTTCCGCCCATCACACTCGACTGAAACTGCACTCACCAAAGTAACCAATGATCTTCTATTGGCAAAGTCTAAAGGTCACTACTCCATTCTAATCCTTCTAGATCTCTCTGCAGCCTTTGACACAGTTGACCACACACTCCTCCTTGACATTCTACACTCATCTGGCATTCGGGACACTGCTCTTTCATGGTTTTCATCTTATCTGTCTGACCGTTCCTGTAAAGTTTCCTTCACTAACTCTACTTCTACTACTTTCCCAGTTCCTCAAGGCTCTGTTCTTGGCCCCCTGCTGTTCTCGCTCTATACAACTTCACTAGGAAAACGTATTCAGTCATTTGGACTTCAGTATCACCTTTATGCTGATGACACCCAACTCTACTTGTCTATTCTTGATCTTTCTAATTCTGTCCTTTCCCAAGTCACAGACTGTCTCTCTGCTGTCTCATCCTGGATGTCACAGCGCCACCTGAAACTGAACCTTTCTAAAACAGAACTCATTATATTTCCTCCAAGATCTTCCCCTGTCCCTCAGATATCACTCACCTTAAACAACACCTCCTTTCATTCCACCACACAGGCTGCCTAGGAGTCATCTTAGACTCTCATCTGTCTTTTTCACCACACATTCAAACTAGGGATGCACCGAATCCAGGATTCGGTTCGGGATTCGGCCAGGATTCTGCCTTTTTCAGCAGGATTCGGATTCACCCGAATCCTTCTGCCCGGCCGAACCGAATCCTAATTTGCATATGCAAATTAGGGGCGGGGAGGGCAATCGCGTGACTTTTTGTCACAAAACAAGGAAGTAAAAAATGTTTTCCCCTTCCAACCCCTAATTTGCATATGCAAATTAGAGTTCAGATTCGGTTCGGTATTCGCCCGAATCTTTCACAAAGGATTCGGGGGTTCGGCCGAATCCAAAATAGTGGATTCAGTGCATCCCTAATTCAAACACTTGCAAAATCTTGCTGTATTCAATTGTGCAACATTGCTTGAATACAACCCTATCTCAGTTCAGAATCAACTAAAACACTGATTCAGTCTCTCATCATCTCCCGCCTTGATTACTGCAACTTACTCCTCACAGGTATTCCAACAAGTCAACTTTCACAACTCCAATCTATTCTAAACGCGGCCGCTAGACTCATTCATCTAGCTCGCCGCTCAACATCAGCTGCTCCCATATGTATGTCCCTTCACTGGTACCCAATCTCTTCTAGAATCAAATTCAAATTACTTACACTCACATTCAAGGCCCTTAATAAAGAAACCCCTCCTTATATTTCATCTCTAATCTCCAAATACTCTCCTTCACGAAACCTACGCTCTGCTTCTGATCTTCGCCTCACTTCTCCTCTGATCACTTCTGCCCATTCTCACCTACAAGACTTCTCTCAGGCTTCTGCTTTTCTCTGGAACTCTCTGCCACAAGCTGTCAGACTTTCTCCTTCTTTCCAAACTTTCAAGCGCTCCTTAAAGACCCATCTGTTTAAAGAGGCTTATTCGATGTACTTTAATTAATCATTGCTGTATCAAAAATGACAAAGTGTTTATATAATCGTAATGTCTCAATTGTACCCTAACCTTTAGTTTGTAAACTCTAATCTCTGGGTCCTTCTAACCCTATTGTATTCTGTAATCCTTGTTTGTTATCCACCATTTATTCCCTGTTTGCTATAACTGCAGTAAAGCACTGCGTATCTTGATAGTGCTATATAGATAAATGTTGATGATGATGATGATTGCCTTTCACAGATTTGTACACATGGACTAGACTTTTGTCTAGTCCTTTTTGCCCTTTTTGTCTAGTACTAGACAAAAACTTCAAATCGAATTCTATCCAATGCGCTATTCCTTCGATTGGAACTATTCGAATTCAGCCGAATATGGATCTATTCAAACGAAAACTGACGTATTCAACCCGAAAAAAACTTCGACTTAATTTTAGTTGGTCTTTTTGAATTCGACTTTCAAAGTTTTTTTGAATTTGAAATTCGACCTTATTGGCCTTATTGTTATTAGCAAGCCAAAGTCAATATATGAAGTAGAGGGTGACTGAGGGAAAAAAGTTTCATGAAGGGGGCTCAAGATAAAGGAGTCTTGATGGTGCCATGAAAAAGGAGGCAGTATAATTAGATGATATAAGGGCATGATAGTGATTGGTAGGAGAGGTGTGAATCATTGCAGGAAGTGAAGTCAGGTCTGTAAAAGATAGTAGGATATTGAGATGAAGTTCTCCTCTAAAGCATCACTACCTACATGAAAAATGTTGTACTTGAAGCTGTTGGTAAAATGTGGTCTGGATGACCTAGAATAATTGGAGAGGACTCTTTTATGAGAATCTTTAATGAGTATTTACATTTGTGTCTTGAGATCAGGCTCATGCTTTATATAGGTGGTGGTCCTTAGCTACATATCTAAACAATTGGGCCTTATATCTGGATATCAATATAGGCATTGAGTGACTATTGAGTTATTCTTAAAGAATATTTAATTAATTTGTTGTTGTCATTTTATTTATATTCATAAAAATTGAATTCAATGGCCATCTGTGACGAAACTTGGGGGTAGTTCCGTCCACCAGGTGTACTAAGTGGGCAAAAATAAAAAGAAGACTATAAAAATTACTAATACTCCCAGGCTAATCCAATGAGGCCTACTCTAGCTTCACCTCTGCAACAGGCACAACTCAAAACCAGCCTGAATGCATCCAGTTCTTCTGACCCCACGGATGGTGCTTCACTGGATCTCCCTGAGTTGCCCCAAAACTTTAGAAAGTGCCACAATGTTTGGGTAGCATGTGACCACCTGGTGATTAATATGCCCAGAAAATTTTGGATAAATCTTTATAAATCGTTATCTTGTGATGTAGAAGTTGCTGGTTCAGGAATCCGGGTTAAGCGATAAAAAGAAAGAAAGTAAATGGCATAATGAATTTAATATTTTGAATTGTGAATGGAAATATATATATATATATATATATATATATATATATATATATATATATATATATATATATATATATATATATCTGCATAAGAGCCTGAAAGCTTCACGATACAGGTGTCCGTTAGAGATGTCAGTAAGGTGTTGGATCCCATAGGCATATATGGTTTAAATATCCTACGATTGAAAAGTTTTGGTTGGAGAAAACACAGGAATGCAAAGGGTTTTTTTTAATGCAAAAGCTTTATGAAAAAAAACTTCAATATCAAAGGAATCTTTGGAGTCACATTCATTGGCAAAGGTATGTTGAGGATATTGGGAAATTTGAAGAAATCAGAGCAATGAGAAATAGCTTATGGGGCATACATAATATTACATAGGATAAATGGATCTCTATTAAGAAATATGGGGTCAGTTAAAGTAAATAATATATATAGAGAGATATATAGACGTACTATCTGAGATATTTGTATTAGCCAATGGTGTTAAAAAGAGAATAGGAATTAATAATAAAGTGCAATTGTCGAGTTTGATTTAAACTGGCTGTTTTTATACCGTGCTGTATGCTCAATCACATATTTGTTTGTATCATTTTTTTATTGGATGGTTTAAGGTTACCATTTAAATATTGAATATATATCTGTAAACCTGTGTGTTTTGAATTTTAGATGCTCCAAACTGCTTTATATGCGCTGGGGATGAAATGGTGAATAAACAGAGAACTGGTTGTGTTGCCAAAACTATAAGCTACTTTTCATATGAGGACATGCTGGGAGTCTTTTTAGCTTCTATTGCCTTGGTGCTCTTTATTACAACTTCTGCAGTTCAGGGAGGTTTTGTGAAATATTGGGACACTCCTATAGTGAGAGCCAATAACTAAATTCTCATCTCTCTCATGTTGTGTTTCCTCTGCACTTCATTATTTATCGGACGCCCAACACAGATATGTTGTCTCCTCCAACAAGTAACATTTGGGATTGTATTTACCATTTCTGTGTCATCTGTGTTGGCTAAAAATCTCACAGTTATTATTGCCTTCAATGCCACAAAGCCTGGGAGCAAGCTGAAGAAGTATGTAGGATCTCAAGCACTTATTACATTAGTGACTATATGTTCTTTGGGTAAAATTGGAATCTGTATTATCTGGATGGCATGTAATCCCCCATTTCTGGAAACTAATATGTTGTCTGCGAGTGATACCATTATTTTAAAGTGCAATGAGTGATCTGCCACT
Source organism: Xenopus petersii (assembly GCA_038501925.1). Taxonomy (NCBI): domain Eukaryota; kingdom Metazoa; phylum Chordata; class Amphibia; order Anura; family Pipidae; genus Xenopus; species Xenopus petersii. Next base: position 3,290,521 of record CM076680.1, read on the forward strand.
TTCTTCTTCTGTATAATTGTATTTATAGGAACCTTGGCCCTACTAAGTTTCATTGCTGCATTTCTAGCCAAGGATTTCCCTGACAGATTTAATGAGGCTAAAAACATCACTTTCAGTATGTTGGTGTTCTGTAGTGTGTGGGTGACATTTGTCCCTGCATACCTGAGCAGTAAGGGGAGTAGAATGGTGGCAGTTGAGATATTTGTCATCTTGTTCTCTAGTGCTGGATTATTGGGCTGTATATTTGCTCCTAAATGTTATATTTCTCAGGCCTGAGCTGAACACAAGAGTAACTTTACCCAAAATCAATGAACTTGTCCCTATGTATAATATGTGTTTCAAACTTAAAACTGCTAGACTATCTATTCTACATGAGATTACTTTATTACTCAATGGTTCCTGGTTGTATACATTTATATCTACAACAACAATGCTTGGGATAAGGATAAGGGGTATTTCTGTACTTTGGCTCTCCATACTTTTAGTCTACTAAATCATTTCAACATTAAGGGGCCCATTTACTAAGGGTCGAAGTGAATTCGAAGTGAATTTTCGAATTCAAAAACTTCGAATTTCGAAGTCATTTTTGGGTACTTCGACCTTAGAATAGGCCAAAATTCTATTTGAATTGAAAAAACTTTGAATATTAGACTATTCAAAAATCAAAGTACTGTCCCTTTAAAAAACTACAAACCTGATTCACAAAGGAAGGGAAGAGTATGGGGGTGATGAGCAACAGTGGGCCTAGGGATGCCTGCTATATAAATCCAGCCCTGGCAGTAAAAGAGAAAGTCAATGAAAATGACATTAAAGTGGACCTGTCACCCAGACACAAAAATCTGTATAATAAAAGTCCTTTTCAAATTAAACATGAAATCCAATTTCAATTTTTTATTAAAACATTCATAGCTGTTGTAAGCTCATTTAAACATCTCAGCTGCCAATCAAATATTGTCTGCCCCTCCTCTATGCCCGTGGCATAGAGGCGGGGCAGACAATTACTTTCACTTTCCATTCAGCACTTCCTAGAAATCGCTGCTCTCCCCACATTCCCCCAGTTCTCTTTACCATTTAATTGTGTAACCAGGGCATGGGGATGGACATTGGGTCCCCCATTCTGGTGCACAAACAAGATTCTGAGATGATACAAGACTTGACTTAATAACAGTGTCCACAAAATGGCTCCTGCCTGCTTGCTATCATTTTGAAATCCCAGACTGAAGGAAATAAGATTCAAATAATTTATGTAGTGTAATTAAAGTTCATTATCCTTGACTAATCTGATAAAATAGGATTTTAAATCATTTTTTTTGGTGACGGGTCCCCTTTAAATAAACCCAAAAAATCCTCCAATAAGGATTAATTATACCTTAGTTGGGATCAAGTACAAGTTACTGTTTTATTATTACACAGAAAAAGGAAATCGTTTTTACAAATTTGGATTATTGGAATAAAATTGAGTCTATAGTAGACATTCTTTCTGTAATTTGGAGCTTTCTGGATAACAGGATTCCGGGTAACAGATCCTATACCTGGTAGAACCACACAGATCAAAAGTCGTACACTAACATTCAAACCATTAATTTGTCCTTGAAACAATATTGTTCAATTCCAGCTTCTCGTTCCCGACAGACCAGTATTTCTGACCAAGGTTGTGAAATAATCCCTTTGAGCTGAGATATAAAATATATAAATACAGTGTGCAGGGAGGATACAGGAGAACGGGGATATTTTCTGTGTGAGATATGATCTCGGTGACACTCCAGCCTTGTACAGAGGGGAACATGTTACTGTTATTATTATTATTATTATTGTTATTACACCCAGTGGCCCCTGACAATGACCTCCATCCCCGTCCTGGATGTGTTTTAGGGAAAAATAGATACAGAATCAGCTCTAAAGCAGGAGACTTGTATATTGGAGCTTTTCTACAGTTAAGTGACCGCTCCTCTCTGAATGACTTAGTATATGAAGATGGGCCTAGTGCTGACATCGCATGTGCATTGTAAGTATATTCACTATTCTATAGAAAAAAAGGGAAAGTTGTGCTCTCCACTAAATACCTACAAACACAAGAGGCTATATAAAAAAAAGTCTTGAAGGGTTATTAAAATCTTGAAAAAAAAATTTTTTGGAGATTTATTATAACCCAAATGCTGCAAAAAGCCAGAATCCAAAAATCCACCATCTCAATGGGAGAGGCACTTATCAAAAATTTAAGTGATCGTGGTCTGCGTGCTGCCTTTTCATGTTTTCGGGAAAAAACTTGATTCGAAACAAAAAAGCCTGATTCAAGTTTTCACTAGATTTTATCGTGTTTTTCCGCGATCCAATTAAATAATTTTTTTTATTAATAAATAAGCTTAATTCTGGCATGGGAGTTGGTCATGTTTTTATCTAATAAAATATGAGATAAATTCAGATTTTGGTAAATAACCTCCTTAATGTCCTAATAGTATTTATAATTAGTGAGTGCAGAGGACCTCTTGTCTTTGTTTATAATCATTATTCAATAGATGTTGGCAGTGGCATACAGTAACACAACTTTACGCATGTTGAAACCCAATATAAACAGCAGAACTGTCTGCCCCAGTGGCTGCACAGATCCTATCTGACCCCCATTGTAAGCAGCAGTCCTGTCCTGCTTTATGGCAGCTGAGATTCTAGCTATCTGTATAACAGAACACTCTGTCCCAGTGGCTGCACAGATCCTATCTGATCCCCATTGTAAGCAGCAGTCCTGTCCTGCTTTATGGCAGCTGAGATTCTAGCATTCTGTCCCAGTGGCAAAATATGATTTTATTTCATCATGGTATGCATATGACAAATTTACTTTTAATTTTTTATCAGAATTAAATTAGTATTGTTATTTAAAGCTGTTGTATCAATTTTTATAAAAAAAAAAACAAGTCATAGAAATCTATTAGCTGAGTGGGACAGAGGGATCTAGAAGATTATTTACTCCATGGTTGTTGCAGATTTTTATTCATTAAAAACAGGATCACAGATTATTCATTGATGCCCCATATTTAACCAGATTTAGTCATTAGTGGGTTTTTCTCCACACAGCTACAGTAGAACAGTGCCAGCAATTGTTATAAAATATATAGAAACATAGTAATTGAAGGTGAAAGAAAGACACCCGACCATCAAGTTCAACCTGCTTCTCCCCTATAGCCTCCTGTTGAGAAGACTTCACCTGGGATCCCGTAATTGTCCGTCCTTGAGTGGCCATTAATCAAACAGGTAACATAATACACATATATGCACTTTTATTTATTGCACTTTCACATGAACAAAAAACACTCTCCAAGGAAACCATTTAGTTGCTATTTCTTATCTTGTTTATTCCACAGTGTGTCTAGTGGACCAGGTATGTTCACCCCAATACACTGACCAACCAGGAATAGAACTCATTTTTGAGGGTCGTGATTTGAGTGAACTTAACAGAGGCTCTGAGAGAGAGTAATTCAGGTACAGAGAATAAAAGTGGCATTTCAGAGAGGAGTAAATCCAAAAATGTTTTTTAACCCTTTGCCTGCCAAGCATGTACACTGTACATTCTGGCAGGCAAGGGCTTTAACTGCCAAGTACCTTGTATGTGTTTGCAGTTTTACATGCTGTACTCTGCATCAGCGGCTTTAGCAACCTCTGCACAACTTTAGCAGCATTGACAGCCCACTGGGCAACGAAGCTGGGGGGCTGTCATGTTGGTCCTGCGACAGGATTGTCGCAGGGCTGACCTGAAAGAGGCAGACGCATCAGATCGCATGTCTGCTTTGCTGCTCTGCTTCCTCCTCTTACCTCGTGTTCCGCGCACTTCCTGCTTGCCGTGACTCTGCAGACAGCTTCTCTAAGGACTCCTCCAGTCATCAGATCACACAGAAACGGTAAGTGACCTTTATTTTACACCCTTACATACACTTACCTATATTTATACACTCATACACACATATTTTAGTAAATATTTTTTTTGCATTTTTCATTTTACACGTATATGTACTTATATGCACTTATATACACTTATATACACACTTATACACTGTCACACAATTCTTGAAAGTGTACACACATGTATACACATTTTATTTTTTTACTTTTCATTTTACCAATTTGTGGGGGGGGGTTCCCCCTAAAAGCTGTTTACTTCAGCAGCGTGACTATTGGATAATCGATTTTGGCCACTAATTACGCTGTCGGAGCAGTTATTTTGTTATTTCATTGATTTGCACAATTTTTGTGGTTTTATTGCAATTTTATCCCTGCATTACTGTTCCTTATGTATCTTTAGTATAGTTTCGTATGCACGTTTTTCATTTGGGGCCCGTACACACCACATACTTTGGTAAATCTATGCATATTGGGCATCAAACTATTCATTAGACCTCTGACATATTTAGAGTGATATTCAGTAGACCCTTGGCATCAGTATTTATGGTGTTTTACAA